>CM068746.1:16249194-16849194 GCA_035084275.1 Hydrolagus colliei | reverse complement strand
CAGTTCAGTTTCAGGTGTCGGTGAACCTTGCACAATCTGGATCAGAAAATGTGGATGACACAAGGCAAATATTGACCACACAGATAAAAGTGGTCAAAAGCCTATATTGATATAGTTGCGGAGAGTTGGGTAAGAATGTTTCCATGAGCTCCAAAAAGCTGATATGATCCTAGAATAGACACTGACAGTAGTGGAGTTGGCAACTGTAACTAACATTAATGTTTACGTGTAAAAAGACTGTCCAGTGAGGGGAGGAAAGAACAATTCCTACAGCACCCCCCACCCCCTACCACTACCCCCATTCAAACAATCTGACTTTACACCTTGACTTGCCTCGCTGCTGTGTACAATTACTGTGCGGGACTCAAGCTTCCATTGCTTTGCAGGCTTCCCGGACCCTCCAGGGTGTCAGCTGCAGGCAGCAGTACCAAGGTCCAAGCTACCACCAACCTGAACAGACGAAGTCAAAGTTTTAACAGCATTGACAAGAACAAACCTCCACAGTATGTAATCAGCAACGAAAAAGGTAAAGTCTTCTGAATGTTTTCTTAACCCCTTGCGTGCTAAATATTTTCTGCTCACGCAGAAGATGTGCATCTGTTCTAATGTATCATTTATAAACCGATGGGTCTCTTGACGATGTCAGAAGCCACGAGCAAAACAATCCTGTTTAAATGCCACAGGAATGATTTTCAACACTGTGGTTCTCCCCATTCGTAGTGCAGGCAAATGTTGCTGTTATTGTTCCACTCGTATGTTCCACTATGAATGTAGCCATGGATCCAACAAACTTTTCTGTTCACTCTGGTTTACCATAAAAGCACAAATTATGTTGCACAATGTGGTTGCCCATGTATATTATTCCTACAAACATGACATCAGGAACCCATCTGTGAACCCAAAGTTTGTTGGTTCAAGCCTCACGTAAAGACTTTGAACTCACAGACTAGGCTAACAATAAGGTGCCATCCTTTGGATAATTCATTAAACTAAGGTCAGAAATTGGTGCATGCAGATGCAAGCATCAACCCGCAACTGTTTGTGGGGACTGCTGTGCACACTTACCTGCCACGTTTCGTCCACGAATATACAGTGAATTCACTTTACGATATATTTTGCAAAGCGCGTTGAGATGTCTGGAAGACGTGAAAAGAGCATTATCAAATTCAAGGATTATTGTATAAACTGAGTCTTGTTGCCCACAGTTTTGCATTTAGAAACCCAACCTACCTCAACAATAGAGCCCTTTCCTCCAGATCACTTGCATGTTTATTCAGCCAGGTTTTCTGTTTAAAAGTAACTCTTTTATTGCGACCTGCAAACTCCAAGCATAATTGATGACTCTTCAAACAGCCTAAAAGATTTACTGTTTTCACTCATGAAGATTTATAGCATGAGGGAAAAATGTGCAAGTGACTTTCATTATTGGCTTTCTTTAAACCTGCTCAACTGTGCTGATGGCTTTTAGCATTGGACAGATGTTTAATTCAGCTCAATATCTACTCAAGAGACCATTTTGAAGCTGAACTGCAAAGCCAAATCGAGGTGGCAGCACATTCTATACATGACCAGTAATGGCACTGGAAACTTGGCAAGAATGAATGTGATTGAAAAGCAGATTTACACTAGTGCGCATTCTAACACTCCTCCGAATACAGAATGTATAGGTGCCAATTTCAACAATGAGGCCATGTTTTTTGTAAAAAAAAGAAAATATACCCATTTGAAAGGGCATTGATTAACTTCAATGAATGTTTACCTTATTTTACGTATATGAAAGAATGCATTATTTTTTTGAAGCACACTGATAGCATTCAGGGAAACTTAGAGATGGCTGATCTGGAAGTTCTTTAAACAGAGGAGTTTAAGTAGAAATTTATCAGGTATGAGAAGATTTCCAGAGCACCATTTCCATATGTTAATGTTGAGCTAATCAACTGATGGACCGTGGGTGCAGAGTAACTAATATTTAGAAGAGACATTTGGTGTCTAGACCTTCAAATCCCATTTCCATCACATTGTAGACAGTGCAATCTAAGCATACTTGTTGCCACATTTGGTATGTACTTATCAGGATTCAATTAGATGCATATGTAACTCTTAGACAATCAAATGTCTATAGCAAAGCCAAGGGCAGCCTACAGTGCAATGTTGAACAGCTAGAAACAATTGCAGTGAGGGTGGGTGGGGAATGCAACTATGAAACTTACAGTCCAAGTTTGTACTTAAATATCCCAAACCCTACCAGATTTCACCTCTCTTAAAGCAGTCCCAGAACCACCACCATACTTAACTTGTTAGCGAGATTCCTGTGAGCCTTGCTTTTGAAGCTGATGTTACAATCAGGCTAATAGCAAAAAGGAAAATGACCACCGAAAGGCAGAGACCACAGAACAGCACAAATTGTACAAGCTTATTCGCCAGCTTTAGTGGGAAACAGTCCATTTATCCTTTCACTCTCTATGTCGTTATTATGTATTTGGCAGCTTTTACACACTTGACTTTGCAACCCTTTAGTTCTGCTTTACAAATGCTGCAAAGTCTCAGCAGCGTTTTAGACAGTTAAATAAGATGGTTATTGTTTTTTTGCCATGCTGATATGAGATGGATTGAGTTCAATAAACTCCCAGCAGCTGGGTGGAGGAATAGACTGGGACATTCTACTTTCATTTCTGGGATATTGGATAAATAAAATCTCAAAATCTCCTCACTTGGGTGGAATGTAACAGTCTAAGAAACCTCAACTCAGAGTTGAAGTGATGGGATCCTTAGTCAAACGAAAGGCTCTGATAAACTGCAGATCCTAGAAATCTGACATAAAAGTGGGAAATGTCAGCAATGCATTGCAACACGGTCGGAAAGATTACGGGTCAACATTGTCGCATTGTATCACTGGTGATAACATTATACGCCACAGTTTTGAGATCACCTGTGATATCCATGGAAATAATCATTATATTGTCGCCATGACCAGCACCGCCTTCCACCACCTCCGCAACATCGCCCGTCTCTGTCACTGCCTCACGCCTCAGGCCGCTAAAACCCTTACACATGCTTTTGTCACCGCAAGGCTCAACTACGGCAACTGTCTCCTTGTCGGCCTCCCCAATGTTTCCCTCCACAAGCTCTCATCCAAAACTCTGCAGCTCATGTCCATTTCCGCACCAGGCTCTTCAACCCCAATAACCCCACCCTTGCCCAGCTCCACTGGCTCCCCATTCCTCAGAGAATTGAATTCAAGATCCTTGTCCTCACTTTCAAGGCCCTCGATGGCCTTGCCCCCTCTCACCTCTCTGACTGCTGACTCTCTATCAACCTGTCTGCTCCCCCCATTTAGCAGACTCTGGCCTGCTCCATGTCAACTACCCAACCTGCCCTACCATTGGCTAGCGGGCCTTCAGTCTCTCTGCCCCTCTCTCCCTTGCCTCCTTTACATATACAGTCAATTTACTTTAGAATATATTCTGGGAAACGCTTCGAGACATCTAGAAGATGTGAGAAGGGTTGTATCAAATGCAAGGATTATTATATTACCAATTGTGTCAGGCAATTTTGAGAGCCAAAAGGAGGGACAGGGTGTCATCAACATACCACACTGCTGTCGGAGACACAAATGCAATGGATTTCAGCAACAGCAATAACATGAGAGGGATATTGACACAGTAGCTGACCAGGGAACACTTGATGCTGACACGTGAAGTGACAAAACTTTATTCCTCAGCACAGGGGTCCCTTGCTTTGATGAAAGCAAGAATCCGCTTAAGATGTTAAAGAACCACCCCCAAAAATTTTTTTTTGATAATAACATATCAATTTGAAAGCGATTCAATTCCCAGAGAAAATTAATACTGCACTGGGAATTAATGTTTCACCGACTAACGATCCAACAGATATGGAAGTCCAGATGGATGTATTTGAGGTTGCAATGACAGTACAGTGCTTAGAGAATCTAAATGATTTTTAAGTTTGACAGGAATAGAATAAAGGATCTGGGAAGTGTTGGCTGGATACATGTTGTGCTCTCACGGTTTTCAACCAGAAGAAGCCTGACCTTGATGGACACAGCACTCCCATTCAGTGATAAATGCTTATGTTAACTGCCCCCTGGGCACGCTAAATAAATATTTGGATTTGCAGCAAGACCCCCAGATGAGTGATGAGCAATCGTTATTGTGTGTTATATGGCGTTCAGAATCACAGTGAATGTGAATAATCATTCATCAAAATGCTGTTACACTTGTGGCTTTTCAGTTAATCATTTATATCACAGTGTTTTTTTTTTACACAGCAGCTTTCTCTCACTGCTCTAGCTTTCCCTCTTGCTTCTCGACAGATGTGGAAATCCTAAGCACCATCCATTATAAACCAGCTGATATTTTGTCAGTCTTTGTGTTTTTTTTGTCCCTGATCTCTGCGTAAAAAGAAACTATGTTTAACGGAGGTGGGAAAGATGATGACTTTTTTTTGCACATAACTTGTGCAGGATTATTGAATCATTTCAACTTCAGCGGAAAGGCAGACAGCCACTTGTCCTTTCAAAGGTGAAACAAGACTTCCAGAAAATGTCACTTCCACTTGTCACACAAACAATTCGCAACCTTACAGTTTCATATCTATACTGTGCAGGTATATTTACTGTATATTTATATATATATATTTATAGGTATATTTACTGGAATTGCTGAGACTATTCCACAGAAATGTAGTTGAGGAGTCTTAGGATTAGTATTACAAATGTTCAGCAATTCTTCCAGGAGGAAATGCATTGTATCTTTTAAATCAATTTAAAGCCAGACTATGCTGAATTGCAGCATTTAGCAGATATTTCTTTATCGCTCTCAAGACAGTGAGAGCCGGTAAAGGTTTGTCAGGATTCATGTTGCTGCCCAGTGGAAGCAGAAAACCAACAGTCCTGCTTTGTGCAAACTAAACAACTTAACCGAGAGAGAGAAATGTGACTGCTGTTACCCATTGACACTATCCAGCTTTTCTGTTTCGGTCAACTCTTTGGTAATTATTGAAATAATGTTTTGCACTGGAATAGGTCTGCGGACAATGCTATTTGAACATGCTTGCTCAGTGATAATACCTTACACTTTACTGCATATTGAGGTGCCAGCAGTTAATCACACAATCTCTTCCTTTTGTGTTTCTGAGTAACGACTGCCAAGGAATATTGAGTTATGAACTGTAAAAGGGTAATACTCCAAACATGCACACCTAAGAGGTCAAAATGCAGCTGGTGATATTACCACTGAAAAGGCATCCTGGAATGAAACTTGAAAAAAATGTGCTTAGACTTTGACGAAGAATTGAAACAATGTAATACAGTTACAGTTTGCCCTCGCCAAACGCAGGGAAAACAGCGCACTCGGTAAAATTGCGTTCGGTAAGCTTAATAAGTAATGGGAAAAAGGGGTTAGGGGAATCAATCGCAGGCTATCCAACCACCTCAAGCCTCCAGGAACATCCACACCCAATGAATGCTAGATGTGCACTTAGGCGGGCTACAGCCGGCTGGCCAGCTCTCCCCCGCTGGTCACTCTCCCCGCTCTCACTGACTGATTGGAGACAATAAAACAGCTCCTTACACTACCACAGCTAGGCTAAATTATATTACCTTTGAGCCAACCAGCTCATAGACGTAAATTTTACTTGCGTTACTCAAAAAAGTGCCGCATTTATTTTTTTGCGTATAGGCGAATTCGCACTCGAGAAAGTCGCGTTCGGCAAGGGTTGACTGTATTTCAATACGTGCAAACAACAACAACAACTCCGATTTATATAGGATAAAGTAGACAAAAAAAAATCTGCTAGGTCTTGGGCTTCAAAATACTGTACAATGATACTGTGTTGATAATTAACAATAGCTTGCAGATAAGTAAGTGAACAGCCAATTGCTTTCATTGAACCATCGATGGGCATGTTTTGGAACCATAAGATATAACTTTACTCACTTTACTCTCCATTTGCTGCATTTAACTGCAGATTGGATGAGGTTATCGGTTATTTTTGCAGCGTTTAGCTGCTATGAAACCGATGCTGACACTTCAGTTTCTATTTGTTTCTTTCTAGAGGCAACATCAGGTGAGGGGTAAAGAGCAGCCATTAGGTACAGGAACTGTGGCTGAATGAACAGGGTCCGCAGAGTGCAGCCTGACCAGCTGTGTGGCTTGATGCCAGAGTGCAAAATGAAATGATGTTGAATATCATGAGCAGATTGAAGGAAAGCTGAGGGTTTTTTTTTGTTACTGCTTCAGGATGTCGTTGTAAATTAATTGTTTTCCTCTGTGTAATGCCTGCCTGATGAGGAACTACAGCTGGTTTGTCAAACAGGAAAACACAGCATACTTTTGAGAAAACTGCAGTTTAATAATAATAATTCTTACATTTAATGTAGTATCTTTCCAGTCAGGAAGATGTTTTAAAACACTTCACAAAGTATACTGTTAAAGTGCAGTGGCTGTGTACTTTTATAAGTGCAAATAGAATTCTCCACTTTAAATGTTGGATTTGATGAGACGTGATTAGCAGCACTCAATTCTGTCATTTTTTTTTACTAGCGACTTTGCTGATTGGTGATGATAATAATAATAATCTTATTGATGTCTCAAAGTGCTTCACAGAATTTTTTTGTGGGCAAAACACGGCAGCCAATTGCGCACAGCAGTGTCCCCCCAAAAGTCATGGATTGAAATGACCAATTTTTATTCTTGTGGTTTGCTTTGACTGATTATTATCAATCCGTGTGGAGTAAGGAAACTTGCCCAAGGTTTCGCCCTGACCTGCCTGGATTTAAACACACAGGTCTCACGCTTGTAATGATGGTGTGGTCGATGTAAATACAACATCTTCCAATGCCCTTGTGGGTAAAGTCATTGCGAAGCTTTACAGACCAGAAGGCTGGAGACTGGAATCAGTCTCAGTCAGATCAGCAGTTATAGTGTTGGCTTCAGGTGAGGGAAGAGAAAATTAACATGTTTGCCACTGTTGATCGCTACCCAGAGACAGCTGCTGGAAGTTGCATGTACATGGCATCAGGTGAGGACAGGGTCAAGCTCTGCTGTAATGGCCCTGCCAACATTCATTGTCATGGTTCGCACATCAACAAGGGCTGCAGGGAACAGGTAGGAGAAGGTGACTGACACCTTTGAAACCATCCCCTGGAAGAAGTGAGAATGAGTCCTGTCTCTGAGAAAATGCTCGACTTTGTGTGAAGATAATAATTAACAAGCTTTTCAACAACCAAACCCAAATCAAACTGTTCTTCTGACACCTGACTCCTGGGTGTGATTATCCACATAAAATAGACACATCACCTTGACTGGGTCTGTAAAGCAAGGTGTATTGACGGGAACTCGTGTTTGTTAAGCACTTCAAATGCGGATGGGGATGCAGAAGAAAGCATTCATGCTAAAAGAGCATCCTTGGATGTACAACAACAAAATTACACTTGTATAGTATTGAAAGATAAATATCTATAGACTCTATCACAACAACTTACATTTATATAGTGCCTTTCACATGGGTAGCATCTCTGAATAATTGAATGAAGGGAGCAGTAGATATTCAGATTCTGTACGCGAACCTCTGGAACTCCTGCTTACACTCCTGTTCACCCCCTATCTATCTGTCTTTAAGACCCACCTTAAAACCAGTAATACTGCATGAATGTTACATTGCCTGTGATTGCTATTGTTTACTACCAATAAGATTCATAGGATTAGAGAATTAGATCTTTATTTAGGAAGAACAGGTCTATTAGGTTATGGGGAGAGAACTGGGCAGTGGGATTTAGCTCTTTTCAAAGAGCTGGCAAAGAGACTAGATGGGCCGAATGGCCTCCTTTTGTGCCATATGATTCTATGATAGGATATACAATTTTGTTGAATTGTGACCGTTGCTGTTAAACTCCATTCAGTTGTTATATCCTGGGACTGTGATCTTGATGTAGTCCACTGCTGACAGAAATGTGATCTTTATTGATACTTCAGTAGACTTAATGTTACCTCGAACTAACGATCCAAGCTATAGGATTCTGCTGCTTTTCTGTAATGAGAATGCCCTGCGCCAATAACTGGCTCAAGCCCATCATAGTGGAGACAATAACATCAGAGAGACAAACACAAACATGCTGTGATCATCTCCCCTGTGCACCTTTCCAGCAAATTGACAGCGTTTATCCCGGGCTCGGTCCTGGGATCCATTATTGTGAAGCGCTCTGAGATGCCGTCCGGCGTGGAGGGCGCTATGTAAATCAAAGTTGTTGTTGTTATTTTTTCTTTTGGGCCCCAATTCATATTACCGTATAATGTATGCGCCTCCCAATTAATAGGTTGATGGTTTGTTTTATATTTTGCAAATCATTTTCAAGTTATTTTTAAAAACAAGATAAACTGGAGTTTTCGGAATGATTACCATATGAGCATTATGATAGAGGTGGCTATCCTTTTCTGGATCTACTTTTAACATATTTCACATTGTTGGTGTGCTCACAGTAAGACACTTAACCAAAGCAATTTCATTGAGCTTTGCCTCTTCCTCAAAGACACACCGTTGCAATGATATGCAGCAGCTTTAGCATTTCTGAATCATGCCAGTTTTTCATCTATCTGATGCAGCTGTGAAATACCTTTGAGCATTTGTTTGAACCCCAGTGGTGTAGGTAAAATGGGTTAATGGCATGAATGCAGCATTGTGACAGCTTTTGTGCTGAAATGTGGGAGAGAGCGCTGACACCTCCTGCGTTAATTAGCTTGTGAGCTACCTTCCAGAATAGATTCCATTGTAGGCTTTGCTCTAGTTGTGCGTGGATAGATTGAATAAGGAAACTCTCAAATTTATGCAGTGTTGTTGGAGTCTTGCCCTAAGACTATGGGAGCTTCCTGGGTAACCTACATGTCAGTCATGTGTGTAAAAGAAAGACAACTATTTATAATTACAGGTAAGCCCTGATTTAGGACGCTTCTATTTAGGACGTTTCGATTGAACAAACATAATTTTTTAACACCTTTTTATTGATATAGGACACTTGGTTTAGTTTTAACGAACAAAATTTATCTTTTTGCGCATGTACAGTACGTATTGTACATCACAGTCATATTTGGCACGTCTTTTTTGTCCGTATGCACAGTCCATAGTGTATTCGTGGGTAGATCGCGCTCACACCTGATATAGTGTATCCAAGTGTTTGAACTGGCCAATAGCATGTCGCTAAGTCATTGTTTAAAAGCCAGCTGTTTTTGAAGCGACACCATGTCAGTATTATAGTAATTTCCAAACATTCCCGAGCAACTTCGAATGATTTACAGCCTCTACCGCGTTTCTACCATGTCGGAAAAGAGAGCAGTAGGCGAAATGAGCAGCGCTAATACCTCTCGTGGCAAGAGACTCTGCAAAGTCATCACTTTAAATACTAAATTGGAAATGATAAAGCGCATCGAGTCTGGCAAAAAAGGTACGGACGTCGGGAGGGTTTTAGGCTAGTTAGATCGACGGTGGCTACTATAAAACAGAATAAGGACAATATACTGGCAAGTTCGAGGTGTGTTACAGCTACAGCCGCAAGTAGGATTATCAAAACATAGGACTGTATTTTCAGGAACGCAACCCCGTCCTAAATAGAGGTTTACCTGTATAAACCAATTTATAATTCTGCGTAATCCTGTGCTTCCCAGGCAGTTTTCCATTCCTGTGATGTGTACTTTAAGATTATTTAAGATAATTTTGGCCAATGATTATTATCATTTGAATTATCAAATTGCGGTCCCTCTCTAACCTTGTTGTTGTTAAAGTGGCTGTTAAAGACTCACGACATTTAGTGCACCAACCTATTTGATAGGAAGCCCCAAATTGTCAGCAGTGAAATACTTCTGCACAATTATTGAAGTCACAGTTACCGCTGATGCTTGGAATTCAGTGGGCGGGATTAATGTTATTGTAATGTTAAGGTTTTTATTATTAAAAACCCAATCACTTGTCATTTTTTTTCTGCTAACATGTCAGGAACGTGCTGGTAATAAATGTATCTGCCTGCATTTTTAAGAAATTATACAGAACTAAATGTGAAGCTTCTCAACAACAACAATAACACAATTACACTTATATAGTGCCTTTCACGTCAGGAGGATGTCCCAGTCGATAGATTGGCCTCCACTGGCCAACATCAATATTTAGTAACTGCAGGTACCTGATTTTCCTCTTGAATGGTTTCCGCTAATGTCCACAGTCTGCAATGAAGATGTCGAGTTTTTGCTTCTTGTTGCAGAATTTCAATGCAATGTTATTTCAGATACCATTATCATGCCAGATACATTAGGTGAAAATGCCATGGATTGGAAAAGCACACTCACAGCGGGTTCTGATTCCTTGTCGCTTTTCCTCACAACATTTAATTTCTTTTTCCAAAGGCATTGAAGGGGGTGGGTGGGGGGTGAGGGGAGGGTGGGGGGAGATGGGGGGAGTAAAATTCCGTTTGGGTCTGTAATTATATTTCAGTTATGAAATATAATGAAAATATAATGAAAATATAATGAAATATAATGAAATATAATGAAATATAATGAAATATAATGAAAATATAATGAAATATAATTTCACTGATGAAAATGAAATGTACAGAGGCAATTGATGTATTTTATTTTGTCATTAATTACTTAAAATATGTTTTTAGGGTTTTTTTTGCTATTCTTTTGTTTGCTTGGTACTTTGGAGTTAGAAGGTTGTGGATTCCAGCCAAACATCAGGAGCTCATATAGTCTAAGCTAATACTCCAGTATTGTGCTGGGGGGGAGGGTGGGCGGGAGTGCTGCTTTGCTTCAGGGCATCTTCTTGATGTGAAAGGCACATTGCTATGCTCATCAAAAATAATTATACTAACTTTATTAATGTAGCATTTCAGAACATCCACAATTTGACAAATTGTTTAATTCAGCTTTAAAATAAACAAACAGCTTCATTAATAAGGGCAATCTTAAATGATTTGCCAAATGTTGTACGCTGTGAAATACAACATAAACAGAGCAAATCTAAACCCAGGTGAAATGTTTCACCTGTGATGTTTCCTTGTTTTAGTACACTGACCCTTACTCCAGATCAATTCTGGGAACATTTAATTCTTATTATACTCAATTTTTGTAGCATAACCAACCTATTAATAGATGTTTATCCCTGTTTACGTGAAAAGAGAGTGAATCGCTTTTCGTTTGAAAATTGAACTCGATTTTATTTAAATTTCCAAAGGAGTATGCAATATTGTCTCCTGTTTTTTTTAATCTGCTATTTGGTGCAGTCTTTTCAAGTCATTGCCATGTTGATTAACAGGATAGTTTTAACATTTGAATTGATGAAAGGCATTAATTCCTCAACAATACTGAAAGAATATTTTTTATATCTGGAACTCAATTTGCTTTGCTGGAGCCCTCTTTGGCTTTATGATTAAACAAAGCAATTTCTAATGAAATTCTGGAATGATTGACTTTGCTGTTGGTAGGGAAATATATTTTCTTTCCATCTGTGATACACTGATTGTAGATTTTAACACCTAGGGTACTCTTTGTTGTGCAGTAATCTGATTAAATACCATTACATGTTTCCACTGAGCTCTTAGGCTGTGCTCTTGTATCATTAACTGACCTTGTTGCCACAAGCAAAATACGGTGGTAATTTTTAACTTGGGCTGTGAAACAACAACAAAGAGCTTTCTCACAGTTTTGTGTGGTTAACAGCAAGCAGTTAACAAATCTGTTACATTATCAGCAGTTTGTATATAAACATGATGTAGGCGCATGTGTGCAGTCTAGCTATATCCACAGAAAGACACTCCAGAAGATGGGGGTCATGTATTTTTTTACCTCATGCTGGTTTCTAGTTAATATGTGATTGTTGGATAAAAAGATCAAGGTAAGTGCGAACATTAGCGATTAGTCTTCAAGTTCCCAACGAATGTTGCTATGAGTCGGTAACACATTTACAGTAGAGACAGAGCGAAGGAAACGAATTATTTTTAAACATACCAGGGAGTAAGGCTGGTAAGGACAGCACTGCATCTCTTTAGAGAAATTGTAATGTTAAGACCAATCTGTGTCTTTGAAGTTTGCAGGAAAGGATTTGACGAAGAAGTAAGAGTTATTTTTACTCTTTGTTTCAGAGATACCTAAAGGTTCACCACAGCCGGGAGGCATGAATGGAAATGTCCAGTCAGCTACCAGCAGTGGGCAGCAACTCTCTGCCATCCCTCCTCCAAGCACCAATAAATCCTGGCGTAGCAAATCGATGAATGTCAAACACACTGCCACCTCATCCATGCTGAGTGTAAAGCAGCCCAGTCCTGTGACATCTCCAACCCCCTCCACTGATAGACTTCGACTTCCTCCACCAGAGACAGCAAAGGCCCCATCCAATGGACAAAAATCTATGTTGGAGAAATTCAAGTTGACGAGGACTTCATCGAGACCCCCCATGATTCCAAGTGCAGGACCCACTGATGGCGGCAGAGACGAGGACATTTTCTCCGAGTGTGGGGAACTAGATGTTTGTAACAGTGCGATTAACAGTGGGGCATCTGCAACAAGTAGTCCAAAAACACAACTAAAGGGAACATCCCAAAAAATAGGGAGCAAAACTATTAGCAATAAAAAAACCCTACCACAAGCGAAGGAGAAAGAGGAGAAAGACAAGGAGAGAAACAAAGGATTGAAAAGTGGCAAAGAAGAAAAGGAGAAGGTGACTGAGGCGTCTAGAAAGAGCTCAAAAATTGCAAGCTTAATCCCCAAAGGAGCCAAACCTGTTGGAGTCAAAAAAGAAAGTGCTATCCCGGCTTCTAGTGGGATACCTAAACCAGGATTGAAAGTATCAACAGGAAAGCCAGCATTAGTGTCCTCACCTGTAGGAACAAAAGATGCAGAAAAGGCCAGGACTGCTAAAGGAAGCCAAAGCCACCCATTACAGAAATCTCAGGCTGATGGGAAAGCCTCTAGCTCCAGTAGTATAGCTTCATTGGAGGGGAGAGGGACAAGCCTGGCTTCTTCTCCAGCTTCCTCCTCAAGCACTGCTGCACTTTCGGCTTCCATGGTGAATAGTAGTGGACAGATGATCGGGAACACCAGCATAGTTGTCCAGCTCCCTCAGCCACAACAGCAATACAGCCATCCCAACACTGCCACTGTTGCCCCTTTCATGTACAAGTAAGTACTACTATACAGTATCCCAATACCAATAAAGTTGAGGATGTTTAAGCATGAAAACATTTCAGATAATAAGTAACATGTCAAACTGCACTTGTAGTTCGATGATAATCTTTCTATCAATATGGATGATAATAATGACCCTTGAATTTGATTCGGAGATGTCTCAAAGAGCTTCACAGAATATACTGTAAAGTGAATTGACTGTCTATTTTGTTGGCGAAACGTGGCAGCCAATTGCGTACAGCAGTGTCCTACACAGTCGTGGATTGAGTGACCAACTTATTATTGTAATAATACTGATAGATAATATATATTTGGCTGCCCATAAATTTCCGTGGTGTGTTTGAACATGCGCTGAACTTACCTTGTCTACTCCATTTAATGTCTTACTTAGCTTTCTCTCCAGGAGATCACTTTTTGATCAAATTCTTGCTCATTCAGATGTTCTTCATAACTTATTCCTCGAACACTGAGCAACAGCTTCTTTAGCCTTGAAATACATGCTTGGAATCTGAGCCAGGTTCCTCATCTTCAGGTATCAGACTAATATTCGATTACAGTCCCCAGCATGCAAACCAGACTTAACAGCAGCACAATTTTAAAATGGCGGGGGTGCAGTCAAGCACAACATTGGTTGTGACCGAATTAGCAAGATATTATCGGTAACGTTTTTCATAACTACTGTATATTTAATTGTCCCCAACACCAAACAATTATTTCCTGACTGAGAAAAAAGCGTGTGGCTGGTATCCGGAAGTGTATAAATGTCCCCTCAATTAGACCACTGTTCTGTATACAATTATACAAGTACCACACCTCCACACTGTGTCCTCACCAAGACATTTGTAAGGACATTGTGGAAGATTGAACCCATGAATCCACATTGTTCCATTCTGAGGTGCAGAGTATTAGTACAACAGAGAAATATTTCACTGGTTGTGGACACACTATGTTAGTTCATATAGTTTTTTTTAAGGAAAGGGAAGTAACTAATTCTAACCAAAATGAATACCCTTAACATAATTAAGTAAAAGAACTCCATAACTCGTGAAAGGACGAAATTTGTGGGTGTCTTGCTAAATGACATAGCACAGAATTGCAGCTTCCTGTGACCTTGCCACGCTAAATAAGGTCAACATGGAATTAACATGGCACATTCATCAACCTTTTCTGCTCAGTTTAATACCTGTTTCATTCGATTCTGTGCATATGGATTAGTGTTAACTGATCATTCTGCCTCACTGGAATGCTTATCAAACTAATGCGCTTTGATTGCTAATGACTTCACCACCACCACTAAGTCTAGCTGCCTGGCTGCTACACAGCGGGAGTTTGCAGTGTTATCCTTTACCTTCACTTATTTTCAGGGTTTCTTTGTGTTTTGTTGAGAGCTCTTTCTTTATGGTGAATAATTGCTCTTTTCCCACATCGCTGCACCAAATTGGCTGCCGTAGTCGCCTACAGTCACTACATTGTATGGTAAATTCTGTGAAGAGCTTGAAGATGTCCTTCTGAAACTAAATGAGCTTGATCAAATGCAAAGATTATTATTATTACAACTACGTGTTACAGTTAATGCTTCATTGTGGAGAATAAATTAACATTTGAAGATTGATTGCTGTATACAAAAAGCATCAGAATGTCACTGAAACAGACTGCTCTGTTGTTTTATATATT
Source organism: Hydrolagus colliei (assembly GCA_035084275.1). Classification (NCBI taxonomy): domain Eukaryota; kingdom Metazoa; phylum Chordata; class Chondrichthyes; order Chimaeriformes; family Chimaeridae; genus Hydrolagus; species Hydrolagus colliei. Next base: position 16,834,330 of record CM068746.1, on the reverse strand, counting down.
TTATTGAATTACTTTCTCTTCGATCCACATACAGATATTTAAATCTTGCTCTTTGGCAGACACACTCAACTGCTTGGACTTCATATTATGATGCTTAGGAATAACTTATGTATAATTTTCTTCCAAGATTACGATAAACAGTAAACCCTCTCTGTCAAAGCGGTTTGACTGTTTTAAAGCATTTAAAAGAATATTTATTTATGTCACATTTCTGTTTCTGATCCCTATCTGGATCTGCTAGCCGTGTGAACATCTTCATTGTGTATTTTATTTATGGTTCTTACCACCTTGCTTTAAAACAAACTCAATGTTTTAGATGATAAGAAAATGTGAGAGGAGCAAAGAACATTGAGTTTCTCCTTCTACCGGGAATCCAAGTATTACTGAGTTGCTGGTGTATTTATAAACAAGACAGTTACCATAAAATAATGTGAGCCATTATCAAACAGGACATTTTTTTTGCAGCTCATGTCCTCTCTGCAAGCCTGCCAGCCTCATCCTTGACCAGTTCCACTGGCTCCCTATCCCCCAGAAGATCAAGTTCAAGATCCTTATATTTACTTTTAAACCCCTATAGGTCTTCTTGCCCCACACTACATCTGTGACCTTCTAGAACCTTGACAATCCACCCGCCCCCTCCACTCAGCAGCCTGAGTCACATGCCGCTCCGTCCTCCCATCACCTGTGGTCGGATCTCCATCTTTTCTGACTCCACTTTCTGAAACTTAATCCCTTCATTTCACCCCTTCCCTTGGCCTCCTTCAAGGTCAGTCTCCTGACCCCTTTGACTGCACCTCGAGTTATTTTTCTACCCTACCTCTCAAATCCAACCCCCCAGCTCAGGTGCAAACTCACGGTTATCCTGTACCTTGGGATGTCCTCCCCACATGAAAGGCGTTATACAAATACAATTTGCTGTTACTGTTACTGTACTAATTTCATGGTAGAAATGAATTGGATGGCTGCAGATAATTCATTGCAGAATCTTGTAGTTATTAAACAGCAAGGTACAGCAAATTAAACACACCAAGTTTCTTCTGACTTTGCCATTACTAGCTCATTTCACTGCTTATTTCATCTTATACAGCTGTTATTGAAAATTGAAACAGGAACAGTCAGTGCACATTGAATGCCAGCCAATAATACAGTTTATTAAAGGAAATAAAATAAACCCTTTCAGCAGTTTGGCAGTATTTGACTGGACCAAATTTCAGGACATTTAAGAACATTGACAGTAAACAGTAAAAGTTCAATATGCTCTTTGTGGCACATTTTACGCAAAAATAAGTTCACAAATCCAAGGGAAAACCACGATAGCTAAAGACTGGAGATATGTTTTAGTATCGTTAACAAGGGTATAAATAACAAAGAAACAGTTGGCACATTATAGAAAAATTCACACGGAATATTTGCTTAAAATAATTTTAGAATGTCCTGTATGAATTTAAAACATTACTGAGAAGCACATATTGGTTTACAGGTCACATCAGTCCAGTTACCATTGGTTCCTCAGTTTATTTTGCACAGTTCTTTTATATGTGCAAATTGAAAGTGCTGAGCTGATTATCTGACTGGAATCTGATTTATTTGATTTACGATATTCAAAAACCTCATGTGTTGTTTTAATTATAAATATTGGATTGTGCAATGTGCAGTAATCAGGCAGTTTTTAACTGGAATGCAGAAAGTAAATCTTGTACTTCTTTCCCAAACACCATTTTAAAAGCTTTCAAAGACCATTCTACGAATTCGGGATTAGAACAATTGGCTTGTGCTAACATTTAAAAAAAATTTGGTGGCCAAATTGACCGAGAAAGCTGAAGGAGAAATTATATTCTCTAAATCAGCCCCCAAACTGTTGATAAAGGCAGGTTTAAAAAGGACTAGATTTCTGTTCATTAAGAATTATCAGGGATAATTAAGGATTGAGAATGTGTTTAGCAGTACCAGAATTCTGACCCAGTTATGTGTTGTTTCAGGCACCCTGTCTTTAAAAGTGATACATGGGATTGAGCTCAGAGTAGAGTGGGGAGACTGATTCTGAGTTATGAAGAGAGACATGCTGAGCTGAACTCATTTGTTAGCTGTGTGAAGTGCTTTGAGACGTCATCGCGATGCGAAAGGCTCTCTAACAATGTAACTTGTTGCATTGAGGAAGCAGGTGTTTAAAACGTGCGAGAGTTAGGTGATGCAGGTGTTAGCAAGCTATTTGACTTGAACCACAGACACAAATGAGAGGAAACAGGCGACGTTAATTATCCTAAAAATGACTAGAGAATAGAAGAAACATTTTCATTATCCAATGGATTAATAAATATGTGGATCACATCCCCTAACCTAATGTAGAGGAACTTTCTCACAAGAGATTAAATACACAGTTAAAAACAATACACAGTTAAAAGTTGAGACAACTCTACTCCTTGTGGATCTTCAAGGCATTTGACACATTTTTTTTTCCATTGGGGTATGGTTTCACAGGTGTGTAATGCCCGGTCCAAGTGGCCATTAATAATATACAAGACTTGACCATGCGTGTTGACAGGCTATTCAACAGCTGAGCTTGATCTTATCCTTACCTCCATGTCAACCCATAGGCATCTCCCATAGGGGCACCAGAGGATGGTGATCAGGAGGTGGGTCACTGGCTCATTTACTTCTTCATAACCCAGAGGACCGAGTTCTATTATAATAATCCATCTCTGGTCTGCATGGCTCAAATTCTCACTGCATATACTCACTGAACCATTAGGGAGAGCATTTTCTCTCTCACATTATGCCCATGAGCACATTATCTGTAGAATTTAACCAGCGCTAAATAAACCTAATGTATAATCATTTTCAATTAAGATCCTAGAGTTTATGCTTGATTATCTTCTGGAATGGGGGATAGTTTTGCAGAGTTTTGACCCCTTAAAAGTGTTAGCTTTGATGGTCCATTCCCTCAGGAGAGGAATGTAATGGATTGAGAAGATAGCGTGAATGTGCAGATTGTACTTGCTCTTTTGAATGGTGCAGAGGGAAATGAACCAAATATCCCTTTTATTATTCCATATTTTCTTACAATACTAACTATGACAATTTCATTTTAGCACTCCAGCCATCTAGGTGTTTGGTGCCAATTAGGGCTGTATTGCCAGTCATTTGTGTAAGTTAAAGCTGTCCCAATTCATTTCATCTGGAATATTTCCAATAGGCAGAGCTAAGCTATTTTCTCTATGTTGAGGCAGCTGTCAACAAAAAGTCCATAGATGGTCGAACAATGTTCATCCTCTGTGTCATCCAGTACTCTCACTTTTAGAATTCTTAAATTGTTCTTGGCTGCTTCTTCTTGTCTAAAGCAATTAAAATCCAGACCTTTTGACTGGAATCTTTGCCAAACCTATCCTGCAGTCTTTGAACAGATATTTATAAAATGACATAGGAATGACTTGGTGATGGTTTATGGCAATCATTTGATGAATATAGTTTTGAGCCCCAGCAACAATGCTATTTCAGTCTATTCTATGCTATTGTTCCAGAATACTGTATATAATTGATTTTGTCAGTTTTCAAATGACTTTCCAGATCACAAGATTTTACACCATGACTAAAAACAGCATTGGCACCTTTGGCTGATTTCCTTAACTAAACCACAGGAAGACTATTCCATTCACAGAGAAGTTCAAGAACCTATCTTCCCACCTAGATGAAAGACTTGTATAAAAATGCAATATTGAACTGATCTTCTATTAAATTGTTAGTATTGATACAGCACACATTTTTTGTATATTCTTGTAAATTATTAGAATTCGAAAAAAAAAGGCAGTGCCTGTTTGTGCATTTTTCTTTTAGCGACAAAATGTTCTAAAAATTATGAAAGTATCAGAGTACAAAGTAGAGGAAGAAGTAGACGCACAATCTAACCTTTACTATTATGAAGCCAATTGCTGGGGTCATCATGTCCTAATTTGTAAGAAAAGAACTATGGGAATTATAACCAAAGAAACCTATTTTACAAGTACACTGTAAGGAGTAACATGTTCGTACTTGAGATGTTAACTTCTGAAGTACAAAATTCAACTAATGTATCTAAACGAACAATACACAGGTTTCTAATTCAATAGAGTGGGGGTAATGGGGGTAGCTGCCAACACAGGAGGGAGGCGGAAATGATCAGAGCAGCTCTTGTTCATGGAACTAACCATTCAACGTCAACAAGTTAGACTGATTCCCCCTGCTTCACCCTGTCCTATATTCTTGCATGTAGAGAACGTTACTACAGCCAGCCAATCTATCATGATCATGTGTATTTTGAATTAAATCTCTTGAATATCTGGTGAGATTCCAGGTTTCTTCTCTTCTCTCAAAACCTGCAGTTTAGTGGATTTGCTCCAAAGAGAGAGGCTTATATTTAGGAGTTGCTGAATGATTTGGGGAGATGATTTACAGTAATCACTGTTGCGTGGCATCCACGAGGTGGGATTAGACTTTATTTCACAACCGGGAGGCATGATTTTTCAATTTTGTTTTCGAATGAACAACCTTGGTTAATAGAGGGACAATCCTAACTCCATTTGCCAGGATTTCATAATGTATTCAAAAAAGAAACATATTTTATAACCTTCATTATCCGTATACCATAACATAATAATACAACAATCACCAGAAGTTTCACCAGATGTTTGCATGTGCCTCAAATGTGGTTACCAGGGTTGCAGTCGAAACTCGCAGGATCAACATTCTGTGAAGCATTCCCGGACAACTCGCTCAGATCCACACTGCATCGTGGTTAATCTGGAGTCATGGAATATTTGGTTCTATGAATGCGATGAAGAGCTAACACAATGCAATAAAAATGCTCTTTCTCAAACACTGGATTTTCTGCAGAAACATGCCACTAAGACGGGCTCAGGTTTAACTTTCAAACCATTGAAAGTTCGAGATGAAATTTCTGATGGCAGTGAAACAATAAGAGATAGGCACATTCATTGCTGTATGTAAACTAGAACAGATATTATCCATTATGAAGATGCAAAATGTAGATTAATAAATATAAAATTTCTGAGTAACTTGTACCCTGCACTCATTTCCCATAAATGGACCAATTCTAAATGCAGATCGTATTGCATAACTTTACGCATGTTATAAAGAAGCCAGGATCTGTATATTAATATATAGTATTGACTTTGCAATAAAAGGGTATTAATAATCCCCACATTTGATACACATGCTAATAATCCTCAGAATTCACATCAGGCGTGTGTCTCACAGCATTGCACAAAGGTGCTGCCTTCGATTGTAATAAACGTGATGCAATGCAGATGTCCATGCAAGTATTTATACCTGTGTCAAAACACATTTTTCAGAACTTACTCGGAAAATGATGGTGGTTCTGTACCATCTGGTGACCCAAGTGCCAGTCCCACAAAAATGGATTCAGTTTACAGCAAGACTGCCAAACAGTGCCTCGAGGAGATTTCCGGTAGGTGATGCAGTCTTACTAATTAATGCCAGCGACGCACAATGTTAAAGTTAAAGAAATGTAGGCTCATATTTTCATTCCTTTTCTTGTGAACCAAGCAAGATGGTTTTGACTAGAGAGAGCTAAGAGGTTGCTCCAAAGGCAAAAAGGGGTGGGGGGGAGATAAAAATGCCTTTGCTCCTCAATTTCCCAGTTGCAACAACAATAGCAAAATTACATGTGTATAGCGCCTTTCAAGTTGGGTGGACTTTCCGAAGTGCTGCACGCTGGACTGTTAATTTTCAACATATGTTAAAAAGAAGACGTGATCTGAATGTTGTATGATATTATTGACTTAATAGCTAGCAGGATAATAATAATAATAATTATCCTTGCATTTGATATATTACATCTTTCATGTCAGGACTGCTACACAGATGTGCTGTCGTTGATTGTAATGAAACTGGTGTAATCTCCTAGCCCAGCAGTTTGGAAAGATGATGTCTTGTGGAGTATTTTTCTAGTAATGATATTCTGCAGACACTAGTTATCCTGTTCATTTTTGGAGGAGGTAATAGACACGGTACCAGCTGCTTTTGCTTGAGGTCTGTTCTATATATGCACAAGTCTGTGGGGAAATGCATCTTCAGATCTCTAGTCCTGCTTGAGATTTATTAATATTTGAAACCTGTGGAGTTGTAGATAGTTAATGTGATTAGTTCAGGAAAGCAATGGAAACTCTACCTTCCTTGAAAAGTAAAGTTCTTATTTAATTAATAGTATATTAATAGTATCTAAGTAACCTTAGATCATTGTGTAGATCAGCAACAGTGCAATTTGATAAAGACTAACCCTGTACAAGATTGACTAGGACTGTTATCAGGACCTGGGCTGATAAATCTCTTATGTCTTCTTCATTCTGATTTGTTCTCCAGAACTTTGCAGGCTGTCATCTTGCAAGCCTACACTAGTAGTTGGGAATGCAGAAGGCTTGCTTCGTAATACTATATCACTTTAAATCTTGTGTGAAAGTGTGAAACCTGAAGGTCATATCCGGTATTTGTTCAGATGTCCATATTGATCGAGTTGCAAGAGTGCCACTGGCAGACAGATTCCGTGGCAGCTGGAGACAGAAACTAAGCCTTACAGAATGATTTTTACTCCCAAGTAAACAGCCCCGTGGTCCAGTATGGCTAGTATTTGGCAAATGTATCCCTTAGGGCGTTATGTTGTGTCATTGTACCTTAGTTCCCATGGTCTGAGGCAGCAGAATGAACAAAACTTCATCTCCATCCATACCTATCCTGTAATTTTCCAACCAACAGTTCCCAACCAAAATATCTTACATTCTTAGGTTGAAGATCATTGCTTTATAATGTGAGAACAAAATGTTTGAAACAAACTTTTTTGGAATTTTCAAATTGGGACACTTGCTAAAGCAGAGTGCCTTCAGTCTAGAAAGGAAATGCCTCAGAGGAGAACTTCTAGAGATGTATATGATTATAAATGGAATTAAGAACGTAAAGCCAAATGGAGACTTTAAGATGCACCAAGACAGCAGAACAAGAGGGCACAGAGTCAGAGTAGTAAAGGGCAGTTTTAGGATGGAAATCAGGAAATATTTTTGCCAGAGTGTCATTAATGATTTGAATGCATGATTGAAACCAGGAAACCAGACTCTAAGAAATAACTTGATGCTGTAATGGAAGGACGATAGAGTGGGTATTTTCTGGATGGATGAGATCAAATGGGCCGAAGAAGTTTCTTCATCCAACCTGATTTGATGGAATAAATAAATCTCCCTGGATGACAAGAGCAATTGGGGTGAAAGTAAAGCAAAAAAAAGGAGGCTTGTGATAAGTGTCAGACCTAGAATACAGAATTCAACCAATCGGAATATAGGAAGTGCAGGAGAGAACTAAAAAAGGTAGTTAGAGGGGCAAAAAGAATGCATAAGAAACAATTAGCAGGTAACATTAAAGGAAATCCTAAGGTATTTTAGAAACATATTAAGGGTAAAAGATTGGTCAAGGGTAGGGTGGGGCCAATAAGGGACCAAGGAGGAAATCTTATTGTGGAAGCAGAGGGCATGGCTGATGTGCTGAATGAGTACTTTGCCTGTCTTCACGAGAGAAGAAGATGCAGCCAATGTCACAGTATTGGAGGACAGTGTAGTAGAAATGGATACGATAAGCATAACCAGAGAGGAAGTACTAAAAAGGTTGACGGCGCTCAAGGTAGATAAGTCGCCCGGTTCGGATGCATCCTTGGTTACTAAGGGAAGTATGGGAGCAAATAGCATAGACTCTGGCAACAATCTTTCAATCTTCCTTGGACACAGGGGTGGTACCAGAGGACTGGAGGGTTGCTAATGTTACTGCCCTGTACAAAAAGGGGTAGAAGGACAAACCTGGGAACTACAGGCCAGTCAGTCTAACGTCAGTAGTGGGCAAACTTCTAGAGTCTATAATCAGGGTCAAGATAGATCTTCACTTAGAAAAATATAGGCTGATAAAGGACAGCCAGCATGGATTTGTTAAAGGCAAATCTTGTCTTACAAATCTGATAGAATTTTTCAACAATGTAACAGAATGGGTGGACGAGGGTAGCGCAGTTGATGTAGTAGTTTACATGGACTTTCAGAAGGCATTTGACAAAGTGCCGCATGAGAGGCTTATTAGGAAAATAGAGGCCCACGGCGTTAAAGGGACAGTGGTAGCGTGGATCCACAACTGGCTGCGAGACAAAAAGCAGAGAGTTGTGGTGAGTGGCTGCTTTTCAGACTGGAGGGAAGTATGCAGTGGCATCCCCCAGGGATCAGTTTTAGGACCACTGCTCTTTTTAATATACATTAATGATTTGGATTTGGGTTTACGGAGTATGGTTTCCAAATTTGCAGATGATACTAAGTTAGGGAGAATAGTAAATAGTGAGGAGGATAGTAGCCATCTGCAAGAGGATATAGATAAAATGGTAAAGTGGGCAGACACATGGCAGATGAAGTTTAATACAGAGAAGTGTGAGGTGATACACTTTGGGAGAAGAAATGAGGGGAGGCAATATAGGCTAGATAGTACAATTTTAAAGGGTGTGAAGGAACAGAGAGACTTGGAGAATTTGTGTTAGTGACTCTTTGAAAGTGGCAGTACAGGTAGACAAAGCTGTTAAGAAGGTATATGGGATACTAGGCTTTACAAATAGGGGTATAGAATACAAAAGTCAGGAAGTGCTGATTAACCTGTATAAGACTTTGGTTAGGCCTCAGCTGGAGTAGTGTACAATTCTGGTCACCACACTTTAGGAAGGATATTAAGGCATTGGAAAGGGTGCAGAGGAGATTTACTAGGATGGTACCAGGAATGAGGGACTTCAGCTATGAGGAAAGGCTTGATAGGCTAGGCTTATTATCTCTAGAACGAAGAAGATTGAGGGGAGACCTAATAGAGGTTTATAAGGTTATGACAGGTTTCGACAGGGTGTATAGGGAAAGGTTATTTCCACTGGTGGGCGAATCAGTGACTCATGTCACAGATTTAAAATAGTTTCAAAATGAAGCAGAGGGGAGCTGAGGAGAATTTTTTTCACTCAGCGGGTTGTTCGAATCTGGAATGCATTGCCTGAATAGGTGGTGGAGACAGATTCCATAACAGCTTTTAAAAGGATATTAGATCTTTATTTAGGAAGAGCAGGTCTGTTAGGTTATAGGGAGAGAGCTGGGCAGTGGGATTGAGTTGCTCTTAAATTGCTCTTTTCAAAGAGCCGGCACAGATTAGATGGGCCAAATGGCTTCCTTTTGTGCCGTATAATTCTATGAAATCAACCTCCCTTTGGATACTGGCTGGAATTTGCAGCACACTCCCAAACTCCTGAACCCCAACATTAATTCACACCCATAAGTTAAAGACCATGCGCCTGGTAAAATACAAAAAGGGTTAAAACACATATTTTTAGCTAATTTTTTTTCTGTATTCTGCTTGGCTGAGCACTGAAGCCAACAGTGACCTTCCTGACCAGTCTTCTGCAGTGTATTGATTCATGTGAGGAGAGAGAGAGTTGTGAGTCCATCACTTATTCCACCCTCTGTGGTGGGCTTGAGGGGTTGGGACATGTTACCATACCAACCCATGTAAGCTAGGAAGCTAACCTTGCTACCTTTTAAAGACCGCTGATTCAGGATTTCTTTTCCAAACATGAGTATGGCTATTTGACTTTCTCTCCCAAGGGCTGTGGAGTTTTTGCAATAAATTAATTTCTGTTTCCCCCCCCAGCTTATATCGCAGGTCAGTCTATTTGCAAGTTGTTGATATTTCTTTTTAAAAAATGCATCTGCAACAAGCTCATAAAAATGGTTCCATTGCTATGTTGCTATACTGTATACTGTAGTTCATTTGCAGTGCCGCCATTGCTGAAGCCATCCCTATTTTCTCAGCTCCATTTTAAAATTAAATTATTCGGAGTAATTGTTTCTCTCTGTGCGTAGGAGGCCATGTAGCAAGTCTCCTGAAATAACACTGTAGTCATCTACACCGCAGTAGATTGCTCACACTCGAGATGACTACAAAATGCACAGTCACTGCACTTTACGGTCTATCTTGTGAAAAACCTTTGAGACTTCCTCGGAACGTGAAAGCCGCTATCATGCAAGAATTTTCAGAATATCAAAATGCTGTATTGTTCAACAGAGCAAGAATAGATTCCATGAGTTTCATATAATGGCACAACAGCTTGTTAATAGCTTGGATGCTGCAAATTTCAATGCGCACATTGACCGCATCAGCTGGCAGGTTGGTTTTGGCTTGAGTTACAAAGCAACAGAATCTGTGAAATTTCACACTCGGGAAGTGAAGCCTCAGGAAAGTACTGTATTGAAGATTCTGTAAGGAATTGTTGAACCAATCCCTAAAAATATGTTGAACAAAGTCACAACCACTGCTGCAAGTGGGTATAGGCAGAGAGATGGTCAGCAGGCAGGTTAATTAATTTAGGTTTAATTAATTTATATCCAAAGATATATCAAATGCAATATATCAAATGTAAAGATTATTATTATTATTATTTACATAGAGAGGGGTGAATATGTAGAATGAGTGACACAGGTCTACAGAGAAGGTAATGAACTTTGAGAGAGAAATACATAGCTATTGGCAAAAAAAATCCACCGAGGCACATGAGAAATTGAGCAGTGAAGGATTCTGCCTTTTCTTTTACTCTTGAGTTTAGCCAGAAGGACTGAAATGATCTTTTCATGCCCTGTACATCGCTGAGTTCCGCTGATAATCTTTCGCTGAATTATGTGCCCACAGGATACTTTTAAAAATGAGCAGTGAATGCTTTTTTCAGAGTCAGATTTGTGATTGTACTTTCACATTCCTCTCAGAATCTCCGTTGTCCTCTTTTTCCCCTCAAATATATCATACTGGGCTAGCTGACCTGAAAGACTGTGTTACTTGGCTCGGCATGGGGTTCCACCACTATTTAGCGCTCTGAAATACCAACCGGTGAGAAGGGTACTACATAAATACAAGTGTGGTTGTTGTTACTTTCACTAAAGGAGGACTTGTCTAAAAAAGATATATTTTATTTAATAATCTTCATACAGGACTTCATGAACGTGTTTTTAATTGTTTGTTATAGATCTTTACGTTAATCTTAGCTTTGCATGTAAGGGGGTACCCTTCAACATTCATCCAGATAAGGAGGTTGCTCTCAGTTTATCTGTAATGTTACCGACCTTTGGTCAATTTGTATGAACTAACCCCCAGAATTTCAGTTCCTTGGGAACTAATTCACTGATTATCTGGGAGGCAGTGTTACTAAGGGGTGGACTGATCTGAGGAAATTGAGAGTCTGAGGGTAAGCTTCACCTGAGCAAACTGTGTGATAGATTCCTAGTTCTGGGAATACTGACATTTGTACAGCACTCAAAGGAGTGGCAGGAAACAGTTGAAGTATCCCATTGGATATTGTGAAGTATATCTGAAGAAGACCAAAGCAGAGAAGAGAAATATAGCAAAGGACAATTGATAGCATTCATCCAAAGAACCATCCAGACTGACATCAATAACTAAACTGTAAAGACTTACACTCAACAAATTTGACTTGAGCTGCAGACCCACATTTTTCATTTACCAGAGGAATTCCAATAATCCAGTGTGAATAGTACATTGCTGGTGTAATTTGCTCCAAATTGAACATTCCCCACACTCAACAACTTGCATTTATATATCTTCCTTCACGTGGGGTAGATTCGCAGAGCGTTTCTAACACTGCTCTCCTAGTTAATACAAATTAGTTGTGATTTGTAATGAGCTGTCAACAGATGGGATATATTTATTATTGAGCAAAATTGCAACAGAATTGCAGTATTTCAATACCGTATTCAACGATGTTTACTTATTGACAGCACTGAGCAAAAGGTTTGACGTTAATTCAGTGGTTGTTCAATAATAGAACTGATCAGGAAGTGGAGGCATGGCAGAATTTGCTGCAGTCTACTGCAGATCCATGACCAAGCCTACAACTTGTGCAGTTTCATCTGGTTCTGCAAAAGAGCAATAAAGGCTTCACAGAATGGAAACTGTTTGACCAGATATATCCATGAGAATAAGCATGTTTGTCACACTGTATCAGGATGTGATAGCAATGAGCTACCCTGGATTACATCATTTATATTGACTAGTCTATGTGACTCTACAGTTACTTCCTGGCACGTATCTGATGTGCAAAATAAAAGACCTTGCCTCGCTGCAGAGCATCACTAAAGTGCTGTCAGAGGTGAGAGAACACCGTTACGTAGACATCTTGAAAAATGGGACTATTTTGTGGGGAAGCTTTCAATATTTTGAATATTTGGAGGAAAATTAGGGTGAATAGAGGAAGGCAATTTCTACAATGTTGATTATTAGTAACATGAGGGCGTACAAATGTAACCTGGGCAACAAGAAATACTCGGTTGAGAGATTTACAACAAATCCTGAAAGCAATTTAAGCGAGTTTTCCTTGAATTGTACAATCATTGGTCTTGTAAAAGCCACAACTTCTCATCAAATGTGTTCCTTCCTGATTAAACCATAAACCTCCTGTGCATCCAATATACAGATTGCATGATCTAAGTAACCACCTACATTGCCACTAAAATCCATGGGATTTCTGGGTGGCTCTCAGGCTCAATGAGATCATCTCTACTCATATCAAGAAACCACAATCATACTTTGCAATCCGCATCGCCTGTGTGTTTCGAAAGGATTCTTATTTCCCACTCACACATGGGCAATTGCAGCAAAGATAAGTTGGTGAATCATGGCACTGATCTTCACGATGGCTCACCTCCTGTCTAGTTAAAAGTAACTTTCCATTTATATTGTCCACACTTGCCACTATCATCACTCAAGTGGTACAATGCTGAGTTCAGTTCATGCTGCCCAAGAAGGTCATTAAGACTTTGATACAGTTGACCAGCTTTCCTAAGCTCTGTGCTGATAGATGCTCACAAAGTCATATCAAAACACACCAAATCAGCACATATCCCTTTGCAGAGCACAAGGTAACTCACTGTTGTTACTCAAGAGGAACCCATTCAACCGTGATTGATGATATACTTCAACCAGCTGTAGAGTGATTTAGCATAATTTTAGTGGACGTGTGAGCACTTATGGATGGACACATCCCACTGATCCTCCTCCATCTCCCCAATGATTCAATTAGCCTGTAGATGAGTTTTATATCCTTTGCAGCAGTTCATGTTGACTCTGAAAAGGAAGCAAGCTCCCTTTACAAGCATTGGTGGTCAGCTAATTCCTCTAATTCCCTTCACAATGTTTTAATGGTTCCGCACTTATTGGATGAGTGACAAGAAGCGTCCAACTCCAATTTCAGTTTACTTTTCCCCCAAAACTTTGTGTGTCGTTTTGCTGAGCATTTCTTCAACCATTGTTTGTCGGTTAAAAAAACGAGTTGGAAAATAGATGTGGGATTTTCAGGCTCCATCTAGGGGTTTTATTTTGTAGATTGTTTGAACATTTTCAGTCGATGAAGGTGAAGCTTTTATCTGTGATTATTGTAGTCACTTTTGTTGCTGAAAGCAAATGGGACTGAGAGTGATGGAGGGTGATGGATAGTAATTATCCTTGCATTTGACATTGCACCTTTCATGTTGGTAAGATCTCCCAAAGTGCTTCACAGCATTGATGGTAATACATGCTGAATGCCTTTGTGGATAAATGTGACAGTCAATTTGTACACAGCAGTGACAATCAAATTGCCCACAAACAGCCATGAAGTGAATGACCAATTTTTATTGGGTTGGGTGGGTGGGGAGGGGTGAGATTGTTAGGCCAAGATCCCAGGAGAAACTCCCTTTACTTTTAAAACAGTGTCTTTCACAATATCTTTCACATCCACCAGCGCCTTGGGACGTCCTTCTGACGTGAAAGGCGCCATACAAATGTAATTTTGTTGTTGATTTTGTTGTCATTTTGAGACTTCAAATTTGCACCCTAAATTGTGTGACCAAACACTAAATTCAAATTTAAAAAAAATTGTGATACCAAAATTCAGGAAAGAACAGGGTGAATAAGGAAAAATTGTTTCCACTGGTGGGCGAATCTATGACTCGTGGTCACAGATTTAAAATAGTTTCAAAACGAAGCAGAGGGGTGCTGAGGAGAAATGTTTTCACTCAGCGGGTTGTTTGAATCTGGAATGCATTGCCTGAAAAGATGGTGGAGGCCAATTCGATAACAGCTTTTAAAAGAGAACTAGATTTTTATTTGGGGAGAACAGGTCTGTTAGGTTATGGGGAGAGAGATGGGCAGTGGGATTGAGTTGCTCTTTTCAAAGAGCCGGCACAGACTAGATGGGCTGAATGGCCTCCCTTTGTGCCTTAAGATTCTATGATTCTATAACAACAAACAGTAAAGGCTGTTTTGGTGACCAGTATTTTGCTGTTCAATCCTCTGTTTGACTTTTCGGGCCTTTCCTCAGCCCAGAAAGGGTCTGGAATGTAAGAGGAAAAGAGAGGTTGGAAAGCAAATGAGCAGGTGCAGAACAATCTTTTCCAGCCTTCAGGATCACAACATTTTTTGTAAATTTTGTATTGAATTTTAGAGGAAATTCTGCAATTGAAAGCCATAAACCAGAAAGACAAATAACATGGCAAAATCCAGTTTGCTGAAGTTGCATTTTATGTCATTGATTAAGCAGTATGTAATTCATTCATTCTGTTTGTACAGTGAGACTCAATGTTCTCTTTTTAAAAAAAACGACCCAAATGACACTGCTATATTTTGTACACTGGCCTTCTGGAAAATACAGTATGTTGCAGTGTAAGCTATGTAGAGCAAAGTATTTAAAATCGTCACTAATTAATTCAGAAGAAATTCTCTAGGAAAATTAAAGGGTGCTTATTTTCAACTGTGGATTAAAACAGCTGTGATCCACTCAACTTTTGAAACTGATTAATTTAGTTTTACATAAAATAAATATGGTTTCTATTTTGATCGAAACGAATGTTAAAATTAATATGTTCCCGGACTGGATGGCTGCAATCTGATATTTGCAATGCATACAGAGGCGTTCTCACTATCTCTAGTCATTGTTTGAGCCACTGCAGTCATGACACTGTAAAAACAGCACCCACTGCAGCCTGCCATTTTACAGCAGTGAGTAATCCCCTGAGGGTGATGGTTGCTCAGAGGCCTTAAGGATTGAATGTGTCTCTGGATCGTTCCCAGGAAACTCTGCGACCAAATCATTGCGCAGTTCCAAACCTCTGCTGTTATTTAGCTGTGTGTTTTACAGCTCGAAAGACTAAACCCCCTGATGGTCTGAAGATCTCAAGACTGGGCCTTAGACTATCACATTGAATCGAAATGTGTGGTCAATTCCATGACGTTTCTGTTTCTGTGGGACGTTACCTTATTGGTGTGTGCCTAGTAACCTTGGCTTTGCCAGTGGAGGGATGGGGTCCACATGATCTTGCCCTTCACTGTTCACCTGCCTCCACCGCTTCACAGTGGTGTGCTCGTCCTCATTTGCTGAGTGTGATGCTCTTGTTGTCACTGTGCAACAGTTCCTCAGTGTTTAGATACCAGGTCATTGCTGGGCTGCGCTGTTGGCGGCAGCTCTTTGCTTGTGGTCATGGCCACAGTGACAGGACTTCCTTCACCAACTGACCCACAGCCTTAACCTGACATGAGGTGGCTTCACATCGGCTAACACAGAAATAATGCTGAATAATATACTCCATCATCCCACTCGGCAAACGTTAACTCGAGCATGCAAGCATTTTAAAACCCTGTGTGTGACTCCCAAACTGTAGCATTTCACCCCTTTTTTTCCCTTAAGCCATTACATCTGTTACGTTTCCACAAAATTACTTGCTACATTATACATTGAGCTAAAGAGCGAACGAGAAGAGAGTTAAGGGGATCCATCGTAACAGCCCTGTTTTGTTCACCCATGTCCTGTCCATCAGCTCTGTGTTGTTTGTAATAGTCTCTGCCAACGCTTTGGCTTTTTTTTTGTTCAGGCAGCCGCTACACGATCTACAGCCACTGCAGTGGAGAGGGAAGAGGGATAGGGTTGAGATGCAGGTTGAATACTAAAAGAGGTGTGCCTTGTGCCGAGCTTGCTTCACTGGCTCATTTCATTTCTTATCAAGCTCTGATGTGGGTGCTATAGTTACAGCAGTTAGCTGCAGCTCCTCCAAGAAGCGATCGCTGCTGCGTCTTGGACTAGGAGTTGCAGTTAAATATTTTTCCCTGTGAGAAGAATATTCTCAGGGCCATCTTTGATTTTATTTTCATTTCATGCTAAACCCATCGCACCGGGTGTCGGGTGGGGTCGGGGGAGGGAGGGAGAGCTCTGGCGAGGGATTGAGACAACATGTAGCGGTGGTGTTCTGTTGCTCTGTTGAAGATTGTCATTTTACGAAGAGATGTGTTATAAGTTTGGCTTTTGGGCATTTTTTTCTGCACAGTGAGAAGCTGCTCGACTCTCTCTCTCTCTCTCTCTCTCTCTCTGCCTGAACACACATTATGCTTTTTTAAGTATCACTGCAGTGATAGTGATTTGGGGGCAGCAGCTGTGATCTATGGCTGCACTAGCATAAGTTGTGCGCTTTCCTCAGGTATGGATTTGCTTCTCGATGAGGCTATAATTGAGGTGGGACAGCCAGCCTGAGCAGGTGGGTAGAATGTCCAGGTTCAGCACCGGTGTCTGGGAAAGTAAAGTGGGAGACATTTGCAGCTCCATCGAGCTCGATTTGATCAATTGTAAACGTCTGAATCTTCGTCAGCCACATTCTGAAAAAACGAGGGCGCAACGCGAAAGCTGGGAAGATGCAAAGACAGACAGAACTATCTGTGTTTAGAAACTGGAACATGGGACATGGCATTTCTCTTCGGAAGCAGAAATCTTTGACAAACCTCTCAGTCTTGGATGAGAGGGAGAGTGTCCTCTACTCCTTTGAAGGCAGCTGGGCAGATGACACAGCTAAACCCTGTCAGCCTTTCAGCCGGGAGTTCAGATCGCAGGCCATGTCTTTATCCAGGGCACTTTCCAAATCGGAGCATTCACTCTTCCAGGAAAGCAGCCTTGGCCAGGGAGGTGGTAAAGTGGCTCTGGCTGTCAACAGCGGTAAGCTGAATAAACTTTCTAAATGCCAGTGGGCTGAAGTGAAACCCACAAATAAAGTTTCTGAAATGCGTGCTGGAGATGGCAGCAAGTCAGATGATGAAATTCTGTCTATCAAGTCTAAGGTTTCTAGGAAGCAGAAGACACAGACTGAAGAAGGATGCCTTCGTGAAGGAGTTGCACAATTAGATGAGGACATTATTTTGACCATGCTGGGAGACCTAGAACAAGTCCTTTACACAAATATACTTGGTAAGCTGTGGGATTTTATTCTGTAGTCAGTGGGTTTTGTTATAAAGGTAAACCTAAATTGAATTGGAGTGACTGCTTCTTTTAAAATTCATAGTGTTTTAGTATTCAGTTTATTTTGCACTGCAAAGATATGAAATATCATATCAATACTGTATATGAGATCCACAGGGACACATTAAAGCAAATGTTAGGAAACTGAATAATGAAAGTTTATTACAAAATTAATATTTGTAAATTACAAAATGATTGAAAATGAAAGCCGTACTTGTTAAAGAGGCCAGAAAATATTTTTTTTCTTAAGAACTGTAAAGATTAAAGATCTGTTTAATTAGCGCTTGCTTTACAGCGTTCCCACTTCTACTGTATGTGACAGTTTGCGGCAGGAACAGTTGCTCGTCTCATTGAGTAAATATAATGTTAAAATGGTTCTTTTTTGACCGATGGTAGGATTACAGGAAGGAGCTAATGGACTAGATCAATTGCAGTAACAATATTATAATATAGACTATACATTGAATATTCTAGCAATCTGCTGCAGATTATTTTAATGAGTCTGTGAGGCATTGCAATTGTTAACTCTCTTCATTCACTGACTGCCATCAAGCATTAAGGAAATGGAAGACATGGGGAACTGGAATCCACACTGATCAAAAGCACGGTAGATTTCTGCATCCATCTAAATCAGTCTACATGATAAATAATAACAGATAGAGAGGAATGCAAATCTTGAGCCAATTGCTTAGATTACTTCCTTGTGGTCACTCAAAACCATCAATTGTGTCTTGCACTGAAGATTTGGTTGAGCAATATTAATTATTAAAGCCGCAAAGTCCTGTAATGTTTTTAAATGTTTTGTATAAATTGCTGACAGTCTCTTATTTAAGGAGCGATATCGAGGACGTTGCCCAAATAGATGTTAATGCATGTAAGCCTAGTGTTGCTTAATGAATAAGGAGGTTAAGATTGTGTCGTATCCATGACCTCCTTTATCCCCTTACTCTTTCCTTTCCTGCACTTATGATGCCATTTCCTTTCCAAGAGCCACCAGCTGAACAAATATCAAAAGCCATGGCAGTAGTTTTCCATTTATATCAGTTGAATTCACATCACAATCCTCACTTCAAAATCCTATCAAATGAACTGCATGACTTGCAAATAGCAAGTTGAAATGGGCAGGTCATTTTCACATGTCTTTTTAAATTTAATAAATCTTTTTGTGGCTACCAGTATCACATATATAATCTTACTGCATTCCTTGTCTTTTATCCATTGCTAAAAAAAACAAAAGGTGGAAACCTAAATTTAAGCTGCGACATGAAAATGGTGTAAAGAGAGACTGAATGTTGGTAACGTTTGCTAAAAGTGCCTTGTATCACAAATGGTACGTTTTAAAAATTAATGATTTGAAAAGCACTCCATTTTTCTGGAAACCGAGTCTGCCATAGGAATAGTAATGGAGAAGAAGGTGCCTGCTCAGGATGTTTCCATGTTAAGGCACCTTTGTCATCAATTGCTTGATTATGACTCTCCGTTCTCTTTACTGTATACCAAACGAAAAGTACAGTCAATGTGCGAGGCACAGGCATGTGCATGCATAATGCATATAATTATTCATTTAATAATCACTTTTTAAAAAATGATATCATTACAAACTATGTTTCTGTTTTTGACTTGTACCACATAACCTGATGGTTTCATGAAGAAAAATGTTCTGAACCATTCTTGGCAGGATTGGTGCCTCCAGTCTCCCACCCACATTTAACTAAAATCTGAAATATTAAACCCTAAGGAGTTAACACTTCATATTATGTTGCTTCGCCAAATCCTCATCGTTGGGGTCTAACATGCAATTTACATTTAGAAATCATTCAAGTATCAAATTTGAATTTTATGTGTGTGTTGGAAATCTATCCCCCCTCCCTCACCCCCAACACAAAAACAAGGAGGGGAATCTTTCTCTGCCGCCATCCAGCTAATTTATGTTCGGTACATCAGGAATTTAATGATAATAAATAATCTTTGCATTTGATATAGCGCTTTATCACATCTTCTAGATGTCTCAAAGCGCTTCACAGAATATACTGTAAAGTGAATTGATTGTATATTTGTGGGGGAAACGCAACAGCCAATTGTGCACAGCAGTGTCCCACAAACAGCCGTGGATTGAAAATGACCAATTTGTTATAGTTTTTTGAGGGATTATTATTAAGTGTGTGGAGTAAGGACATACTTGCCCAAGGATTCGCCCTGGAATTGAACCCAGATCTCCTCGATTGCAAGGTGAGTGCTCCAACCACTGAGCTACAGGACTCCACTCTCCAATTTCTCCATTATAATCTATTCATAAGACCTGAGTGTGATTACTGAATTCGAGCTTTTAGAAACTGTTGTACCTGGGTTGCATCTATCTGTATGGTAGCACTCTCGCATCTCAGTCAGAGGGGTGTGAGTTCAAACATCATATCGGGACTTTGTGCTCATTGTCCATGCTGAAATGTCAGCCAAAGGAGGTGCACCACATAGTTGGGTCTGCCATCCTTCAGATGAGGTGTTAAACCAATGTCCCATTTGCTTGTTTGGGACATTAAAGATCATCTGGTACTATTTGAAAAGAGAAAGGAGTTTCTCCTAGTGTTTGTGTTCGGCTACAAATACACAGTCACTACACCTTGCAGTAAATTCCTGTAAACCACTTGGAGATGTCTCGACAACATGATAATGTGCCATATCAAATGCAAAATTATTATTGTAAGAACATAACCCTTCATTTTACTTTCTCTTTCCCCATTAATCAACTTTTCCTAAAAACAAAATTTCTGGATACTGTACTTCTAAAAGCTATCTGTCAGCATTTCATTCTTTTCATAGTGCAGGGAAAATAATTCTCTGGAAACTAAAAGATTCCAGTTTGATGTGGTTCCTATTTCAAGAGATCTGTGATTTATTTTTAGTATTCGATGGCATAAGAACTAGGTGTAGCGGGGGACAGCTGTCAGGAATTTGACAAAAATTTACTGCTGAGAGCAAAGAAATGAATTGTACTTCAGATCTCTGCGGGATATTGGCATTTCGGCCTCCTGTTTTGTGCCTTTGGTATTCATTCTGTTCTACGGCCCTTCAGTTGTCACCTCCAGCTCAGGTGCCTAGCCAGCGGTGTTAAGTGCTTTGAGATTTGAAGGGTGCTGTATACAGTACACGTAAATTGTATTGCATTATAATGCACAACAATAGACAATCGATGGATATTTTAATATGATATGAATTAAGTTCAGAAGGCGCTATTTAGGATAGAGAGGATGGCCTTGGGTTTGATAAAATGTGGTTGTGTAACATAGTGTGGTTTGGAGTAGAGGTATAGGATATTAATAATCCTTGCATTTGATATAGCACTTTTCACATCTTTAGATATCTCAAAGTGCTTCATGGAATGTACTGTGCAGTGAATTGACTGTATATTTGTGGGCGAAACAGGGCAGCCAATTGCGCACAGCAGTGTCCCACAAACAGTCGTGGATTGAAATGAACAATTTATTGTTGTTTTTTATTCTTGAGGGATTATTATCAGGTGTGTTGAGCAAGGAAACTTGCTCAAGGTTTTGTCCTGCCAGGAACTGTACCCAGGTCTCTCACTTGTAAGGTGAGGACTCTAACCGCTGAGGTACAGGGCTCCAGGATTTAAGTAATAATGTGAGGCTTTTATTGTTCATTTCCATTGTTTACAGGAGAAGATCCAGAAGCCAGGAGAATGAGGACAGTGAAGAACATAGCAGATCTGCGGCAGAATCTAGAGGAAACTATGTCTAGTCTCCGAGGAACCCAGATAAGCCACAGGTAGGTATTGCTTTGCTGTATTGAGGTGTACATTATCATGATGTTTGATCGCTGCCTCTTAATGTGACCTGGAAATGACTGGCTCTGACAAAGATCCTTTTAATAATAATAATAAGAAGAAGAAGAATCCTTCCATTTGATATAGCGCCTGATCACATCTTCTGGATATCTCAAAGCGTTTCACAGATTATACTGTAAAGTGAATTGACTGTATACTTGTGGGAAAAACACGGCAGCCAATTGCACACAGCAGTTTCCCACAAACAGTCATGAATTGAAGTGACCGATTTATTATTGTTTAATTTCTTGAGGGATTATTATCAGGCGTGCAAAGTCAGGAAACTTGCCCAAGGTTTCACCCTGCTGGGACTCCAACCCAGGTCTGGAGGCGAGTACTCTAACCACTGTACTCCTTTTAGACCCGTTGTTCATAAAAAGTAATTTGTCTTCTGGATAAGATTAATATTTGCCATATATTGTTATGTTACTTGGGTCTTGTTAATATATGAGTACTGCATATTGGAACACCTGAATTGCAGTAATATTAAATACTATTTGTGGTATTTATTAACCAGATTTTTTATGAAATCCAAACCATACAAATTGTGACCAGATATACTTCCAAGTCAATCCATAGGTTCTCTTCACCCCTCTGAACTAATTCCAGAAAGAGGTTCCAGCAAATTGACTGTCGTCCTGCAGAGAAGTAACTGCAAGTTAGATAAGTAATAATTCTTCAACCGCCTTTCTTGTTGGGAGGGCCTCTCAAAGTGCTTCACAGGATACACTGCAAAATGTGGGTGATTTTGTAGATCCCGATATTGCAGGTCCCTCTTTCATTCAAATGGCTGTACGTAATTGATATATTTTGAAGTTATTACTTAACTATTAAGTCAAAATTAAGCCATGCTTCAATATGAATAATGGTCAGGTTTAAATTGATATGGATTTCGGGATAGGATTTCAATAACAACATAGCACTTACTGTTGGCAGCTTCAGTTTCCTCCTTGTTTTATTGAACTACTACATGTGCTGCTATTGAAACCAAGCCAACATTACACCTCTTTATCGCATTTTAAAACATTAATGCCTTTAAAACTCTCTACACTTGCCAATTTTGGAGACTTCTAAACTTGACACAGGTGGGATGTGAGAAAGGCAGGGTATCAGCTTGATTTCTTAAGATTTGCTTTCCTTTTGGATTCAAATTCAAATCTTAACATCTAAGACTTGAACCTCAAAAGAAGGGGAAACAATGCTTTCTGTCTTACAAAATAGACTTTTGGTAGCCTGTCTAGGATTTGGGAAGTTTCCAAACAGACCATTTACAAATCAAAGTCAGGTGTCCACAAGCAGATGGTTGGCAATCCTTTTCTATTCCCATATATCACTTCCTGTTCCACTTTGTCCAGCTGGAAAGGGAACAATGGTCAGAGCTGAGCCATGGTTGAACTCAAAACTGCTTCATGATTCCCTAATAAATAACAAAAAGGAAATCCTTTGATTTGATATAACGCACTCTTTCACATTGGAAGCAAGTCTCTAAACACTTTGCAGGATTTTGTAGTCGAGCGCAGAGAGCAATTTGCACACAGTAATGTCCGGGAAATAGCCATGAAGTTAATAACTGGTGAGTTGCAGTGAAGCCGTTCTGGCCACATTGATTTGTCCCTCGAGACAGTTGTGCACTTCTATCAATCGCTTTCTTTTCTAGATTAGCCAAAAGATACTTAAACATGTTTCTGGTGGAAGAAGCAACATCTTTTTTTTTACAATTTAATATCGATTTGGCACGTGAAGAAATAAACATTCTCATGAGATTAACACCATTATTTTTGCTCGTGCTGTAGAGTTTATTATGTGAATTGAGTCTGGAAGAATATTGATTGTGTTCTTTGTCTTGGCAGCACTTTGGAAACTACATTTGATAGCACCATTACCACAGAAGTCAATGGGAGAAGCATGGCAGCTGTGTCCAGCAGATCTACATCCATGTCATGGAGGCTTGGCCAAACAAGCCCACGGCTTCAGGCTGGCGATGCTCCTTCTCTAGGTACCGGTTATCCTCCTCGAGGCAACGCCAGCCGCTTTATACATCCTGACACCTCTCGGTTCATGTATACCACTCCACTCCGAAGAGCTGCCGGATCACGACCTAGCAATGCATCCTCGATGGATATTCCCGAGAAAGGGGGTTCTGATCTTGACATGGCACCTGTTGATGCGGACCTGACTGGTTATATGAGCGATGGGGATTTACTGGGGAAGAACATGAGGAGCGACGACCTCAACAGTGGGTAAGTCAGAATATTTTCTGCAATGTTCCTCAGATTCAAATTAGAAGCAGAAGTTAGAATTTTGTTTTGGATAGCCACATGTGGAAATCCAGCACTGTGCTTAAGACTGTCCTAACCAGACTGAGAGTTCCATGCCTGCCACCTACAGGTAGAAATTCCATGTTTGGAATGCAATGCACACTCTCTCCCTGGAGGGACACACCTAGTTCACCTATTATAAAAAGAGTGACAGCAAAGAACTGAATGAAAGGGAA
The DNA here is from genome assembly GCA_035084275.1 of Hydrolagus colliei. NCBI lineage: Eukaryota > Metazoa > Chordata > Chondrichthyes > Chimaeriformes > Chimaeridae > Hydrolagus > Hydrolagus colliei. The sequence goes on along the minus strand of CM068746.1, from coordinate 16,810,621 downwards.
ATGGAAAAACGGAATCAGCGTTTAATTGCTTATGATATATGAAGAAGTCACGTGTCTGGTTTCATGGCCCAATGTCATCAGTAAGACCTGCACTTGGAATGGATTTCGCAAACTGTTCTGTTTTGGTGTTACCTTGTGCACCTCAGAGCTCGTGAGCAATTAGGAATGCTTTGCTTACAAATTAAGCATTTTGGGTGTGAAATGAATGGATCCACCCTGGTGGCTGAATTCCAACCATTTAACGCAAGTTTTTTTGATGGATGTCGGAGGACCCAAAGCGAAATAAATAGTTATTTTCCTTAAAATATACAAGTGTAGTATTATGTTTGGGTAAATCTCTATCCATTAAAGGAGGAAATGAGTTTCCCTTGGTCATAGTGTAGCTTCTATTTCTTTAAAAAAGCCTTGAGCGGTTCAGTTAGTGGAGTGCTCCGCTTGGGACCACAACTTTCAGTGATCAAATCCAAGTACACCCAATCAGCCTTTCAATGTCGATAAAATGAATACCATATGGAACAAGTGCATAAGGCCAGGATGAACTCAGCGAAACATTCTAGTTTCTTTGCTGCCCCTGAGTATTCTATTTCTAACATGACTTATGAAAACATGACAATAATAGTTTTGTTTCTTTGTTTAATTCTTTTGATATAGATTTGTTAGGGATAGCTTTAAAGCTATGTTAGGGTGCTTAAATCCTCCCACAGACACTTGCGGGTGTTTTAATTTCTCTACAGAAGAGTTCAACTGCCGAATGCGCAAAGCTGCATGCACCATTTAGAACGAGAGCATAAAGTGGGTGTTCATTTTAAGTCTCTTGTTAAGGTATTTCCTTCCCTCTGTCTCTCTCAAGACCCTTCAGTCACACACTGTCATTGACTGAGAGGATACATGTGTAACTTGATTGTGACTCTTTGGAAGTCACTCTCTACCGACTGCTCGGAACCTGGCCTCATTCCCCTTTGATTTTTCTTTACCTGTTGAACCTTGCTTGGCACTGCCACATGAGCTCAAGATCAGACCAGATACTGACGCAGTGGAGAACCATAAAAAGGAATGAAATTCCCATAACAAGGAAACAGAGAAAGGCCAGAGAGTTTTGCAATGAGAACAATCATCTGATTTCCATGCTATAAGATTCTATGATATACAGGCATAGACCTACCCAATGGTGGAGAATGCAGACTCTCGTTTCTCTTGTTAAATGCCACCTTTCCCTGCGCTCTTTTTTCAGTTACTATAAATGTGCGAATGAAAGAGATTTTGACTTTTATATTGTGTGCAAATGTTCAGATCCCTTTCAGTACCAGAATTGTCGCTCTTTTGCTGGAATGTAATATTTTTAATTAACGTCTTCACAGTTAATTAACTCCATAGATCAGACGTAGAAAAAATTATGACAAAATTACATAAAACCCCAATCTTACATTTTTGGCATTGGATTGCTGAACTGCCTCCTCCTCACTCCGCTCAGCTCTAACACCCAGCCACTAATGTGAAGGACTTCTGACATGAAGAATGCTATATAAGTGTAAATTGTACCATCTTCTTAAAAATAGTTTCTATTGTTCAATCATGGATTTGCAGTAAGATTGCTAAAAAGAAATGTTCATCTGCAGTCTTCAGTGACTTGGAGTTTTTTTGTTCCAGCAACTTAAAGTTGGAGATGTATAATTAATCAAAAATACACTGTTCACCAGCTATAAATTATTGGATTTGTTTGATTGAATTTCATACTCAAAAACTGCGATTGAGGCACAGAATTAATGCTGGATGAGTCCGCTTTTTATAAAAGAAATGGTGGTGAGGAATGCAACCTCATTTGAAATTGCAAGTAATAGAAGCAGGTACAATGTGTGAACTGTTCAACAACTGACAATCAATAGATCGGGTGAAGACAGCAGATAACTCTGATTTGTGGAAACTGAATAGATTGGTTGGGCATTGCACTGCACATTCACACTTTTGAAGTAAATCTACAGCCCTGCTGCACAGTCAGCTCACATCCATCTTGAATAGTGCAAAATGCACACAAGTGGAAAATTGCTTTTTGGCCTTCAGGATTATTGAATAACAGAGGAATGTGGGTCTGATTTTTAGCATAATCAATTGGGAAATATAGCACTGCAGAGCAGTAGCACACCAGCCACACACACACACCACACACACAACTTCAACTTCACAAAAACAAAAGTATCTGAAGCATTTTAATAACAACAACCACTTGTCCATTAGTCTCCACTCCAGAGGTTCAAAAAATGTCTTTCTGAAGGAGAAAATGTTTGATGGGAATCGCCTTTTAGATTTAAATGGGGGAAAAAAAAGCAGCTCGGAAAGGTAGCATTAGGGAACTTGGTTATAATCAGGAGGGTTTAATAAACCAGCTGAGAAAATATTTGGGGATACCACAGTGAAAATATAAGTGGTAATGTGATCATGTGGTGGTGAAAAAAGAAAGGCAAGCAAGCACACAGCAAACAAAATACTGCAGAGGACAAAACACACAAACACACCAGATGTGATAATCTCTGCCATTTTGCAGTACTCTTCATACAACATCTTCTCTCTTTACGTTACATGCAGTTAGTTGGGTTGCTGGCAATTTTCATGAAAATGTGACAGATTTCCCAGACCCCTTACAATTCTGTATTGGGTGTAAATTGTTAATACTTACTCCCGTCACTATGCAAGACTAAATATTTCACTATATATTTGTTGGTGCTAGGTAAAGCAGAATAGCTGCCAATATGTCGACAAGGAAAATATCATTCCATAGATCTTAAACCATTTCTGCAGTGGTGTGTCTTCATTCCGTCTGTGAAAATGCTGCATAATGACTTGATATCATCATACTGTGACAGAAACGCGTATTTAGTGGTACTATTCAACTGTGAAATGTAAGAACAGAATGAATTTTATTATAAGGGACAAGATAACCGTCATTGAAAATATTAATAATCCTTATATTTGATGTTGCGCCATTCATGTCAAAAGGAAGTCTCAAAGCGCTTCACAAGATTTACTATAATGTGTAGTGTCTGTGTATTTTGAATGTGAACAAGACAGCCAAATTATGCACAACAATGGCCCACAAACAGTCATGAAGTGAATGACCAATTTGTATTTGGAGGAATGTTGGCCAGGACACACGGAGAAACTCTCTTTTTGTATTCATCTTTTTGAATAGTGCCACAAAATCATTAATCCACCAGAATAGGCACAGGGATCCTTAGCTTAACGTCTCATCCGAAGCTTAGCGCATCCAACATTGCAGCACATCCCACCAGCACTGTACTGGTATATCAGCCTAGATTGTGTTGAGCACAAAAACTTGATGATAATAAAAATAATCCTTGCATTTGATATAGCGCTTTGTACATGTTATCGACGTCTCAAAGCGCTTCACAGAATATACTGTAAAGTGAATTGACTGTACATTTTGGGGCAAAACGTGGCAGCCAACTGCGCAGAGCAGCGTCGCACAAACAGTCATGGATTGAAATGACCAATTTTATTCTTGTTTTTTTTTTGAGGGATTATTATTAGGCGTGTGGAGTAAGGAAACTTGCTCAAGGTTTCGCCCTGACCTGGCTAGAATCTAACACGTGATGTGTGGCTTGAACCCATAACCTGACTCAAAGGCAAGAGTTGCTGCCAACTGAGCCAGGATGACGCACAAACATTATGTGAATGAAATTCTCTGTTCTGAAATGATAAAGCATATAATTTTCCAGCCTCGTCTCTGCAACCTTTGTCTGCACTTTCCTCTTCTCCCAAATAACACCTTAGCAGTTTGCTGCTGTGGTTCATCTCTGTGCCGATTTCAATGGCTGGAAGCTGAGTTACAGAACTGAACAATCTGCTGAGCATTTTAATAGGATAATTACGCGTCGAGACCAAGGAAAAGTATAAACAAATTAAAATTGTTGCAGGTAACCCCAAATCATGCAACAAAGTAAATACAGCGATTCAGCTCCAGTCACCGTGATCTGCTGTGGTGCATAAAAATAATAATAACCCTTGCATTTGATATAGAAACAGAAGTTGGTGGGGAAACTCAGCAGGTCAGGGAGCACGCATGGAGAAAGGAAAAAGTGTCAACGTTTCGGGTCTACAACCCTTCTGGTGTCTCATCACAGTGTTTCACAGATTATACTCTAAAGTGAATTGACTGTACATTTTGTGGGCATAACATGACAGCCAATTGCACACGGCGGTGTCCCACAAACAGTTGTGGATTGAGTGATCAAATTATTGTTTTACGTTTGTAGTCCCCTTCCAACTGGGAGTCAATTTGCAACTGTCTGTCAATTCAGCCATAAATAAAATTGACAAATTAAGGGTAATACAATACTCCAGGACAGGGGACGATAAAGCTATAAAATTCTCCTATGGTTTATGTGACAGCACAAGGCAAGGGAACTAAGCACGTGGACATTATGTGGGATTAATAGCAATGAAACAGCAACGGGTTGATGACCATCACTGTCTATAATGTTGTCTGTAGTCATGGTTAACAGGCAGGATTAGACAGATTACATGTATCTCTTATATTTCTGCAGTGTGTGTGAGTGCGCCACATATGAGTTATTCAAGTAATTTGGCCATCCAAATCCTGAAATTACTTTCATGATAATTACTCCTAACCACAAGGAACCTTTATTCACTATGTGCTTCCAATTGTTCTGTTTTTTAATACGAATCCTAATTGCGAAAGGGAATATCGTGCCAATGAACTGCAATTCTGCCTCAACGCAAATGGTATCAGCCTGTCTGAAGTCAGGAGAGTTCGAGCCCCACATATAAAGAACTGTTAACATCTGCATCCAGTTTATGATATATTTATGGATTTCTGTAGCTCAGTGGCTAGAGCACTCACCTCGCAAGTGAGAGACCTGGGTTTGATTCCCGGCAGGTTGAAACCTTGGGCAAGTTTTCTTACTACACATGCCTGATAATAATCCCTCAAGAAAAAAATAATAAATTGCTCACTTCAATCCATGACTGTATGTGGGACACTGCCGTGTGCAACTGGCTGCCACGTTTCAGCCACAAAATATACAGTCAATTCACTTTACAGTATGTTCTGTGAAGTGCTTTCAGATGTTGAAAAAATATGATATGGCACTTTATCCAATGCAAGGATTATTACTATTATTAATTACTGAGACTTCATTAGTCACATCGCCTTACAAGCGAGAGACCTAGGTTCAATTCCAGGCCAGGCAAAACCATGGGCAAGTTTCCTTACTCCACACACCTAATAATAATTCCTCAGAAAAATTAATAACTTGGTCATTTCAATCCACAACTGTTTGTGGGACACTGCTGTGCACAATTGGCTTTCACATTTCACCCACAAATATACAGTCAATTCACTTTACAGTATAATCTGTGAAGCGCTTTGAGACGTAGATAAGATGTGACAAACGCTATTTCAAAGGATTATTATTATTATTTACAGTATATTCTGTGAAGTGCTTTGAGATGTCTAGAACACGTGAAAAGCGCTATATCAAATGCAAGGCTTATTATTATCACTGTGGTATTATAGAATCAAGACTGCAGTAGTTTACTGGGAAGTAACGTTGCTCCTTGTTACATGTGGGAACTAATCCATTAGGAGATTAAACATTCAATATACATTTTGGAGAGAATAACAAACAAATGCGATTACAATCTGGTAATCTCAGCTGAGGTGCTCAGATCATATCACAAACCACACGACTAAAGTTTGGATGATATAACTGTTGTCTGAACCCAGTGATGAGATTGCATGCATGAAATCACTCCCATGTATCTCTTATGTTTCTGTGGTGTGCGTGTAGAATTGGAATCTGTTTTATTCTGTTTTCAGGCAGTGATGATGCATGTGTTTTGATGGACAGTGACGGCTAGGATGCTTTAAGCATCCTATTTAAATTGACATCCACTCTGAAGGATCAACCTTCATAAATTAATGAAGTGATAATGGCAGAGGATTGTCACAAAATATGTATACATTTAAATAATGGGGAGTTAGATTGAACCACAGCCCTCTCTCTATATTACTCCTGCTTATTAAATGCATTTCCTACTCAGTAACCACATTGGAAGTCATGACTTCTCTTCCTTGTCCACACTAAAACTGTTAAATTGGGATGGAAATTAACTGGAAACTCCAGGGGATTCGATGTAAAATTAGATATTGACTTCCTACAGGAGTGAGGAGCCTTTCCTCATTTTCTTTTCAAATAAACAATGCTATCCTCAACAAGATTTAGATAGCACCCCTCACACCGACGGTCTTTCAGAGTGCTTATAGTTATACTTATAGCGCAAAATGATCCTCAATGTCAAGACACCACCTATGTGTTTGTGTGGAGATTGAATGGGAAAGGTAGAAATACTGTAAATATAAATAGCAATTTTTTGGTGCCAATTTGCCCTTTAGCCAATGGTCCAAACACCCACTCTTGCTGTTCACTACAGCTAAGTGCATAATCCTGGGTTTAGCACCAATAAGGGGTGGTAACAGCAGTTTTGGTGATATTGTAAAAGCTTTTCTCTGGCAGTAAGTTGACCAAGGAAATCTAGCCTGAATGCTGGAAGCTAAAGCAGATACAAAGATAAATAATGTCAGGCTTGGAGCTTTAAAAGTGATTTTATTTGCAGTTTGTCAGAGACACTGTAACCCTGTGTGTGGTTGTTCAAGTACTCTGAGATGCTACCCGGTGTCTCAGAGTGCTTGAACTTTGTGGACATGGACAAGGAGGGCGCTATATAGGGACGTCCTCTCGACATGAAAGGCGCTCTACAAATGTAATTTTGTTATTGTATATAAGTACAAGTTGTTGTTGTTATTATTATAGTCGCTGAAAGAAAAAAAATGTCAAGAGGGAATAGTAAAATAAAACAATTAGTTTAGTACCAACATTTAATCTTCTGTTTACGCTGACCTTTACTGCAGGCATGGCCATCTTTGGCCATATCTTGCAACTGCCTTTAAATGGATCCAAAACAAAGTTTACTTGGCTGGTAGTTTGTTTTGATCAGTAGGGTATCTGATACATGTAGAAACCCATCACTGCACTTAAGAATATCCATCCAAAACCGAGTGTACCACATATATCCACCCGCAAAAAATGCAGTCAGTTCACTTTACAGTATATTGTGTAAACGCCTTGCGATGTCTTAAAGACCTGATAAGGTGCTATATCAGATGCAAGGATTATTATTATGTGTGCCAGTTTATGGTGGGTGGGTGGGGGGAGAGGAGAAAAGACAGAGAATGTTTTGAGGGAAATATTCTCTCTTTAGTTACTATGAATGCAAGTGTGATCCTCACTGCAGGGTTACTTACATTCAAGATGGATTTATTCAAGCTGTAAGTGGATCCAGACCACCTCCACTGACTGTGTTGTTTGGATCCAGTTTCAAAAGGCACCTGTTTTAAATTGATCTTGCTAAATCTGTGATTGACCCACTGCCTTTGTTTAAAGTAGATTCAGGTATTTGTCTCTGTGAATGAATTATCTTAAATGTGGATCTGTCGCTTGTTGTGAAGGACTCACTAAAACTTCTGGATATGTACGCAGTGGAAAGGACCTGCTGGATCTGATAGAAATAGGCTTCAGCATATTCCCTCATGTTTCTGTTGGGAATCTGCTCCTTGGCTCTCTTGATTTGTTTAATGTTTCTTTCTTTTCATGTCTCACATTTTTTCCTCATTTCAATACTCTGCCATTTAATATTTCCCATCTGACTCTATCCTTGTCCGTCATGTTTTGGAATAGGAGTTGGAAATATTCTCATTTCTCTTGGTCTTTTATGATTCTTTTCCCTATGTAGATTATCTCCCAGTGGTGGCCTTTGGCCCAAACCTGCATAATCACCTTCAATGATATATCTTGACTTATTTTTCCATCAACTTTAAATTCTCTGCCTTTAGAAAGGGCTTCAGTCTGTTGCAAGCAAGCAATTCCTATCTTTTAACATTAGATAGCAGTTGAGGGGTGGGAATCTAGGTTGTGCTGTTATAGTCTCTGGAACGTGATTGTGCCAGAGAGAAGCTGTGCAGTTCTGTACATCAGAAGTGATTACACAATACAAAATTAAATTTGTAAATGAATGAGGGAGTGGATAAACAACAGTACAGGGACTAGGTGAAGGTGGATAGTGAATGTGGCTGGTCTGGGATTCAATGGAACCAGTGAGATTTGCAATTCCTTAAACATGTTTCCAAACGTCTATTTTGCCCAAAGGAAATGCAAGCTGGTTGTTTCAAGTACAGTCAAGTGGAACAGATACCAAGGCTTGGATAGTAAAATTGGAGCAATGAATTATGCTGTTTAAGCCTAACACCATGGGATTTCCTGCAGGGATATTAGTGATTTTTTTTGAAGGTTGTAAGGCAAAATGGATCCAGCTAGAATTATTTGATTCCATGTTGTTGTGTTTGAAACTGTCATATCTCATTCCACGTGAATCCAGCAGATGGAGCTGTTGATGAAGGTAAACACCCTCTATGGGAGAATGTGTCCCTAACTAGACAAGTGTCACAGTATTGCAGTAATGTGTCATCCCAGTTGTAGACACACACATAATCCTTGAATCTGATTCGATTATTAGATCACCCTGGTAGCTAAACATGTTGTAGTAGCTCAGTTTGCTGAAGCTTTGGAGGATGTCCCAAGGTGCTGGACGGTCAGGGATTTGGCCCATACCAGGAGGTTGGTTGGGATCAGGAGCATCCAACTTCAATGCTCTACAAGAATATAGTGTCAGGATACTTCATATGGAAACTTTCTGTTGTTCACTGTACTGTACTTAAACAGAAACCTAGTATAGTACTTTTCCACAGCAAGAGAACTGGAGGTACACATTCTCTGAGCTGTTTTCATAAGCTTTTGTGCCAACCTTTTGTGTGGCCTGGTGCAGAGGCCAGGGAAATCTTATCCCGACTTCTTTACTAGGTAAAGTGTGGCTGACGTCAGTTTGAGGGAGGATAAAAGTATGTTTTTGAAGAACAAACCATTTTCGAAAGTTTTCCACTTTTGTGTTATCATGTACTCTCGCATCTATACAGGCGCTAAGCAGTGACAGGTCATGTGCAGCACCTTAAAACCTACCAGATACCAAAGATATTCTGCTTCTATTATCTCCAATACAATCAAAGGGTATTATTAATATCACAAAATGTAAGAAAAAGAGTTCCTGTGCTTTATACAGCTGTCAGGGAGTGAAGAATGCCTGAGAACATTAAAAGGAATCTCAGACAATTGTTGTACAGTACATTCAATCTGTTAATGTAATCTTTTTTCTGAATCTCGTGGTACATGTTTTGTCGTATAGATTCATGCTTTTAACACATTGACTTTTGATGTGCAGCTGCTTATTTTCTCTTGCTGCCATTCCATTTAATGTTCAAGTTATTGCTGTTGCCATTTCCTTGCTCCACAAACAGCTTTTACATGTTGTGGATGTGCACAACGTGGAAACCCTGTCCCTTTCCAATCCATGCTGCTGTTCCTCTCATGTCTGAGTGAATTAAGTGTGGATTAAGTCAGATGATTCAAGCCAAACACTTTATCAAGCGTACCTTTTCACTCTGTGCATTGAGACGAGGAAATCACATAATCCATTGTGTGGAGTGGGAAGGATAAATTAGGCTTTCCATACCACATCCTTAAACTGCTGGGTGCAAAGCAGTATGTACAAGGCAATGCAAAAATGCTTTAAATATATTCCTTCTGTTTGTGTGTCTTTCTTGTTTACTTTCTCTTTATTACCATTTCTTCCATATTTTATCTTTTCTTTTATTTCTGTGTGTTTTTTTAAAACCCACGTTTTATCCCATTTCTAACTGACTCGCATGTTGATTGTAAGGACCGCAGTGGATAAAATCTGTCTTTGGTTGGCTGAAACATGTTTTCAGTATATTTTTAAAGTATCTTTATCCCTTGGATGAGATATTAAACTGTGGTCCGATCCGTCGGTTCAGATGGATAACAATAATAATCCTTGCATTTGAAATAGCGCTTTTCATGTCTTCCAGACATTTCAAAACACTTCACAGAATATGCTGTAAAGTGAATTGACTGTATATTAGTGGACTAAATGTGGCAGCCAATTGCACACAGTGTCCCACAACACTCGTGGATTGAAATGACCTATATTATTAATATATATTTTTTGAACCCAGTTCTAATGAAGGGTCGTGGACCCGAAACGTTGACTCACTTTCCTTTCTCCATGGATGCTGCCTGACCTGCTGAGTTTTCCCAGCAACTTCTGTTTTTGTTTCAGATTTCCAGCATCTATAGTATTTTGTGTTTCACATAACATTATACTGTATTATATGAAACACTTTGAGTTGTCTAGCATGCACGAAAAGCACTACATCAACTGCAAGTATTATTATTATACTTATTTTTATTATCTTCACTCAATTTGTCACTGTGGTGATACAGTAAACGCCTTTTATGTCTCTTTTTTGGACAAATCTGCAGACTTGACTCTGGGAAAGTGCAGAGTGTATAAGTGAATGAATTGCCAAACAGTGTTGCAGGGGGAAATTAGTATTTATTCTGAACTTTGATGTAAACAACAGAAAGTGCTGAACAAAACCACATTGTACTGTCAAGTGTTTAGTCTTCTCAGATGTCTTGTTGCCGCTGGGAGAGTTTTGGCAGAGGGTTTGACTGTACTGTGAATGTTTTGAATTGGATCATTGGAAATGTTTCATGGTTCGCTCAGCACTTTGCGTTAAGTTGTGCTTGGACCAGGAAGCCTACATAAGAACAGTATTTGGGAAGAAGTTTGATACATTGGAATTTTATTCTTGGATCAGATCAATGTTTATACAGAGTTGACTGCAACGTAAGAAGACTTTGTGTTACTATTTCTTTCCAACTGTTTGAATACAAGGAAAGGGTTGGAAACAAAATCTAGGCTCTTGCGTTGCAGTTATTTACCCAATTTAGTTGTCTAGTATGTGATAAAGCATAATTTGGGTGATAGATTAAATAAAGAATTAACGACCACAGCATTGTGATCACTCAATTGTAGAACAATGTCAAGTTACACCTGTATTCCGTATAGTTTTGTTGCTACTACTTAACATCTTGTAACGTAATCCTTCAGTACTCATCAATAAGCAGATTCCATGAGGTGAGCCGGTGGCATGTAAGGCTTAGCAAGGGGAAACTTTTGACTGTGCGCCGTTCAACCCCTTAACTTACCCCTGCCATGAAAGGTGCTGTCAGAAGTTCTCCAAAGTAAAAGAATTACAAAGAATTGCAAAAAATGTACTGCATGGAAACAGGACACTTTGCCCAATTAGTCCATGTCAGTGTTTATACTTCATCCATTCCTTACTCCCTCCCATATCTTTCTCTCCCCTCCCCATCATGTGATGGTCTAGCTTCCTCTTAAATTGTGTACTTACTATCTGTACTATGATGTTATATTTAAAGCAAGGATCATTATCATTATTATTAATTAAAATATGCATTCCCTTTCTAAGAAATATTTTTAGTATATACAGTACATGATGTAGAGTTTGCCAGTAATTGACTGTAAATTAATTCTTGATAAATTAGCAGTAATGATGTGCTCTTCATTAATCTTGCACTTGCGCTCCTTCACGCCTTGACTTTGTAAAGAACACAACCAGATGCCACTGACATCTGTTGCCAGCAACGCGATATATGTAAAGCAGAGTGAACCCCACCATATGAAAAATAGTATGTGTCATAAAAGAGAAGCACACACCAGAGAGTTCAATCCTGAAAACTAATCTCAAGTCTTTGGATGATCTTTACAAATGGTTTGACTCGACTTGACATCATTTGAACTCCTTTATTTGACTGGGTAATCACTCCCAGTTGTACAATATTCTCTGTCATCACATTCAGTAAAGTGGATAATCTGTGTTTTACCATTAGATTTTGATTCCCTTGTGTACCAGCGTCAGTGTTACTTCTTGTATCTTTACAACTTTTCGATTCACAACTGTGGAGTTCCTCGCTTTCACACTTGTAAATGTACTTCAATTTTGAGGCTACTCTGTTCTGCTAAAATAGATTAGAGTTAACGGAATGAATGGCAAATAACAGTTATCTTTGATAATTTAGCAATCGGAAGCAGATGGTGAGGATAAATAAAAAGTGTTGGTCTGAACAGCTGTGCAGTAGAGTTCTGACAAGGGTCTTTTCTGGGTCCCTTACTCACAACAAATACCTTACATGAGATTATTTGACGAATCCTCTAGTTCACTAGTTAGAGCAATTACCTCACAAGTGAGAGGCCTGGGTTTGATTCCCGGCAGGGCGAAACCTTGGGCAAGTTTCCTTACTCCACATTGAGAAGCCTGATAATAATCCCTCAAGAAACGGAACAATAATATTGGTCACTTTAATCCATGACTGTTTGTGATAATTAGCTGCTGCGTTTCACTCACAAAAATAAAGTAAATTCACTTTACATATATTCTGTGAAGTGCTTTGAGATGTCTAGAAGAGGTAAAAAGCACTATATCAAATGCAAGGATTTTTTTAATCTACCATAACATTTTCTCTTGAAATTAAATGAAGAGTACACTTGGGAGGAGGGTAGTGAGCATGTTCTGGAAGGATGAGTTAGATGTGCTGAAGGACAACTACAACAACAAAATTACATGTGTAGAGCGCCTTTCATGTCAGAGGACGTCCAAAAGCGCTGAACAATCATGGGTCAGGACCCAAGCATTGGGGAGTGGGGGGTGGCAGGGTTGGGATGAGACAGGGCAAAGAGGTAGGATGGCGACTAAAGGCATGGTCAAACAGGAGGATCTTGAGACCGGACTTGAAGGAGGCAAGGGAGGAAGCAAAGTGAAGGCATTGTGGGATGGCGTTCCAAAGTGTTGGGGCAGAGAGGCTGAAAGTCCGGCCACTGATGGTAGGGCGGGTCGAGCGGGAGACATGGAGTAGGCCGGAACCTCCTGAGCGGAGGGAGCGGACAGGTTGGTAGTGGGTCAGCAGGTCAGAGAGGTAGGAGGAGGCAAGACCAAAGAGATTCATCTGAAACAATCTTGTGGTGTGAATGAGGACAAATAGCAGTTGAGAAGATATGGACCAATTTGGCAATATAGTCGAAGAGTGGAGGTTGGATTTTAATTCAGGTAAATGTGCAGTAATGTCCATTAGGACAAGAAAACGGTTATTTGGCAATTTTGTATTATTGATCATTAACTGAATCAGTAGGTTGAGTGAGGTGAAGGTCATGACAGGCTAACATTTGTTTACTTTATGCAAGGGACTGGCATGATGGCCAAATAACCTTTTCTCATTTGATGCTTTCTCAGCAAATATAACTGGCATTGCATCTGGAATTCCTGTTATTGGCTTTCTCCATAATACGCTGCAGTGATAATGTACTTGTAGAAGCCATCCCTCTGATTTTGATTGATAAACAAGGCACTCACAAACCAGAAGCTAACAGTAATAGCATCTGAACTTGCTAGAAAAAAATGCAAATTTACTGCCTGTTTTGTGACCAGGATTCTGTCTGACATTTTAAGCCTTTTCCTCCTCGAGAAGTGGTCTGAAAGCAAAATGCCAACTGCAAACACAAAGGTTTAATTGAACAACATACCCAAGTACTGATCTTTATAGAATAGTGTAACATGTTATTGATTCCACAAAAGGAACACTCTTGACCTGAATCCAGCTTTCTTGCATTTTTGAAGGCATGTTGCGCAAACTTACAACGTCGGTGAGGAGCAATGAAAAGGTTGTTGAGACTGGTTTTGGCTGTGGGTTTGACCTCAACGAGAGCACGTCCTGCGCTTTCATATGCTGTTTTACAATTGTTTGTCTTTTGATACAGCGCTACTATACACACAGGTCGGGAGGACTTGGGACGTCCTCCCGACGTGAAAGGCGCTCTATAAGTGCAAGTTGTTGTTGTTGTTGTTGATAGAGACTAGTTTTATTTACAGGAACATTGACGTCTTGGCGAAACAGTGGAGGTCTCTCTCCCTTACTGGAGAGAGTGATCGGAGATCGGATTCCATTCTGCCAGCAATTGTGTTCACTGTGAAGATTCATTAACTCTACCCCACAGCCACGCTGGCTGATCTTGACTTGGCGACTGTAGGAAAATGATCTGAAACGGTGGCAATGCCTCTTTGAGTGTCTTGGCCACTATGGATTTTTTAACGAGGGAGTAACCGGGAGGATTATTTAGGAAAGCTGCTGTGGAATGCAACTTAAATGCTAAGCGCTTCGAGATGCCGTCTGGAGTGAAGGGCGCTATATAAATGCAAGTTATTATTGTTGTTGTTAATGTTATCTGAAACATTGTCTGTCCAGCGCCTTGGGATATCCTCCTGATGTGAAGGCGTTATACGAATGTAATTTTGTTGTTGATAATGGGAGCTTGTTCTGTTTCTGCAGGTACATGACTGACGGAGGGCTTAATCTGTACACTCGCAGCATGAACCGAATCCCAGACGTGACGGCCACCCGCGATGTCATACAGAGGGGTGTACCTGACGTCTCAGCAGACACAGACAGGTAAGGGTGAAACGTTGTACTTTTCTGCTGATTTAGTTCCTTAAAAACATAATATGCAACCTGGTTGGGTCTAATGATCCAGCAGCTTCTGTTCTTTGTACTTGAAGTTGCATCCAGCGCCGACGTTAAAGACGCTATTACAAATATAATTTTGTATTGTATCTAGCAGTGACTGTGTATGGTCAGTTAGCCACCACAACAGTATCTCCCCTTCCCATCTCATACTCTTTCTGGCAGTGATGGACAATTTATGGCTGAATTGTGGATGGGGCAGTCAGCAAGGAGGTGGCTTGTTTGAACAACTGTGACAAGGACGAACTTTCATTCCATGTACTCTAAGGATACTGACACCTCGGTAGATAGTTCATGTCATACTTGCTGTCATTGAAGAGTAAACCGTCAGTGCCAAATAACACTTGAGCAGTTATTCGAGTAGGTGCAGAAGATTTGTGGAAGACTTTTCTATGGAAGGCTTACTAGTTATTGAAATTGACAGTTTGCCCTCTCCTGCGAGAGCCGCTTCTGGGGCTAGAACCACCGACTGCTTTGCGGTCACTGGATCATTGCCTGTGACAGTGGCTGGCATTCGTGAAATGAAAAACACCATCGACAGATAGAGGAAAAGTCGACAATCTGTCCAATGGTGAAACGACTTACGAAACAGGAAAGGGCTCAAGCAGTCCCAGTCACCGTGAGTTGCGCGGTTGGAACCCTAAGCTGCTGAGCACATTGTTTTGCACTGTTTCTCAGGATAATTCCATACATAGTTGTTGGTTAGTTGGTTAGCAGCAAAGGGCTGCTTTTCTGTGCTCTGATCTCTGCAGCCGACCAGATTCCACTTATCATTCCACACCCACAGCAGTGGGAATCCATTCACACATGTGTGGTGAGCCAGCAGGAAATATAATCTGAAATGAAGGGCTTGTTCTTTTATTTCCCCCAAACCACCATCGGTGGCTGAGCCTTCAGGAACTATGCTTCCACTTCCTCTCAGTACCACTCCATCTGTCTTTAAATCCCATCGAAAAATCGACCTCTTTGACCCTCTCGTCGTCTCCCTTCTTCCTCTCTTCCCTTGGCTCGGCTTCTGACCCCATCCCTATCAAACGCTCCGAGATATTATCTTACAAATACGATTTGTTGCAAATTCTCCGATTTTACAATTGAAACACATTTTGCCTGCAGATGGCAGTGCAGGAACCTTTCTGCACAACTTGCAATTGCTGCTTTGAAACGTTCATCATATAGCACTTGATGAGGAATATACAGATGCAAGTTCTTATGTCCTCAGGTGATCATTTGGAGAAGCAAGTCTGACCAGGCTTTTTTAGAAGTAAAGGATCCCTTTAATCCTGCTGTGGGAGAAGAACTCCGATAGGGATGAGTATCTTTATCAAGAGCCAAACTGCAAACCATGTTTAGCAGAAGCCGCTAGATTTTTTTTTCTATTAGACTGAATGTGCGATGAACACGTTGAAACAAATTAACTGTGAAAAGAATGCAAATATAATGTAATTATCTGTTGCTGGCTTCATACCAGCATTTAACAAATGGACTTTAACCACTTAGTTCATCAGCCTGTCATACAGACATATCCATGAGTCACACAATACTGTTTACTGACCCCTGGTTCAAGTATACACAGAGGAAATGTAATGACACTTTTGCACAATGCCAAAAGTCAGTAATAGCAACAAAATGGTTTTGGTAAAAGTGCCTTGATATCCGCGTTGCATTTCCTACATAGATCAAGAACTAATATCTCTTTAGTGGCCTCGAGTTTTGAAAACTATCAGTACTGATCATTGAAGTAAAACGGTGCTGAGCAGAGCAGTGAAGTTGTCAGCTGTGGATTCAGTACGCTATGGCATTGTGATCAAGGATTACTTGTATGTTTTGTTGCAGATCAGCAGTACACCTCAAAGTGACTTTACGGTAATATGTGAAGCTAATCAGCTCTTCGAAGTCTGGGAAGTCAACGATTTGTAGAGTCACACTATCTTCAAATCTTATAGCAAACGCCAGACTCTCAAAGCTCTTTCTGTCAATGGTTCTGAGCAATTTTATGGTTGTTGCCAGCAAGAACCTCATTTAGTTGCCTCCACAAACAGCAGTGTAAATGCAAGCCTGCTGCTAACTAACTGGAATCAGCTGAAAGGTTTTCTCCAAATGAAGAATATTTCTCAGCAACTCCCTCCTGCCTTCCGTTTTCTTTTAAAAAGAGGAATTCCTCTCTCATCTCACTAAGAATTAATGGAAGTCCAGCCACCACAGTGTGCTCCAGAATGAGATGAATGATGAAATGTATGGGATACAGGGTGCAGATGAGATTGCCCAGTACATGAGGTTACTGAGCTCTATTGGGTACATCAATGAGGAAGGAGCCAAGTGAATTGCACCTCTACAGCATAGATGGGGAAGTCAAGCCAAGTACCGTTGTGGGCAGTTAACAAGGGAAAGTTGAATGATGATGATGATGGGGAAGAGGGCCCTAATGTAAGTGGGAAGATCTTGCTGGATGTTGAGAAATCATAGAAATTGAATGTGATTTTTTTGGATCTTTCATTATAATAATAATCATCCTTGCATTTGATCTAGTGCCTTATCACGTCTTTGAAACGTCTCAAAGCGCTTCACGGAACATACTGAAGGTGAATTGACTGTGTCTTTTGTGGGCGAAAACCCATTTAGGCAATTCGGCAATCAACAGACTTTGAATTGACATCTCAAATATTTATGTTTGTATCCAACAACAACAACAACAACAACAAATTACATTTATAGAGCACCTTTCACGTCGGGAGGACGTCCCAAGGCACTGCACAGGAGGCGTGTGACCCGAGCTGGGAGGGGAGTGTTTGGGAAGGTGTGAGACACGAAGGGGAGGTTGAAAAATTCGGGCAGTTTGCGCTATGTATGTTTCGCCGCAAAATGCAAACATGTGTGCTTTTGCTGCTGCTCTATTAAATTTCAGACAGATGAGCCAATTACAGTGAAATATGCTGTTTTACTACTGGTGGATGATAGGAGATTTGAACTGAAATGAGAAATTACATTAAAAAGAAACTTTGAACACCAAAGCAGGAAAACCCCTAATTTGAATGATTTAAACCACGATGAATGAGTAAAGTATCAGGAGAATTTGTAATGAAGTAATTTGTTTGAACAGAGTTTGCCAGGTGAAAGGCTGTGGTAATTAGAGCTGCAAACATTGCAGAAATTGACGTAAGCTATAATAATAAATAATCTTCACGTTTGATGCGGCGCCTTATTGCATCTTCAAGACATCTCAAAGTGCTTCACAGAATATACTGTACTGTGATGTGATTTGACTGTATATGTTGTGGTGAAACGTGGAGCACAACAGTGTCCCACAAACAGATGAGGATTGAGTGACTTTGTTACTATTACAGGTAGACCCCGCTTAACGTCAGCCTGCTTAGTGTTATTTAGTTATTACGTTGCTGATACTTTGGGAACATATATTCATTTAACACTGCGATATTTGCTATTATGTCGTTCATGCGGGTGGAAAGGGGGCACGGCAGCTCTAGGACCTGGGAGTGAGCCAGGCTGGCAGCGAGAGAGAGAGCCAGCCGGCAGCGAGTGACACCAGCAGCATGAGTGAACCGGGCAGGCAGTCAAGGAGCATGAGTACATGACAGCATTGTGGGGTTTTTTGTTGAAAATTTTGACGAAAAGTGTTCAAAAGAACCTAACTCCAGTTTTTACATTCATTCTTATAGGAAAAATGTATTCGATTAACGTTTTTTCGCGTAAAGTCTCACTTTTCAAGAACCAAACTATGACGTTAAGCGGGGTCTACCTGTATTTATTTTTGAAGGAATTATGATCCCCTGAAAAGCGATCCATCCCAATCGACTAACAACCGGGTTCCTACTTACTTCTAGATAAACAGAGGCACCTGGAATAAGGAAATTTGCCCAACGTTTTGTTCTGCCGGGAATCAAACCCAGGTCTCTCGCTTGCAAATGGTTCGACCACTAAGCTACAGGATTCTGTAAGCTCTGCTATTCAGAGTCGTTACCCCATTCTAAAGTCTTTGCAGTAATTTTATCTCTGCTGCACCAGTCCAGTAAACTTTGCCACAGAGTGAAAATAATGATCTCTGTGCTGCCGAATTGATTTAAAAAAAAGACTGGAAACACTTATATCCACCATGATAATGCAACTATTTCTAAATTAGTGGGTGAAAGGATTTCTCATGGGAATTTGGATGGAGCTGTAATTTGAGCAACTGAATTCATAATTGGTGGGGGTTTTTTGCTCTGATTCTAAAATGTCATAGAGGGGAGGAAAAAAAGGGCAAATACTGGTGCAGAAATCTAGCCATTCGATTAACTATTGAATGTAAATCTTGTGGTCGATTTGTTTTTGAGTGTGCAAATTTCTTAACTAGAAAGGCAAAATCGCATCACAGGATCCCCCTTTCTGATTCAATCTACTTTGAGAGAATGGTTCCCCTCGAGTGGGAGTGATGTGAATGACATATTATCAGAATTAAGATTTTTCTAGATGAGAAATGTGTTAAAATGACTGCAGTCTGTCTCGTACTGTCAGAAATACGTGCAGCTGGAGTTATGTCCCATTGAGAACAGTACTGCAAATTACAAGGTGTATTTTTTGAGTTGTATAAAAGGCAGGCTTTAGTTTCGTTTAACACTTCTCCCAAGATTTTGGATTTCCCTCTCTTGATTAAACTCCAAAATGATTTCCGTGGTAGATCTTAGCAGAGCAATCATAGACCCAGAAAAATATCAAAATAGATCGCTAATGGCAAATATTGCACCCCCACCTCTGAATTTTTTTTAAAAAATCTCTTGTGCTTAAGGAACAAATATGTATACAGTGCTTATATCGAATGCAAGGATTATTACTTATGCAATGTGAAGTGGATGAGAGGCTATCAGTCAGGGTCATTTATCTGAAGAGTTCCTGACATGAGTTCACAGGTTCCAAATTTATCTTACCAGCAGTGACTGGCCTGCTGATTGCATGGGGAGTTTGTCTGTTCACTATTTTTCCTTTTTTCCTTCTTTGTCTACTGAGGTTGGGCCCCTCCTGTCATGCATCATTTTGGTACCAAGTATATAAGCAGGAACCTGTCCCTCGGCCGTTGCCAGTGCCCCAATTAACTAGCTGCTGGGAGGTTTGAGAGAAACACAGTCTGAACTACCAATGATTTCCTCTCCCTCCCTAAGGAGGTGTACCTTGTCTCCACTTACACCCTCGCTAGATGACCCTAGCTGAGGCGCAAAACCCAATGGATGAGCAATTGTGAAGTTAGCCAATATTCCAGCACTGCATTACAGTGCAGCACATCAATATAGAATAATACACTACCTTGCAGGTAGCTGAAGGAAATGTAACGGTGGGGTTCTCTGGCTATTGGCTTTTTGATTTACTACACAAATTACTCAAAAGGATGAAAAGCTAATTATTAAAGAAAAGACATCCACTGTTTTGCTATTGTGGGTGGAAGCCAATATAACTTTGGGCTTTGGGACGTCCTCCCGACTTGAAAGGCGCTATATAAGTGCAATTTTGTTTTTGTTGTTGTTGTTGTAACTGCTGATCCAAAAAGCTGCAACATTTGATGGCAGTTGTGTAACAATTGGCTGATTATATTCCTGACAGGGGCAAGAAATGCTTTTGTGCTGGAATGGTATCCACAGGGTATAGCATTTACAACAAAACTGGCATTACATTTCCCTTAAGGTGTGGCTGGATTACAAAATACACTGAAATCTACATTTTGATAGTTTAAAATGTATAGAATGAGAATGTAGAGATGTTGTCAGTCCTTATTTTATAGACCGAAGCTTATAGGTCTTTTTAGCTGAAGAAAAGTGTTTCCATACAGCAGCTTCTGTCTGATATGTAGTGAAGAATGCAAAAAGTCATTAAATTGTTTAGACTAACAGTCAGGAAACCGCATCAATTTGTTCTTTTTGCTGGTGTTCTAACAATCTGCCAATTTTGTTTTATACAATTTGCTATATTCGGTAAAATCTCTTATAGTAATATAATAAGTATGTCCCCTGATGTGAAAGGCGTTTGTTCTATCGAACGCAAGGATTCTTACTGTTGTATTAAAATCTCTTCATTATCTTTAGACAGTTCTATTAACTTCAAACCATCTGACAATCACTGCTAAGAATTCTAAGCACTAGGTTCAACATATGACACTGCATAGCAATAGGGGCTTCTGCATAGCAACAGTCTACTCTCCCCTGAGACAATAAGGCACGGTCTTTTCTCCCTGGATGCTTTCTTGGGTTCTTTGTTCTTGTGATTTTTTGGGGGGGATTAGCATCAAACCAGCTATCCAAAGATCCAACTAGTCAGCAACCCTAACTCCCGGTATATACTCAGTGTGTGACAATGGCTCAGTTGGTACAACAAGAGCAACTCGGATTTATATAATGCCTTCCACATCAGACGGTGTCTCAGAGCGCTTCCCTATAATGGATCCCAGGGCCATGCCAGGGGGAGGGGGAAAAAGGTGACCTAAAGCGCGGTTGAAAAGAAAGGTCTTTAGCCGAAATCTGAAAGTAGGAAGTTGGTAGTATTCTTACCTCTGAGTCAGAAGATTGTGGGTTCAAGTACCATATTGGGACTTTCCATTCGTAATCTAGGCTGACACTACAATAAGTGCTGGGGGAGCGTTACTTGTTGCAGGTGCCGTCCTTCAACTGAGACGATAGACCGGAGATCCCGTCTGCCTGCTCAGGCTCACGTTCAAGATCTCATGGAATTATTCGAAAAGAGAAGGGATTTCTCCTGGTGATCTATCCTGGTGTCATTCACTTCATCTTCTGTTTGTGGTATGTGGCTTTGTACATGATTGCCTGGTGCATTCGCCTTCAAAAAATACAGTCCCTGCACTTTACCATGAATTCTGAGAAGCACTTCACAATGTGAAAGGCATAAAATCAAATGTAAAAATTATTATTCAAAGTCACCTCTTTTCTTGCCTCCTCTTCACAAAGTGGCTCAGTGGTTAGAGCACTTGTCTTACAAGCTGGGGAGACTTGCGTTCGAATCCAGGCAGGTCAGGGCGAAACCTTGGGCAAGTTTCCTTACTCCGCATGCCTAATAATAATCCGTCCAAAAAAACCACAATAATAAAATTAGTCATTTCAATCCAGAACTGTTTGTGGGACACTGCTGTGCGCAATCGGCTGCTGCGATTCGCCCACAAATATACAGTCAATTCACTTTACAGTATATTCTGTGAAGTGCTTTGGGACGTTGATAAGATATGAAAAGCGCTATATCAAATGCAAGGATTATTATTATTATTAAAGTGACTTTGCTCGTCCATTGAGATAACATGTCTTTTGATAACTTCCAGTTCACTTAACAGTAATAACAACAACAAAATTACATTTGTATAGCGCCTTTTATGTCAGTGGGGCAGCCCAAGGTGCTGGACAGTTAGTATTCTGGACCCGAACTGGGGCTAGGGATTGGTGCGGGTGGAAGGCAGGGGAGGAAGGAGGTTGACTGAAAGCACGGTCAAAGAGGAGTGCTTTGAGGTGGGTCTTGAAGGAGACAAGACATGAGGTGAGGCAGAGGGACTGTGGGATGGAGTTCCAGAGGGTGGGGGAAGAATGGCTGAAGGTCTGCCCGTCAATGGTGAGGTGGGCAAAGTAAGGGATGTGAAGCAAGCCAGAGCCCACTGAGTGGAACATGCAAGAAGGTTGTTCGGTGGTTAGGACATCGCAGAGTTAGGGGAGATCAAGGCTAGGGAAGGCTTTGAGGGTGAGGACCAGTATCTTGAATTGTATCCTCTGTATGATGGGAAGCCAGTGGAATTGGGCAAAGGTGGAGTTGTTAGGTCACGGAGTCTGGCACGGGAGAAGAAATGGGCTGCAGAGTTCTGGATGATCTACAGCCTATGAAGGGAGGAGTTGGGAGGCCGACAACTGGGGAGTTTGCATAATCATGTCTGAATGTTATTAATATGTGTATGACGGTCTCGGATTAGCCCCCAGATTGGTCTTGAGGCTGAGATCTGGAGAATTTTCATTGCTCTATCTGCCTCTCTCTCTCTCTTTCATTGTCTCTCTCATTGTCTATCGCTCTCTCTCATCGTCTCTTTCAGCCTCTTTCTCTGTGTCTTCTTCTATTCTCTTCATCTCTGCAAAAAAAAATTGTTCACTTCAATCCACCACTGTTTGTGAGACGTTGCTATGCTCAAATGCCTGCTGTGTTTCGTGCATAAACAATTCCAGTCACTACACTTTATAGTGTAACCTGTTAAACGCTTTGAGACATCGCGAAGACAAGGCGCTATATCAAATGATGGGATTATTATTGTTATTATTATTATCATTGCAGTAAATCCTTTAGAGTGCTTTGAGACTCCTCCGGATGTAAAAATTTGATAAACAGTTTGCTGTATCAAATTGCAAGGATTATTTTTTTTATTCCTGCGATGCACTGTAAGACATTTCAACAACCTAACGAGGAGCTATATCAACTGCAGGGATTTTACTATACACAGTATCTTGCATTTAAAATTGAAACCAGAACTGTGCGTGTTCCAGAAACCTACTGTACATGTAAAACCTGGAGGTGTGTATAAAACGCTGTAATTAATCTGAGACATCTTACTGCAGCACAGGTTTGTTGCACAATTCTTTTATTAACATCCAAACCACCAAGGACTAAATTAATCATGGAGGTTAATTACAAATGGGGGAAGAAAATGTGTCTAAAGAGATGTCCAAAGTTTTTCTTAATAAAACATAATAATAGTGCAGAAAGTAATGCAGACGTAATTTGAATCAACTCCTGATTCACCACAATACCTGTGCAATAGGACTGTGGAAATTTGAGGGAGGGGGAGGGAGAATTCTCATACAAATCATTGTTGATACGGTACACTGTAATTCACGATTTAGGATTTTTAATAAAATTTTGTTCTGTTGAAGGGAGTAACTGTCCTTGGTTCCTTAGCTAATATTATCTGATTAAGAAAGCTTCTTGTTTTTTTTTTTGCCTGTTCATTGTCCTGTCCCCAGACATTACACAAAGCATCAGCATCTGTACCGAGAGCTTCTGCTCAATAGCACAAAGCACGGCTGAGCTGAAAGTCAGGACATCTGATCAGACTGCGAAAATTCTGGCACTCTCTCCTTTTCTTGTGAAGGTGGTAAATTTTGTCTTGTTAAATGATCTGAAATTCAAAGTAAGTCACCTGCACCCAGGAGGGCTTGTCTGATATAAGCCGTTGTGATTTCTCTTCCTTTCCTGTGTTATGGGACTGTACTACACTGAATTGAGCCTGCTGACCTGTGAGGTTCAACCTACCAACTGTCATTTTGATTTTAAGTAATCATTGTAAAGTGACAGGTTCTCTGCAGCTAGTAATTAAAAAGATTATAACTGGCTTGAATTGTCTATATTGTGTACATTAAGTGTGCTTTGATATTTTAATTTCTTTTTTTTATAACTGGAAGGAAATGGTAAATTCCAAAGTTACTTTGTAATGTTTGATGTATGTCACACATTAGTTTTAAGAGTACAACCACAGAATGTCTCCTGTGGTTCATTTCCTACGGTGGCATAGCAAACCAAACCACAGTAGCGATAGATCCTTTTGTTCTATCATACATTTGTCTTATTCTCTCTTCTCCCCATGTGATGGTTTCCGGCTTGTTAATTATTCCTGAGGTTAGTGTACCTCTCTGTGTTGTTAATTATTCTTGTGGTTCTTCTATGCCTATGAGCTGTTAATTGTTCTTAAGGTCAGGCTTCAATGTACTCGGTTATTTAAGCAAACTGCTGTGACATGGTTACTTTTCTTGGTGAATTATAGGTAATATGACTCAATTGAACTCTGGCACTTTCTAGGTATAGCTCATCTACTATTTCCATTTTCTTGAGAGTCTTTGGGTCAATGCGTTGTAGGAATTAAGGCAGGTCAAACGTTAGCAATCATCTACCTAACAGGTGACGGTTGATTCATGGTTACCAGCAGACATTTAAAAGTACCGTTCCTTATCCTCCGCACCTGGAAGAAATTGAAACTGATGTTTGTCAAGGAGCAGTGGTTGCGTTTCATAGCTCACTGTGTAGAATTGTTCTGAACGGTATCAGTGTAAGAAGGAAGAAGAGAATTCCCATTGGAGGTGAGTTTGGCAGACGTTGGCTTGGCCTGGCAAACTGGGGTAGGGCAGAATCCTCTCCTGAATTACTCACTCACACTTTGTCTCAGTCAAAGTATCCATGGAGATGCCTGTGGCTTAGTCTGTCTGCTCTCCCTGGCACAGTGGTTGTTGGGAGCACCGTGAGCCTGAAGGAGAAAATAACAGCAAATGGAAAACTAGAGGACAACAAATTGCTACAATTATGAGAATCTTAAAGATAATACATGTACTTGTATTTTATTATTTGTGGAGTTTGGACTACAAGATTCAGAGTGAAAGCTGGAGAATATCTGCAGGTACACAGTTGTCACCAAGCTTTTAAAATAATTGAATGCATTTGAAATCTGGCAGTACAGTACGGAATCACATGTTAATAAAGTTTAGGTTGTGTTTATCTCCTGAAGTAGCATTCAGTAGATCTTATCTCTGTGGAAGAAAGAGTGAATTAAAGAACGCAAAGAAGGGTCATGGACCCGAAACGTTGACTCACTTTTCCTTTCTCCATAGATGCTGCCTGACCTGCTGAGTGTTCCCAGCCATTTCTGTTTTTGTTACAAATACTCTTTGTCTTGCATACCATAGTGTATGCCAATTAGCCTCCAGGAGCCCATTTATGCAAATCACTCTGCATTCCATAATTAACATGTGCATATTTGTAATCATGATTTTTTTTGCTGAAGATTTTAAAAAAAAGTAATTATGAAACAGCCAGACAGCAATGCTTACTGGAAAGGTTGAAGCTGTGGGTAGGAGGGATCCTGTGGTTTGAATTGATACAACAAACTACCTCACTTCATAAGGGTGTGACACATTTGTACACCCATATTTCCTCTGATTTAATGTTAAAGCTTTGACCTGAAAATTAACAAGGCGGATAATGATAATATTGATAACCAGGCAACAATCTGAATAATTATAGTCCTTGCATCTCAACAAATTGTCGGCTGTGATCAGATGAATTGTGGGGTTTGGTTTGTCCCAGCCCCAGGAAGTGCTGGCTGACTGCTTGGTGATGGTTTAATTGTCCGGGCTTTCACACAGGCACTCAGCTGCTGTTAGATACTGTTTGATTGGCTTCCCTGGGATGTTGGCTATTCCCCAGCTGAGTGACTTCACGCTTAGTGAATGGAGGAGACTCTGAATGCTGTCTCCTACTACTGAGCATTTGTTTGTCCTGACAATATGCTGGGATTGGGAGGTTTATGCCTGCGGATTTGATGGTGAGGATAAAGACTTATCCGGCTTTTTCTGAGGAACAGCATCTGCAGGGAAACTTTGCCGAAATTAGTCATTTTGTGCCTAGCAAATGGAACAGGAAATGAGTATTTTAGGTAAGTTCAGTTTTTTTCCAGGATAATCACTGTGTGGTACCTGTATTTTGTAGGTCAGTCATTTATGTTTGGTTACGATAGAGGGAAGGAAAGAAGGCTTTATTTTCACTATTTCTTCTACTACTAATTTTTATCATCGTTCCAGAGCCTTTTTGTTGTGCATGTGGTTTCTGACATGTTCAGGCCATCACTGAGAGTCTTTTGTTTTATGTCACTTTATGGACATGCTATTTAATCAGTACCTTCATCGCCAGTTCAAAGCTAGCTTATTCTTACCAAATGAATTATTCTTGGTCTTCTCAACAGATTTTTTTTATTAGAAGGAGATGTGATTTAAAATGTATTTGTTATGTCATATCTATTGAAATTCAGAATGCAGCTTTACTGTCTAATTTACATAAGATGTTGATCGTGATTTAATACCAAGTGCAATTAATATGTAACTCCTAGATTTATAAGCACATGGGGAACTTGGGTCTTCTGTGAAAGTGCTTTCTTTTTTTTAACATATAGTATTTTATTGAACTTTAGAGGACTTTAAGCATGAAATATTTTTTAGTTATATTAAAGTTTTAATATAATCTTAGCATTAGCATTAGATAGTGCCTTATCATGTCTTCAAGATGTCTCAAAGTGCTTCACAGAAGATACTGTAAAGCAAATTGGCTGTATATTTTGGTGGACGAAATATCTGCATGGCTTGATGTGTTTTTATTCGTGAAAGAGTTTTGTGAGAAACACCCACTGTAAGATTATAATACAATTTGTACATCATCATTTGGAGATGTCTGGATATGACATGGTATGTTGAAATGATTTAGACACAACATGTTTCTTCAGGCAGATGCTCGTAAGAGTTTTTATCTAGTTTGCGCAGGTGTACAGTGTTCACTACTGTGCCATTTTCCGTGTACAGTACTTAGCTCTGGGGATGCTCTCAAGTAGCTTGAGTTCACATTCATTATTCTACATTTGGTTTAGTAGAAGGTGAACAGTGAAAGGAGATGGCTCCCCATTTCTCTGAAGGTTTCAAATATGTGTCTCTCCAGTGAACACATTGAACGGGTTTGGTAGTGTTCAGCTTTGCTTGCAAATTGTACAAAGTAATTGTAGCAGATGGTACCATGAAACCTTACCTACAGTATTTCAGCTTTCCATTATTAATAATCATTGCTGAACATGTGTTAAACACTTGCAGAAACAGTTACAAAAGAAAGTGGTCAAATGATATAACCAGAAGAACATGTATTGAAATTTAACAAGCCGTTTAGAGAACGCTTCAGTGCCTATGATATGAACAGTGTATGCTCACTGTCAGACTAGGCGGGTCTCACGCTAGTGAGTTTACTTGCATTTGTGGCCCAATTTTGTATTCTAGTTGTCTTGTAAAATAATCATTTTCATTGGAACTGGTTCAAATTTGATGTGCTCAGGCCTCAAAGTGATTGCTATTTTGGCTGCCTCATGCTCCCATCACCATGTGACAGTCCTTCATCTGAACTGGACTCTTAACTCTTATTTAACATATATTTTCCTCCAGAATTGCACATTTTATTTAAGTGATCATAAAATAGTATTGCTTCAAAGACACTTTTAAACACACTGAATTTATGGCATAGACCTGATACAACAGCAATAAATAGCTTATATCAGATATTTAATAAACAAAATTGCATGTATCTCAATGTGCATTGTTTTGCTAGCAGGGATAGGTAAGAGTCAGCGTGTTCAGCTTGAAACATTGCTGCTGGGAGTTTTACGAATGAGAGGAGGGAGTGATGAGCCCTATGTAACACTGCTACCTGTGGCATTTACGTCATACCAGACAATGAAATAGATGCAACAATGTCAGGCACTGGGTATGACAGGGGAACAGAACAGTTATTTTGAATCCTCCCACGGAAGGAGCGTGTGTGTCACTAGTGTTCCTGTTCCAATGAAATCTCCCTATTTTCATGATCACAGGGACAGATCCATGCCCCTGGATTTGGAGCCACTATGGTCTGACGCCAGTGAACATAATAAGTAAAAGCCAGTTTATCTGTGACCCGATCAACCGTAACTTCCGTATAACCGGCACCACAACAAAAGGGTTTGCATTCGATTAACCGGAATTTATCCGGAAAAGTGCATTAAAAAAATTTGGTGGGGGGCCGAGTATCTGGCGCTTTAACTGCCGTTGGCCAGGTCCCGAGGGTGCCGGATAAACGAGCTTTTACTGTAGCACCCTCAAAAATCTAAAATTGTTCAGTAAAACACAACTGAGAGAAGGTAGTACCCTGTATCAGTTTGTAGTTGTTTTGTTTATACTGCTTTGATGTTCATTAGATATCAATCTGATGAAAGATTCAAAGTACTGTACAATAGTTCTCTTTCTGAATGTCCTTTTCCCAGAGTAAAATGCAAAGGGCAAAATATATTAAAAGTAGTCAGGGTGTATTGAAGGCTGAGTTGTTCCTTTTTAAAAAAAAGCCTTAAACATGATTTTTAAAATATATATAATGTATATTTACTTGAACAATAGATGTAATTCACTGCAGATTACGGCCAGTGTTTGAATGAAAGAGGCTGGTGGTTAAAACAGGGAAGGATCATTTGAAGCTGTGTGATTATCTGGAAGCAGCTTTCTTCAGCATAAGAAAGGAAGTCGTCGTAACTAGGAGACGAGAGGTTCAAAGATTGGTAAAGAGAGGTTCAACGATTGCTACAGTAATGCTGCTGAATGCATTTTGAATGGAAACACGAGCATAGGCATGCTAAAATATAGAGATAGTCAACATTTTCTCTGTACACTTTTGATGGCGTTCCAACATATAGTCTGACCGGTGTAGGCAGCCCGATCTCATGGGTTTCCTCTCACCCTGTGGGGAAGAAGCTGATGTCTGCTCGCTATGATACTTCCCCACAACCTCACTTTTGAAGTGGGAAAGTCAATACATGGGGGATTGTAGCAACCAGATGAAGCAGCATATGACCCAGAGGACATGCAACACAGCTGTACTTTTTCACATAGTACCAATGTACCAGCACCTTGGGATATCCTTCCGATGTGAAAGGTACTATGCAAATATAATTTGTTGTTATAATATAATTTGTTGTGGTTATTGTGTTGTTAAAACTTATCCCTTTGGATAAGAGATTCTAAAAGAGAAAATTTTGATTGAGGGAAAATGTTTCAAGAAGAAGATAGGTAGAGTTGTGTGGTGTGGACTACTATTCATTTAATAATTGAGATCCAAGCCTCTCTGGCTGCTGGAAAGAAACAGTGCATTTTATTTTATTCCACTCCAGTCAACATTACTCAAAAGTGCGATTCAAAGCTCCGTGTTCCAGCTAAGTTGCAGTGTCGGTGCTAGGCCGTGGGGTATTTTTGATCTTTTATTCCTAATTTGGGAATTGAATTCCATTTTAAAATGACTCGTGTCTCGAATTAAATTGAAAATCCAGTAATTTTTAAATGAAACATGTGGCTTTTCAGCTTTCAACTCAAGTGAAGACACAACAGACTTTTGAAACACTTTTGCATGCCAAGTCTGTGTATCTCCCCTGGTTCTGATTTGAGGAAATTTGGCCCACAGCTCTGCACAGTTGGATTAAAGCCAAATAAGCACCATTTTGGAGGAAGTGCCTCATCTTCATTATTTGATTGTTTTATTCAATCCCTTGTTTGGCTTTAGAGATGTTGCTGAGTCATTGTGTTTTTATTTTTATTCCCATGGCATTTGCAGGTATACACTGCACAGGCAAACAAACCTTGTTGGTTTTGCTCTGCACACTTGGATAACATTATGTTTTGAGCAGAACACGCTGGAGTGGGGCGGTGGGAAATGAAAATAAATATGGTTATTTCCATTATTGTCCTGGGTGAGGTGGGATTTGGATTTGGTCTTGACGCTTTGAAGGTGGTGTTGTGGAGTGTATTTGTTGTCTCATACCTTTTGTGATTGTGCATCGAGACATTGGTTGGAAGTTGGAATACTAGTGGAATGAGCTATGAATAATCCTTACATTTGATATAGCACTTTATCATGTCTTCAATACATTTCAAAGACATCTCAAAGCGCTTCACTGTAAAGTGAATAGACTGTATATTTTGTGTGCTACTAATTATCCTCTGCGGAAATGAATACTTTGCTGTGCCTGTCCTAAAATTGCCTCGCACATCCCTGAATCCTCTTGCCCTTCTGCCTTTGTGTATCTGAACATTTGAAAGTAAATTCAGCTTCTCCCCCTGCTTCCCTTCACCCTGTGATCTAATAGTCAGAGGCGAGCAATGAGGCTGTGTAGACTTGTCTTTTCCAAACTCCTCGGTGGTAGATAAGATGTGAGTGGTGTGTTCATCCATCATTGGTGTAATTGATGCAATCTCATCATTTGCACGTGAATCTGCCTGGTGCACTTTCAGAAGCGAGCACAGGGGTGCTGAAAATAGAAATCACCGCAGTCACAAGGTAAAAGCAGCAAGTGCACAATACCGGGCTGTAAATTCTGCACTGATACCTTTTCGGATTCTTTCCAGCAGGTACGCATTATGTGCATGATTTATCTGAATTCTTGTGGGCCTGATTTTCTGCAGTCATAGCATGTTTTCATCTTGTCTGGTTGAGAAACAGCGATGATGTTGAATAGAAAGGGGGTGGGTGGGGAAGGAAGTTCCTTTATTGTCTTGGCCAACACTGTAAGTGAGCAAGCTGTGAACAGCATGAGAAGTCTAAGGAACAAAGCGCCTGCAGCTATGGAACGCAAAAGGTGCAGCAGCCTAGCAGCTGAGACCTGACGCGCGGTACAAAACATGCAGGGCTTTACACAGCAGCATGAATTTATTCCTTTGAGACCATGGAAGGAAGAAATCCTGAAACGTGAAAGCAGAAGGGACATCAATAATTTAGTTTGTTGATCTTATTTATATGGTATGTATATGCGCACGTTCCACGGTTGTGTTTCACTCCTCCTGCGAAAGTGGTTGGGTGCAGTCCTGTAAGGGTTAGCCAATCTGTGATACCTTACCCAAGCATACGTTCATGTGTGCACAGTCTAGCTTTGAGCAATGAGAGGTGTGCACCGGTGAAAAGCCTTAGAAGGCATGTGAGTGTTGGCAGCCCATTCATCAAGGGAGTGGGGGGGTGGGCGAGCGAGTGGGATGGGGGTGAAGTCACAGCTGAGCCTCACAAACAACCCTTTCAAATGGTGACCACCAAATGGCAATCAGATGCAGGAGAAGAATCTTGGCTGATTCTCTCCTACCAGGGATGCTGAGATCAGTTATAGTTTATTGACTGCTGCGTTGGTGGAGCTCAGCTGAACTCAATCCTTGGAGCTTTGTTTTGAAGCTAATTGCAATGTCTCAACTGTTAACCGCATGAAACAACACAGATTGATATATGAATTTACAATTGTCTGATCTATATTGCTTCTTGCTGCACTGGTCCATATTTTTACGCAATAGGCCACTGAGGAAGATCTTTTTGGTTCAATGGACCAAAACAGCATTGAGACATATCACTGGATGTCCAATTGGCTGATCTTATGTGAGGAATTACAATTGGCAACAGCATTCCTGCGCTAAGGATAGGACTTTTGTCCTGGATACCCAATCCTAATTATTCTCTGGTAAACTCTGCTAGATTTACCTTGTGTCAGAGACAGTGAGGATAGGATTAACCTCGACAGCCACCATTCCCAAAATGCTCATGAAAAATCACTTGGTTAAGATACGGAAGGATAACTGTCACTTATCAAACTGCATTCCCAAATAACTCGCGACCATCAGTATCAACACTAATACAAATAAATAAACACAATACAATAAATATAAATACATGTCAGCAGGAAAATGTCAAGGTGGAGAAAAGAGATAATTCTAAATAGAAGGGACAAGAATAAATTTCAAAACATTTACATATTTTCTTTGAGTGTGACGGTTTTCTCTGGTTTCCTTATCCTGTTTTGAATCTCCTAACTGCTGATTAACTTAAGCACTATCGAAGAGAAAGGTCTTCAGGCCTGATCTGAAATTAGGGAAGTGGGAGCAAGGCCGAGGTATGGTGAGAGAGAGTTGGAAAATGTCAGGGAGTAGTGGCTGTTAATGGAACAAAGGGCATGAGGGACAATTAAGAGACTGGAGCCAGCCCAGCGGAGACGGTGAGTGGTTGAGTGGGGAGTAAGCTGATCAGAGAGGTAGCAAAAAGCTCGGGCATGAATAGATTTGTAGCCAAATGTGAAATTTGCACAATCTCAAGGTACTGGAGAGAAACAATATTTGGTGAAATTAAATGTGGTGGGTTTAAGTGCTGGAGAGGATCGATTTCAGGATCCTCACCCTTGTTTTCAAATCCCTCCACTCCTCCGCAACCCCCTACCTCTCCGACCTCCTCTCTTCTCAAACCAGTACCCGTTGCCTTCGCTCCACCGGGTCTGGCCTCCTCCTTGTCCCCAAATCCTCTGCTCCACCATCAGCGGCCGTGCCTTCAGCCACTACGCCCCGAGGCTCTGGAACTCCCTTCCTCATTCCCTTCGCCTCTCCCCCTCTCTTCCCAGTTTCAGGTCTCAGCTAAAGACCTTTCTCTAAGACAGCGCCTTTGGTCACCTTTCTCCGCCTGCTCCTGGCTCGCACCCGAGATCTGTTATTGTGAAACGCTCTGAGATGCCGTCCGACGTGGAAGGCGCTATATAAATCGAAGTTGTTGTTGTTGTATATTTGAAATGCTTAAAGGAACGGGGAAGAAATGTGAGAGTGACCATAGTTTTTCCTGCTAAAGACAGAGAGGCAAGATAGAGAGAAAGCCAGGATTGTAGAAAAGGGTCACTTATCAGACAGCAAGCCTTTTCATGTATCCTGTCCAAGGGGAAGAGAGGTTTTGGAATTGTGGTGACAGGTATGACGTGAAATGTTCCAATGTATATCACTCTCAGTCTACATCCAGAGAAACCGTGCATAGTTTTATGTCGATCAATGTTGACAGTAAGGAGCATTGATGTGGTTCACATCTGACTTCCGTGGAGAAATCACTCTCAGAAGTGATGAATACCTTGGAACCACATGCTAATAACCATAGTTACATATTTTAACTATGATACTGTCAGTGTTGTAGATTAGAGAAAATAATTAAGGGCTTTGGGAGAAGGGAATAGAAGGGATGGAGGGTTCATGTGAAGTATAGACTGTGGCCTGTTTCCATGTAAAAATCTGTGTACGTAATCTTTTTTTAATTCAGTTGGAAAGGATGCAAAAATAGACTCGCTTTTATACCCTATTGTTAAAGTTGTTTAAAAGGTGAGACATGAAATTATGAATAATAAATAGACTTCATGGTGTTGCATTGATCCCAATGAATTCTTACAGAACCAGCACTGTGTTGCGTGTGAAAACCTACCCTAGTATGATTGTTATAAGTGTGACTAATGTGAAAACTAAGTACCAATATCTGGTTACTTTGGCAGCTAATTTGAACAAAACTGGCTATCAAACATATTTGCTGAAATATTATTCTGTGTGATTCATTCAATGAAACCGGTTTAGTGAGCCCACAGACTTTGTGATTGACTATATCCCCAGACCCACCCGCCCCACCATTGGCGGGCGAACCTTCAGCCACTCTCAACCTGACCTCTGAAACTCCATCACACAGTACCAACACCTCACCTCTTCCCTGGCCTCCTTCAAGTCTCACCTCAAGTCTCTCTTCTTCGATGGACCCATCGGCAACTCTTAATCCCCCCCTTCCCTCCCCCCCCATCCCCCGTCCTCAGCTCGGGTCTGAAGCAGTAACTGTCCAGCACCTTGGGACATCCTCCTGAATGGGGAAGGTGCTATACAAGTGTAATTTTGTTGTTGTTGTAATGAGGTATATAAAGTTTCAGCATGGTGGATATACAACAACAACAAAATTACATTTGTAGAGCGCCTTTCACATCAGGAGAACAACCCGAGGTGCTGAACAGTCAGGGGTCAGGACCCGAGCATGATGATCGGGTGGCAGGGTTGGGATGAGAGAGGCAGAGAGGAAGGATGGTGGCTTAGGGCACTGTTGAAAAGGTGGGTCTTGAGACCAGCCTTGAAGGAGTTAAGGGAGGGAGCAAGGCGAAGGGATGGTTGGATGGAGTTCCAAAGTGTGGGGGCAGAGAGGCTGAAAGCCCGGACACCGATGGTTGAGTGGGATAGGCAGGGGCATGGAGCAGGCTGGAGCCTGCTGAATGGAGTGAGTGGCAGGTTGATGGCGGATCGGCAGGTCAAAGATACGAGGGGGCAAGGCCATGCAAAGTCTTGAAGGTGAAGATGAGGATCTTGAATTCTGTCCTCTGAGGGAGGGGGAGCCAGTGGAGCTAGGCGAGGGTGGGGGTGATGGGGTCGCAGAGTCTGGTGCATTCAAAATGACTACCATCAAAATCAGTCCATTTGCATTAGGATAATGCCTGCGATTTCCTTTTGACCCATTTTGTTCACTTCATGTGAGATGCCTCTCAAGCTTTTTCTGTGGGAGGTTGACAAACTAGATCATGGATTTCTGGATGACAGTTAGCCAATGTAGGTTAATATTCAGGTAATGCATTAAGATAGGACACCTCCAATCATTCTGTCTTGCAGCAGTGAAATATTTTACCCTTGAAGCTCAACTTAAAATGTCACTTAGTGCAAGTGGATGGGTAGATTCAAGGCCACAGTTGACAGTTAGACCCAAGACAGCGCTCCAGCTGCTGTTAATTTAGAAAGGCAAGATGTTCAAATTCCTAATTATCTGCATTGGTGGCAACTGTGACTTTTTCAAAGGATGTTATCGGTGAAGAATATATCGGCTTGGCCTACTTAGACTTTAAAGACGGAATCGAATCAGATTAGAAATCTTTTGGAATGGGCTGTAATAGTGAACAGTACTGTTGCTATCTGCTATTCAAACCTTTGGGATTTAATTCTGTGCAGGCAAGTTATAGCCAAGTCATTCTGTTTTGTTGACAAATGTGCAGGGCATACATTGTCAAAATTTTCATTGTCTCCCTTTATTAGAAGCATGCTGCATAATAATAATCCTTGCATTTGGTATAGCACTTTTCACGTCTTCTAGACATCTCTAAGTCACTACACTTAGCACCAAGTGACATTACAGAAGAGACAATGAAAGAAAACATAACATTTAGAGTTGTGTGCCTTTTTTGTAATTATCTCCTGGTAGTGGGGTAAAGAGGGAGAGAGAGAGAGGGATGAGCAATTGAGTGAGGCTGGAGAAGGGCACAGAGATTGGGAGAGATAAGGGCACAGAGATGTGTAGGTGTGTGTGTGTGTGAGGATCTTAAATGTCAACCATAGGAAGGGAGCAAGTGGAACCAGGTGAGGATAGACAATGGGAATGCAAAGCTTAATGCAGGTAAGAAATGGCCATATTTTGGATGAGTCAGATTTTGTGGATGGGAGAACTGTGCCGGCCATTGAGGAGGACATTGGAGAAACCAAGTCTGGAGGTAGTGAAAACATTTATCTGCATTTTGCTGTATGTTAATGACTTAGACAGCCGATGGTTTGACAGCTATTGTTGCAGCTCAATTAAATTTACATGGTCTATAATTTAGTCCATAATTCTTGCCAAACAATGCTCTAGCAAAGGGGAAAGATTGCATTCAATATTTCTATTTACATATGTAAATATATGATATTCTTTATACAATGAGGCAACTTCAAACATCGTTCAAACATCGTTCAATTTCAATAGATTCCACATGGTAGTTCCCTACCTGCAATCTGTGGTATTAAGGAGACACCTATGTAGACCGTTCTGTATGTAAATTGGTCAGTAAATGGAAGGCTTCAAGCAAACTGAATCCAAATAACGTCAGCAGTCTCTGCTTAATTCACTGTGATTAAACCATCCGCTTCTTTGACATGTTCTAAAATAACATAACCTTCAATAATTACAGATTTTAAACATATTACAGCTTGGCTTGCAGGACGGATAATTAACTTGGGTGGACTAAGTCTATTTTATACCATCAATATTTCTAGATTAAGAAACCACAAGGAGCAGAAGATTAAATAGTGGCTTTTTGGTACAGGGTGACACAGTTCTTGCCCTCATGAAGTGCTGGTTTCGCATTGCTCAAATCAAATATTTATGACAGTGCCAGATGTTAATAGTTAAAATATTTGAAGTCTGTGATCTGAGAGAAATTATGCAAATAATCTTGATTGACATGAAAAGTAGCTCTTTTGCTATGTGTGAGCATAAGTAATGGTTGGGGTTTTGGTGCTGGGTGGGGAGAGTGGGGGGTGGCGGCTGTAGAAAAAGCATTGCAGAATTGAATCCCATTATGAAATTAATACATTGGAATGAATTAGCACGATTAAAACCAAACATGAAAAATATATGTTTTCTGATGTGCTGCCAGACAATTTCAGCTTGTTGTGTTTGAGGTTATGAATGTTTTCTTTTATTAAAAGAGATGCACAATACACAGAAGATGTGGAAAAATAAAGTGGAACCAAAGTTTAGTGATACTAAATTTGCATTACAGTACACTTGCGAAACACTGCCAGTATACTGTCTTTAAAAACACCTGCGAGAACAGCTATATACTTGTGTCTTTGATCAGTGCAAACATGAGAGAAATGCCTCAAGTGCTGAAAGTTTGTGGCATTCAATGTGCTCCAGATTACCCCAGTAGTGTTTTGAACATGTACCGAAGGAACATGACAATCTTACAAAGGAAGCTGAAATCCCAGGTAAAATGCAAAATATTTTTCTTTAATTTGAAAATATAGGAAATATATTGTGACTTCTCGTGGAACAACAGTTGTGAGAAATGTGAAGAATGTTGTGGGTAATCTTTACTCTGTCATTATTATGTTTCTGGTTATTTTATGGAGTCCTGTTTGACCTGTAATAATTTCTACCATTTTGACAAAAGTATCAGAATAAGAGACAATATCATCCATCACTACAGCAAACAACAACAACTTTGATTTATATAGTGCCCTCCACGAAGGACAGCATCTCAGAGCGCTTCTAGTGTTCAACAGACATCAATAATTGTATAGTATAATCCAACTAGGTGCAAGCTCCTTAACCTGTGTAATTAACATTACTGTGTAACTATGACCATGGTGACTAATAACTATACTTTTCATTATCACGTCAGTTGGGATGACAGCAGTTCAGTCAGCAGTGGCCTGAGTGACACACTAGACAACCTTAGTACTGATGACCTGAATACAACCTCATCTGTCAGTTCTTATTCCAACATCACTGCCTCTTCCAGAAAGAACACGAGATCTCAGGTACGTGTCTTAAATGAAACTTCATCTACGCTAATGCCATCTGACTTGCCTCCAGGCGTGTAAGAAACAAGTGAGAGAATTTTTCAAAATAATAAATGGGCCACAGTGAATTTTTTCGATGTTCAATTTTCACGGGTTCTCATTTTGAGTCATTATAGGTACAACGTTAACTGCTCTTATGTAGAATTAACTGGGTGACTTTTACTTTTCATTTACAACCAGTACCTTTTAACATCATAGAGATTGGCCCTGGTGTGACAAAATGCCTACGGCATAATGTGATTAAATGGCAAATGAAAAAAAATTGCAAGCTCAAGATGCTTATTTAATCATTTTGCCTAGTAAGTGTGGAAATGTCTTGGTAAGAGGTACTGTGGGAGGCAGAGCAGGTGTTTCTAAGGTGCATAATCATCCTAATCTGGTTTAAATATTTTTTACTAAGTAGGCTTGCAGTTTCCTATTCTGCTCCTTTATATGCCAGCTGCAATAATAATGAGCGTACAGCACATCTCATCTCACAAGGCGTCTGCTTCTCACCAATGGTGATATACCATTCCCAGACTAAGAGTACCACCGGGACTTTCGCACCTAGGACTGTGACAATCCTGTTATGAAATGGCTTCTCTCGTGTAGATGGGAGCTGGGAGGCACTTCAATTTGTCCCATTTACAATGTCAAATAGAAAAGTAAAAATACCAAAATACCCAGAAGAATCTTTCTGTCTTCAACTACTGCAAGCAGGTTCATGTATCTGAATTGTGCTGTTGGATTCCTTGGACCATTTGTCATATTGTATCTACATCAGCATTTAACATGCCAGAGTCTGTGCCGACAACATTTCACATTTATTCTCGTGAAAATTAGCATTAGGGCTGAAACAAATGACCACTTCTAAGTAAGTGTCTAATTATGCATTAACCTGAACTATTTTGGTAGAAATTAATAGGCTTTAGTTAGTTTTTTGTATAACAAGGAATATACTTTTTTTTTTAATGGTGTTGGCTGTACTGTACTTGGGAAACAATCTACATGGGGGTGGGGTTGGTAAGCATGGTGGTGGGGGAGGGGCGCTGGTAAAGAGTTTACCAGCAATGTTGTGAATATTGCTCTTGTTGTCTAAAATTTGAACTAAAATATGTAAAAAGCCTCAGGCGTCGCAGTGGAATTCATTCATCTATTTATTGTACAAATTAAATTACATCAACATTGGTTGGCCATGTCACATATTTTTGCATAAAATGAAATGGGTATTAACATGAAACACTATCTACTGGATTTTTGGTAGGCTGTGGGGTGGCACTGGGTGACATAGTGAGTTTTCACATTTAGTTTTATCCCTGGGAGATGTTTTGAAATCGAGCCACTCTGAGGAATGAAAATGTTCTTTGTCAGCTACGTTAAACATGGGCTCACATATTCCAACTTCCAGTGAGTGTGAGACTACAGCACTTACTGGTTTTGCATGAAACACATTCTATAATGGATATGAGATGCTCGATGCAAATGTGAGGCTGAAAATCAGAAGATATGTTCTATTCCTAGCACTGACTTTGATGCTCCCAAACAATTTATCTCTCTCATCCTCATAATCACCCTAAGCATAAAGAAACACATTCTGCTTGATACTTTTGTCAGCAGCAGAAAACTAATCCGGAGAAGCACTCAGTGGCAGAAAATGAAACCACCTGGAATAGTGGTGAGGAACTGAGGAGAGCTGAAGAGGGACTGGACACACTGAAGATGGAATCAACTGATAAATGGAAGCGGAATCCCTCAGATTTGTCAGACGATTCAGAGAAAGGAGGGCAAAAGTCTTCTTTACCCCTGTCGCAGACGGGATCGTGGAGACGTGGTATGACAGCACAAGTAGGGGTGACGTCATCTCGGAACAAAACAAGATCAAGTACGTTAAAAACTTTTGGTAAGAGTATATATATATATATGCATAGTGGGTTTAAGGTCCGAAAATGTTGTGAAAAGAACGCATCTCTGGTTATATAATGGGACCGCATGGGAAATCGCGTTTCGATTTAGGATGTTTCGATTTAGATACAATTTTTCAGGAATGCAACCCCATCGTAAATAGAGGTTTACCTGTATATAAAAACAAGTCGGTTGCACTTGACAATACAATGGTCGTGAAAATCTCCCAGCCAGAACCACTACATGGTAAATAGCTAGAGATGGGTTATTAATTGAGACAGATTCTGCATAATCTTAACCTATTACTGGGGAAATTGCTGAGACTGGTTAAGGTCAGACAGTTTTAAGACCAATGATGCTAATTGCCTAACAATTTTACCATTGATTAACCCATCTTTTTCCCCAAAGGTTCATGTTTATTTGAATCAAGAACCAGCAGTGGCACTGAAGATCTGTGTTTGAATTACTTTACTGTGTGGCTGTATTTTCATGTGCTAAATGTTAAACGCGTGTATGCTTACAATGCATTAATTACAATTAATGAAGATGTCATTGTGTTCCAGGAAAAACAGATGAAGTAAAAGGTTCCGATAAAGGAAAGGTGTCCCCCAAAGGCACATCTGCCCAACCTTCTCTGTCAGAGGCGGGGAGAAGCAGTGGAGACGAGGGAAAGAAGCCCCCTTCAGGCATTGCAAGACCACCGACTACAGGTTCCTTTGGATTTAAGAAGACTGCCGTTAGCTCATCTACTGTCATAACAGCCAGTGGAGCCACTGTGACCAGTGGATCAGCTACTTTAGGAAAAATACCCAAATCTTCTGGGATTCCCAGTAAATCAGCTGCTGCAAGAAAGACGAGCCTGGATGGTTCACAGAACCAGGAGGACGGGATTTTGTTGGTAAGCTCCAGGACCAATCTGCAGTACCGCAGTTTGCCAAGGCCGGCAAAATCAAGCACCAGCAACATTGCCAGCAGAGGTGGGCACAGATCGAGTACGAGCAGCATCGATTCCAACGTTAGCAGCAAGTCAGCCAGTGCCACTGGCTCTAAACTGAGAGAGCCAACAAAGGTGGGCTCCGGGCGCTGTAGCCCAGTGGGTGTAAGTCAGACTGACAAAGAAAGGGAAAAAGTGGTGGTATCTGACCCTGAAAGTATGTCACTGTCAAGTTCTCCAAAGTCCAGCCCCACCTCAGTGAACAGCAGTGGAACACCAGGACTGCGACAGCAAGGTTCCAAATATCCTGACATCTCTTCTCCGACATTCCGCAGGTCAGTGAGGCTGATTGAAATAACGTATGTCGATGGCCTATTAAGGCAGGTTTTAATGTGGAATTAGCATCCCAACCGGATGATCCGAGGCTGCATTCTGAGAGCTGCCGACTGAAAGGTCACAGCCTTCACAGTAGCTAATTAACTGCTCTTCCCAGTTGAGGGTGACAATGATGGGAACAATTAGAAATGATATTGTAATGTACAGGCCTGATTCCGAATGTTAAATAGTTAGA
Source organism: Hydrolagus colliei (assembly GCA_035084275.1). NCBI lineage: Eukaryota > Metazoa > Chordata > Chondrichthyes > Chimaeriformes > Chimaeridae > Hydrolagus > Hydrolagus colliei. The sequence goes on along the minus strand of CM068746.1, from coordinate 16,769,884 downwards.
CTTAGTCCTTCCTCATGTCACCCTGAAACATACACATGGATGTTTGTCATCTGCATACATTACTTTAATGGCTGTTCCATTGTGAATAAATTATTTGTCACCAGCAAATGAATGCTCACTGTTTAATCCTCGAGAATTAGGTGGGACAGTATTTAACAGCTGCCCATTCAACCCTTGGACCTGACTAATCCTGACGAATGAAACCCTGCCCAGATTGATAGTCTGAAGCCTCTCTAGCAAGTGTAAGGTCCATAAAGCAAAATAGCATTTGATCTAGTGCCTTATCACGTTGTTTGTGATACCTCAAAACACTTCACAAAACTGTAAAGTGAATTGATTGTATATTTTGTGGGCGGAACTGGGCACCCAATTACGCACGGCAGTGTCCCACAAACAGTCATGGATTGAGTGACTAAATTAATATTATTATTGATAAGAAATGAGTTTTGTCAATACCACCTCAGGCCTAGCGACATGGAATACACAGCACAAACCTATCATATAATATGCATTTTTTTTACTCAGTGAAGCCACAAGAATGTCTTTGTGGGAAATGGATGTAGTAACTATATAACGTGTTGCTCTGAGCTTGATCTTGTTGGGGTCAGAGTAAAATAATCTTTACTCAACCAGCGAACTGGGTTATATCTGACCTAAATGGCAAAAATATGATGAATATCACTCTTCCCTCACAGAAGTTTCAAAATGTACCTAAAAGTTAAAAAAATGAAAATATCCATTACTGGAATAGAGTTGTTTTCTATTTGTCGTGTGCAAAGGGTTTACACAGCGCATTTTATATTTTGTATTAAAGCATGTGCTAAGATTCTCAATATTTTCCTTTACTTCAAGATGGCAACTGAGAGACATAAATAGTCAATTAAACTATGTAGGCCAATAAGGAAGAATGATTACCTATTCTCACTTGCTTGGATGATGATCATCCTTGCATTTGATGTAGCACCTCATCACATCGTTGAGATGTCTGCAAGCGCTTCACAATATATTGTAAAGTAAATTAAATGTATGTTTTGCGGGCATATTTTGTGAACAATCTTGTGACATCAATTTTTTATTTAAGTGTTTGAATGGATACATTGGACCTAATTAATTTTTGTGAGGAATGATTGAATTTGTGAGTGCTTGGTTCTGATACACCTTAATTTATTTTCGTGTGGAAGGCAACCTGTCACTCAGAGAGACTTCCACTCAAATATGTTTCGAATCTTATTCTGTGTTTTAGATTATTTGGCACGAAACAAAGTGGAAAGCCTGGCTCTGTGCCCAGTGCAGACACAGTGAAGAACTCAACAGTCATCTTGAATCCTCATGCTTCACTGGTTCGACAGGGTAGCTTGGAGTCTCCTTCTTCTGGGGCATGCAGCATCGCAAGTGGACAAATCAGTAGTGGGGGTAGCAGCCCTCTGTGTTCCAAACCTTCAGAACTGCCTGCAGAGGGAAATAGCCTGAGTCAGTCACTCGCTTCCAGCCCAGCCTCAATGCACTCTTTGACCTCCAGTGGCCACCAAAGGACAGCAAGTCTCAGCAGCTCACCAGGGGGCAGCAAGGACACCCTGAGTTACCCCTCCCTGACGAGTCCACACACCAGCTCGGAATCCATCGACCTCCCGCTCAGCCATCACGGCTCTTTATCCGGTCTAACCTCAACACCCAAAGGAGATGTGCAGAATCTGTTAATGAGAGCTGGCAGCGTCAAGTCTACACTCTCTGAAAGGTGAGCGAGGTCCATGTGCACAGAGCAATTCACAATCTAGTTGCACAGATGGTAATAAGCAGCAAAGCATTTCTTACAAATGATGTGGATTCTAGTGAAACACTGCACATCATTTTTCAATCACTAAAGTATACTTTGTAGGATTTAAAACTCAGCACATTTCTTAAGTTCAAGAATTTTCCATGTAGATAAGAAACTGCATCTAAATGACAAATCACCCTTAAGTGGGTTCGAAAGATTCTTAGTGTAGCGTTACATAATATTGTGTAGAATGATTCTGTAAGTGCAAAGTTGGGTTTTAAATTGCATTTGTGTTTTATAGTAAGTGCTTTTATCTCATTAAATACCATTTCATATCTCTAGATAAAGGATAAATGTCCTAGACTGGTAGTTTACTACAAAATATATTCTCCCCTGTGAGTATCAGACTTGTGAGATACTCAGTGATGCCGTGGGACCTGGGGGTCATACAGTATCATAGTCAGTCTTTCCAGATAATCGAGTCAGAGATCGTGTATTGCAGAATATAGGTTTCCTACTACCGTATTTACCTGAAATAATTGAGTCCTAATACTTCATAAGCAGTCGGTCTTTTTCAAATCCTTGTAAAGACTGTGTGCAGTTGGTTCGTTTTGATTGGAACGCAAACATTGAATTCAGTGGCCAGAATCCAGATGTCAAGTACTAGATGTTGGTGAGCACACGTTCAGCAAAATCATTTGTGCAATATTCCAGGCGAGGGTGGGTAAGAATCAAAGCACATGAAAAACAAAGGAAATCACAAAGCAAATTGTAGTCAGAGCCTGGAGAAATTCCCTCTGGGAGGAAGCTCAATAGATTGTATGTTACAGTGAGGTAGTCTGCAAAGGCAGAGCCATCTGTGTCATCTGCAGAGTTTAAGTCAAGACATTGTTTTAGATTGCTGGATTCTCTAAAATGACCTACTTTTTTTAAAAACAATTTTTTTTTAGTCACATATAAAATGCTATTGAGTTTGACATGCATAGTGTTTACTGAGCAATAGAAGCTAACAGCAGTATTAAATTGACAGTATTGATTACTTCAGCTGCCTGAATTGAATGTAATTATTGTTTTTGTCATTAATTTAATCTTTTGTAGTGCTGAAGTTATTTTTGTGTGTGTTTTTCAAGCTGAGACATGTCACTGCTGGGGAATGGAAATATTTTCTAATTTCATTAGCCGTTATCAGTACTTGCAGATCATGTAGTAATATGGTTACACGCAGAGAATAGCTCCCTCTGCTCTGTCTTAACATGAGGTCTCAGAAGAGCATTCCCCCCTTCCCTTTCCTCCGCTACATCATTATGTGTCTGTCCACGGTCACACTGCCATTTTCGTCAGCTTTGAGCGAGATTACCAATTGTTGTTGAATTATGCTACAGTCTTAAACTTGTAATGAGCTGAAACTGGCTGAGCTCATTTGAATCATGTGCCTTAAAGAAAAAGAGCAAGTTATTCCATCTGTCTGAGTTGGAGGTGAAAAATGCAACCCTTTTCTACCTAACCACCACCACCCCCACCTCCCCAAGCTTAGCTTCACGTTAATATTGAACAGAGAGAACAGATAAATGCTCACTTCTAAAGGTTTATTGTAGTATATTTGAAAAGCAGCCCAACAAAATTGCACATCTATGTCACTGCAATAAATTATAACTAAATAAATAAATAAAATAATAAATGAAAGTTGGGATGCAATCCCCAGCCTCTGGTAAGAAGTGGAACAAAGATGTTGATCTGAAGTGGCTCCAAGGTAACGAGGTTGGCAACAGATTGCTGAATTGAGTGGTCTCTCTGGTGGTCTAATTCGTCTGGTTTGCAAACCAGGTGGGCTAGCGATATCCTAGGGCATTGCTGATGACAGACAGTTAGTCTGGCTTGTTGACAGGACTTGGAGGAGCAGACCAGTCACTGGAAGCAGGATTTTTTTCCCGCAACTTGTGTTCACCCTGGAAGACAAAGTCTTAGGATGGTTCTAGCTGGTCAGGCAGCAGGCCTCTTGCCAGTCAGTGATTTCAATGGCAAGCTGTGCAGTTTTAGCTGGTTGAACTCCAGCAGCACCCCTTTACACAATCTGGGGTCTGCAAGCCTTGGCTCTTGCCAAACTGTGCCTAATACTGTACGCAGGGTGAAACCTTGCATGGAAAAAGTATGCATTCCATTCAAGTCACAAAAAAATCCAAGTATAGATGGGATGCATGGATCTCTCAGTCCAGTTTGGATTCTCTTAAGCATTGTGTTGGGTTTCTGCACATCATACATCCTGCTTGACCAAAAAAGAGAAGGAATGCTTCTGGATGGAGGACAAGGCCATATCTCAAATGCTTCCAAACACCCTTCTCAAGAGTCAAAGAGCATACATTATTTCATAATCATAAAAATATTTTGCGTTAATATTTTAAATGGAGTGTCAGTAAACATGGTGGCAATGAGTCATCAATAACTGGCTGATAGTAACAGTGCAAACTCAATCCTTTGTGAATAATTTAAAAAATGTGACTCTTGATAATAATAATCCTCGCATTTGATCTAGTGCCTTATCATGTCTTCAAGGCGTCTCAAAGCACTTCACAGAATATACCCTTAAGTGAATTGACCGTATATTTTGGGGGGGGTAACATGTCACTTGGTGCAACACAAATTGGGGAGTTCTTTAAACTACTTCGAGATAAACGGCTTAATGTTAACACAGTATTTCAGAATTTGCCAAATTCTGGATGCTCCAAAATGCTACATAACTGGAATAAATCTTGACTTGACCCTAGTGGAATTTTTCCGCAAATGCTCTCATCAGCACAAACTCACATTTGCAGCATTAACTGCCACAAAATATTTCAATGCCTTTCACGGCCTTGGATATTCTCCCAGTGCTTGGAAAAATATAGCAAAGCAAAGATATTCAAGAGAATTTGACGTTTTTTTTAATTTTTGAAACAATTGACCATTACATTTTTGGAGATGTTAACTTTTTTTTCCCATTTTTGTTCCCCCCATCTTTCTGTCTGTGACTATTTTTCTATCATCTGTCATCTTCACTATTAGTCCTCTTTCTTTTCATTGTACTAGTCTTCACTATGGCAGGAACACCTATCCAAGGAAACAAAACAGGTAATTGACCTCCTGGTTCCTATTCAGAATTACACACAAGCAGAATCTGCAAGAAGGTCACACGAAGGGAGATTAAAATGTAATCCATTTGTTTCACTTGCTTAAAAAGAACCCGCTCAGAAAATGGCATGGCTAATTATTTAAAAAAGAATGCTTCTTCATTTCTGTAATGCATCTGGGGGTCTAACTAAAATGATGATCAAATTTATCTTCATAATATTTTACGCATTCACTCTTGGAGCTTTTAAATTACTATCGGGATCACAATAAACATTGTGCGCATTTAGCCGAGTGAAAAATTATATTATTTGTAGATTTGTTAATTTTACCATTTTAACCATGAGAAGCTTTTTTTAAAAGGCTATTTGTGAACAGTACCTAGTATGGTTTACTATCGCCCATCTTATTGTGACCATGATGTCCACAAAAGGGCTCAGCTTATGCTGATAACAAGAAAGTATTCCTATGCAAAAGCAGATTCCTTTTAGACCCTGTACTTTTATTAAGATTGCTTTGCTGTCAATAACTACCTGTTAGTTTCCTTTGGAAGCACCCTGTCGTTCGCCTGTTGATTAATGGCCGCCATGAAGCTGTTTTATTCATTTTGTGACCATCTGCATTTTCTTTCTTGACCATTTATTCTACATGTTCCATTTGTTGTGATTGTCTCTTTCACTTTAAGTAATAACAATCGACCCCCTTGGATCAAGAATCGAGACCAATGTCTCATTTCACCCCACCCGTTGCACGATGGACACTAAGTGCACCTCAGCGTTCTAAAATGGACTCAAAATCAATCCGCCAGTTTCAAAGAGTGAAAGAGATCTTACAACCTAGTTGTGGTCGGGGAAATGTCTGCTTCTCAGCTCACAGCACCTCATGTGGGTTGACTGCAGCCTGCTAACCCGAATGAACAACTCCAAACACCATCTCACCCATTCAGCACAATCCATTTTTTTTTCCACAGAACCCAGCCACAATACTCTGTTTGCACTATTTTGCTTGGCTGACCTTAAAGCAATCAATCTTATTTAGGCTTGTGACATGAAGCCCGACGTGCCTCTTATTTTTGCTGTTCTTTTCACCTCAAGTCTACATGGATTCTTTGAAATACTATTCAGCACTAACCAAGCATGTGCAGCCCTGAATGAAAATGTAACCTTTATGCACTGAATAATTAATCTTTGCTTTTTAAGGTTGATGGCTCTTACAAAACTAGCAATTGTGTCATTACTATTTGTGTGCTTTTGGTGATTTTTCTTTGTTTTAACAGTGTGCAGCTTGACAGAAACACATTACCTAAAAAGGGACTAAGGTAGAGATGCTTTACTATAATTCATTAATTGGATTTGAGAATTGGGAGTGTGTGATGTGCATGTATATCTCTTGATACAGTTTTTTGTGTGTTTGTGTGCTCGTGTTGTTTTGTGTGTGCTGTTGACTGTTGTGTTTTGGCGTTTACATTGTGTTACAAAGAAAACTATCGGGATAGCTCAGCCCTTGTTCATTTCATCGAAAGCTGAAAGGTTACTTTCAGTATCTTTGTGTCCACATCAGCAAAGCTATTAGTTATAGAGACTCCATTGCCCTAAATCGACTCAATGTAACAATATTCAGTGCAAATTTGGCTGTTTTGGAGACTATTAACAAAGAAAAATATTTGTCTGGATATAAACCTGATCTATTTTAGGTTTAACAGTGCACATTCAGAGGAAATATTTGTTTTGAAGCAATCATTTCTAGCATTCAGGTTCACTGCACCAAAAATATATCTTTTAAATTAAATGTAACATTGAAAAGGGAGTTGCGTTCAATATACATAACAATTAGGTTTGACACAGTTCCCTATAATGCTAGAAATCTAAAGAGGTTAGCAACTGTGCCCCCAATCATCTTTGGAATTCCATCCTTCTACCCCTTTGAGAAAACCAAAAAATGAAATCCTCTTACAATTTACTGACAGGTGAATAAATTGTTCTTGATACTCAGGAGGATGTCAACCTGGCTCAGTTGGTAGCACTCTTATCTCTGATTTGATGGTGAGATTTGAGTGTAAGGCATATCATTCCCCATAAAGCAATATTTCTTTCACAATCAAAAATTAGTACAACAACAATAAAATTACATTTGTATAGCATCTTTCATGTCGGAAGGACGTCCCATGGCGTTGAACAACAACAAGACGCTGAAAACACTCTCATTGGCAAATGTCAGCAGTAACGTTTCTACGAAACACACCTAAAATTAGAGTAGAAGGTAAAAGGGAGGCAAAGAAATGTCTTCAAGAGGTGAGAGAGAAGGAAAATTTGAGGGAAAATGATTAAAGAAATGTACATGTTTAATTCACTAACAATTCGTTAATAAAACTTGATAGTTTGATTTGTTTAAAACCACATAGTTTCTTTGGCTTCCCCCATTCCACCACTCACTCAACATGCAGATTTACCAGTCATGGAGCTTTGCCATAAGACCACCAATGCTTCAGCAGGTGGAAAGGTTCTGATTTTTGTTTTAACAATTGTGTTCAGATCTTTCACTGACTATTCACCTTTAATATCCCCTGAATTAAATTGATTCTGGATTTCATTCTCCGCGACCACATAACCCCCACCCTCGCCCGTCTCCACTGGATCCTCCAGTGGATCGAATTTAAGATCCTCGTCCTCACCTACAAGGCCTTACATGGCCTTGCCCCATCCTACCTAACAGATCTACTCTCCCCCTACACGCCCACCCGGACCCTCCGTTCAACAGGACTTGGCCTGCTCCAAGCCCCCCGCCCGAACCGCCCCACCATCGGAGGCCGGGCCTTCAGTTTCTCCACTCCCACCTTATGGAATGCCATCCCTCAATCCCTCCGTTTCGCCAGAAAAGTGCCAGCCTGAGCTAATTTTAAATAGGGTTCACTTTATTTGACATCCCATTGGGTTTCCTTGTTGACTAGGTAATCTAAGTTTTATACCTTAGCTCCACTTTTGAGGTTGCTTTGTTTCAATCTGCTTGAATCAACTTGAAAATGTATTCTTGTAGGTATACACCATCATCTCGCCAGACAAGCCAGGAGGAAGGCAAAGAATGGCTTCGCTCTCACTCAACTGGAGGCCTTCAGGATACAGTCAGTCAGTCTCCACTGCCATCGCCATCTGCCATTTCCTCTCCCTGCAGTGGAAAATACAGCTTTACTCATTTAGGTGAGCAACAACAACCTAATGCTTCACCAATTAGCTTGACTGATCACCATATTATAGTGCAAAGAATCATCTCTTCCCATTTCAAGGCAAATAAATCTTCATTTTGTGTTACACTGGAGATGGTTTGGCTGTATGCTGCCTTTTCATTTTTCAGCGTCACTTGAACAATTTATTGTATTTTCACTGGATTGACATCAAATGTAACATGTTGGTTTACTGGGTAATTGCTTTTGAGAACAGTATTGCACTCATGAAATTGGACACAATTTACATGATAGTGGCCCTAATCTTTGCTTGTGTATCATCACCTCAGTACTCGATAATTAGATGAATGCAATGGAATTGACCCAGGATTAAATCTTATCTTATTATTGTGTGGTGGCCCTATGAAAACTGGATTGCTCCAGGGACACTTAATTGTCAATTGGCATGTTAGGTGTTAGTTTGAATTGGAAAGCTTTGAGATTCCCTTGTTTAATTTATTAGGAAATTCAGAGAGCTGCTTGTATTGTGGGTTTTGTTTAGAACTGGGGGTGGTTGCTTTAAAATTCACAGTGTCTGAATCTGTGAGTTTTGTGCTTAAAGGTTTCTTTTCCATTACCTGAGAAGCATCTCTTTTATTGCAAATTCAGTGTTAACTCACTGTTTGGACAACTTAGTGGGTTTGTTCCTGTATAATCCCATCTCGAGATATATATTTACTTGACCACACTTTTCCCTCCCTTCCGCATCTCCTTCACTTCCACCTTTGGCTCTGAGACATCCTCCCTACGTGAAAGACGCAATGTAAATGTGTGTGTATGGACACCAAATGAGGTTAGGATTAGTCTCTGCTGTGATGCTCCTTTCCTGCCAACACTTACTGTCACAAATCAAACATGAACAGTGGCCACTTGGCTAAGGTACCAGAGGACGTCTGGACTCAACAACAACAAAATTATATAGCACCCTTCATGTCGGGAGGTCACAAATTAGTTAATTCAGTTTCAACTTTGAAGCCTGTTTACCGTCATTTTTTTTTGCGGACTGCAGAAAACAGTCTTCAAATTTGAAACTGAATTAAACAATTTGCCGAATTTTGCACACTATGAAATGTTATGTTAATGGAGTGAATCTAACTTGGATGGAATTTTGTCCCCACTGGTTTGATGAGACTGATGTTCTTCCTGTGCATCCTTTAAAAATTATTCAATAATGTTTGGAAACTAGTTGTTCATCTCCTTTAAGTGGATTATTGTAAAGAGCCCACTCTGCATACTTTCTTTGCAAGATTGTAAATAATGACATTCATTCTTCACTGATTAGGTCGATCAGGACATTTACAGACTGAAAGTAGGAAATCAAGAAATGCTTTATCTTGTTCCTCTGATCTAGTACACAACAAAAACAACTTGCATTTATATAGTGCCCTTCAGGCAGAATAGAGTCAATGGGGAGTGTTTAACTATGGCAGAGCTTGACACTGAACTGTGGAGAGAGAGAAGGTCCTATTGCAGGGGAGAGTTTTCAGGTGTGATCTGAAGACAGGCACAGAAGAGGCAAGGTAGAGGAATTGAGGCAGAGAGTTTCATAGTTATGGGCATAGTAGCCAAAAGCATGGTCATTAATGGAGGAGTGGAGGGGTAAGGGACGTACTGGAGGCTGGAGCCAGATGAATGACAGGGGGTATGTTGGGATTGGGTGAAGGTTAGGGAGGGGGATTAGGAGGGGTGGAGGCTAGTGTAGATATTTACAGCAGACTAGTTGAACCTAATGGTGTGTTCCAGTGCTGCAGATTCCATGTAATTCCATGTAACTTTATGATAAGACATGACGCCTCATGACAACATACAAATCAAAGCACTGCTGCCTCCCTTTGTTTACCATAAGAACATAAGAAATAGGAGCAGGAGTAGGCCATTCGACCCTCCCGAGCCTGCCCTGCCATTCAATAAGATCATGGCTGATCTTCCAGCCTAACTCCATTTACCCGCCCTATCCCCATATCTCTTAATCCCTCTATTTTACATTAGAAATCTATCAATCTCAGTCTTGAATATGTTCAAGGAGTGAGCATCCACAGCCTTCCAGGGTAGAGAATTTCATAAATTCACTACCCCTCTGCGTGAAGAAATGTTTCCTCAACTCTGTTCAAAAAGGCTGACCCTTAATCTTGCGAGTATGATCCCTAGTTTTAAATTCTCCAGCAATGGGAAATGATCTCCCACTGTCTACCCTGTCAAGCCACTTAAGAATATTATAGGTTTCTTTAAGATCACCTCTAATCCTTTTATATTCTAGAGAATATAGGCCTAGTTTACTCAACCTATCCTCATAGGTTAACCCCCAGGAACCAACCTAATGAATCTAAGCTGCACCCCCTCTAAGGCAAGTAACATCCTTTCTTAAATGAGAAGACCAAAACTTCACAATATTCTAGGTGCTAACTATTTCAATCACCACTAATCATTTAAATTGTAGTTCTGTTCCTGAGTATCTCTTAAATTTTAGAAATATCATAATAAATTGTGTGATTATAATCGATTCATTTCTGTACAGTATTTGTGTTGAAACTAAATTGAAGCATTCTCTACATTTGGCTACTTTTGAACTAGCTGCATGGAATGATTCGAGGTAACCTTATGAGATAAAAGGCGCAATGTAAATGTAAATTATTCTTACTGTTTGTGAATATTTAAGCTGATGTTTGCATCAACCTCACGTTCCTGCAAAATGTGCAGTTGAAAAAAAAATGATTTGGTTTGAAATGTATAATATCTATATACTGTATATACCTGTGTATAAATTGTATTGTATTCCCCCGACCCACTTGATCCTTCAACCACTCTGCCCCCAACCTCTGGAACTCTATCCCGCAGTCCCTCCTCCTTGCCCCCTCCCTGACCTCCTTCACGTCCTGTCTCAAGACCCTGCTCTTCGATGGACCCATTGGCCACTCCAAATCCCTCCCTTTCCCTCCACCCTCCCTGTCCCCAGCTCAGGTCTGAAACAATGACTGTCCTCCTGATGTGAAAGACGCTATACATGTGTAATTTTGTTGTTGTTGTATTGTTCATAGATATGATGAGATTTGTGTTTGCATTCACAGTGAGTCCCACAGCAATATCCCAATTTCATCATTCTGGACCAAGTATGATGCGATCGAACAGCATCCCAACCCAAGATTCCTCATTTGACCTGTATGGAGACACTCAGCTATGTGGCAGCGCTGTGTCACTGGAAGAAAGACCCCGAACAATGAGCAGGTCTGGCTCATTCAGAGACAGTATGGAGGAAGGTACGATGACAATCTTTCTCCTACATGTTCAATTTCTGTAAGGGAGTGTTATGCTCCTTTCTCCAAACTCCCTTCTTTAAAAAGAATAATAATGCCCCCAATTTTTTTTTTAAACTGTGACTGTTTTTATTTGTGCAGCAAACAGTAAATTTGCTGGGTGCATTTAAGACTGGTTTGAATGGGGTGACGGGGTTGACAATCATTAGCTCGAGCCATTAGCACGTGGCTAATTAGAGGCATTACATTTAGTAGTTGCGAGCGACAGTCCACAACCGCATCAGCTTTTTATAAACGTTAAACCGATGCCGGTGAAAATCTACTTTTGTTTTCTGGCTGTTACAGAAAACGCCTAGTTTTGCCACATGCCTTCAGACCGCTCAAGTTCTTAATTAGATGTGTTCACAGCTGTGGCTTCAAATACATTTTAACCGCGCTGACCCTTTCAGTTTCTGAGTTGTTGAAAACCCAATTATAACTGAACTCCTGGGGTCAAAATATATAGCAATTTGCTGCTGGAAAGTGAGTTGCCAGCGAAGGATTAAAGTGTCAGCATAGTCGCACTGTGTTAGATTTGCCCACAAAATGTACAGTCAATGCACTTTACAGTATGTTCGTGAAGCGCTTTGAGATGTCTAGAAGACATGATAAGGTGCTATATTCAATGCAAGGATTATTATTATTAACTTTCATGTTGATTCTTGGCATAGTTGAATTATCCATAACTGTCAGACAGCTTAATACTTGGGATAAGGGATGTTGATCCTGAATAATGAAACTTTTCAGGCCAATTGGAGCAAAATTAGCAGCAGACTTGATGCTAACACTGGCATTTGCTTCACTGAATGTGCCTTAACCCCAATCTCAAGGTTGGGGTTAAGGCACATCATTACCAGTGTGATTGTACTTTTCACATCAGCTTTAACATGATTATAATCCTTGCATTTGGATTAGTGCCTTTCACATCAAGAGGCACCTCACGAGGATGTATTGTATGAGTGGAGTGACTGTGTATTTTGTGAGCCTGATTGTCAGCAAATCAATCAAACTACACTGGTGCAAATTGTTCAGTGCCACTATTACGATAAACGAGTGGGTCATTTTATGGATAGGTTTATATTGAGCATTTACACCAATTATCAACTGGATTGACTTGAGATTGAATGAACTACTTTTTAATGAGAGAAAAGAGATCTTCATCCAACAGGGTTTGCCTGGGTTTGAACTTAAGGTTGTGATGACGAAAGGACTGTATGCTAATTCGCTGTATTAGCCTGTGCCTATGTAGTTAATGAGTGGTTTAGGAATTTTGATTTTTTTTTAGTTATAGTTATACAGAAAACGACAGACTAGAATTTCAATAAATACAGACGGTTCTGCCAAACAAGCTTCAGGGTGGTAGGGGATTTAAATACTCTACACTCAGCATGTAAAACCTATGTCAAAACATTCAAACAGGGGCATCCAGTTGGCAACACGAGTGACAACATTTGTAAAATCAATTCTAGCTTTTTGCAATTTCATCTTAATGAGAACCATCAGCAAGAACGTTTCAGCAAAATCCTATGTGAGGAGATTTGTATCTTCCTGTGCGTCAGGAGCCGAGATGCACAATGAGCAGCAGCGAGGTTGGAAGGGAGATTCACTTGCTCTCACTGCCAAATTGGCTGTGATGTTTCAGGATTAATAACTCAGTGAAATAAGCGGCAATAAGAACTGGTCCTGCACCTTGATGGCAAGAAATCTGCCAAGCTAAATTGAAAAGAGAATACAGTACAGGGATTTCTGGGCCTTTTTTTTGATGCAATGGTTTGCAAAATCAATGATGGTGTTGCTTTGTGTGTTGATTGACACTAAGACAAAGCAGCACCAAAGAACTTTACCTGCAGAGGCAGCAATGCTCTATCACGAAATTAGATTAATGGTTTTCCACTGTCATTGTGTCAATCACGTCCGTTCTTTCCAAACTTCACAATGGATCTGTATCATTTTGTCCCAGACAGAACTGACAGCAGTCACTCCATTTGTCCAGTGGTAATGCTTACATTACACAATAGATCCAAAAATTGTGACTGCAGGTTGAACTAAACTTTGAATAGTGCACGTCTCATATTTGAACACACTGCATGTTTTGTGCTGGTGATCAGTAACTGAAAAGAGGGTCACTGGGTCAAAGTTCTGTGGTGAACAAATGTGGGTTAAAAGTATCTGTGAACAACTGAACATTCCTGTAGCTCCCACGGGAACTTAGTTCATCCATTAATCTGCATAAGTGTTATAAGTAGACAGCGTGATGTACAAGAGTGTGCTTTGCCAGCTACAAAATTGACCTAACTGAATTGATGCCAATACGGCAGCAATACTTTGTCAAATAAATTCAGATTCGACAAGACTCAGATTGATTTTCAGTAAATTCTCGGGTTCTCAGTTTATACAGTTTACATTGTCTATCATATATGTCATTTAAAAGAGTATGTCTATGCCTCACAATTCCATGCTCGGGCCAATGCTGTTTATACTGTGCATAGATGATATGAATTAAGGATAGAAACTAAGCAATCTAAGTTTTCTAAATTGCTGTTTAGGAAGAGTGGGAAAGAGGGCAGTTGTCCATACAGGGGAACAGGCTGGTCAAATGTGGATAAGGGAGCTGGGCAGACAAGTGGCAAATAACATTTAATGTGAACAAATGTGAAAGGATTAGAAAGAAATAGATCACTGTATCCATCAGCACAGTGTGCATTCTGTCTCTATTTGCGAAAGTATTAAATTTGGGATATGAGAGGAAGAATAATGCTGGATTATTTATTATTTTGTATTTAAAAATCTTGGGATCATCCAGATGGACTGCAATGCTCCTTCCCATAACTGTTCATTCCCATGCTTTTATCCAGGCAGGTTTTTTTTATAGAGCAGAATTTCTGCTACCACTGTAGGTATATAAGACTAGTGAAATGGCCATTGTAAGATTCACTGCACTATTGACGGAAGTCAGTATATGGTTCACTCTACAATTAACAGGTAATTAATTATAAGGTTCACTCTACATTTACAGTAGTAGTTATCAGCTTCTTATGTTTCATCATTCTCCAAAAGAAAAAAAGGGAATATCTCATTAAATTAAGAATTGAATTTAAATACACGTAACAAGCCCTAAGGTCGCCACCCTGTGGTAGCTATGATAAATAACTGCTTGAGATATAATTTTACACTTAATCACCTCTCAGATGAGGAACAAGATGAATTTATATTTATAAACAGTTTTCGAATACCTGCTGTTTTTGATTACTGCAGCGAGATTTATTGCATCTGCTGACTTCCTCTTGTGTGTTGCTTAATGATGAGGAACACAGACTTATTCAAAACTGTCTTCTGTAGAAAGTCCACATTACCTGTTGGTTTTCTGTTAGAACATCTGTTTGGGAAACCGATGGTGAAAAGGATCATTGAATGTAGAAAATAGGGTTTAATTTGAGATATTTCTTTATGGGATTTCTTAATAACTGTAAGTCCATCTCACAGACCCACAGGAACACTGCTCTGAAATGCAAGGTGGTAGGATATAGGACTCACTCTACACTGACAGCAATGGATATAAGTTTCACTCCACAACTGACAGAGGCTCCCTTTTAAGGTTCCCTTTTGTGTGCTTTGCTGTTTCGCGGAGCAAGTTATAACTATCTGACAGAGGTAATTATAATGAGAGTGGAGTTCCCTTACTAAAGAATCCTAGTAAGAAGTGCTCCAAATTAGACATGGATATCATCAATGTAGAACAAGTCTTGGTGCCAGGCTGTTCATAAGCATTACAAATAAAGTACACTGGTTATCGGAGTGCTACACACAAATGTGATTAAAGACTGGGGGTGTAAACCCAACTTTCCACTACTACTGTAATTGTTTTACTATTAGAAACCAAAATGCCTTTTCTAGCAGCGTAAACGAGGCTTATATTCTTATTGCACTGTGTTTTATTTTTTGCTTTCCTTCAGTTCCCTGTGTGTGCTTCGCTGTTTCCCAGTCGATAGACCAGGGCGATAACCCCCTTCCAGTCCACCAGCGATCCTAGTCTGCTAGGATTTTCACTCCCAACAGTCAGGAGGGGAGGGTGTAACACAGCTTCCATTTTTCTCTCTCCTTCAGCCCAGTGGAGAAGTGTTCAATGTTCAGCAGTCATCCAGTGGACTCCTCTGGGTCCTCTGACATGGTGAATTGGTTAACTCATCAGGTGCGGAATGTCCTGGCCTCAATGCTGCTACAGCACTGTCCTACCCTGTACTCAGAGCTCATTAAACACAAAGCACGGTTAAAAGTATTAACTATTAGCAGTGAGTGGAGTGTATAGTGTAAAAGTGTGATCCACTTATGTATGAGCACTTCTGAGGCTTGTTATTCCTACGTGCTTGGTTATCTCTAAATCAAGTCTGTTTGTCTTCTGCGATCCTGCCAACTACGCCAAATTGTTAGATCATGTATTTCTTCAATAAAGATTGAAGTCCAAGAAGTGGTTTTTCAAAGTTTATTCAGCACGTGTTCAAAAGTACAGGCGAAAAAGTTTCAAAGCAGTTTCTTTGTGTTGTTCTAAGTGATTCTGAACTAACAAAGAAAAAAAGCGTAGCTATAGTGGGGGTGACCAACCAAAATGTGCACCTGGTGTTTTTGTGCAGACAAATTGTTTTTCTCCCTTTTGCTCAAGTTGCTGACCATGTCTGTGTTGTGGATAGATTGTTTTTTGCCTGATTGGAACTAACTATAAGTCCTACGGCATTCACATGATGTTCATGTGAACCTTCAGTATTTGAGCGTGTGATCATGGCCTGATTGGATCTTTGCACTCAGCTCTGCTGTTACTCACTTCTGCTTACGATTTATACCCAGTCATATCAGTACTATCCAGTAACTATTAAACTATTAGTCCCTATCAGTGATGTTTTTGAAACACTGTTGTTGTCAGTTATTTTCAATTCACTCTTTGAGTTCTATTAAATAAAAGCCACAACTTGGTACAGTCAGCGTCAATGAGATAGCAAGTTAAGATTATAGAGCACCTTGTAGAGTCTGTGATTGGTGCATGTGTTGTCGACGTATGATTTGTATTCTGAGCCTGTACCTGAGCAACAGCATCTTTTCAATGCTGAATGATTTCTCTCCTTGTATCTTGCAGTCCATGGATCATCGTTATCGCTGGTATCAAGCACTTCATCTCTCTACTCCACAGTAAGTATCACTGCCAGCTACAGAGAACCCGCAATTAATCTGTATTGTGACTTTTTCACTTCCACAACCGATTAGCCAACTTACCTGAGGAACCCAAATTCCTACTTTTCCCTGTTGCACCGATGTGATGTGAAATAACGTAAAGAAATGGAGCTGCCTGGGGACAGTTCAAGGCATTAATGAACAAGCACCTTGGAGGTGCAAAATAATAGTGATGGATGAATAATGTTAATGCCAGTTTCTATGAATCTTATTGCATGTGTGCACACATGCGTGTATGTACTGCTCCACCAAATTAAGCTTATGATTGAAGATTCAAGGATGAGGTCTAAGGTGAGGGTTATAGGTCATTCCTCAGTCCTCCAGTTAGCAAGACACATTTACACAGGCCCATTATTCTTGCTCAAACACATTTCAAAGCTATTATTTAATCCCCCTAGTTTTGTGCTCCATTGTCTTATCTGATATCTGCTCATTACTTATCTACTATCACATCGATTAATTTAATTATACTTCAGGAGATATTGAAAATCATCTTGCTTTTGATTCCCTTCAAATTTTGGAATTTATTATAGTGTAGAATAATGCAGCATGGAAACAGGCCATTCAGCCAAACTAGTCCACGCAGGAATCTGTTAGGCTCAGTATACAACAACAACTTGCGTTTATGTAGTGCCCTTCACCTAGGTTAATGTCTCGGAGACGAAGGGAAGGGGAGCAGGTGCCTACAATGCATGCCTGTCCACTGCAGACCAGCTTGAGGCTGAACCAAGCAACAACAGCAACAACAAAATTACATTTATAGAGCCCCTTTCACGTCGGGAGGATGTCCAAGCACACAATGGAATGAAACCAGCTATTTACTGTTCATCACTGAAACAGCAGCATTGCCGATTAGCACTGACCAGCTTGAATGCTGAGATCTGTTCATGAATTACTTTCTAAAAAAAAAGTCAGAATTTTATCAAATCCAATTCATCCAAAACTCTGCTGCCCGCATACTCACCCACACCAAACTTCGCTCCCCCATTACCCCAGTCCTTGCCAGACTTCACTGGCTCGCTATCCCCGAGAGGATCGACTTCAAGATCCTCACCCTTGTTTTCAAATCCCTCCACTCCTCTGCACCCCCCTACCTCTCTGACCTCCTCTTTCCTGCCTTCGCCTCACCGGATCTGGCCTCCTCCATGTCCCCCAAATCCTCCGCTCCACCCTTGGCGGCCGGGCCTTCAGCCACTATGCCCTAAGGCTCTGGAATTTCCTCCTTCATTACCTTCGTCTTGCCCCCTCTTTTCTCAGTTTCAGGTCCCAGCTGAAGACCTCTCTCTTCGACCGTGCCTTTGGTCACCTTGCTCGGTCCCGGGATCCGCTATTGTGAAGCGCTCTGAGACGCCGTCCGGCGTGGAGGGCTCTATATAAATCAAAGTGGTTGTTGTTTACTTTCTGTTCCATTCCTTTACAACAAATACATTTTCAGCATCTTGCCACCACTTTTTGAATGGTTTTCAAAATACCTTTTGTTTTGCAAAATGGTGGAGAAAGGTTAAACCTTCGCTCAGTACTTACAATGCAAATTAATTGTCAATGAACCAAGTTAAAACAATCCTCCTATTTACAGATTCATTTGCTGCTGTGTCCTTACCTCTCAAATTGATTACCTCCATTGGTCTTTACGGGGGGGGGGGGGGGGGGGGGGAAGTCAGCCGGATTTCTTGCTCCTGAACATTATCCAGTGCCTCCTGCTGGAAAGTGCACATCTATGAATATTCGAAGATTTGGGAGTGGATTTGGATGTAATACTCCCTAGAGTTGAATTGTCCTCCGTCAAATGGGCGCTTATGAGAAAAACAGCCGCTTGGCTGAGGACAGCTACTTAACCAAGAAAATACACATCATCAAAAAGAGCCCAAGCCTTCAGGGAGAAAAGGGGGCTAAGCTGGCAAAACAAAAAAGAAACTGTTTGTTAAACACTGCCGCATGAAGACCATACTTCTTTAAATCCCAGCCTTTCGTGTCAGCTGAACTTTTGTACTTCTCCAAATAACTAATGAGGTGCCAATTCATTCCAATTGCATTTGACTGTTGGAACATTCGAGTCTCCAGCACATTCAGTTTGTGCTTATAGCCACCACTTTGTTTTTTTTAGTTACCGAGTTTAATGGACACTTGCTATATGTTCTTTGTTTGCTGAACAATATCAGCTGCATTGGGTTGATGGAAATGAAACATTGTCTCTCGTTGCCCTGCTTTTTATTTACCCTAAATTCTGTGCTGAGGAGGGGGTAGAAGGGGTGGGGGTAGAAGGGGTGGGGGGTGGTGGAGAGGTTAGAGTTTGTTCAGCTTTGCGGTAATTAATCAAAAGATAATGTACATGTGGAAACATCAAACAAAAGAAGGTTTTTAAAAAAATAGCAATACATGTGCAACAATCGTGCATTGTTCCATGGCGGTCACGACAGGCAGCCTAAGCCCATTTCAGATGGTTACGGTTCATATCACTCATTTTCTTCATTATGGAGGCACAGCGTGAGCAGAAATGTGAGAGCCCTTGTGGAGGCTTTTTCCAAAGCATAGTCCAAGAAACTGAAATTTGCTTTCAAAAGTTGCCCTTGTTCCCACATGTCGGTTTTTTTAATATTAAAAAAATGTATTTTTTTGACAGATCTCATTTTAAAATTATTACTTCCAGCTTTTTCTTCTTTCTTTAATGGATTGGCTTAGAATATTCACCCAGCTATAGGAGACGGGGTATGTTTTCACCTTTCTCTTTGAGCATCGGGGAACAATACAATGTAACTGTTTAACAGCCATTGGTTTTATCATGATAAACATCAAAGAGTGTTTGTCACAGGAAACCAATCACTCGATAATGGACAGAGCTTTTGAGATTTGAAATGCCAAAGGACTGGCTCGCTCTGCATAGTTTCTAAAATCCACTTCAAATTAATTCATGTGATATTTATTTCTATTTAATATCTTTTAGTCCGCATAGAGTTGTACTTGGCAGTTTTATAGTTTTAAAACAAAACTCTGACTTCATAATTTTTTATTCTGGAACTATAATTTTTACTTTAAAGGAGTCGATTTAAATGTCAGATGAAAGCTCTCTGCACTACAGAAAGGGAAATTTGGTCAATTCTTTGTTATTTAAACATCTCTCTTGTTTGAGTTTTCCATGTGCACATCATCTGATTTAATTACTGCAAAGCTGAACAAACTCTTTTCCCAGAAAGTAAAGCAATGTGGAAAAAAATACAGCAAACCCATTTCTCATCTCTCTCATGTAGCTGGGACATGCAGTACTGTGTAAATTAATCTTGTAGAAAAAAGGTCACGTTAATTCTCCCCACTTGCTGAAGTTGTTCAGCTCAGTTGTTTCCAGAAATTCCTCTCTTTTGTTAAAAGTAACAACCTTTATCAGTGTCTTATGGCGCAGGATCATTCTGATAGCTGAAATAATAATCTATGCATTTGATATAGCACCTTATCACGGATTCTGGACATCTCAAAGCGCTTCACATGTAATACTCCAAAGTGAATTGACTGTATATTTTGTGGATGAAATGCGGCAGCCAATTGCGCACAGCCAGTGGTGTCCCACAATCAGTTATAGATTAAAAGTGCAATTATGGTGCAAGAGTCATCACTGCACCAGGAACAGCTTTCATAATGTGTGTGGAGTAAGGCTGCAGTCACTGTTTGACATGAGAAAGTGTGTTAGGTGAAGTCCTTTGTGCCTCCCTCTAACAGTAATCCTAGGGGTGAAAGGAACAGTAGGAATATTCTTACAGCCAGCCAAGCCACTTTATATTGTGCAATGAAGTGCAAACAACAACAACAAAATTACATTTATAGAGTGCCTTTCATGGCAAGGCGGAGGGGTGGGGTAGGAGTGAGGGGAGGCTGAGAGGTGGGAGGGCACCTGAACGCATGGTTGAAAAGGAGGGTCTGGCCTTGAAGGAGGCAAGGGAGGAAGTGCGGTGGAGGGACATTGGGATAGAGTTCCAGAGTGTGGGGCAGAGAGGCTGAAAGCCCAGACACCGATGGTACAAACAACAAACAAACAAAATTACTTTTATAGAGCACCTTTCACGTCGGGAGGACATCCTAAGGCGCTGAAATGGTAGAGTGTGTCGGGCGGGAGACATGGAAATGTTAACTGTTTAATCTTTAAGGTTTTTTTTCTTTAATGATTCTACGAAATAGCACTTTTGACTGAACCTGGCACTGTAGAACCTGTTATTTTTATTTCTAGTGTTGATTAGAAATAAGGCGAGTGACTGGAAGAGATGACATCTATTTTGCTATGAGTTTTCAATAATGAGCAAATTTGCTGTATTGCACAATAGATTAGTGATTAAAATCACCTCAAATATACTCTGCCCCCCACCCCACCTCGCAATGTTTTGTTTCTGTAACTAAACCATATCTGGAGTACGATACCTGAAATAAAGGATAAACTTCAAAATGGGTTGAAATCGTTTGGAACTTGACATGAATCTGACTATGAAAGCCGTGTACAGCAGAAGAACATCTGAATTAAACAAAACACGCAGATTTCTTTTTCATTGCTCCTGGTTTAATTCTAGATTTTGTGTTCTGTTTTTAGGCGGAAGAGAAAGCACATTCAGAGGTAAGAAATTCAAGCCATATTGAAGATACATATATGATGACAGTATAATAATCTGTAACAATAGTAATAATCCTTGCATTCGATATTACGCTTTTCGCATTGTTACTGGCAAGACATCTCTAAACACTTCACAGAATTTATTGTTATACAGTAGAAGCCCGTTTATCCGGCACTCTCGGGACCTGGCCAGTGCCGGTTAAAGCGCCTGCCGGATATTTGGTAGAAAGCCCAAAACAAAACCAAATATTTTTTTTAATTACATTTTTTAAAACAATAATAGACAAAATAATCATTTATATGATAATATAATATATAAATAATAATTATAATCATTTTACACACAGTGACCAGGCAGTTCAGAGAGATCTTTAAACTAGTGCAAAAGTTACACGTCTGAATGACACTGTTCTCATTGGGGGCAGAAGAGAGGAAAGCTCGTGTTATTGAGAAAGCAGAGAGTGAGCGGCGGCCGCTCAGTTCAGTTAACTTTCTTTCCAAAAAGGCTTGCGATGCCCGTGTGTGTGTGTGTGCACTAATTTGAAATACTGCACTCTGTAAACCGAGCATTGCAGGGATGAGTCTTTTTTATAATTTTTTAAAATAAAAGCCAATGAATTGATCTGCAAGCTTTGCTCAGGGTGTGTGTGTGTTGTGCTGTTTTGTGGCTAAATTAAATCTAAATTAATCAACTCACCCTCTGCCTCTCTCAAAGAGTACATTCTGGAGAGTGCATTGCTTTACGGTACCGGCAGCATTCTGAGCTAGTGCCACCATCAGGCACCCAGTAGCAGTATTCCAAAATACTGATGTAACACCAAAAACACCCAAAAAATTATTTTTCTGGATAAATTTCGGTTTATCGAATGCGGACTTTTTTTTGCAGTGCCGGTTATACGGAAGTTACGGTTGATTGGGTCACGGATAAATGGGCATCTACTGTATGTAGTAAATGCATTTTGGATTTGACTGCCAATTTACGTACAGCAATGTCTCACACATGACAGTGAAGTGAATCAAATGATATGTATGTTCTATTGTTAGAAGTCATCTTGAATTCGGTTACTTAGTAAGTACAGTAACATCCCCACTGTACCTTATATCTGACACCACTAGTATTACTGTACATTTTGCAGTTGAGGGTACATCTGTGAATGAGTGCAGTTTTTTAAAACTTGTCTTTGTTATCTCTTGTTTCTGCCCAACCAGTTGCGTGCATTTTGTTTACTGTAGTAAACCATATTTATAACATCCTTATGACCCAAAGGATGGGTCACTTTAGTCATCGAAAAGATTTCTAAAAATCCAAAGAATCAGTAAAAACAAATTTAAGATTGATATCATCCATCGGAATAAAATCTCAAAAACATAACTTTAAAGATATCTTAAACACTACACATGGAATTTGATTTTGATGATGATAGATGTGACTTAGCAATGTGGAATAAATTTAGCTGTGTTACCTGCCTTAATGTTATTCATTTTTCAAACAAGTCATTAAACATGGTTTACTTTTCTTATAAAATAGCAAATTCGAAAGCTGCGGAGAGAACTGGATGCATCGCATGAGAAAGTTGCGACTCTCACATCTCAACTGTCAGCCAATGTAAGTGCTCTGTTTCCTCTGACCCAATATTACATATTTAAATAAATCAAGATGTTCCAAGACATTTTCAGTATTCTTCTGAAATTGCTGTTACAAATGGTCAGCTGTCAGTGTCATTTATAAACAACAGAATGTTGGAACAGAATTCCAGACGGAGGGGGCAAAATGGATGGAAACTGGCCCGTAGATAAGCATGAGCTATATGCTTATTTCCAGCATGGAATGGAATAAAATGTGATTCTTGTTAATTCTCTTCCATTTATCATGAAAATATACGAAAGAATGTGGAGCCCTTGGGAGAGATTTTTTTTCAGTTGCGCAGCATCTATCATCCTGTAATGTGATTTTCTCTTTAAATACCTATTATAACTCTCCATTTGGTGTACTTCTCTTTGTCCCTGCTCTCTCTGCCTCTGTCAGTTGAAGGAAAGCCTTGCTGCTTGCCAACAACCCCGATGGCTGCCAACCTTGCAGCTTATGAGTTTTCTAATTGCTTCCAAACCACGAATGAACCACGAATGAAGAAGTGAATCAAAAGCTGATTAAAGAATGAAGGGTTGAAACATTGATTTATCTCACACGTTGCTTTCCCCCAAATGCCCCCCTCTTCATATGTCCATTCACATGGGGACAGCACCATTAACTATTCACCAAATGCAGTTCATTGCAGCAGCCAAACAAATGTTTTCCAAAAAAATCTAATTAGATCATGCAAAAAAAAAAAGGATGTATTTGTATTGATAGCGATCTTCTTTAGAGGTTATCTTAACAAAAGAAACAACGATAATCTGTGCATTTGATATAGCGTCTTATCACATCATGGGACATCCTTCCTTTCCGATATGAAAGGCGCTTTACAAATGTAATATTGTTGTTATTAAGTTGGCTTAAAGTTCTTCACAAGATTCTGCTGTGAAGTATAGCGACTGCATTTGTAGGCAAGTACAGCAGCCAATTTGCACACAGTACTGTCCCAGGATCAGTCATCAAAATGACCAACTTTATTTGGGGGCTTGTTGGCCAGGACACAGGGAGAAACTCCCTTCTCTTTTTCAATTACCTCCATGGGTTCTTTAACATCCACCTGAACTGGCAGATGGTACATCGGTTTAACATCTTATCTGAAGGACAGCACATCCTATAATGCTACGCTCCTCCATACTGCATTAGGGTATCTTAGACTGTGAGTTCAAAGTCCCAAAGTGGACTTTGAAACCACAACTTTCTGACTCGGAGACTAGAGTGCTACCGACTGAGCCAAACTGACACCTAAACCCATAGTGAATATTCAAAGGCGTATATCTGATATTTTGAGCTTAATACTTAATGTTCATACCTATCAACCACTATACTAATGACCTATAT
The DNA here is from genome assembly GCA_035084275.1 of Hydrolagus colliei. Classification (NCBI taxonomy): domain Eukaryota; kingdom Metazoa; phylum Chordata; class Chondrichthyes; order Chimaeriformes; family Chimaeridae; genus Hydrolagus; species Hydrolagus colliei. The sequence continues at coordinate 16,745,740 of CM068746.1, read as the reverse complement.
TTGTAATGGATTGGTTACTAACTTCACTAGTTCCTTTTGAATCCTAGTACTGTATCTGGGGAGGGTTGTATTTTTCTCTCACACCTCAATGTTATCTGTTGGTACCAACTGAATGCTGAGATGTGATTCATAGGTGTGGAGGGCAAAAGGCGTGCTCTCTGAATATTGCGTCCTTGCCTTGCCTTCCCTTCTTGTTTACATAATTGAATGCTATTGTAGGATAGCTAAATAGAGTTCTCTCTGTTATACTTCTGTCATTTCTGGAGGAGAACCCTCCATAAATGATTGATGCAGGCCTCCCAGAACTACCTTTGAAGCTCGCTGGCAGATGTGAATATGAATGGGATTAGACATTGGGATTTTCTCTATCCTCGTGAGAATCCCAAATACGAGACTGGAACAGTGTCAGTTATGATGAATTTAGATCTCTTTTCCCAAGTGGACTGTTTTTTTTTTAACCTGATGATTTTTACTAATGACTCTGTCTGGGCAGAAATCTCTAATTAATGCACCTCAAGTGAGACTGCATTAATATGGGGTCAATGTGTGTTGTTTAATGGGGTTTCCCCCATACAATTGCAGGAATATAAAACAGAAGTGGAATTCAGCAAGAATATAATAACCCCTTCAAGTCCCTCCTCAAGACCCTCCTCTTCGATGGTCTCACCGGTCACCCCGAATCCTCCCTGTGTCTGACCCCAGCTCAGGTCTTAAACAATGACTGTCCAGTGCCTTAGGATGTCCTCCTGACGTGAAAGGCACTGTGCAAGAGTAATTTTGTTGTAACCCCGGTAATCTGATTGCAAAAGAAGCAACCACAGAGACAATTAGTGAAAGAATAATATCCAGGCTAATAAGATTAATCAAACTCGAACTTCCACCAGCATTGATATCTCCTGCTACAACTCTTCTTCAAATATCCCACATATCCTAAACTCCAATGTTCAAAATCATCCCAAGTGCTGACTATTTTCCAGGGTAGTCTAATCTATTGTCTTTACTTGCACCTGGGCACATCTTAGTGTTGTGATCGTGCTTCAGTGCTGTGCTGAATCTTTGAAAATATGTAATATTTTGTTCCAAATCAGAGGAGTAAAAGTGTTTCAAGAACTTTGGTAGAAAGAGGAAAAGCAGAAATAAATCAAATATAAAAGATCCTACATGAGGAGAAAGTGTGTTTATATATTTTTAAACAGCTTTTTTATTTTTAAAATGCATATTTTTGTGGGTATCACATCACACGTGCTGTGAGTATCACAGAATGTGAGATGTGATACCCACAAAAATATGCATATGCAAACATTTGCTACATTATTTATTATCGACCTTTCTTCTTTAACTTTGTTAGATTTTTTATTAAATAATGTTCAATGAAGCCGCTAAATACAGTATTATGATTTGCATTGTTTTAAATTTTGTTTTCAAAGTTTCTTTTATGGTGCATTTTTTTCCAAAAAGTATGTAGGAATGTATCATTTCTAAGTTACGATCCAGCCTGTGATACCTCACTGCGTTATGACGCTATTTTGTTTGTAACACAATGTGAATCATATGCATTGTACATGCACAAAGCTGACCCATTCAGTTTGCATGCACCAGCTGATTCCTACACAAAGAATGGCCTATTTCCATGCCATTGCTGCCAACGTCACTTCCTGAGTGCTGTGCATGCAGAACACATGATACCTGAAGTTGGGAGAGACTTAATGAAGAGAAAAGCAATCGTTTTAATACGCAAGTGCTACAAATTTCTGACTTCTCAGTCATCAGGGCATCCCTGATACCACTTCCTGCACCTCTGTTTACCTAGCAGTAAATAGGAACCCGATTGTTTGTCAATTGGCAGATCACTTTACTGCAGTAATATTCCCTAAAAAAAATTGGTGATTCAATCCACGATTGTTTGTGGGACATTGCTGGGTGCAATTGGCTGCTGTGTTTCACCAAGAAAATACAGTCAATCCACTGTACAATATATTCTGTGAAGCACTTTGAGAAGTCTCAATGAATTTATAATGTGCTATTTCAAATGCAAGGATTATTAACACAGAAACTGACATTTGCAGCAACCTATGATCCTGGAACCAACAATAGTTTTGTGTGGAAAGCACAGAGTAGAGGAGGAGCTGGCCAATCCCATCTGTGAAGGATGAAACTGGCGTTTATGGCCTTGTTATAACGCACATCGGAATTCTATGCATCTCAACCATAGTTTTCTAACCAGGCCCCACTGCACTACTGTCAGGAGTTGATATCTATGATGAAAATTGATAAACGGTGCATAGAAGATAATTTATGACCAAAGTGTGTACTCATTTGGTCATCCGTATTTACATATTTTAATTGGTTACACAGTTACATGTTTAATTAGTCGCAGAATAAAACTGAAGCACACTTATTAAAGGATGAAGTAACACCCTGATTTTCCACAGAACCCCCTTACGCAACTAGTGTTCCAGTGATTCTTAGTCTCCAAAGCATTCGTTCTACACATACAATTGACCTAAATGAAGCCTGCTTTCAAGTGCTTCAAGAGCTGGATGAAGTAAAATTAGCACACAATGTTTAGCAATGTGAAGTGTCACTCAAACCTCATTTACTGGTGGATACAGGAATGAAGAGGTTTATGCAGATGCACGCAAACTTACATTGATTTTACTGTTGCATATTCATGCAAAAAAAACACTTCCTTTGATGTTTAAAATTCAACATTATTTTGAAGTTAAAATTGCTTTCAGTTGCATCAGGGAGGCAGCCCAAGAGAACACAGACTCTTGATGTTGGTTGCAAAGAGCAATTTGAGGTCCGATATCAGGCAATATTGACTCAAAATGTATTTAATGTCTGGAACAGATAAAACAGCAGCAACGACTTGCATTTGTAGAACACTTGTCATGTAGGGTAATGTAGGGAGCACTTTACAAGGACTGAGTTCAATGCTGAAAAAGGGGTAAACGTTTGAAGAGGTAGTTTTTGAGGCAGGACGTGAAGACAAAAACAAACAGAGGTGCTGAGATGGAGGGTAGAGAGGTTCCAGGGGCTGCCAGGAAAGGTGGCTGAGTTTAGGACTTTGTTTATGATGATATATTGGGACAATAGTGTTAGTAGGCATTCTGGAAGATGTAGCTGAATAGTTTGTACATACAAACTATTCTTGTGATTTCACAAATTCTTGTGATCGTTCTCCAGGGCTCTTTTGGCCCCTACACCCTTTTGATTTTTTTTCCACATTTTTCTTTCTGTAAAGGTTCATTTTACACTGAACTATTTTGCATTTTCTAGATGCGTACACCTGGCTCTGATACTAAAGCTGGGTCACCTTGGTGATCGCCCACAGGGAACAGGAACAGGCTTGCTCTACTTTCAGCCAGAGTTCTCTCTCAACCCACATGTAGTGCTATTTTGCTCTGCTGAATAAATATTAATGAGGCAAGGTGTATCTGCAAGGATTAATATATACAGCATTTTGCTGAGGAAACCGTTGCCTCCAGAGCGGCAGGTGATTGGTACAAACCTGCTTGCCTTTTCCCCATAAAATAATAATAGTAATCCTTGCATTTGATATAGAACCTTATCACGTCTTCGAGACGTCACAAGGCGCTTCACAAAATATACTGTTAAGTGTATCACAGGTCAAAAGCATCCCCACAAAGGTGAAATGTAAGGCATCCAAACCTCCCTGGATGACTAAGGAAATCGGGGCCAAAATCAAACAAAAAAAAGAGGCTTATGATAAGTGTCAGGCTCAAAATTCAGAAGGGAACCAAGCAGAATATAGGAAGTGTAGGATAGAACTAAAAAAGGAAGTTAGAGGGGCAAAGAGACTGCATGAAAAACAATTAGCGAGTAAGATTAAGGGGAACCCTAAGGTTTTTTACCAACATATTAAGAGTAAAAGGTTGGTCAAGGAGAGGGTGGGGCCAATTAGGGACCTAGGAGGAAATCTCATTGTGGAGGCAGAGGGCATGGCTGATGTACTGAATGAGTACTTCGCCTCTGTCTTCACAAAAGAAAATGATACAGCCAATGCCATGGTATTAGAGGAGAGGGTAGGAGAAATGGATAGAATAATTATAACCAGAGAGGAAGTGCTAAAAAGGTTGACGTCGCTCAAGGTGGATACGTCACCTGGTCCGGATGGGATGCACCCTAGGTTACTAAGTGAGGCACGGGAGCAAATAGCAGGGACTCTGGCCACGATCTTTCAATCTTCCTTGGACACAGGGGTCGTGCCAGAGGACTGGAGGATAGCTAATGTTACTCCCTTGTATAAAAAGGGGCAGAAGGACAAGCCTGGTAACTACAGACCAGTCAGTCTAACGTCGGTAGTGGGCAAAATTCTAGAGTCCATAATCAGGGACAAGGTAGATCTTCACTTAAAAAGATATAGGCTAATAAAGGACAGTCAACATGGATTTGTTAAAGGCAAATCTTGCCTTACAAATCTGATAGAATTTTTTGATGAGGTAACGGAATGGGTGGATAATGGTAGCGCAGTTGATGTAGTTTACATGGACTTTCAAAAGGCATTTGACAAAGTGCCACATGAGAGACTTATTATGAAATTAAAGGCCCATGGCGTAAAAGGGACAGTGGCAGCGTGGATCCACAACTGGCTGCGAGACAGAAAGCAGAGAGTTGTAGTGAGCGGCTGTTTTTCAGATTGGAGGGAAGTGAGCAGTGGTGTGCCACAGGGATCGGTTTTGGGACCATTGCTGTTTGTAATCTACATCAATGATCTGGACTTGGGTGTACGGAGTACAGTTTCCAAGTTTGCAGATGACACTAAGTTAGGGAGAATAGTAAACAGTGAGGAGGATAGTAGCCATCTGCAAGAGGATATAGACAAATTGGTAAAGTGGGCAGACACATGGCAGATGAAGTTTAATGCAGAGAAGTGTGAGGTGATGCATTTTGGGAGAAGAAATGAAGGGAGGCAATATAGGCTAGATAGTACAATTTTAAATGGTGTGAAGGAACAGAGAGACCTGGGGATTTGTGTTAGTGACTCGTTGAAGGTGGCAGGACAGGTAGACAAGGCTGTTAAGAAGGCATATGGGATACTAGGCTTTATAAATAGGGGTATAGAGTACAAAAGTCAGGAAGTGCTGACTAACCTCTATAGGACTTTGGTGAGGCCTCAGCTGGAATACTGTGTTCAATTCTGGTCACCACACTACAGAAAGGATGTGAAGGCATTGGAAAGGGTACAACGAAGATTTACTAGGATGGTGCCAGGATTGAGGGACTTCAGCTATGAGGAGAGGCTAGATAGGCTAGGGTTATTCTCTCTGGAGCAGAGAAGATTGAGGGGAGACCTAATAGAGGTTTATAAGATCATGAGGGGTTTCAACAGGGCAAATAGAGAAAAACTATTTCCACTCGTGGGTGAATCTGTGACTCGTGGTCACAGATTTAAAATAGTTTCAAGGCGCAGTAGAGGGGAGCTGAGGAGAAATTTTTTCACTCAGCGAGTTGTTCGAATCTGGAATGCATTGCCTGAAAAGGTGGTGGAGGCTGATTCGATAACAACTTTTAAAAGGGAATTAGATCTTTATTTAGGGAGAACGGGTCTATTAGGCTATGGGGAGCGGGCAGGGCAATGGGATTGAATCGCTCTTTTCAAAGAGCCGGCACAGACTAGATGGGCCGAATGGCCTCCTTTTGTGCCGTAAAATTCTATGATTCTATGATTCTATGATTCTATGAAGTGAATTGACTGTATATTTTGCGGGTGAAACATAAAGGGCCGTATAATCCCTTATCACGTCTTCAAGATGTCCTCAAAGCACATCACAGAATATGCAGTAAAAGTGAATTTACTGTATATTTTACCTTTTTTTAAAAAGAAAAAATGCTACCTTTAAGATGGGCCTTGCTAATAACTCCACTCCTGCATCATGGTGGTTATGAGGTGCACTATGTAGCATTAAGCACATGATGGTGTGTAGGCATCTTGTGAAGACAAACTCAGCTTAATTTTACTGATCAAATTGCAAAGGAAACACAGTGCAGAAAATGGCACTGAGAACACACTTTCGGAAGTGCCTGTCACTCTTACAATGTTTGTGCCCCCAAAAATAGAGCATGACGATTTTCTGGCAACAGTAAAGTTCAAGTCCGTAGGTTAACTCAGGGTGTAGGTTATTCTTCCTTGTTTTCCCATGTACATTACAGAACACACTAGTGTTCTTTGTGTTCTTTTGGTTACTGCTGTCAGGAAGATAATGTACACTTATTCAGAACAAGAGCTTTTCCTTTGCTTTCCATTCTGCCCACCACATACACTCACTCTCTCACTCACACACACTCTCTCTCTCACACACACACACACACACACACACATACACACTTGTACATGCAGACACACAAACTCTCCAGTATTGTTGTGTCAGACACAACGCTTGTTTGAAGTTGACTCAGCTAGTATTAATTTTCAGTCATAAAACAAATTCCAATTTCTCCCGTCGTAGCTAAAAGAATAAATCTGAAACCTGGGAGCCAATTAGTTGAGCAGATTCTGGAGGAGAGGATAATCCGTCCGACCAGTAGTCTCCTCTTGTGACTGACATCAATTCCATCCTTATTTAAAGATTTTTCAACAATGACTTCCCACACCCTCCTACAAACCAGGCTGGTTATGTTCAATGAAGCTGCTGAATGCAGCTCCCAGTAGTTGCAGGATGCCCCTGGAAAGTGCAGCGTGTTCTGTGGCTAACACCTTTGAATGGCCATCCCTGAACCATTATCCTGCGGCATGTGTGCAAGATAACAGCAGGATTCAGTCAGCAAAACCAAACAGAAGCACAAATTCTCAGCGCTGTCAGACGACACTCTGTGCCTGTCCCACCAAGCAACCATTTATTCAACCGAATCAGGTGGGAAAACTTTTACTTGAAGCCAGCAGTTTAGATGTCTGCAAAACCACAAGAAGAATGCGGGGTTTGGCTTATCTGATCGAAAGAATAAAGGAGAGATTTTGTTGTAAGCCAAGCAGAAAATAGCTCTGATGGTTTAGCAATTCAGGGCGAGCCATTCAGTTTAATTAGCTGGACAGTGAGTGTCTTTTTATCAGCCTGTGTGTAATCATTTGGACATTGTAAAGCAGCTTTGTTCTCTTTTAGGAGTGGAGTGAAAAGTAGGATTGAAGTCTAAATAATGCTAACCTTTACCAAACAAAAGTAACTATATGGGTGCTCTAGGATAGTGAGACATATCTTGTTAGGAAACATATCCTGTATATAACAGTACTAAGTTGGATAATGGATTGCATTATTGATTTCAGCATTGTATTCCATTAAACAGTATTACCTTGCACAGAAACTGATGAGTACAATTAAATAACATACCCACGCACAGTACATGTACTATGTTGGATGGTTTAGTAAGGTAGATTGGGTAGTCATTTCAGATAACTGTATCCCAAACAATTACAGTGCTTGTTTTCTGATCATTCAGTATGTTTGAATATAATAATAATTTATAGTCATGTATTGTATAAAAATATTTATTTGTTATGGCATCTTTCATGCCTGGATGATGTCTCAAAGCATTTTGCAGGATTTACTGCAAAGTGTAGTACAGTATTTTGTAGGTGAACGTGGAAGCCAATTTGCAAACAGCAGCAACCTACAAACCACCAATGAATTGAATGAACAATTTTATCTGGGGGGATTGTTGGCCAAAACATACTGGGAGAAACTCCCATCTAATTAACAGTATTGAATATCCTTGCCATCTGGCACTTTTGATTAGGACAATGGGGAAATTACACGTTGACATCAACCTGTAGGTTTCTCGGGTTGAATAGCAAGAGATTTTAGACCAAAGTACATGTTCTGGAAAAAGCTACAGTATTTTGTTATTAGAGTTATGGAGCAGGAACAATCTGCCCCTTAAACCGTTCCTGAGAGCTACAGTGGTGCAGTTGTTATGATGCTACCTCAATTTGGAAATATTTTAATATGAGTATTTTTTTAGCAACTTCATTGGCACAATATATTTACCTTGTGTTCAATCTTGCCTTTACGTTCTTCTTTTTCCTGACCTCTGGAAAATAATAACAAGTCAGCAACTGGACCAATTAAAAATGTTTCACGACACATACTTTGCTTCAATTTATTCCAGAGAACATTTTGATTGATAATACTGTAGGTGCTGGACAATTCCAAATAACTTTAGAAATTAAGTAGCAGTGGAAAACTTCTCTAGGATACACCCATTATGTCCAAACAACCGTGTAATTCAAGTCACACTGTCTTAATAGCTTGTCTTCAGTAGTTAAATCAAAGGCTACATGATATTGGCAGATAGACAGGCAAATACCCAAAAGATCTATTTTGCACATCTATGTGCACTAGCACTATAATAATAATAATAATATAATAATCCTTACATTTGATATAGCGCTTTCCACATCTTATCAACATCCCAAAGCGCTTCACAGAATATACTGTAAAGTGAATTGACTGTATATATTTGTGGGCGAATCGCGGCAGCGATTATAAATCACTTACTATCTTTACTGTATTTGTCAATCACACCATGCAAAATAGTTTTAAGTAATTTATGATGTTAGTGTAGTAATAGGTTCATATATGAAATGTAATTTTATTGTTTTAAAACAAAAGGTTTAGTGGGTGTGTATTTAGGTGAGTACCTGCTGTTGTGATGAGACATGCTCAGATTCTTGCTACGTACCAGTAATCCCAATCTGTTTCCCATGTTTGGTATCTATCCAAGTCATTAGTGGTTTCTCACTTCCTTCAGTTTGATTTCTTTGTATGCAAAGCTGTTTTGGGGGGCATTGAGCGTTCATCTACCTGCTGCACATTAATAAGAATGGCTTGCTTTGATGAGGAGGAGGGTTGAATCTGACACTGTGGAGATTTGATACATCTCTTCACTTTGTAACCCCACTGGTGTAAGACGTGCTTTTGTCCAAACAAATCTAACTGCAGCACAGCTGTTTTCCTCCAGAAAAATCAGAGATACAGTGAAAATAATAATAATCCTTGCATTTGATATAGCGCTTTTCACATCTTCTAGATGTCTCAAAGTGCTTCACAGAATACTGTATACTGTAAAGTGAATTGACTATATATTTGTAGGCGAAACGCGGCAGCCAATTGTGCCCAGCAGTGACCCACAAACCATCATGGATTGAAATTACCAATTTTATTATTGTGGTTTTATTTTGGAGGGATTATTATTAGGCATGTAGAGTAAGGATTCGCCCAAGGATTCGCCCTGATCTGCCTGGATTCGAACACAGGTCTCACCCTTGTAAGGCGAGTGATCTAACCACTGAGCTTTAGGACTCCTCCATTTATTACAATGAGCAAAGGATGCTGGCCTGCTTTGTGTTTGACCATGTGATAGGTAGCTCTTAAAGAAAAACACCCATCTTTTGAGAACTCTGGAAGTGGATATAATACTAGAATGTTATCTAGGTCCTTGTTGTCAAAGTACAGTACAATGTAATGGTGCACATCATATTAGAAACAATGTGATGTTAGTTGCTGAATATGGAAGGGAGCTAGCTAACTACTGTAATTTTAAAAAAAGTCATCATTTTGAATCATCCCTGCTTGAGCTCATTTTAATACGTTATTAGTTTTTAATAAAAAACAATCCTTACAACCTTTAAAAATGAGTACCTCTAGCTTTACGTTGACACCTTATAGATCTTTTTGGTGTTTGCTTTGTATCCAAATTCCGTGCATTGCAATCTTCTTTTTTCCGGTCAACTTGAAGCTGGTGATCCCCTAGATTTTGCACTTATTTCAAACCAGCAGATATGGAAATATTGGCAATTTTGTCTCTTGTGAGGTAGTAAACTCTGCAAACGCTATAAAAATGACAGTTCTTTATACTTGTCACATTTAACTTTTCAATTGCTAACATTCATCTTAACTTTAAAAGAATAAGTTATGAAGTGTAATTAACCTTCACTCCATAAGGCAGTGGCTTCCAAAGTTTAAATAGCGCTCACCACCCCAACCCCCCACCCCTCACCAACTCAGTAAAGTTTTTGTTGTACCCCACTCCTTCACACTCAGCTCCAGGGCACTCGGGTCCTCGGCTCCACATGCACTCGGGGGCTCGAGACTTTAAAGCTCCGCGCCCCACCCAGCCAACGGTTTGGAAACCACTGCCACAAGGTGACTAAATGCTCTTGAGACTTGGGGTACAGATGTATGATGGATGGATGTTTCATAGCATCTCGATTATAGTTGCTGTCTCTACCTGCTGTTACTCAGGTGTTAAATATGAAAGTGACTCAACCTGCTTAAGAAGCTAATATTAATAAACCTTACATTTGGTATGACGCACTTCATGTCTTAAAGACGTCTCGAAACTCTATTAAACATAGATATTCTGTAAAGTATAATGGCTGTTTATTTTAAAGGCTGACTGTTACTTAACAGTGACTAAATATTTCATACATTGTGAATCGGAAAGACCCTTCATTGTAGCCATATACACTGTGCTTGCTACATTTGTTTGCTCTCTTTAGCTCTCAGTTAGGTACACAATCCTCCTCCATCTCCAGCTCATGCTGGCAGAGCAGATTTCCTGGCCATCTAATTGCTCCTTTACTTCCAACACCGAGGCTGCCCTGCAATTTAGCCAGCATGACGCAAGATAGATAGAGTGGTTCCTCTCACACCCCTTCCCACCAGCAGTTTGTTGGCAACGTATCTGTAGGTTCATTGAGCCTGTGCATAGATCAGCTGGTGCTCACTTGAAGCCGTAGCACTTTAGAGTTGATTACACATTGTGGATGAGTTCACCATAAATCAATATTCTCACTATACTCAATAGGAACATATTTGTCTGGTTTAAAAAAACAAGCAAAAATGATTTGGGTTCTAGTCTGGTGGAAGTTCAAATTGTCTTCAGCTAAAATATGAAATAAATAGTATAATTTGTAAGCTCTACTTTCTTTCTCTCTCTTTCTCTCATTGTCTCGCTAAATAGTCCCCTCCACACCATTTCATAGTTGAGGAAGTTTGGGAGGTGACCAATTTCTAGATCATTGGCAATGTTACTCTGAAAATCACTGTCAGGCTTAGCTGCAGTATTACAAAAGCTGGCAGTGAGAATTCACCACATATGAACACATCGGTGTGCAGTAAACCATGTTCTACCAGCCTGTGGCATTGCACAGCCCTCTGGTACTCCTCACAACCCCAATTGCACCAAATAATGACAAACCTCTTTCATCTCTAGCAATGTTTCAGATGAACTAAAATTGGTGATTAGTTTAATTAATGTTATCATCGAAATCTTCACTTGATTCTGTTGGATCTTAATTTGAACGTCGTACTGTGTTCATGCAGTCTTTTTTTTTCATGTTTGTTGATTTTTCATCCAAAACAATGATTTGTTTGAGGGGCTGCAGTGATGCACTTCGATTACAGGGTTTTCTGTACTTTAGTATAATTATTGCCCAAGCTGCGCTGAGCATATATTTGTGACTCCCCATGTACTTTGATCTTCACGCCAACAAACACAGTGTGGGACATCTCGTTTTCTACACAGCACCAGAAAGTGTTGCATGTCCCTATCATCCAGTACACTTGGCCACATTCTCTTCTCCTCATGATAGGCGTGCCTGTTGTTCCCATTGCGTTTGTCCCTTTAGGCATTTAAGAGCATTGATTTCAAAAGGGATTTGCCCGTCTCGTTTAAAAATCAATGACAATTGGTTGTGTGAGCAGCAAATCATTGCTGGTAGTTCATTGTCTTGAGAAAGCCAAACATAGAGGGTAGATATGTCAGTGGTTCCTAAGATTTTGGCATTTGAGAACACTAAAGCCAACACCTAACTGGACAAATCATACTTAAGTTAAATTCCTGATGCAATAATCGGCCAGCCCCTTGGAATGTCCTCCCAACATGAAAGGTGTAATACAAATGTAATTTTCTTGTTATTTTGTTGTTGTTTCAAAGCTTTTCACAGGATATATTGTAAAGTGCAGCCAGTGTGCATTTTGTAGCTGAACACGGCAGCCAATTTGACATAGCAATGCCCCCCCTACCTAAACAGCTATGAAGTGAATGACCAATTATTATGTGGTGAATTGTTGGTCAGGATCCCAGGAGAGATGCCTTTCTCTTTTTAAATATTACCATGGGATCTTTAACGTCGTCTTGAACAAGTAGAAAGCCAATGAGGTCACCACTCGTAACTCTGAATGGATTAACTGAACATTGTTAAAATGGAATGCATTTCACCCTAAGTGAGGGAGCGCAGATTCCAGAACCAACGAGATGTTCTATCAATGATTTCATGCTTCTGTGCTTTTCTGGTTGGTAATAAGGTGACGTATATAATGAATTGTGACTTACTGCTTCTCATGTTATCATTCACAGTCTCACCTGGTCGCTGCATTTGAACAGAGTTTAAGCAATATGACCTTACGACTCCAGAATTTAACCATGACGGCGGAGCAGAAGGTAGGTTCAAAGGTTGTACCATCATTCTTTTCATAAAACTATTCTCTTTTTATAGCAAATCTATTTGCAATGTATTTTATAATCTGAATGCATTTCATTAGCCATCAAATACACTCAGCGCAGTATCTTCTAAGTCCCGTGACCAAAGAGATTTTTAAAATAAATGAATATATGTATTTTCTTAGGAAAAGAACGAAAGGGAATTGAAACTCCTCTGGTCATTAACTAGACCAACTTTGATGCTATGCTTAAAATTGGCAGATTTTATATTAAAAAAACATTGGAATTCTCTTTGATCAAATGGATTCAGAACTGCCTGCAAAAGCAATGATTTGTCTCTTCAGCAGAATCTAGTCTCCATGTCCTATATGAAATACATTTCAACAGTTTTCTTGATACACTGCGAGCAATAGTTTAAAAAGCAAATGTTTCTATCCAAATCATGTCCTGCTACTCAAGCCTCCAAATACATGATTGGATACCCCAGGAGAGTTTGTAGGCCTTTTGTTTGAGTTCTGCGGGTGATGGTTTTGAACAGATGGCAAAGCAATGCATTAATGCCTGTAAAAGGCGATAGTGAGCACTATAATCTGTGGGTTAAAGAAGAACAACATCTAAACATATTTATGCTGTTCCCATGCCTGGGATTAATTGAGGATTTATTCAATTTCTTCCAAGGTGTCAGCTGGACCTAAATTAGTCTTCAGTACTTCACTGAGGTTATTTCACTGTGTGAATAAAATGTTTGGGTTGATAAAGTTTATCAGCAAGAGGGGATTAAGAGATTGAAGCTGGAATAAATGAAAGGTCCCACAGAGTGACTGAGAGATGATCTGAAGTTGTGATAGCATTGGTTTTGCTGATTAAATTCTGAAACTGACAGCAAGAAAATTCTAGAAGAAATGAATAGCACTCTATCAAATGCAAGGATTATTATTAGTATTATTATTGCAGTAAAAGCTCGTTTATCCAGCACCCTCAGGACCGACTGGTGCCATTTAATTAAATACCCGATATTCGAGCTGCAATTTACCGAAAATCCTACACAAAAAATGTACTTATTTTAAAACATACCATATTAATAATAGACTAAATAATAACAGAATATTGTATGGATACTTACCAATAAAGCATTCCAGCACACTCGGTAAAATGATCGGTAAAATAAAAATTTGAGTGTTTGTTAAGTTTAATAAGTGCGCATGCGCACGCATTGCACGGATGCGCAAAGTGAGCATACCCGTGAGTGTCCCGGATGGCTCCGGTATGAGATCCGTTTGCTGGAATAGTGAATTGTGTTGGGAGACAACGGTTGGTTGAGCGTTCCGGTTGGTTGGGTGCCGTATAAACGAGCTTTTACTGTACATAGTTACAAGTGTGAGACCTGTGTTCGAATCCAGGCAGATCAGGACAAAACCTTGGTCAAGTTTCCTTACTTCACACACACACACACACACACACACACACACACACACACACACACACACACACACACATGCCTAATAATAATCCCTCTGAAAATACCACAATAATAAAATTGGTCATTTCAATCCACGACGGTTTGTGGGACACTGCTGTGCGCAATTGGCTGCCATGTTTCGCCCGCTAATATACAGTCAATTCACTTTACAGCATATTCTGTGAAGCGTTTTGAGATGTTGATAAGATGTGAAAAGTGCTATATCAAGTGCATGGATTATTATCATAGCTATAAATGCGAATGAGATTTAATGAAAAATGTACCTTGAGGAAAATATTTTGCAAGACAATTTATGTTGCTCAACATAGTGTAATCTTAAAGAGGCACTACCTGAAGAAAAAGTGTTTGACAAACATAAGAATGCAGTTTATGTTGCAGCAGGTCAATCTACTGTGAAAACGTCACTTTGCTTGAACTTGATGATTACGGTAATAAATGATGTTTGGCTGTTTTCCCTGGAGAAAGGGAAAGAATGGAATGAATGGGACTAATGTCTCCAGCTTTCTTTTTATAATTGACTGTTTCTTGTAGGAATCTGAATTAACCGAACTGCGAGAGACCATAGGAAGTCTGAAAACACAAAATTCGGCTGCGCAGGCAGCCATCCAGGGAGCATTGAATGGTCCCGATCATCACACTAAAGGTACATACTGAGCTTGCGTAGTACTCTCTACCAGTTTGCAAATCGTCAGCAAAAGCATATACATAGCAACAAGAGTAGACCATTCAACCTCTTGAGCCTGTTCCGCCATTGTAAAAGAACATGGCTGATTTGTACCTTAACTCCAAATAGCCTCTACTCCCTCTACCAAAATTAATTAGGCTCCCATTTTCCCAACTACCCAACCTTGTCCTGAATGTCGAAATCAGATGCTTGAACATTTTACTTCCATTCTGATAAAAGTCAGACTGAAACTATGCCTCCATGCAGATTGTTTCTGTACTTTTATATCTGCTGAATTAATAAGGTAGTTTAAAATTATTCAGAGCTTGTATTTCCGTTGCAATGTAACAATTGCAACCCCCGCAATCTTTATTTACAGATTTCTGGCTTATTTTCAAAAAGCTTGAATATTTTGCAGTTCCTTGTGTTTCTATCGTACTGCCATCTCTATGATGTTTAGTCCTTGCAATGATTCCCACGTTCTATGATCAGACATTGATTTTCTTCTGACTGTGTGAGCTTGGTTATTCCTCCAGTGATTCCTTCTCTTTGAGATTGTGATCTCAGAAGCCTTTTGATGTGGAATGATTATACACTATATAATATCTCTCTCATCGAGATCTTTCAGTGGTTGGCTGCATCTCACTGAAATCAAGCATCATTTCCCACCCTAGCCCCCACCACTCCCTCCCCAGTACGGCACTGTCAGCCTAGACTGTGAAGTCTATCCTAATAGACTCAGAGAAGAAAGTGTTGCAAGCTGACCAAAACTACCTAAGCCATCAGTAGATCATCTGTATAATTTTAAATTGCAGAGAGTTTGATCCCTCATATTAAAGTTGCAGTGATGTGGAGCTTCTTTCGGTTTGCATGTCTATTGTCCACTCTGGAACTCCATCCCACAGTCCCTTCACCTCGCTTCCTCCTCAGCCTCCTTCAAGACCAGTCTCAAGATCCTCCTTTTCGATCGTGCCTTCTGCTGCCCTCCCAACTCTCTCCCTCCCTTCCCCCCTACACTGCCCCTCCCTCATGCTCAGGTCCTCATGCTCAGGTCCTGACCCCTGATTGTTCAGCGCCTTGGGAAGTCCTCCCAACATGAAAGGCGCTCCACAAATGTAATTTTGTTATTGTTGTTGTAAATACAACTTTTGGTATAAACAGTTTGTGAAGTTGCTCACCACAGAGGGTACAGTTTAAGGGAGGGAAGGCCATTGAAGTAATTAGTAGATATATTGTGAGAAGTTTTGTAATGTCAGCTTTTAAATAGAAAACAAATGTATTGTTCAATCGAAGGGCTTGTCAACTCATCCTGTGTGTAAAATCTAAATCTCTCTATTCCATAGATTTGCGGATTAGAAGACAACATTCATCGGATAGTGTTTCAAGTATTAACAGTGCAACCAGCCATTCAAGTATCGGGAATGGGAATGATATAGAAGCCAAGAAAAAGAAAAAGAAACAAAGTTGGGTAAGTCTATTTAGTTTGTTGTGAGGAGTTCGGTATCTTTAGGGAAAGATGTACAACAACAACAACAACAATTTGCATTTACATAGAGTCCGTAATACAGGGCAGCATCTGACCTCAAGCCATGGGGAGAGGGAGTGGGGAGGTGACCACAAACTTGATCAAAAAGGAAGACGTTTTATGGGGAGACCAGCAGGGTAGGAATTGAAATAGTCCACCCAGGAAAGGATGAGAGTTTGGGCTGCGTTGGTTTGGATGCATGAGGTACGGAAGGAGGCGGGTAACATGACAGAGGTGCAAAAAAACAGTCCTGGTCAGAGAATGGGTGTCCTTCAAAATATTTTGTTTTCATTTGATACAATTAAAAATGTGACTACTGCTTTAGACGAGGAACGATCGCTCAACTGGTTATACTGGTTCTAGTGGAGGAATGAATGATGTTATTTTACCCTTTTCTTTTCCTATAGATGAGAATTCATGAGCCCTTTCAAGATTACATTAATTTTTTTACTCCAAAATAAAGCAGTGTTGAAGTGATAATTTCATCATTACTTCACTATTATCTTCAGTTGGTCTTTATCCACAGTGCAAACTCATTCTGTTATTTTTTGGCAAGGTCTGAAAGTTCAATTTAAAAGCAGAATAGATTTAATTGCATCATCCTTTGTTCCTATTCTTTTAGCATTACATTATCTTGTGGAAGAATTAAGCTGTGGAGAATTCTCTCTCTGACCCCTTGTTTGTTACCTTTACACAATATTTCTCTAGAGTTTTATTTTAATTAATACAGAAGCTATTTCTTTCCAAATGGTTTTTAATTAACATTTAGAATATTTATAAATTCTATTAGTTTTTGAAATAAGTAATGCAATAGAATAGGTTTAAGAAATATTTCATCTTGTGACTTTTAATTCCTCCCTTTCATCACAACCACAAGGTGAACAATAAAGGAAGCAAGGTGACTATGCAATACACTTGACTGAGCATGTAATGTTTTAAGTGACATTTTATTCCAGCATGGTGTTCCCTTTATGACAAATGATGCTTGATTCTAAGAAAGAATGGCTTACGCTGCTTTTATGCCTTCATCTGACCAGATCCTTTAATTACCAATCTGCTTCAGGTGCAATGAACTGAGGAGCTTGGTTGGGTTGAACATCTTCACACTCTTTGCTGCTTGTGTGCTCCTATTACTTACGAAGCAATATGTCTGTGCATATCTAGCCTGCCGTGCAGGACAGTGAGCCAGTGAGATAACTTCACTTACTGTTGGAGAATTGTCAACATCCAACTTGTGTGTCAGCCTGGCACAATGGTAGCGCTCTCGAACGTTAAATCATGAGATTATGGGTTCAAGTCCCAGGCCGGGACTTGGAATCACATAGTCTAATCTAACATAGTCTAATGCAGTGCTGATAGGATGTTGCATTGTTAGAGGTACTGTCCTTTGGATGAGACTCCAGAATAAAGCAGGGTTGAGGTCCTGCTTTATTCTGGAGTCCCGTCCACCTGTTTAGGTGGATGCTAAGGTTAGCAGCTAAAACAATATTTGTGCAGCAGGTGCAAACAATACTTGGTAAATGAGACTGAAAGGATTGCCCTTAATAGAGCCAGTGATGAGCTTTCTTCTGTGCTGTTTAAAAGTAACTGTTTTACATGACTTTTAAATGACAATCAGTGATCGAAAAAATAACTACCACCCCATTGCTGCAATATAAAAAGGTAGCAAACTGGAATTTCCATTGGGTATGATGTTTTTTCTTGGTAATAATATGGCTTTTGCTATTTTTTCCATTTGCGAGTGTCTGGAACCACAAAATATGAAACTCAAACTTATCAAATGCACAGATTATTATTATTATTATTAATTGATGCAAATGCTTCCACTCAAAGTGATTACAAATGCAAGTCGATTATATGCCCAGCATAACAAAGCTATGCTAATTCTAGAATCAACTGTGAGATCCACTGAAATAAAACACCTGCTGGAATTAACAGATTTTATTGTAGATATTAAAAATGAAGTATTTTTTTTCATAAGAATAGCAATTGTTGTAGGATGACCAGATTTGGAGCTTCTGTATGATAAGAGATGGTCTATCGCTGACTGGCCCGAGTGCAATAGTTGGTGCTCGGAACAATTTAATTCATTTAAAAAATAAACCTTTTGCAGCATTGCATTTAACATGCCTCCTTTGTCTTACTTTAAAACCACAGTACTTTATAGAATCTGATATCACGTACAAGTTATATCTACATGCAAACAAAACTTGTTCAAATACAAATTAAAGCATGTATTAAAACATTTTAGAAAAATATTCCTACCTTGTGATTCTTATGGTTTTATGTTGACTTAAGATTTAATACCTTTACTTGGATTCGCTATGAGGTACTGCAGTGTTAAACCAAGTTAACCAGATCTTCTACTTACTACATGGGTTTCTGAGTTGCGCAAATGCTGTATATCTCTATGCTGAGCTGAAGGCTGTTTCTTTGATGGCATCTGCAGAAAGGCTGGTACAAGAGAATGTTTTACTATATATTTATGATGATGACCTTGAATTTTGTCCTTTTTTTTCCAGCTAAGAAGTTCATTCAAGCAAGCATTTGGTAAAAAGAAGTCTTCAAAACCTAATCTCTCACACTCAGACATTGAAGAAATCACTGATTCATCCCTTCCATCATCACCAAAGCTGTATCATGGTTCGGCAGACATTGGGTCTCCAGCTATGAAACCATCACAGTCTGCCTCTGCGTAAGTATTTTGAGCATTCTGACATTGCTACCCTAACCCCGTGCCATCCGTTCTTTGCGCTCAGTGGGCCCCGGCCTGTTCCCACCTAACTCATATCCGTAGCCTAGCCCATCCCACTATTGGTGGCCAGGCCTTCAATCTTTTTGCCCCCACCCTGTCAAACTCCATCCTATAATCCTATCGCCTCGCCCCCACTCTCTTCAAGGCCCTTCTCAAGGTCCTTCTCTTTGACCAAATCTTCAGTCACTCTCCTACCCCTACTCGCACCCCTCCTGAACCTAACCCCCAGCTCGGGTCCAAATCCTTGACTGTCCAGCAACTCGGGATGTCCTCCTGATGAAATATTTTCAACAGAAAGCGACTGATTGTCAGAGTTGTGTAGCCCATGCGTGTGCATAATATATTTCATTCATAGCCTGGTTTGGGTAATAATTCTAGCAGTTGAACTCGCATGTGGTGCTGTGTACACTCACTCCATTTCTCTATCCAGCTTCGTACATGTTTTCCTATGCTCCCCTATGTTTATCAAACCATTGTCCATATTTTTCCCCATATGTTGGTGTGGCTGTCTGTGCAGTAGGTTTGAGTGTAATGCCAGTGGAGGCAAACCAGTCCCACTGTGGGTGACAAGAAAACAACTAAATGGCCATGTGGTCTACAAACACAAATCTCGGTAAACTGCTGTGTGTTGCATGTCCTAGAATTTAGTGCAATGGAGTGCATTGGTTGTTGCTTTTTACAACTAGGAGGCTGCACTTTCTAATACTTAAACCTAAGCTGTTGTGGAGTCCTGTAGCTCAGTGATTAGTGAACTTGCCTCACAAGTGAGGGTTTGACTCCCAGTAGGGCAAAACCTTGGGCAAGTTTCCTTACTCCCATGATAATAATCCCTGAAAAATATAAAATTAAATGGATCATCATTTCAATCCACGACTGTTTGTGGGACACTGTTGTGTGTAATTGGCTGCCGCATTTCGCCCACAAAGCTACAGTCATTTCACTTTACTGTATATTCTGTTAAGTGTTTTGAGACGTCTAGAAGATGTGACAAGTGCTATATCAAATGCAAGGATTATTATCATTATCATGTGAAGGCACTCTAACATTAATTATTAATCTATGTAATTGCCACCAACAACAATAAAATATTTGGGCCCATCTCTTTTCCAGAATTAAAGAGGAGTTTTAATAATTATTGATTTTTTTTTAAAAAACTTAAATTTCTAATTACTGTACCATTAACTGAAATTATAGTCACTGTGATGATTATCACGTATTACATTTTTCATCTCCATGTTCAAATAACTCTCTCAGAGGAATAGTTTCTAACCTCACCCAGGTAGCAAGCCCATGTGGGGCCCATATGGGCATGGATCAACTCAAATTGGCCCATATGGAGCCCATATGGGCTTGCTACCTGGGCAGTTGTTCCAGAGGTATTCCTGAATTCATACTCCTTGTCACAATTTTCCAAGCAGCGAGAATAATCATATTTTCAAAACCTTTCAGAATTCATAAGATCCTTCTTAATCTTCTTGATTCCATTAAAGGCAACCCAATTTTATATGTCTACCCTCAGAACCAAACCCTTTCTAACCTAGTAGTATGCGGTATCCAATATCATGACATCCTGCTGATACTACATATATATTTGTCAAAATTAAGTATACTATTTGTGATCTTACATGTTTTCATGTGCTTTGTAAAATCACTTAACTTGTTAACCCAGTGCGTGTGTGAGTTTTGGGTGAATTGGCTATGCCAATGTGGGGTCACCTCTCACAATCACCTTGTGAGTTTCCTGGTGACCCTAAGAGGGAGATGCTGGCAGTTGTTGATTTGTTTTTTTGACCAAGACTGATGCTTTCACAGCTCTTCCATTCACTGCTGTTATGAAATCTAGTCCACCCACTTAATTTGATGTGTGCGTCAGATTTAAGTAATTGTCCTTCAGAAAGCATAACGAGCAAGGGTCTTTTTAAAATAATAAAATGGGATATATTTTATTATCTTGGCTAATAGGATTGTGTTTCTAATTACATTATGAATCCCTACTTTTCTTTGAAGTACTTGTTGGTTATGTGAGGTAATAAGACTAGAAACCATTTACAGTAAATACAGTACTGTATTGCAAATAATAATTAATAATATTTGGCCACTCAATCTATGACTGTTGTGGGACAGTGCTGGGCACAATTGGCAGCCATGTGTTGCTCACAAATATACAGTCACTACACTTTACAGTATATTCTGTGAAGCACTTTGAGACGTCTAGAAGACTTGAAAAGTGCTATATCAAATGCAAGGATTATTAGTATTATTATTAAATCCTGTAGACATTCATCTCACATGAAAGATGCTAAATGTAAATGTAATTAAATGTATCAAATGCATGGGTTATTATTTTTATTATTTATGTCGTTGTCATTTGAATTACAAACAGTTATTTATTTAATTTCATATCCACCAGATATTGTCTGGGATTAGATGTAACAACAACAACAACCAAAACAAAATTGCACTTATAAAGCGCCTTTCACGTTGGGAGGACGTCCCAAAGTGCTGAACAGTTAGGTTGGGACCCGAGCGGTGGGTGGGGGTGGGGGGGGGGGGGGGGGGGGGTGGAGAGGGTCTGGGTAGGGGAAGGAGAGGGGGAGACCTTGTAAAGTCTTGTAAGACCTCACAAGATCCAAATGATAACTTGACTCTTCAGACCAGAGAAAATATGGAGTCAGAGGGAATTGTGCCATTGATCTGAAGCTTCTACCAGTAATAGAATTTGCACTGTTAGCAGCACTGATATCACTTCTGTGAAAAAAATCTTTCAAAAGCACCAGCCCCCTGAAATGAATTGAGTGAAAATGAAAGGATATCAATATATAATAATCTCCAACTCTGGTTCCATTCCACAATTATATATCGAATACTGTACTCCCAACGGGGCTGAAGCCATTGTATTCTATTAAGTTTTTGCTCACCTTGCCAATACGTAATACTATAATTTTCACTATCTTATAAATAAAAAAAATTCACTCCAAATCCCTTTGTTGAAAGATCTGTATTAAGTCAGTCATTTGCTGGGGTAGCAATTCACCTCTTTACAATAAATTTAGGATTAATCTGTTACAACTGAATTTTTGATTCAGATTTTATAAAGTTTATTTCTTACAGGTGAGTAAATTAGTAATTACATGCTGTGCATTCTTTGTAATAAATTTTCTTTCTAATAAATCTTCTATTCATTTTTTCATTTCTGAAGACCTCCTTATATTTAGCTTTGTTAACAAAACAATCTGCCTTTTATTTTTTTTCAACATTCTTCAATGATACGTTTTCTGCTTCTCTCTCTGCTTCCCATTTAAGCCCCACAAATGTGCAATACTCACTTTCACAGCATGTTGCTTTGATTTCTGATCTTCCCAAATCTACATGTTAATTCATATTGAGCTTGTAGCCCTGTTGACAGCCTTAAGCTTGAAAAATATTTTATTGGCTCCTGCGTTGCAGTTCGCACCGGAGAATATTTTCTTGTTTATTGAGACTCTGAAATGATTTCCTAACATGACGTAGATTTTTTAAAATCTGCTTTACTACTTTAGAATCTGTGAGTGCACAGAATCTGAGGCGGAGACAATTGTTCACCTTAAGAATGAGCTGAGAGAGAAGGAACTTAAACTGACAGACATCCGTTTAGAGGCACTGAGCTCTGCACATCATCTTGATCAAATCCGGGAATCTATGAATAGGATGCAGGTAATGATGTTTTCCTACTTTGCAATTCACCCTAGGGGTGTGTTGCACTATTGAGGTACCGTCCTTCAGAAGAGATTCTCAGCAAGGTCCTGCCTGCCTTTTCAGGTGGATGGACATTAAAGATCCCATGGGTCTATTGCAAAAAAAAGGAGGGAGTTTTTTATCCTGGTGTCCTGGTCAATAATCCTCCAAATAAACTTGGTCATTAACTTTAAGGCAGTTTGTGGGACATCACTGTACACATATATTAAACACACATTCACTAAACTTTACAGTATATCCTGCGTACAATTTCAAGATGTTCTTCAGATGTGAAAGGCACTCTATCAAATATAGAAATTATTATTATTTATTTGTGTAATGTAATAACAGTAGATTAAGAGCAATATCCTCATCTTATTCACAGTGGTCTAGATTTGTGTGGCATGCGGTGGGGAGGGAGCAAACAACTTAAAATATGATTCTGTGATCTATGATTCTAAAATGTGATATGATTCTGCAGCTTTAGCAACTATACGGTGCAGCAGTGCCTAACGTGAATGAGTCCAAATTCACCCCCTTGGTTCTTCTGATTTTATTTTGGATTGTATGCATAATTTTCAGCAGACAAATAATTGGCAGCGTCTGATCGAATGCTGGTGGGAGACTTCTTATGTTGGTGGGAAACACAGCCTCAAACAACAGGAGAGATGCTTCATTTCAATCCAGTTTGCGTGTAATTGTCGGGAGCTAACCACTCGCTAAATGTGATTTAATTATGCAAAAGATTTCTCAAAGAAAATTCAAAGTTGGGTTTATTAATTTGTTATCACCCATTGGTATCATCTTCTAATGACTGAAGCACGAGCCTGCCAATTAGAATGAGCAGCTTGTGGTTAGGGGCAGAGATGCACGGTGTTTAAGTGAGGCACAGAAACCGCACTCCGTAATTAGTTGGTTTATTTACAAAAGCTAACGGTACAGTGGTTAAAGCACTTGCCTTGCAAGTGAGAGATCTGGTTCAATTCCAGTCAGGGCGAAACCTTGGGCAAGTTTCCTTGCTCCACACGCCTGATAATAATCCATAATTTTTTTTAAAAAAAATTGGTCACTTCAATCCACGACTGTTTGTGGGACAATGCTGTGCGCAATTGGCTGCCACATTTCTCCCACAAAATACACAGTCAATCCCTTTTACAATATATTATGTGAAACATTTTGAAATGTCCCAATGACGTGATCAGGCGCTATGTCAACTGCAAGGATTATTATTATTATGATTACACCTCACTACCCGGGTATAGGACTTTAGTTCATCCCCCAGCGAGAGTGTAATGTTTCCAACCAGTACTTGGTAAATTGAAATACAGTGAGTAGTTATTCCAGATGTATCTTTCTGCAGAATGAGATTGAGTTGTTGAAAGCTGAAAATGATCGTCTAAAGACAGAGACGGGGAGCACTGGAGGAGCAGCCCGCACACAGTCCTCGGCATCGTCTTCCTCATCCTCATCCCGACAATCTTTGGGACTTTCGCTACACAATCTCAATGTCACAGAAGCTGTAACCTCAGGTACAGAAATCACTTTGCTGTTTAATTATTTACTCGATTTTAGCTTTACATTGTGCCAATGGCCTGCCATCTCCCCTCCCTGACTCCCCACTCTTAGAACATAAGAACATAAGAATTAGGAGCAGGAGTAAGCCATTCAGCCCCTCAAGCCTGCCCCGCCATTTGATAAGATCATGGCTGATCTTCTAACTTAAATCTAATTACCTGCCCTATCCCCATATCCCCTAATCCCTCTATATTTTAAAAATCTATCAGTCTCAGCCTTGAAAATGTTCAAGGACTGAACATCTACAGCCTTCTGGGGTAATGAATTCCATAAATTCACTACCCTCTGAGTGAAGAAATGTTTCCTCAACTCTGTTCTAAAAGACTGACCCATAATTTTAAGATTATGATCCCTGGTTATAGATTCTCCTACCAGGGGAAACAGTCTCTCACTGTCTACTTTATCCACTCCTTTAAGAATCTTATATGTTTCAATAAGATCTCCCCTAATTCTTCTGTACTCTAGTGAATACAGCCCTAGTCTATTCAACCTATTCTCATAGGTCAGTCCCCTCATTCTAGGAACTAATCTAGTGAATCTACGCTGCACCCACTCTAAGGCAAGTATGTCCTTTATTAAGTAAGGAGACCAAAACTGCACACAATACTCTAGGTGCGGTCTCACCAAGGCCCTATATAGTTGCAGCAAGACTTCCCTATCTTGTACTCTAAACCTTTTGCGATGAACGCTAACATGCCGTTTGCCTTCTTAGTTGCTTGCTGCACCTGCAAACTAACTTTTTGAGACTGGTGTACAAGGACACCCAAATCCCTTTGTACATTAACACTATCTAACCTCTCCCCGTCCAGAAAATAATTTGCTTTTTTATTTTTGCTACTGAGGTGAATAATTTCACACTTCCGCACATTAAATTCCATCTGCCACCTATTTGCCCACTCCCCTAGCCTATCTATATCCCGTTGCAATCTTATTGCATCATACTCACAGCTGACTCTCCTACCTAGTTTAGCATCATCCGCAAATTTAGACACACTACATTCAATGTCCTTGTCTAGACAATTGATGTAAATTGTAAAAAGCTGAGGTCCAAGCACTGACCCTTGTGGCAGTCCACTAGTTACATCCGGCCAATTCGAGAAAGACCCGTTTATCCCTACTCTCTGTTTTCTACCCGTTAGCCACTCTTCTATCCATGCTAATATGTTCCCATTAATCCCGTGGGCCTTGACTTTGTGCAATAGCCTTTTGTGTGACACTTTATCAAATGCCTTCTTAAAATCTAAATATACCACATCTACTGGATCCCCCCCCCTATCCAACCTGCCAGATACATTCTCAAAACACTCTAAAAGATTAGTTAAGCGTGACTTCCCTTTTGTAAAGCCATGCTGACTCTGCCTAATCTTGTTATGGTCTTCCAGGTATCCCATAACGACGTCTTTGAATAAGGACTCAAGAATTTTCCCTACCATATCAGACTAACTGGTCTATAGATCCCCATGTTTTCTCTCCCACCTCTTATAGGTGTTCTGTTGTTAACCTGCTACTCTTCAGTTTTGATCACTGGCTTCAAAGTGCAGTGTGTATTTAAAGCATTTCTGCTGTAGCATTGCCATTCTTTACCTTGATTTTAGTAACTGTGGTGAAATTTGCGTAGGTTTTCTGGTGCTGATTACCGCCAGTTAGCATGACCATTGTTAGCATTATTAACAAAAACATCTTCAGCATTCCGCCATGTTCTCCATTTCTAGGATCAATCATTATTTTGTAATCATAAAGCAATACCCTAACATTACAGCCGAGTGATCTTTCACACTCCTAAGGATGTATGTGCTTTATTATTGACACCCAGCCCCTTCCACAATGATGTAAACAGTCAACTTTAACTAGACAGTTTCTCTGTTACAACACATCACAATCCATGCCAGTATAGGTACCTTTGTCAGAGATAATAACCCACATTGTATTGTTTCTTTTGCAGATATTTTACTTGATGATGGAACTGATGGGTCTTTTCGGAAAGAAGGTTGTAGTGTTAGAATATTGATCTGTCTGAACAAACGGCTGAAGCGAATAAAGGTAATGTCGTGGGCATTATACTCTGACAGTACCTTAGGACATTCCTCCGACGTGAAAGGCGCTACCTAAATGTTTCTTTAATTAGTTTAGTCTAAAAGCAAAATCTCTACTGCTACATTTGTTTATTTAGCAATGTTGTTGATTGAAATAGTAATGCAGCAATTGTACATTTTTCACCTTTATTTTGCAAAAGATTAATAATCTGGAGGTTTTAAATAATATTTGGGGTTCACGGAACATCCTTCGAAAGCTCTATTTTCCCCAGGAGATAGAATAGTTGACAGAAATCGATGCCAGAGTATGATTGTGTGTTCTGTGGCAGGAATGGGCTTGATGGCAATTTCTTGTCCCAAGCTTTCTGTGGTTTTAATTGGACGTTTAATAATTCTGCTGCTATTACCACATCTTCGCCTACAAAGTACATTGTCATTATACTTTACATTATTTTGTGTAAAACACTCCCGACATAAAGGCATGATATCAAAAGTAAAGATGATTATTTTCTTTAGGATTACTTTTTGAACTGCGGTTGTAAACTAGGAGAATCTGCGGCTGCAGACTCTCTCACGCATGTATGCACATTCACATAACAGTCCAAAAGCTGCAAAATTTGTTTGTAATAGTGTTGTTATTTCCTTTCAAGGATGAAAAGACTCCTCAGTATCTGATAGGGTCCATAGGAGTTAGTGGAAAGACAAAGTGGGACGTTCTCGATGGTGTTATCCGCCGTTTGTTTAAGGTAGGCAGCGGTATAAATTGGTTTGCATTTCATGCTGTTTACACTCACATGGCATGGGGGATTAGCACAATGCAGATAATTACTCTTTTTATTTGAATACTCCTGAAGGAATCTGGGGTCTAAAAAGTGGTGTTCCTAGGGCACTGCTTCACTTACTGAACAAACATCTTTTAGCAATCGGGTGGAGGAGGCTTGAATGAGCCACGGGGCTAATCACCAAACGTAAACCTATTAGGACCATTTACCTGGAGGGAATGCTTTAAGGAATGTCACTCATTTTGACCTGTTTAATCATAGGCCCTTTTGTGTCGCACACTGACGCTTAGACTGAGAGGTCAGGTTAGTCAAAGCGCTCTGAGACGCTGTCTGGCGTGGAGGGCTCTATATAAATCGATGTTGTTGTTGTTGTTGTAGTCTGATGTTGAAGTGCTTGAGAGAAGCAAAGGCAATCTTTCCTTTCTCTTATAGGATAGCGCCTGATTTCACTGGCTTTCTGAGACCCTAACCTGTATTAATGCAAATTGTTGTTGTAATTATTTACTTTGCTGGGCGGAATATTCTGGGAGGTTGAGATGAAATGGGCCAAAAGACCTCCATCAAAATCTGTCAAATTGTCATTTTATCTTTCTGTTTTTTATGCTTTGATAACATAGGAGTATATTTTCCGTCTGGATCCTACCACGAGCCTGGGGCTGACATCTGACAGTATTGTCAGCTACAACATAGGTGATACTGTTAGAGCCAGTAATCTAGAGATGCCTGAACTACTGCCGTGTGGGTATCTAGTGGGAGAGAGCAATGTCATCACTGTGAATCTTAAAGGTAAAGCACGTTTCTTTGGAGGGGACATGGTTATGGATTTGAGTTAATTTTTAAAATAATTTAAACAACTGAAAAGTGGAAAATTAACCAATAGAAATGAACTCTAACCAATTTCTAACCATTGCGATTGCACTGAGCGCTTTGAGACGTCTCAACGACGTGATAATGTGCTATTTCTGAGTCCTGTGGCTCATTGGTTAGAGTACTCGCCTTGCAAGGAAGAGACTTGGGTTCGATATCTGGCAGGGCAAGTACCTTGCGCAAGTTTCCTTACTCTGCATGCCTTATAATAATCCCTCACAAAAAAATTAATTGGTTTTTTCAATCCATGAATATTTGTGGGACACTGCTGTGCACAATTGGCTGCCGCGTTTCGCCCACATATACAGAATCAATTCACTTTACAGTATATTCTATGAAGCTCTTTGAGATGTCTAGAAGATGTGAAAAGCACTGTATCAAATGCAAAGATTATTATTATCCTTATATAATTCTGAGAATTTTTCTCTTTTATAGGTGTGGCAGAAAATAGTGTGGACAGTTTTGTATTCGAAACTTTGATCCCAAAACCCTTAACGCACCGTTACCTCAATCTCCTGCTGGAACATCGAAGAATCATACTATCTGGACCAAGCGGTACTGGGAAAACCTATCTTGCCAATAGACTTGCTGAGTTCCTGATTTATAAATCAGGAAGAGATATCACTGAGGGAGCGGTGGCTACATTCAACGTAGACCACAAATCTAGCAAAGTAAGAAAATGTCCAGACCTAACAACATTTTGGCCTGCGGAAAATGAGATTGTGAACCACTGCAGCAAATTATTGGCATGTTACATGTTTGATGGTGACTGCGGTTGATGTGTAAAATGTGTTTGTAATATTTCAAGGAGCTGCGTCAATACCTGTCGAACCTGGCTGATCAGTGCAGTGCTGAAGACAATGGATCTGACCTTCCTTTAGTAATCATCCTTGATAATCTTCATCACGTCGGGTCTTTAAGTGATATCTTCAATGGGTTCCTCAATTGTCGGTATCACAAATGGTAAGTGAAACTGTTCTTAACAAGTCCTAAATGATCAGAACATTGTCCCAACATATCCCAACCAAAACCTTTCAGCCAGTATTCATTTTTTAATACATTAAATCAAACGTATTTTATTTCAATGCTGAAATCTCATTAGGTCAGCAATAGAGAATGTGTCTAATCTAGAATTGAGCGTTGATTGATGTTTCAAACAAATTGAGAAGATCAGAAGATTTCTGCAGTTAGCTGGCTCAGATCAGTTCGAGCACATTGGTGCACAAGTGCTCCAAACACTCAGTGCTTGTCTGAAACTCATACATTGCTAAAGCATCCTAAGCTGTGATTCATATATAATATACATTAACAAATCCTTGCATTTGATATGGCGCCTGATCACGTCTTTGAGACTTCTCAAAGTGCGTCACAGAACATACTGTAAAGTGAATTGACTGTTTATTTGTGGGCTAAACACGGCAGCCAGTTACGCACAGCTATGGATCACAAACAGTCGTGTGTAAAGTATAAGTACATTTGGTTGATGATGCTCCATCCCAAGTATAGTGTTGACTAATTGAGTCTGTCTGGAAGACTGAGGGGCTTGGATGCCTTCTCATCTCTGAATGCATAATTCTTACAACAACAATTAGCATTAATGCAGGGTAGGATCTCAGAGCACTACACTTTACAGTAAATCTTATTAAGTGCTTTCAACTTCCTTCTTAATGTGAAAGGTGCTATAGCAAATGCAAGGACAATTATGATTCTAAGTCATTAAGGTGTTCCTTGATTTACAAAGACCATTTGTTGTATGTTAATCAATGCTGGAGTTTATTTGGTAAATTGATTTATGTTACACTGAACTCCAATGTAATTGTTTCACTCTTTGCTGTTTTCTATTTATCGTAAAATTAGATTAGCCACACTGCTCCCATGCTTTATATGCAATGAGAGGTCCATGTTCAGGTCATTTTTTATGCCTTGGTAATTGGGGTTGATTTTAAGGGATTCCATTGTACAGTAGAAGGCCGTTTATCCATGACTCGATGCACTGGCACTTCCGTATAACCGGTACGCCAAAAAAAAAGTCCCCATTCGATAAACCGGAACTTATCCGGAACAATAGCAGTGGAGCATTTGTAAATGCCTAAATAATAACATAATAACAGAATATTGCATTGGCACTCACCATCAAAACCACTCTCCTGAGCCCCCCACCCCCACTGGTGATGCTGCGCTTGAAGCCATGATGCTGCAGTTGAGGTTTACAGTCCAGTGACCACTCCCAAAATGGAGCACGCCAAGCGGGCGAAAAAAACGGAGCGCGTATGACTTCAAAGTCACACTAGCAGCAAGCCGATAACGCTAGCCAATAACCCACATTGTCACGTTTGGTTTGGTTTTGGTCTGCCGCTAGTAGAGTCTAGGGCTTCGACTTGCAGCTAGTAAAGTTGCGCGACTTTAAAATCGCGCCTTATTTCACCCGCCTGGCGTCCCCCATTCAAAAAAGAATCGCTGGACTGTAAACCTCAATCATTAAAGGTGAGAAGCACAAGAGAGCAGCCCCAACAACAAGCACCAACACAATACTCTGCCACTATCTGCTATTACCTAGTCTAGTGTGTTAAAATAACTTAAATTTTTTTGTAGTGGGTTTTCAGCAGCGGCCGCTCAAATATCCGGCAGGCGCTTTAACCGGCATTGGCCAGGTCCCGCAGATAAACGGGCTTCTACTGTACTTAAATACATTCAAGCTATTTAAAAATGACACATGTTGTAATTTATCTGTTTCACTTTTTTTAAAATTAATTCCTGCAGTCCATATGTTATTGGAACAATGAACCAAGATGTGTCTTCTTCTCCCAATTTGGAGCTCCACCACAACTTCAGGTACTTGCAATATTTTTTTTATCTCCACAAAGTCTGACACTGAATATTGAGATCCCCAAATATTTATCCTCAGAAGTATCATTACACTAGTGTGAAGCAATGGTCTTAACTACTGTGATGGAAAAGTTTCCCCCTCTCCTTGCAACACCGCCCCCCCCCACACCCTTTATGTTTTATAGGTGAAGCCACAAGTGACTTGAGTACTGGAATCATTTGCTTGTTTTTTCTGTCTAGGTGGGTACTTTGTGCCAATCATACTGAACCAGTTAAAGGATTTTTGGGTCGATATCTACGCCGTAAACTGATTGAAACCGAAATTGACAAAAATATGCGCAGTGGTGACCTCATTAGGATTATTGACTGGATTCCTAAAGTCTGGCAGCATTTAAACAACTTTTTGGAGACGCACAGTTCATCTGATGTGACAATTGGTGAGTTCTGCTGTAGATTAATTCCACAATAACCCAATTTTTTGCTGCTTCATTAGTACTGTACGTGGATTTGTGAGTTATTTTATATAATCTGATTTTATTACTTGCTGCTGCCTTAGGTCCACGCCTCTTCCTCTCATGCCCTTTGGATGTTGATGGCTCAAGGGTTTGGTTCACAGATCTGTGGAACTATTCTCTCATACCGTACCTTCTGGAAGCAGTTCGAGAGGGTCTCCAGGTAACTTCTTTTAGAAATTGCATCTTCTTTACATCATATTGCTGCTGCTGCAGTATACCACAAATTGGAAAAGTAAAGCCATACAGCTACATTTATTGTATCTACATTTATTAATGTTACAATGTCTGCATGTGAACTTCCTGAATTCCTTGAAAAACCAAGGACGATTGACGATTCTGTGGCACACGGCAGCTTAACAGAGGAGAGGAAATAATCAATCTCCTTATGATTTAAAGACATTTAGCTTCTGGATCATAATGGGTGGAATTATTTGTTGTAACAGTGTATAAATGAGTACAATAAACGTGTCATTCCCACCACTTTCCCGCAGCTGTACGGCAAAAGGGCTGCTTGGGAGGATCCAGCCAGGTGGGTGGTGGATGCGTATCCTTGGTGCTCAGGGTCGTTGCAACACGAATGGCCATCCTTACTACAGCTAAGACCTGAAGATGTAGGCTATGAAGGCTACACCTCTGTGAAGGAGGGAGGATCCTCCAAGCATGTTGCACAGAGCGACTCTGAGGGAGATCCGCTGGTAAGATCTGCAATGAGATGGAACTTTGCAATGTCGCCATCCATGCGTTTCATTTCTCTTTTTTCCCCATGACTTCATATTTTTGCATTTAGATAACTTTAAGCTGCCTTAATGGGGAATCACAGCCATCACCACTTCAGGCTATTTGTTTGAAGGGACCGGAAAACCCATCTTGAAAATTCAAATCAAGACTTAGAGGTTTTATAAAACATTCCAATGATATGGGGAATCCGCATTACTGTAGGGAGGAAGCCTTGGGCTCTGCTGTTTATTTTCTGCTTTGTTGGCGATAACCCCTACAGTTTTCATCACATCTCAATCACTTGTCCAAAGACTAGGACTTCACTCAACACCTTAATTGCCAGGTCCATCATACTTATCTTGCAATTTTTAAAGCTGATTTTTCCAAAACAAGTTCCCTTTAAATTTTCAGTCCTCCCGTCTGCCCCAGCAGGAGTTTACCTCCTCCATCTTTTTAATGTTTCCCCAGGCATCCTTTGCCTGGGGAAACATTAAAAAGATGGAGGAGGTACCTCGATCAAGTGTCATTCATCTTGCATGAGCCTACCAACGAGTAGCAGCCGGCTACAAGGCTCTTGTAGCGGAGTTTATATGTTACTCTACCAACATCAAACACATGTACTTCCATTGGATTAACTGCAATGATTTAGGAGCAAAACCCTGGATAATTTTCCCTCATGCCTTATTGCTAACCCTGTCTGGCACTTCTGAGAACATTCTGGCTTAGATCAGCTAACTCAGCACAGACCAGGGATTGAAACAATAGAATGGTGGAACAAGCTTGAGGGACAGAATTGTCTACTCCTGTTCCTATGCCCTATGTTACTAAGATTATATTGACTTCCAGGTAGGTGCATGAGTGGTTCCATTAGTGTGCATTGGTGTGCAGATGGCACTCTAGACTGAAACAGCCATTACATGTGGTGCGGTGAGGAAATGTGTGAACACGGCAAAATTATTAACGTCTGTCACATCTTTTGACGACTCAGCAAACGGAGTTCGGTCTTCTGATAGGATATGCAAATTTAAACCACTCTAAATCAATAGCTCAGCAGGAAGCTGGTGCACTTATATGCTCAGAAAGCTAGCTTGTTGAGGAGAATTGTGTACAACATTGTGCGATTGAACATTCTGCAATTGAAACTGCAAGTTTCTACGTGCTAAAAACAATACACACCATATACTAACTGAAGGGAGGGTTATTGTGGGATATGTTATAATATGAAAAGGTGGGCATATTTACAAAAGCTACTGAGCATTTCACTGTGTGTATTTTTTTGTACATTACATGGGCGAGAGAACATCGGTTGATAATTAGTCGTGCATAACATTTCTGTGACTTTTCTGTCCAGATGAATATGCTAATGCGTCTCCAAGAAGCTGCCAATTACTCGAGCGCCCAAAGCTGTGACAGCGACAGCACCAGTCACCATGACGACATCTTAGATTCATCGTTGGAGTCGACCCTCTAAAGAATCAACAGGGTGGAAGATTATCAGAAGTCTTGTTCAACCAATCTACTGACCATGCAAAGCAAAACAGCATAACCCCACTGACTAGTTGATGGTGATCTGCTGTTTGTGTGTAGGCAAGAGTTTTTCAGTATCGAGATCTGTTGTGGGAGGCTGGGGTGGGGGGTGGGTAAAGCTTAAATGTACTACGTTGAACGATATTCACCTTTTGAGGGGCTGGAACAGAGCCTAATTTGTCAACCGTAAGAGACCCAAAAAAGAAGAGTATGTTGATGTTTATCTTCAAAACTACAAATAATTGCACATGAATCAGCCAAAACTGGAATTTTTTGATAACTGCAAAGTATTTACATCGGTAAACCTTATTTCATTTTTTTACAATGAGGTGCTGTGAGAATCGGAACAGTTACTCACTGTTTCTACCCCTGTCCTGAGCTCAGCTATATCAAAATGGTGCTGGTCAAAACAACTGTAATAGTCTTTGGTTTACACCACTGCCCATTCCTTGATTCTCACAGCTTGTAGACAATAAGCACAAGGGGCAATGTGCAATCACAGAAGCTCTGCTTTTATAGCGTTGAAAATGTGCCAGCTTTATCCAGCGCTGCTTGTCCAAAACTAAGTAACTGAAGCTTGTGGTTGCACATTTTTTTTTACAGGCTTAATTTTATGGATTTCTAATGCTGTTTTTAAATTACAGGTCTTTTAACTTTAAACAAAAGTTTCTCTGTCACCAAACCTAACTTCCACTGATACAAATGCAAATTTGTACCATTATTAGCTACGAAGAAGGGCTACAACAGGCTACAAAAGATTTTCAGTAACAAAGTGGAGATGCTATTCATTATGGTGCTGACTTACTTGCCTTAGTCTTAACAGGTTACAAGAGTAAATGAAGACACTTAATGTTATTAGAAATTTGTATCTTGCACCACTGATACTGTACATCTTGATTTGTGAATACCTAATGAGAAATGAACAATTCCATATCTCTTTAGAGCAGGACATTGGTAGAATAAGGTAGTGAAAAGCAGGGTAAGAAGTAGTTTATTAGCTTTTATTTTGTGGATAAAAGGCAGCTCTGCCTATCCTAACAAACAAGCCTAAGTAACAAACCCACCTGTTATCATGTCTTCTTGAGAAGTCTAGAAAGTACAGTAATAGAGAACTGATTTTAGAGTGGGGTTTTTATTCAAGTTACCCAGCAGAGCTGGGAGCACTTGATAGAGCATGAGCACAAAATGTCTTACTGTATAGAACTTAGCATGTTTTTAGTGCATATGCAAGATTGAAATGTTTCTTTATGTTATAATGAATGAAGTAATGACCCAACCTCTAAGGGGACAGGGGGAAGAATTGTCTTGTTTTATACATTATTCTGTTTTAATGATCACTTTATGGAATTTATTCTTTTTTTTGGTTTGATTTTTTTTATTAAAGGTTGGTTTTGCACAAGTGTGGGAAGCTGTACAGTATATAAGAAAAAAAAATGCCTTGCACAGTAACCGTTGTAATGCATTATTTGTGTACTACTTGTTGGTGTAAACATTTATTTCACTTGAATATGCTGGGATTTTGTAAACACTGTTGATAATCTTTGTTCAAACTGATGTGCTTTTGTCCAGTAAGTATGGTTGTTAGTGCTATGCAGAAGCGCGACATGCTCCCATGTTCTTCACTTTTAAACATGAGCCAGAAGTCCCAAACTGCCAACTCTTAATCTTCTGTCTAACTCTGACATCTAAATAACTTCCATTTGTTTTAGTCAGCCTAGCACACAGTCCGTTGTCCTTTCTGTGATCCATCTCAGTGAGACTTTGAGGATTTTTGTGAAACAGTTGTCTGTAAACATTTTATATTCTGTACATTTTGATGTAACATACAATGTAAATAGGCGGAAACGATGAAAACAATCATCTGAGAGTTTTGTAGTCTTTTTAAGGCCCTAACCTTTGAGTTAAATATTTGGTGTAACCAGATTAATTGGCTGTTGTCGTTAATCTTGGTTTTAACTGTACCTCTAGCTTGTAAGCAGCTTGTACATGGTTTTCCAGACATGCACATTGTATCTGTCTAAATTATTACTTTACCATTAAAGTGACACTATTTATTGAATTAAGATTCTCTTTGGCATCTTGTTTTTTTTTCTGGATTTCATTTATGTTTTTACCTTATGCGCAGCAGGGTGCGATATAATTGCAACGTTTTATAAATCAGGACTGGGTGAATAAGGAGTTAAAAGAGCTCTCTTTCAGATATGGGTTCCCTGTTTCACTGGTACTTGATATTTTTAAATTCTATCATTCAGCAGTGTCAAGATCTCCAAAATGAAAGAACGTAAGAATTTGCTCGGCGAAAGAAGACCGAGGCCCATCCAGTTCCACCATCCTGCCAGTCGCATGACATGTCGTGTCTCAAACTATATATTGTGTATCCCGAGATAAATTTCATAACAGAAATCTGTCTAACTTGTTCTTGAACGAGTGAGCTCTCAATTTCTGCTTCACTGCCTGTGCTGTTTCCATACAGCAGTCGGTGTGCAGTGATGACACCTGGTGTTACCCAGCATTGGGTAATAGGATTCAGCCACCACCTCA
The DNA here is from genome assembly GCA_035084275.1 of Hydrolagus colliei. Taxonomy (NCBI): domain Eukaryota; kingdom Metazoa; phylum Chordata; class Chondrichthyes; order Chimaeriformes; family Chimaeridae; genus Hydrolagus; species Hydrolagus colliei. The sequence goes on along the minus strand of CM068746.1, from coordinate 16,709,754 downwards.
ATGTCACTTTGTTTTTTTCGTCGAGTAGAATACACTCACAAACTTGCAAAATCATGAATTATTCACAAATTAGCGAGGAGGTGTCCCGCTGTAACAGTGCCTGCCGCATAAATAATTTATTTAAACCATGCATTTGGCACAAATGCTCACTGATAGCTATTTCAGGGATTTTGATCAGTGTACAAAAATCGTGCTATATGATATTTAATTATATATTGTTAGGTTTTTTTTTAGCAGGGGTATTGCTGCTGTGTAAAATTGCAGCTATCACAAAATCTGGTGTTGCAAACAATGAAAGCCCTGAAGCAGCTTTTCAATCTCTGTCAAGCTTGCTCCTTCCACTCGCTGGTCCCTGCTTGTTATGCAGAAATGCAGGCAATGTGTCCAGGATACACAGAACAGATGAAAGAACATCATCACCAGTCCTTGATTGGAGTAAACTGTGATTTATTTTTCATTTTTATACAAGTAATTTTACCAGTGGATTTCACATCCACAAAATCATTACTTTTGACAATACAAACCAATGGAGTCTCCTCTGATTCACAGGATCACACTCAGCACATTTGTTAAATTGATAAAAAAGTGCTTTAAAATAAAGATAATCAAGCTGTGTGAGTGATCACCTGTCTCACAGTCTTTTCATTCCACTCCAGTACCTCTGCAATGCAATGGATGAATAAATTCCTGGATCACCCGCAGTGACCCTCCTGTTTACAGTGCAGTTCTGGAGGACTGTAACATGTCCGTCTTTCAGATGAGACGTTAAACCAAGGTTGAATCTGCTCATCATATAGCTATTAATGATCCCATGACACTGTTCGAAAAGAGAAGGGAACTTGAGCCACTGTCCTGGTCAAGAAACAAATAAAATTGGACACTCACTCCATGAATGTTTACTATGGTGTCCTAAAAAACACATGCAGCTTGACAATGCAATATGACTTTACTCCATATGCTGTAAAGCACTTTGAGATGTCTCAATTATATGATAAGTTTCTATAACAAATGCAAAGATCATATCAGAGTTGTTTAGGGAGAATAAATGTTAACATGAAGTACTTAGCCCCCTTATGCATCCTATAGCTTTGATATATAAAAGACTTAGTAACACAGGAGGATGGGAATGTGTTTGAGACAATTAAAGTTTGTTTAGCTAGCTTATTACATGAGTTTTAAACACCTATTGGTAAAAAGTAGCTGGTGGAGCAGTACATTGTCAAAAGTGTGAACCTTCATATCGGACATTCAACCAACGTCTTTCTGTTTAAATGGATGGTAAAGATCCCATGGCACTATTCGAATGGAGCTTCTCCTGGTATTCAGACCAACAATCATCTAGATAACATTGGTAATTTATTACAGGGCTGTTTGTGGGCTATGTAGAAATTGACTGCTGCATTCACTTACAGATACACACTGAAAGTTTCCTGACAAAGTGTGGTGTTTTGAGACATCCTTGACGTTATTATGGAGTCCTGTAGCTCAGTGGTTAGAGCACTCACATTGCAAGCGAGAGGCCTGGGTTCAATACTAGGCAGGGCAAAACCTCGGGCAAGTTTCCTTACTCCACATACCTAATAATAATCCCTTGCAAAAAAACAATAATAAATTGGTCATTTCAATCCACGACTGTTTATGGGACACTGCTGCGCACAATTGGCTGCCGTATTTCACCCACAAATATACAGATTATTCTAAATATTCTAAAGGATAAAGAGAGATTAAAGGACATGGGAATAGGGTAGCTAAATGGAATTAGGTTAGAAGATCAGCCATGATCTTATTAATTGGAGGGGCAGGCTCGAGGGGCTGAATGGCCTACTCTTGCTCCTATTTCTTATGTTCTTACAATTAATTCACTTTACAGTATATTCTGTGAAACACTTTGAGATGTCAAGAAGATGTGAAAAGCCCTATATCAAATACAAGGATTATTATTATACTTATTGAACCTAATGCAGGAATTACTGTCTTAAACACAGGAGGATGGGAATGCGTTTAAAAATTAAAAAATTAAAAATTACTGTTTTAAACACACAAAGATTGGGTATTTCCAATGACATGAATGTTTTTGATGCGCACCATTTATGGTATATACAGATGGACAACTCACTTCCTATGCCCTGGCCAGTTCTCACTTTAAAGAAAAACGGGTTGATTTTTAGTCCATCAAGTAACCGCCAATGACTCTTCCCTCCAATAATGGGATCCATTAAAATGGAACTTGGCCTGAAAATTGTAACTAAGACTCTTAGATATTGAGGTTGGCACACATTTCTTCACACAGAGTGATGTGAGGATATGGAACTGTAACTAGAGGTGGAATCAATAGAGATGTTTAAAATAAGATCGACAGATACTTGGGTAGCAGAGCTTATGTGGTCATTAAAAGAACGTGCTAAGTCATTGCCTGACAAGTATAGAAATTTATGTGGTTTGAAAGGTTGGAAAGCTATTGAGTGATTGTTCACTTCCTATGAAGGAGAAGCAGACAACAAATTCATCTCCCAACACGTGGTTGCTAATATAGCTTTACAGTACTGTACATCTGTGCCTTTTAGCGTTTATGGGGCTGCACACAATAATAAACTAGTCTAAAGTGCTGCCTGTGCTTCCATGTTACTTGATCACTGATGTCTGATATTGATGTTTGAAGGCCAAGGACTTGATGTTCTTTGCTGGAGTGCTCGATTTTCAGGAAATCAAAGATGACATTGAATCAATCAAGTCTGCTGTCATGTTATAGCGATCACAATATTTGCCTAAATGGTGGAATTTGTAGAACTGTACATTCCTGCTTAATATAGAAAATCCCACAACAGATTGCAAGATGCAAATCATTCCTCAGTTTGAGACTGAAAAGTGATAGGGTGTGGGACAAGTCAGCATGTAGGAAGGTGCTAGCAGTATATTCAACTGGAGAGTGAAAGCCAACCAAATGTCAGGGTTCAGTTACAGACTTTAGTGCATTGGCATTGTGTCTTAGGTAATGTGGATGTTTGCTTTCTTACCAATGTCGAATAAAGATTCAGTGATTTCTTCACAGAATGATTATATCATGTTACAGCAATTTTGTAAGAAAACAACTCGTAAGGCATTGAATCCTACTTTATGTCCCTGTATAGAAACCTGTTGCTTTCTGAGCGAGACAAGGGATGATTGTCTGCTGTACAAATAGACTACATTCAAATTATTCACAAAGAATTAACAAGCTCGTTCCTGTGTGTGTATTATGCCATGTTTGATTAGACAAGCTAGGTCTTGAAAGATAGTGCCTCAGAGGTAATTATAGAGACGTATAACATTTTAAATAAGATTGGAAAAAGTAAACCTAGAACAATACTTTTAGCATGCACCAAGACAGAAGAATAAGTTGCAGGTTTACAGTTACAAAGGACAATTTGAGGTCAGAGGTACTTATGTCTTTATAAATACCCCTGAGTCACTATCTTTTTGCTGATTCAGAAGGTAATTAATGACTGGTGGGGTGTAATACCAAGACAGTGGACTAATTTCATAAACAACCGGATGCTTTTTAAATGAGGGTGGGTCTTCTGGTGGATTGAGATCAGATTGGCTGAAGGGCCTCCTTCATTCAAAGCAGTCTTATGATTGTAATGTCAGGTCCTGCTACAGGTTGACTGGGCAATGGATAATCACTGGGCCTGGGAGCTGGTTAGAAGAAGGGAATATGTTTGGAGTCCATTATACAATTCAATTGGTGTGAGCAGGAGCCATCACAGATTACGAAGCTGTGAGTAAATATGGGAGTAAAGGACATGTAATGTTCTCACTTTTTATTATAAAATGTGGATTTGGTTAAAACTTGATCTGTCTTCCAAATTTTATCAAGAACTTGCAGTTTTATTGTGTACCTCATGCAGGGTAGCGTCCCACAACTCTTAAATAAGGCAACAAATTACTCAGGTCATAGCAAGTCACTTTGGTGAATGATATTCTTTTTTATTGAAGTTCTTCTACAAAATACGGTCACTACACTTCCCATTATATCCTGTGACTTGTTCTGTCACAGCTTCCTGATGTGAAAGGTGCTGTGCCAACTACTGTATAAGGATTATTTATTTGTTTAAGCGTTGCTTCACATAGATTTTCACAAATTTCTTGCCATTTGCAACATTGCTGAATGTCTACCTGAATAGCTACAATATTCTCCATGGCACAAAGATTTTATAATGTTGGTGTTGCAAGGCACTGCGACAGTGATCCAGGGACCAAAGGGACTGCTCCAGCATCTTATAGCAGGTTCTTTCAATTTGTCAGTGCATAGCTGTTCTTTGAGGCATGTAGTTGGGCTATAAAACAACATTTGAGGCCATCAATATTGTTCTTTTAACGCCAGCCTTGTAGATCATTATCTTGGTCAAGTAAACCTGCCACATGACAAACTGAGAATAAAAGAGTCCTATGAAAACTACAGTCTCTTGAGGATTGTATCTGGGAGTCACTAAGCACCTACATGTTGAAGAAACAAAAGCTCTGAAGTTTAGTGATGGTGGTCATATTTCAATATGGGTACAGCCAATGACACCCAGTACTCTTGGGATGCGGCTGAGCATACAAAAGTACTTTACTATATGTCTAATGGTTCGTCTGCATTTCAGGAATAAATGGATGAACCTGCCAGCACTCTGGAGCTGTGCATCTGTCACCCGAGTGCAAATGGATATGGTGACTTGTGCAATGCCACTGTAATCTGCACCTGGTGCTTAAAAAGTCCTAATAGCAAAACAAGTAACCGGAATGATTTCAAAGTCTGAGGAGTGGGTGTCACTGCAAATCCCTGTAACACTGGACCAAGTTTGTAGCAAATCTCACTAATTATTTCCCTGGTGAGTCTAAATCTATACCCAGTTCTCCTCAACTCTTATCTTCTTGATCTTGTTCATGTGTGCGCTCAGATAAAGCAGCCAAGGACTCCCCAATGTATCCTATAATTAATCCTATTCTCTCGGTCTGAAAGGAATGGATGTGGATAAAGCTGTTAAATCCACTGTGGCACCAACCCTTTTCCTACACCCCATTATAGGGAGTGTTTGAAACAGTCCCATCTGATATCTGAAAACATTGACTTTAGTATGGGTACTGATATGATGGTGTGTCTGATATCATCATACAGTATATGACGGAAGCAGCGGTGAGTTCTTGCTGTGATTAACCACAATAATAAAATTGGTCATTTCAATCCACGACTGTGTGTGGGACACTGCTGTGCGCATATGGCTGCCGCGATTCGCCCACAAATATATACAGTCAATTCACTTTACAATATATTCTGTGAAGCGCTTTGGGACGTTGATAAGATGTGGAAAGCGCTATATCAAATGCAAGGATTATTATTATTAATCCATTTGGGTCCAAAATTCACTGTAAACGTCTATTGCTCTTGCAGCCCATATGTGCTTCACCGAGAACATCTGCTGGAATAGTCGGGGGGGGGGGGGGGGGAGGGGGAGGGAGAGGGTGGATGGTGGCTTTCTAATGTATCCAATGGCCCAGTCATTCCTTATCACAGTTGTACTTTTTCCAGAAGGTACAAAAAGGGAAGCTGCCATTCAATTTTGCACAATTGATATATTGACATTGTTAATAAAAAAAAACTGTCATTCTAATACAGTGTAAAGCTCTCGTCTCCACTCTGATCCACCTCCTCTTTATTTGCTTGCTATTTTAGTTTACTAATAAGTGAGAGGGTACAGAATTGCCTGTTGCCAAAGCATGCTGATTTTCAATGATCACAATGCTACTGCCACTTGACTGTTAACAATGTTAAATGGCATGAGAGTGGTGAGACGCAGCTTTGAGTTCCTTAGGCCACTGACCTCAGGCACACTGTGCAGGGAAGGTACCTGTACAATCGGGAGAGCTGCCCCAGGCTATGACTCTACCCTCTCTGAACAGCCTCACTGGAGATCTCGCAGTTCATGTCTGTAAGTGATGGGTACGAGAGGGAAATCAGCATAACCAAAGGGAGAAGAGAGAGATTTAATACTCCCCCAAAAAGAATCGACATAAACCGACTGTCAAGACATAACATTAGATCAACAACAACATTTGTTTATTGGAATCTACAAAGAATTGCTAGAGACATTTCAGAATGTTTGTTTTTCTATCTTTCAATCTTATTTTCCCTGTGCCGTGCAGAATGGGCTTGCTTGCCTCAGAACCTAATAATAATCTTTGCATTTTATATCGTGCATTCCTGTAGCTCAGTGAGCACTCGCCTCACAAGCGAGATACCTGGATTTGATTCCAGGCAGGTCAGGGCGAAACTTGGGCAAGTTTACTTTTTCCACATGCCTAATAATAATCCCTCAAAAAAAAAAAATTTGGTCACTCACTCCATAACTGTTTGTGGGACAGTGTCTTACTGCTGTGTGCAATTGGATGCTGTGTTTCACTCACAAATATACAAATAATTTGAGACTTCTAGAAGGTACATGAAAGGCATTATATAAATGTAAGTTTTGATTGATGGATTGATTGATTGACCGATCGATCGATTGAAGGTACGAAAAGTGCTATATCAAATGCAAGGATTATTTTTATTATATAGCGCCTTATCATGTCTTCAAGGCATCTCAAAGCGCTTCACAGAATATACTGAAAAGTGAACTGACTGTACATAATTGTTGTGTTATTTTGTTTATGTGGGGGTTGGGTGGGGAGAGGTGTATTGATTTGTCCATACGGTAGTTCATCTCTAACATATCCTGCTATATAACTGGTGCTGTTTGCTGTACCTGCAGTGCGTAATTTTCTTTCGCTGACTGAAATTAGAAGGACTATTTTGTGACATCATTTTTCTGCGGAAATGACTCATTTGGACTCGATTTGGAACAACTGTATTACTCCAGAGGCTAAGTAGTCAGGTGCAAATGTGCAGTTGTGCTGGCTCTTTTGAAATTTAGTGATCGTGCATAACCAGTCTATAATCGTTTGATTTGCATTTATTAATGATGGACTTTGACCACTGAGTATAACTGGTATATGATAAACGTACCACTTATGTGACATTTCTACTGCTGTACGTTAAGAGACTATAATGCTTGCCAGAACTCACAAACCTGGAGATGGTGAAACCGCATGACTTATTTTCCATATAAACATCTTATACTTTTACCCAGGACTCCCTCCAGGTTCAAAATACATGCCTCTTACCCCAGAGGATTTCATTTATTTAAAATCTCCGACTCACATGTTTTTAATGGAAAAGAGGCAGAGCCTAATATATTTTTCATTGTGAGCACTAACGTTCTTGAATAGCCAGGAAAGCACTTAAAATACAGTACAAGGGGACAGACATTAAATATTTAAATCTTGAAATATATTTCACGATTTAGTCTGTCCTCCACCCCCCCGGTTAGCAATGAAGACAATTCTATACAGTGATATAACCGGTTACCCGAATCTGTCACAGAAAATGAATTAGTTTCTGCTTGTAATCTGCTAACATCATCACACTGCAGTGTCTTACTGCAGAGAAAACATGGAACATAATAAATAGCAGGAACGAGTTACAATTGTAAATCACAGTGATGTTAAATACAGTTACAGATGGGTTGTATCTGTGTTCTAACCCAAAATATTCTGCTTCCACCACTTCCATTGGAGCAACAACAATAAAAATATTACACGTCCAGAGGGTGTCCCAAGGAGCTGAACAGTCAAGGATCAGGACTCGAACACTGGGGAGGGGCAGGGTAGTTGGGACGGTGAGAGGTGGGAGGGGGGCAGAAGGCATGATCGAAAAGGGGGGTCTTAAGACCAGCCTTGGAGGCAAGAGAGGAAGTGAGGTGAAGGGACTGTGGAATGGAGTTCCACAGTGTAGGGCAGAGAGGCTGAAAATGCAGCCACCGATGGTACGGTGGGTTGGGCAGTGGACATGTAGCAGACCGGAGCCCGCTGATCGGAGGGGCCGAGCAGCTTGGTAGGAAACACAACCCCACACTTAGTACTGTTGCTGAATTCTCAACCTTTATTGGATGTAGGACAACTGCATCCATTCCACACATTCATCCTATCTAGTTCTGATTGATGTCTGAGTCAAAGTAATCAATCAAATTGACTGGTGCATTCATATACAAAGACATACACTTCACTACACTTCACGAAAACTTTGTGATGTGAAATGCCTTGATGCATTCTGCACATAAAAGGGGCTAAAATAAATGCCAGGATTAAGCAAGTAATGAGATGAGAAGTGTATATTCCTGGCCTTAATCACAGCTTCCTAATAATCAGATCCAGCTGTTAAGTTACCCTCTGTGTAAATAATTACCTTCTAAAAGAGAATAGTACTGTACACAACAGGTAACATCTGCTCTGACATCCAGATATGTCTAATTTACTGAGCAGATAAACTGTTGTTTGATGCTTGAACTTCCCGCAGAGCCCTTGTTATTGTGTGAGAGGAAACAATGAATTGTAACTTGATCATAGTCACGAACGTTGGCAGAAATGTGTGTGTCCCTGTTCCTGGCATCACACCCAGCACCTGCACATTGTGTGAATGGAAACCTTTCCTGTTTTTGTAAACATTTCCATTCAGAACAGCTTCGCAAATAGACATATGGTTGGGGCCAATATTGCTTAGATCATTGGGAATACAGAAGTGATGTGTCTTTTTTTAACTCATCATTTCCTGGGAGTGGGGTGGCGTGGGGGCAGTGGAAAGAATGGTGAAGCAAAGATATAAGTACTGTAGTTTCCTCCTTATTGGAGCAGAGATCATATATGCAATATGAGGATTTAATGTTTCATAACAGATTGAATATTATTGTTACATTTAAGTTGTAATTTAATTTCCCTTCACTCTCCCCGATCCTGACCCCTGTGTGGATCTAAAACACTGACTGTCCAGTGGCTTGGGATGTCCTCCCGACATGAAAGGCGCTATACAAATGTAATGTTTTTGTTATTGTTACGACGGTTTGCGCTTCGCAGACAAAAATTTAACTGTTGCCAACTTTACTGATTGATTCTCATGGTTTCACTGAATGGATCTCTTTATATTGCTTGTTATTGGAAAGTGTCAGCCTAGCTCGGTTGTGGGTTAGACTTGCGGTTTCAAGCCCCATGTCATTGAACTCATAATCCCTGCTGACACTCCATATCAGTACTGGGAGAACATTGCATTGTTGGAGGTGCTGTCCTTCAGATGACACAAGCTTGTGTTCTGTCATGCCCATTCAAGTGACATTACAGATGTCATGGCACTATTGGAAAACAGAAAGGAGTTTCTCTCGGTGTCCTGGCCGACAATCCCACAAATAAAATTGGTCACTCGCTTCATGGCTGTTTGTGGGGCATTGCAGCCAATTTCTGCACAGCAGCATTTGTCCACAAAATACAGTCACTCCACCTTTACTGTAAATTCCCCTCCTAGTGGGAAAGGCTTGATACGCGAGGATTATTAGTGTACATATTTGATGACGCGCGATGATTTTGATAGCGCCCGTCCCCTATGCCATTATTTTGCTTCTCTTCACAAACTCACCCTGACCTCTGGCTCAATCGTGAGATGGGAATCAACAGCTTAACTACATCCACACAATAAACTCAAATTCCAGTCAGCAGCACAGCAGCATTATCACCTACATCACAGCCATTGGTTAAAACGGCTGCAAGCGAGCCTGTAGCCAGCACAGAGCAATTAACACTGCAAGTTGAGGAACACAGATTCAACAGACCTGTGAATGCACCAGGCCTCAGCTGTGATTTATCTTACCTCACCCCCTCCACCATTGAATCACTGACAGACGCTGCCTTGGCTCCCACACGAAGAATGGGCATGGTCCTGTGGGGACTGGCAGTGCTTGTGAATCTTACTGCTGAATGAATCAGTACACACAAGAAAGGGAATGGAGAGCAAAGTGAGATCATTATAAAGAGGGATCATTACAACCAAAGGACATAAGTGGTCGCAGCCACAAGTATGGTTGCTTTGAGAATCTCTAAATAACCAATTGTTGGGACTTCTCTTGTAGTTTAACGTGGATTGTGTTGGTAACTGGTCTTCTATTTCTTTTGCTCCTCTAATTTTCTCTTATCTCCTTTTCTCCAAAGAATGTTTAACTCCTTTTCCCTTCATCCACTGGTAGCAATCGCTCTGTGGGTTATTATTCATGAGGAAGGAACATTATAGATCTGCTATGTCATTAAGAAACACGCAATGTTGCTCATTGAGCTATATCTAATCTGTGTATTTTCTACCCTCTGCTGGATCTCAGAGAAATTGGTTCTCTTTGAACTGAAACTGAAATTATCATTGATTGCAGTGGTCTTGTCATCCAGTTAGCTGGGCAGTTAAACACAAATTTATGTTCATGAAATAATTCCATGCGAATCTTGCAGTTTCTTCTAGCCTTGGCATTTTGCCAAGGCTAAAATGCTAAATATCATAATTTCCTTCTCCATATTTACAGCTTCTCATTATTTCTGGCACTCTCCTCCCAAGTTTCTGATCAGCGCTGAGAGAATTTCTGCCTTGCAGGAGTTGAGTATATAGTAATCCTCGTGACAGTTAATTGTGATTGTTTGTATGATTGAATGCAACTTTCCTCTGGCACCAATTCTCTTTTGGTTATACTGTACTGGGAAAAAACCATCAGGAAACTCTCAGCACTGGTTTCCTCCAAAAGATGTTTTTTTTCTACCTGGTTATCTCTTTGATAAGTAGCTAGATTCTATTACAGCCAACCTGATTTGCGTAGATTAATATACAGTTTGCTTTGCAATGCCACAGAAGGTGATTTCAAAACATTGCATCTGAGGATTTTAGGGACTCAGTACTCAGACTAATTTCAAAATTTGTTTGATGAATCATAAGTACATTGTTTATTATGTAATGATTTGTTATCAGTAATGTGCATAGAAAAGTGACTGGTAGACTGATATTTGTACTTAAATACAGAGGTCGTTTGCACCAGCACTGCCCCACAAACATATGCAAGGTCAGTCTGCTAATATGGAGGATTACTTGACAGGGACATAAACAGATACACTTTTCTTATTGAATAATGTTGTGGCTTCTTTAATGTTTACCTGAAAGGCAATTGGGACCATGGTTAAACAGACTGTGATTAAACTCACGACAACAACAACATTACATTTGTATAGAGCCTTTCATGTCAGGAGGACATCCCAAGGTGCTGGACAGACAATGTTCCGTATAGCTGCCTGTGATGGCACAACCCACTGATCCACAGGCAAGCATGCTACACACTGAGCTTGGCTGATGCAGAGATTGGTAACACAAATAAAATGTCCTATTGACTAAATTGCCAATATTTGTGGGTGTGCGGGTGGGGGGAGGGAGGGGGTGGCACAGATTATTGGCTTTCCAAATCCTAATCCGTGAGCACAAGCAGTTCTGCATTATTAAATCTACCTGACGTTCATCCTCTTCCATCTGTCAGTGAAGCAGCTTTCAAATCAGGAGTCCAGACAACGCGTGGTAGAGTTTCCCTAATTTGGCATCACATGTACAGTGCAGATGGGAAAAAAAGAAGATGCTATTGTGTGCACATAACGCTCTCCTTGAAGGGCATAGCAGCCTGTAATGAAATTTCAACAACCTTTTGAAAGTAACAGAACGCCCTTTATATCACTAACTCTGCTGTGAATATCTAGTCTTGCCACTCAGTCAACACCTGCTGTTGTGGTCTGCAGGACATCTTGGAGAGAGACTGTGACCTGGTCAGGAATTATAACAGTTTGTTATGAGGTTACTTTACACGGGGCCAAATGGTCCCAAAAAGTGATGTGCTGTAATAGTATTCTGTAGCCTTTTATTGCCATCTGGTGGGCAATATCAGCTGCTATCTGCTTTTATACTCGTATACTCTTGTATTCAGTAAACATTAGTCAAATAGAAACTTCCTAATTATCAATTCAAAAATACTTAAAGGCCTTAACATAGAATCCCATTTTTAAAATAAATTGAAAATAATGACAAATGAAAACAACCAACATTGTTATCAGCAATATGTCAAAGAATCCCTTGTTGCAGAAGTATTGTTACTATAACATCTTTATCTTGATTGGATTACGTATTTAGTGTTGTGATATTGTAGAGACATTGAAACGGTCAGCCTGGCTCAGTTAGCGGCATTGTCGCCTCTGAGTCAGAAGTTTGTGGGTTCGAGACCCACCTCGGGAGGTTGAACTCAGAATCTAGGCTGGCACTTCAGTGCAGTGTTGGGGCGCGTGCCATTGTCAGAGATAATAATAATAATAATAATAATCCTTGCATTTGATACAGCGCTTTCCACATATTATCAACATCCCAAAGCGCTTCACAGAATATACTGTAAAGTGAATTGACTGTATATATATTAGTGGGCGAATTGCGGCAGCCAATTGCGCACAGCAGTGTCCCACACACAGTCGTGGATTGAAATAACCAATTTTATTAATGTGGTTTTTTTGGAGGGATTATCATTAGGCGTGTGGAGTAAGGAAACTTGCCCAAGGTTTCACCCTGACCTGCCTGGATTCGAACACAGGTCTCCCCAGCTTGGTCTCCCCAGCTTGCAAGACAAGTGCTCTAACCACTGAGCCACAGGAGCTCTACATGCCATCACATGCCATCTTTTGACTGAGACATTAACCCAAGATTCTGTCTGCCTGTTCAAACGGATGTTAAGGATCCCATGTCACTATGTAAGGATTATTATTATTATTACTATCTGAAAAGAGAAGGCGAGTTCCTTCTGGTGTCCTGACCAACAATCAATCTTCCAGATAAAATTGGTCATGGCTGTTTGTGAGATATCACTAGATGCAAACTTGCTGATGTATTATTCATCTAAAAATACACAGAGACGACACTTTCCAGTAAATCCCTTTAAGCACTTTAGGGTCATCTCCACTGTGCGCTAAGGCACTGTATTAAATTGAAGAATGATGGTTATTATTACGAATATTATTATCATGATTATTATTACCGCCACCAAAGCCGCTATCGAGATTTGGGCCGCTTGCACAGGGCGCAGGATGCAGAGCTACACACCACACTGTGTGTCTGTGGGGAGCTGGGGCGTCGTCGTCGGCCACGGGTGAGGTGAACTCGCTCGACGGCGACGTCCCCGGACGGTTCCCCTGCGAGGCCTTTCACCTGGTCCGGTGCTGCAAGCAGAGGATCATCTTGTCGCGGGAGATCCGGACGGCGATTGAGCTGCTGCTGCTGTGCGAACCGGCCGGACACGCCGTGTCCGAGGTACCAGGGCCTTCCCAAGTTGCCGGATAAACCAGCTGAGGAGCCGGTCAGTTTTCGGGCCTGTGGCCAAACTAGGCCCTGTTTCCCGCCATTTTGAAGATGGTCCAGGCGGCCGGCGGGGAGAAGGAGCGGTTGCTGGACTATTGTTAGTTGTTGATTGTTATTGTTTTTGTTGTTAATATTGTTGCTTTTGTTTATTGTTGTTGATTTTGTTGTTTATTGTTGTTGTTTGATTTTCCCCCCCCTTGCCCCCTGTCCTTCCTCCCCTCTTCTTCCCTCACTCCCTTTCCCCACTTTCTTGTCTCCCTTTTCCCCTTTACTCCCTCCTCTTGCCCCCCCTTTCCCCCCGATTTTGCTCCCCACCCACCTTTCCCTCCCTCTCTCCTTTGCCCCCCTTTTTTCCCCCTCTTCCACCCTGACCTTGCTCTACACAACCCTTCCCTCCCTCTTCCCCCCTTGCCCTCTTTTCATCATTTCTCCCTGGCTCCATTTCTGCGACTGTTTGTGGGACACCGCTACAGTATATATACTACAGTATATTTCCTGTTTTCCTTCTCCTTGCCCCGACCCCTCCCCTTGCCATCTTTTCCCCCCCATTTCCCTTAATCCCACTTCCATGGCTGTTTGTGGGACATTGCTGTGCGCAATTTGGCTGCCGCATTTCGCCCACAAATATACAGTCAATTTTTCTACTTTCCTTCCCCTAACCACGAACCCTCCCCCCCTGCTCTGGTCCCAACCTTGGGACGTTGTTGTATTCTGTGAAGCGCTTTGAGACATCGATAAGACTTGGAAAGCGCTATATAAACTTAAGGATTATTATTATTATATCATTAAAACAGTTCTTAGGTTTTTAATAATTATGAAGCCCCTAGATACTGAATCGCTTGCAGCGAAGAGGAGATAGTAAGGAGGCTACTAGCACTCACCACAGCGGTGGACATAACATCAGGAACTCAACAAGAAAGTAGGGCAATTTACAAATGTGCCTTTCTGTTCATTTTGCCACTGTGGGTCATCATTGATAAAGGATTCACAAACAAAGAGGGATTGGAGCAGAGACTGTATGAATACAATGATAGGAGTTAAAATTTCTCCTTCAGACCTATTTATTAAATTGGAACTCAGAGCTCTTTTACACCCAATTTCCCAGATCCCAGCTATATTTCAGTTGTAATAGCTTTGAATCAAGGTTTGATTCCTTTAAGTGCTCATGGCACTCAATCCCCTGAGCATCCAACTCCTAACACCACTGATAAATTATCTCACCAGTTGCTTGGTTGTTCAGCTCAGCAATATTTCACAATCTTGGCATGCATAGTTTGACCTGGTCAATGTAATAACCTGACTAAATTGAACTCCAATCTTCAGTCTTCCAAGAATGAAAGATCTTTGTTGCTTCATCTCCCTGGCAGATCTGGGAATGAAAAGATGTGTAGGAAGCAAAGAAAAATAGAAACAAGTCTTATTTTAACTTCTAGAAGTAAACTAAACATTAAACTGTTGTATTAAAAATGTAATGTCAAATAAAAGGTTAGATACAGCAAAATGAGGAAATAAGGAACAAGATTGTAGATAATCGTTTTCTGACGGTCATAGAATGTAGACGCCATAGAGGACACCATTCACCACATCAAGTCTGTGCTAGTTCTAGAGCCTCTTCCTATCCACTAGTGCTATCCATCCTAACTGCTACTCTCAACTTTTTATCCAATTCCCTTCTAAATGCTATTAGGTGGTCAGCTTCAACAACCATTTGTATTAAGGTATTCCAGTCTATATCAAACGCAAAGATTATTATCATTAACTGCAGGAAGCAAAATGGAAAAAGCAGAGAATTGTTTCTCTGTTTAAAAAGAAATGTAAGTACAGTACATCAAACAGATGAATATTCGTTACACTAAGCTATTTTAACTGTTGCATTGATGAATGATTTTATTACTTGCCGCTGTTGATGAATCATATTTGTCGTACCATTTGTTGATTTTTGTATTTTCTGGGTTATCCGTAAATTTCTGCTAATACCACTTTGCCATGTTTTAAAACCAGTGATGACCAATCTTTTGGGTAGCTGAAAAAATAGTATTTTCTTGGTTTAATTTGCCATAAATCAAGAAATATTTAGTCAAGTATAACCTGGAAAATCTCCAATCATCAAACATGGACTTACCTAGACAAGTATAATAATATTATTAAATGCAAGGATTATAATATAATACTCAATGTAAAACTGCCTCTTACCTCCTATTTTCTTGTGATAATTGTTGGTTTCTGCCAAAACGCCAACCAGATGCATTTTCTAAAGCTTTACATTAAACAGAAACTTACAGGATATAATATGACAAAAGGTTACTGAAACTTTGTTCAATTCATGAATTGTATTTTAAGTCTTTATATTTCAATCCTTGTAATGAATAATCCTGACATATCTTGGAAAGATCTCTTAAAACCATAATCCTAACCCAGTAACTGCTTAAGTTTGATACATTTTTCATGAATAGAAAACAGTGGAGCCTTGCAACAAAGCAGGCAAAGAGTTTTTACTGGCGAGGTGCTTTGCTAAAATAAACTGAAAGCAAATCATTCCCAGCAATCTGACTCAAATTAATGAATAGTCCATATATCTTAAATGAATATCTAAAAGGTATTACTGTGAACTTTTTCAATCCCATGTTTTTGAAAAGCCTGAATGTAAAGGTCAGCTGTAATGAAAGCCAACGCTGAAATGAACACGGGACTTCATGTTGTAAAGCGCAGCAAAGCAATCCCCTGCTAACTCACCTTTGTTAGAACAACAAATGTGAATCTCTTGAGACTGAAGGAGCTGGAAGCGCCACACTTTTGGTCCTGATCTTTGCTGATCCTTCTTTCCCATTCTGTTATTCGTCTGTTGAGTTAATCAATATGAATAGGCTTGTATGACAAAACTTAGAGAGCCCCACTATCAGCTGGCTCTACCTTTCACCTTCCTGTTTCAGAATGCCTTTAACTCAGCTATTATGCACTGTGTTCTTTACTAACACTTTGTGGTTTGTTCCCATGCCAACCAGTACACTCCAGCCACTCTTTGCGAAACTCTTTGAAATCCCCTGGACACTGTATACTTCGTCAGTTGCTTTTACATTTATTATTCGATGCACGGATACTCCTGAGGATACGTTTAATAACCATTTATTTTGCTTGGCAAATTCCAAACTTCAGTCATAACTTGGAATTGTGTTTCTGGGGGTTTCTTAACGGGAGCTAATTTAAAATGAACAACAACAAAATTACACCTTTCAAATTAAGATTGGATTTAAGAATTTTTCACAATTCTGCATTAACTGAAACTTAAAGATAACATTGTCTCGCAGACTAAGAAGAGGTAATTTTTGGCGTCTCAAAGTGGCTAATGCAGGTGCTATCAGAAGCAAGCTCATTTCATATTGCCTGAACCTCATTTATGAGACATGTTTGCCAGTGAATTGCGGCCAAAAATCACAATTCTCTGCCAAGCGTAAGAAAGGTTGTGGAGTCCTGCAGCATATTGGTTAGAGTACTTGCCTCGCAAGCGAGAGGACCTGATTTTGATACCCTGGCAAAGCGAAACGTTCAGCTTCATTATGTAGGAACCTGATTGTTATTCAATTGGTGGATCGCATTTAATCCCTAATAATAATACCTTTGCAAAATAATTATAATAAATGGAGTGTTTGTGCGAAACTGCTGCCGCATTCCACCCAAAAAACATAGTCAATTCACATTATGGTGGTATATTTTGTGAAGCACTTTGAGATGTCTCAAAAACACGATAAGGCACAATATCAAATTCAAAGATTATTATATTGGATAAAATGTTTGTGAAGCGAAGGGCAATCCGAAGGGTGGCCATCACAGCTAAAGAAACCTAAAATATTCAGAAATACAAATTACCATGTAAAAATTTTAAAAAGCGTGAACGATTTATCCAGCATTGTTTCTTACTTACACCATCTCCACTTCACATAGAAATAATAAATTAGCACCCTAATCGAACTTTACCTTGTCATATGCAGTTAGTTTGATTTTTGACTTCGACTAGCACATCCACTAACGCATTCTTCTGTTCCCTCTGTCCTACCCTTATAGATTCATGTAGCACGTGATCTGGTTCCTGGCATTTAACAACAACCAAATTACATTTGTATAGCGCCTTTCATGGCAGGAGGAAGTCCCAGGAGCTGATTCACAGGATTTAAGTAACTATTTCTTAACACATCAGCCAATTTGCTGTGGTCCACATGGATGCAAATGTGAACCTATAGCTTGCTAATACTGTTTTAAGAGTCCTTCAGCACTAGTCCCTTCTTACCAGTATTTCTGAAAAAGAATAGCTGTTTACTATGGCAGTTGTGGAAAATAATGTTTTTTGCTCAATGGATTTCTTGAAATTGTGCCAAATTTATTTGCACCACAAAATGACATGAGGAGGAACGCAACATTCAATATTCCGAAATGCATTGAATTTCTTAATTACTCTCAGAGTTAATTTAGGAGAATAACTTGTTTAGAAATACAATAGTTCCCAATCCGCATGTTTTTACATCCCTTAAGAAACAGTTAAGCTTGCAATCTAATTCCTGAACTCCAGATGGCAGTGCTATATTGCACTATGTGTGTGCAATTACAGTACATCACTACAGATTCTGTATCTTAGTTTACATATCGATTACTGTATATATGTCCAGCAGACTTTTTTTTCCTTAAAAATAACTATTTGTTTTTCAGCTGGGTTGTGGTGCACATTAATACCGTAGAGCCAGCCATCTTACACCGTGGCAGGTGGCCAACATTTACACCACTGGAAGCAATTTATTTTCTTTTGAAGTAATAAATCCCACAAAATTGGGATTAGGAACAGGGAGCTTGATTTCTACTTCAGGCCTGTACTGAATTGCTCTTGCCAGGGAGCAAGGAGAGCTCTGTTCATGTGCAACTAAGCCTTGAACAGCGATTAGCATCCTAATGTCATTAAAGTCCCAATGTGTCAATGAGTCTTTAACAACATTAAAATTGTCCCTTGAAATTTCTTGAAACGTCCGTTGGATTACTCAAGAATGTTTAAGGCATAATTTTTTATGGGAGGCTGCGGCTCTGTATTTATCCAGCCCAATTCAGATTGACGTGCGGCTGAAAAGAACACATCTTCTCAGGGTGGTCTCAGCATCAAATTGCCCCATCTCTCCAACGTATAAGCACAGGGCAAACTGAGACTAATTATGCTATCTAGAAGTTGTTTCAGGGTATATTAGTATGAGTTACCACAGTATCTATCTCCAATCATTTTTTTTGGCCTGGCTGACATTACCTTCTGTTGAGCTGCCCTTTAAAGTCGCCCAGCTTTGAAGGGAATACAGTTGGCATATAACTTGGCATGTCCTCATCATCACTACAAAAATAAATAACAATTGTCCAGGACTGGCTGGTATAGGAGAGTACTTTCCTCTTCTATACAACAGGCAAATTATCCTGAATTTGCAAACCCTAGATTTTGCTTAGATTTTGATTTGCAGTAATATTTGAATTGTGATGCCTCATCGAATGTATAGAGGCATGAGGGGCAGATGTTGTACAGCTTTTAATGTAAGGATTTGGGGCTAGACACTTTATTCAGCTTTATTTAGCACTTACTATCAGAGAATGTACTTCATAGCGGAAGAAAAAAGGTAACTACAGAATCATACTCATTATCTCATGTGAGATGTATTGTAACAAAGTAATAGCAAAGAGCGTGGGAGCAATAAGAACAAACAACTGAAATGGGGAGGAAAACATGTGGGATAGCTTCTGTAGGCTGGGGAAAGAAAATTGACAAAGGAAAGGTGTTCAAAGGAGCAATAAAAGGCTTTTTAAATCACGCCCTGCTAGGTTTCATAGCAGATGGAAAAGGGAGCTGAACAGAATGGGAGAAGATATAGAAGAGGATGGCTACAGGAGTTTGCCAGAAAGAGTAAACTTAACACAGGGTAAATACAGTACTTGACTCTTATTTTGATTCTCTAAATCTGAGGTGAGGAACAATAGCAAAATAACTGTTCGACACTTAAACAAACCAAACCACTTGATATCTGGTGTTTCGGTGGACAGATTACTCTGTAATCATTCAGGATACATTACTTTCGAGATTTATTTATGCCCCCATTTTTTAATTGAATTAATGGTTTTGGGAAGTCAATGTATTTCCTCCAGTCAATAATTGATATGTTTTAAACAACAAAATTACATTTATAGAGCACCTTTCGCGTCGGGAGGATGTCCCAAGGCGCTGAAATGATAAGGAACCAATTTAATGAAGTCTGTGGATTATTTAAGACAATCAATTATTTACTTCACTGTCTAAGATAATTGATTGTCTATTTATTTAAGTCTTGTCAGGTGATGGTAAATCATTTGTGGGATTCAGCCAAGTAATTTATTTATTGCATTCACTCACAACTTAATTATTTATTAATTATTAAATGAGACTTCCTCCAGGGGATAATCTTGCAGTATCACTCATCTGTAGGGCTGACATGCTGAGATAGTGATGAGGATTAGAGGGGCATGTGGTCCTCAGTTAAACCTAAGTAGCAAAAGAGGGAACTGGCATAAAGGGTGTGTTGGGCTATGGGAACTCAGGAATATTATTGAGACAGGTACTTGTGTCAGATTTGGAATTTGCAGTACAGTATAACTATTTCAGACTAATAATAATAATGTAACAATACAGTAATAATAATAATAATCCTTGCATTTGATATAGAGCTTTTCATGTCTTCTGTGAAGCGCTTCACAGAATGTACTGCAAAGAGAATTGACTGTATATTTGTGGGCGAAATGCAGCAGCCAAACAAGATGAGTATAATGCAAGGGGTCCTGAAAAGAGAATGCGATTAAATATACATTGAGAACTGTGTGAGTAAATATATATCAGAGGTTAGAACAAATTTACGAATCCAAAATATGAACACATTGGTAAGTAGGCAACAGTCGAAAGATATTAACCAACACTGGCGTTAAATTGGAGACAACTCAATCACCTGAAATAATATTGAACATGGATACGCAGCTTGAAGCACCTAAACAACTGGGAAATCAGTCCTGAGGAACTCAAGTGAGTAAATCCATGAACATAAGAACACAAGAATTAGGAGCAGGAGTAGGCTATTCAGCCCCTCAAGCCTGCCCCACCATTTGATAAGATCATGGCTGATCTTCTGACTTAACTCTAATTATCTGCCCTATTCCCATATCCCCTAATCCCTCTATTTAAAAAAAATCCATCAGTCTCAGCCTTGAAAATGTTCAAGGACTGAGCATCTACAGCCTTCTGGGGTAGTGAATTCCATAAATTCACTACCCTCTGAGTGAAGAAATGTTTCCTCAACTCTGTTCTAAAAGGCTAACCCTTCATTTTAAGATTATGACCCCTGGTTATAGATTCTCCTACCAGGAAAACAGTCCCTCACTGTCTACTTTATCCACCCCTTTAAGAATCTTATATGTTTCAATAAGATCTCCCCTAATTCTTCTGTACTCTAGAGAATACAGCCCTAGTTTATTCAACCTATCCTCATATGTCAGTCCCCTCATCCCAGGAATTAACCTAGTGAATCTACGCTGCACCCCCTCTAAGGCAAGCATATCGTTTATTAAGTAAGGAGACCAAAACTGCACACAGTACTTTAGTACTTTAGGTGCAGTCTCACCAAGGCCCTATACAGTTGCAGCAAGACTTCCCTACTCTTGTAATCTAAACCTTTTGCGATGAACATGCCGTTTGCCTTCTTAGTTGCTTGCTGCACCTGCAAACTAACATTTTGTGCCTGTTGTACAAGGACACCCAAATTCCTTTGTACACTAACACTATCTAAACTCTCCCCATCCAGAAAATAATTTGCTTTTTTATTTTTGCTACCTAGGTGAATAATTTCACACTTCCCCACATTAAATTCCATCGGCTATGAGCTATGATCAAGTAGGATATCTACCACGGGTAATAGTCTTGCGGTTGTTAAACTGGTAAAGAGTTTGACCGTACAGAGTTTGCATCATATCACAGAGAAATGCCAATGTAGCCAAAGGCCAGCACAGAGAATGTTTTCAGAGGGGAGAGAGTTCTTCTCTGTCTCTTAGTGCTTCACCATGTAATTGCCTCACTCACAAAAGTAGTGGCTTAAACTCTTGATATATATTTGCACCTGGATTTATGAGCAAACCTGGACACTGCTGGACAGTTGCTGATGGATCAGTTGACCTTTCAATATCAATTATGATTTTTTGGGGTGCAATCTGAAGAGAGACTCGCTATGGGAAAAAGGCACTATCGGAAATTGTAGGCTTCTTATGAGAGACGTCCAAATTACTGGGCAAGTTACAACAACTCTCGAAGATGTACACGCCTGTGAAAAATAACTTAAAATGATTACTGTTGAGTTAGAAATAGGAAATGTCTGTGAATTTACAGAATGCTCTTTGACTTTGTGATAGGCTGTACATTGAGGGGATAAGAAGACAAGACTAGAGTTGGAAACTCAATGAAGTTAACTTAGTCAAATGTTATGTCACTGACTCAGGGAATGTTAAATAAAATCAATATTACATAGCAGGAAATTGAGTTCATGGTTTTAACAAGTTGAGAAATTTGTGCAGTATATCTAATAATAATCCTTGAACTTGATATTGTCTTATCAATCCACAACTGTTTGTGGGACATTGCTGTGTGCAATTGGCTATTGTGTATTGCCCACAAATATATAATCAATTCACTTTACAGTATATTCTATGCAGTGCTTTAAGAAGATGTGAAAAGCGCTGTATCAAATGCAAGGATTATTATTATCACATCTTCAAGATAATAATAATAATCCTTGTATTTGATATAGCGCTTTTCACATCTTATTGTCGTCCCAAAGCGCTTCACAGAATATACTGTAAAGTTAATTGACTGTATATATTTGTGGGTGAATCACGGCAGCCAATTACGCACAGCAGTGGACCACAGACAGTCGTGGATTGAAATGACCAATTTTATTATTGTGTTTTTTTTTGTAGGGCTTATTTTTAGGCATGTGGAGTAACGAAACTTGCCCAAGGTTTCGCCCTGACCATGCTTGGATTTGAACACAGCTTGGTCTCCCCAGCTTGCAAGACTAGTGCTCTAACCACTGAGCCACAGGAGATGTCTCAAAGTGCTTCACAGAATATACTGTGAATATAGAATGTAAAGTGAATTGACTGTACATTGTGTGAGTGAAACTTGGCAGTCAATTGCTCACAGCAGTGTGCCACAAACAATTGAGGATCAAGTGACATTATTATTATTATTATTACTACTACAGGTTGAGCGTCCAAAATCCGGAGTTCCGGAATCTGGAATGTTATGGAACCCGGACTCCGGGACGATTGGTGGCAGGATCGTCCGGAATCCGTAAATGTTCCGGGATCCGGACACCCTGTCAAACCGCTTCCGCCGCCAGCCGGGCCCAGTGAAAAGTCAAGAAATGAAATCCAACTGCTGTACAGAGACAAAAATTGCAAGAATAAAAACGCCAATCCTACCTGCTCCATGCCAGGTCTTCACAGTCACCGCACCGAAATATCGCAACCTGGGCCTAGGCATTTCTGGACTCGGGACACAATTCTGGCGTTCCAAAGTCCAGAAATACCTGACCCTGAGCTTGGGCGTGTCCGGATTTCGGACATCAGAAACACGTTCCAAAGTCCGGAAAAACACAAAAACTGGCTCAGCCTCGGTCCAAGGTCACCTCTGCACTGAGCAGCCGAGCAGTTCTTCCTGGCCATTTGACTGTCCAGCACCTTGGGATGTCCTGATGTGAAAAGCGCTATATAAGTGTAATTTTGTTTGTTTTTTTACAATCACCAGGGATATAGACTTTGACTCAGATTGTTCTACAAACAGAAGGTCGCTTATTCTCTACCTTCTGCTCGTGGTATTTAAACAAGTACAATGTTGCTAGAGGCACCCTGGTTGGATAAAATATTGGATGTGTTTGCATTTAACTTGCTACGAGTTTTGAATCAATGAGCTTTGATAGTTTTTATTTTTATTTTGTGCTGAATTTATTTGCATCCTCTTTCCTGATGGACCATTGGTAGACCATTGGGAGTGATAGTCGGAATTCTTATTGAGTCCCGGAATATATTGCTGAAAACAAATATATTGAAATTACATTTATCACCAGCTAACAGTAGTGGTGCTAACTTTAGCACCAGGCTGAAGAATATTTCCCCTAATAAGAATTCTCGCATACCGCAGTGCAAAAACCTTTAAACCATCTGGAGTTACATAGATAAATTATGTGAACTACAATCCTTATGTGCTCTTGGCACGCTTTCAAGATGCTGCTGGCGTTATGACATCAAAGTGAAGGGCAAGAAGGAGCAAATGGCCACACAGTGCACTGACAATTAACAAACACATTCACCCAAATTGACCCATTTCCGATCAAATCATTTCGACACTATGTAGAATATTTCTCAGTTTCTTATTTGAAACCGGCAGGTTATTTCATCTACAATGTACCACACATTACTTTAGCTGAGATCTTATTTGTAAGCAAAATATTTAGGATTCGAGTCAAAAACGCTGAGAAGGATTTAAAAGCACACATATTGAAATGGCTGTGATTATGCTACATCTATACTAATAAGAAATTATTTTTTAAGATATATTGATGGCCACAAAGGGGCAGAGTAGTAGCTTTGAACGAATGTCTTGATGTGTAACCTAATGTACAGTGCGTGCTTTTACTTGTACTTCCACCTTCATTATTCTTGTGCGAACAGAAATCCACAGAAAGGCAACGAATATACAATCAGGTGATAGTCATGTGCTACCTATTGCACAGCAAGGTGGGGGACACGGCAGGTGGTTATGCTGCAGGCTGAAAATATGTCAGTATTTCTTGTTATGTGTAAGATGCCAGCGTAGAGTTACGTAACACTTCAAGTGCACCTGATATTGGCAGTGTTTTAGTTTGAAATATAAATTTTTCATCTCTGCATCTTTTTATACAAAGGCTATGATTTATTTAAATATTCATAATACTATTAACTTTTTTTTAATAAAATGCAGATTCCTACAGCCTGCTGTGTAAATGAGTCATATAGATGAGGGAGTTCCCATGTTAAAACCCTCACCCTGTGCTGGGCTAACTGGTGTATAATTGGGCTCAGTGTATTTCGAAACAATACAGTTTACATTTATATAGCATCTTTCACATCAGGAAGATGGCTCAAAGCAAGTTTCATTCTTGGTCAAATGTTGGAGGTTTAGGAGAAAAAACTGCCAGATTTTGCACTCCCACTCAGGGTTTGATTAAACAATAATAATCCTTGCATTTGATACAGCGCTTTTCACATCTTCTAGACGTCTCAAAGCGCTTCACAGAATATATTGTATATTGACTGTATATTTGTTGAATTGACTGTATATTTGTTGGCGAAATGCTGCAACCAATTACATAAGGCAGTGTCCCACAAAACAGTCGTGGATTGAAGTGACCAATTTATTATTGGTTTTTTCCTGAATATTATCAGGAGCATGGAGAAAGGAAACTTGCCCATGGTTTTGCTCTGCTGGGAATCAAACCGAGTTGTGTGCTCTAACCACTGAATTACAGGAATCCACGACAAGCCAGGTTTCCATTCTTGAGAGAAGACAATTCAGAGAGGACCTTATAGAAATATGTTAAATGGGATTGAAAAGGTAAGCATGGAATAATACTTATGTAGTTGAGATTCAGCTTCCACCAATATCTGAAATGTTCAATCTCAGAGCGTGGATGGGTACTTCTCATTTCCTGCTCTTCGCCCCACCCCCCCCTCCCAAAAATAGTCACATTTGAATGTCCGTTTCATTTCCACCTCTGCTTGGAGTAACAATGGTAACATTATCTGCATTGCATCGACATCCTAATAATAAATAATACTCCTTGCAAATGATATAGCGCCTTATCACTTCTTCGAGACGTCTCAAAGCGCTTCACGGAATATATTATATAATGATTATATATTTTGTGAGCTAACCCTAACTGTTGCGGACACAATATGTCACGAGAGAATTAGATCAGATCTCTGCTAGAAAAGGACAGACTGGAAATTACGCAGAGCATCAACTGCTGAAGGTCAAAAGGGAAGTGATTTCTGGCTGTAATAGTCTAGTTTTGGATATGGGCCCACAACACAGACCTGTCTCTGTAGAGCCTGAAGCAAATAAAACTGGGTACAGATGGAGCTCGCAAGACCTTCAGTGAAAGTATGAATTTGATTGAGGAGGCTTCTGGTTAAAATTGAAGGTTACAGACGGCATGGATATTGTAGTCCTTATATTCCAAGCTCAAGCTTATGAGTGCTGTGTTTATCCGTGGTTATAAATTATATCCTTGTTTCTGATTGACAAATAATAATAGTAGTAATCCTTGCATTTGATATATCGCCTTATCACGTGTCCGAAACATCGCAAAGCGCTTCACAGAATACACTGTGAATTGAATTGACTGTATTTTTTGTGGACAAAACAAAATTGCGCACAGCAGTGTCCCACAAACAGTCATGGACTGAGTGACCCAATTTTTTAATTTTATTTTTTGAAGGGATTATTAAATGCGATCCGCCAATTGACGATCAAACAGGTTCCTACTTACTGCTGGGTGAACAGAGGTGTGTGGAGTAAGGAAACGTGTCTAACGTTTAGCCCCATCTGGGATTCGAAACCCGGTCCTTTCGCTTGCGGGATGATTTCCACCCCACCGTCCCCCCCACCCCATACAAATATTTGGAACCATTAAGGAAAAATTATGAGGCATATTTTCAAAATGTGTTTTCACAGCTGTAGTCTAGAGCAGATTTCTGATCAGTAAACGATTTAAAAGCACACATTTGCAGCCTTGTTTAAAGCCTTCTCTAAATCACGTGTCATTCTTCTGCTTCATGAACATAACAATCAGCTGTTATATCCTGAGGCATTGCTTCCCACTGTCATTAACATTTCTTCACACCATTTAGTTTTCGCAGCACCATGTATCCAATGTCAGTTCTTCATTTCAGACTTGTAGTTGCTATGTACAGCGTAAAAGGTGCTGGTGGAAAGAGTTAATCATCATAATTCATTCTTCATGATTGATAATTCATGCTCGTAAACCGGTGGAGAAGTACTCGGTTAGTGCCTGAGCTATTTGGAGCCCCCGATTGAATTTCAGCTTCATAAAGGGTACGTTATTCATATGGACGATAATGGGAACCATTCTGGATTGGCGGTCCATCTTTTTCTCTCGTTTGGAGACTAACTTGGCAACCGTTTACTCTGCTCGCGTAGCTTTCATCAAAGGAAAACCCTCTTCCCCATCAACAATAATTTGGCTGAGATCAACTCTAATGATGCTTTTATCAGCTTTCCTTTCTATGTATGCCACACAGAGTAGGTCTTGAAATGAAAATGTACATTCTAAGGGTGCTTCACAGACAGAATGATTAAGAACTGCATTTTGTACCTTGGTATCGACTCCAACACGGCAGTCGATTTATCAAGAACTGTGTTCCTTTCCCGAAGCTTTGTTTTTTATCCTATTAAACACTGTGAGCAATTTCTCACCAGAGTCACAAAATTCTGCAATATTGTTGTATAATGCTTTTATTTATACCCCAAAATGTTGAGGACTAAACATTAAAAATAAACTCACAAAAACAATTAGCACTGCAATAACAGAAAATAGCGATACATTTTGAAATTTAAAGTCTCTCTTTACTCTTGAGGTCTTCTTGTTGACTGAAGTAAATGCTACACAATTGATTTGTAATGATGAGACAGTTATATGCTCTCTCTTTGAGGAGCAGAAGCTATCATTCCATTTGACATATTGCTTAATATCGTGACTCTTATACAGAACAATGACTTGTACGATACCATTTTATACCACTTGTGTGGGCATAATGACTGTTTTATTAATTCATCTCACTTGCATAATTTATTTAGCTAGAGGGACCGGGATTACTTTTTAGTTTCCTCTACAATTTTTTAAACCGCCTCAGTTATACAATTGAAAGTCACAAATAGTATTTCAATAATTTGTCATTGGACTACTTTAATATAGTAGCTATGTGACTCACTGATACAATAACGTATTGCAAATACATTTCAACATTATGAACATAGAGAGTGGTAAATAATAACAATAATAATAATCATCCTTGCATTTGATAGTGTCTTATCATGTCTTTTAAGATGTGAAGAGTGATTTGACTATATTTTCTGTGACGTACTTTTACTTCTGTTCTTTCCCTGATCCCCAGTTTGACACAACTTTTGACACAACACCTCCTATACCCGAATCCATATTATTTATTTGGACACATATAATATATATATATATGGTGGATAAATACTCTATTATATAATATATTCAATCCATACATAGTAATATTCATTATTATTAATATATTATATTATTAATGTATGATGAATATATGTGGAGCTCCTGCAGCTCAGTGGTTAGAGCACTCGCCTTACAAGCGTAAGACCTGTGTTTGAATCCAGGCAGATCAGGGCGAAACCTTGGGCAAGTTTCCTTACTCCACACGCTTCCACAATTGTTTGTGGACTCTGTTGTGTGCAATTTGGCTGTCGCGTTTCCCCCACAAATATACAATCAATTTTCCTACTCTCCTTCTCCCTACCCCGACCCCTCCTCAGTGTTCTGGTTCCTACCTTTGGGATGTTGTTGTATTCTGTGAAGCGCTTTGAGACATCGATAAGATGTGGAAAGCGCTATATAAATGTAAGTATTATTATTAATAATCCGTCCAAAAAACCCACAATGATAAAAATTGGTCATTCCAATCGACGAATGTTTGTGGGACACGGCTGTGCACAATTGCCTGCCACGTTTCACCCATGATTATACAGTCAATTCACTTTACAGTATATTCTGTGAAGCACTTTGAGACGTCAATAAGATGTGAAAAGTGCTATATCAAATGCAAGGATTATTTTATATTATTATTATAGTAGCAGTCCTAACACTGATCCCCGTGGAACCCCTTGTTATTGACATTTTCATACTTAATGCTCTCCATCACATGGAAGTACTTTTATTATAAATTGCTAAGTATTTCTCTACTAAAACATGAAGGGTGATATAGTGAATTGCATATCTGTTTGCTCATCTGCTCATTGCTGTGATCAATTCTTGACAGCAGTGGCTTACTTGACCAGTTTCTTAAATAATAGGGAATTAACTTATTTTCAATGCAAAAGTTGCTGCTTTCAATGTTACTATTCAGAACTCTGAGGTGATCTCACAGGATATCAAGATATGATAGGAAATGGCTGGGTGGTGACTTATAGATCGGTTATAACACCCACGTAAATAGGCATTCTATAAGATCATGATTGTTCTTTATCTCAAATCCAATTACCTGTCATTGCCCCATATCCTTTAATACTCTGACCTAATAAATACCTATCCACCTCAGTCTTGAAGAAGAGAATGAATGCAGCATCCATAGCCTTTTGGAGGAGAGAGTTCCAGATCTACCATTCAGCCCTGCTCATATCAGTTAATATCTAATAATGCTAGTTGGTACAGTATGTAGCTCGTGTGCTTGCCTGTTACTTTGAGAATTTGTTTTTATTTTGGAAGCCCGTACTCTAGTGCTGTAGTGATGAATGCGAGCTGGGAGTTAACAGTGCTGAAAGGTGGAGCTAGTCATTTAGAACTGCTCTAGGGCAAGAGCCTGTTGTGAGCAGATGAATAAAGGGAATACTGTAATGTGGAGTGGGAGACATACTGAGATATCAAAAAAAACCTGAAGATGGTATATTTTTTGAGAGAACTGATGTTTAGAATAAAGGCATTTAGATGTCAGCCTGGCTCATTCGGTAGCTTTCTTGGCTCTGAGTCAAAAGGTTGTGATTGCAAGCACCACATTGGGAATTTGAACTTGTAGTTTATGCAGCACTAGGTTTCCTTACTCCAAGGAAGGCTACACTGTAGGAAGTGCTGTCCTCTAGATGAGATGTAAAACTGAGGTCTAAACGCGCTGAGACTCTACCCGGCGTGGAGGCGCTATGTAAGTGCAAGTCTGCCTGTTCACGTGGACATTAGCTCTATTCAAACAGAGAAGGGAGTTTCTGCCCTGGTGTCCTGACCACTACCCTGCCAAATACAATAAATTTCATGGCTGTGTCTAGGACATCATTAGATCCAAACTTGCTGCTATATTCACTACAGAATACACCAGCACAACACTTTACACAAATTCCTATGAAGGTATTTGAGACAACCCTCTGACGTCAAATGCAAGGATTCTCCATATTCTTCATATGGAATCCTGTAGCTCAGTGGTTAGAGCACTCGCTTTACAAGCAAGAGACCCAGGTTCGATTCGATTGGGCAAGTTTCCTTACTCCACACGCCTAATAATAATCCCTCAAATAAAATTGGTCAATTCAATCCACGACTGTGTTTGGGACACCGCTGTGCACAATTGGCTGCCACAATTTCTCTCACATATACAGCTAATTCATTTTACAGCATATTCTGTGAAGCGCTTTCAGACATCTAGGAGACGCGATAAGGCGCTATATCAAATGCAAGATTTATTATTATTATTCTATTCTTAATAGAAAGAATAATAGAAGCTTGAAAAAGGGGAGCTGAAAGAGAAAGTAGAACTCTGAAGGGGAATCGGAGGAAAGGTTAATGAGTGAGGTGGAACGAGAGAGAGAGAGGTGACTATCAGGAGAAATGTTGTATCAGGGAAGGATCGGGACGACTGAAGGGGAAAATAACAAAAGAAAATTGAGGAATGACGGAAAGTTATAAACTGAAACAGATTGAGATAAATTTAACCAGCAGAGGAAGAAATAATGGAAAGTCAGTTTAATAAATCAATGGATCAACCTAAAGGGCAGATAAGATGGGCTACCATATAGTCTGCTTGGAAAGAATTGAAAGGAAGCTTTCAGAATGTTTAAACTCAGTTTGAGAAAGAAATTGGCCAAAACCAGAGATTAGTATGAAGCAGCAGCTTCGTATTATTTGAGTTTCCTGAGGAAAAATCCCAGAAATCTCAACCCACTTCAGTCACGATTGAACACTTCAATCATTTTTAGCATCTCATCATTTCATTGAGAGGTCAGGAAGGGACACTTATTAACAAGTGTTCTGTTTACTTGGGGAATATAATGATTTAGACAACGTGAGTGTGCATAACTGGTAAAGGCTGAGTCTAACCGTGCTGTAAGTCACATTGGGGTTGCTTGATCCTATCACAGTTGTAAACTGTAGAAAATGTTCTTCTGCTGAGAACTAATATCTTTCACTTTATTGAGAACATTAACCTAAGACACTAGTGAAATGCCCTGGCAGACATATAACTGTAAACCGAGACTCAGGCACACAAGCACTGAGTCTAAATGGGAAAAATGAGAAACAGATAAGTAAAAGTTATTACATATGTCTACCCTCATACAAGATCATATATTTGCTGGTATTTATTTGCTTATTGTCATTGCTAAAGGGCAGAGTGAAAATAGAATGCAAGTACAGTAAATTCTATGTTTCGGGGCACCTCAAACTGCTTTTTTCAGTCTTTCAATTCCCTGAAACAAGGGAACAGTTTTATAATGCCTTTCTGTGTCAACAACTCAACATTTCTCCTACAAAATATACAGTCAATTCACTTTCTAGTGTTTTCTCTTCCTTATCTACATGCTCCCTCATGGTGATGTCATCCACAGACACTTCCACATGTATACGGATGACATCCAACTTTACTTTTCCACGTCAAATTGCAAGCCCCCAGTCAACTTGATATTCTGTCAGTCTGTCTGTCAGACATCAAGAGTTGGATGAGCGCAAATTTCCTGCAGTTAAATGTTGACAAGACAGAAGCCATACTCTTTGGATCTCGTTGACATGTTCAGTCCCACGGCTCTCACCTCCTCCGCCTACCCGACCTGCCCCTAAAACTCTCCGAACCCGTACGCAAACTTAGGCGTCAGGTTCGATTCCCAATTATTCTTCTGCCCCCACATCCGTCCCCCACCAGCACCTCCTGCTTCCATCTCCGCCACATTGCCCGTCTCTGCCAATACCTTACGCCTAAAACTGCTGAAACCCTGGTCCATACCTTTGTCACCTTTCGGATGTACTATTCCAATGCCCTCCTCGATGGTCTCCCCTCCACTACCATTCACAACATTCAGGTCATTCAAAATTCCGCCACCTGCAATCTCACCCGAACCAAACTTTGCTCCCCGATTACCCCAGTCTTTGCCAGACTTCACTGGCTCCCTGTCTCCAAGCAGATCGACTTCAAGACCTCACTCTTTGTGTTCAAATCCCTCCACTCCTCTGCACTCCCCCTACCTCTCTTACCTCCTCTCTCCTCGCAGCAGTATCCGTTGCCTCCACTTTACTGTGACTGGCCTCCTCCTTGTCCCTCAAATCCTCTGTTCCACCGTCAGCGTCCATGCCTTCAGCCACTATACCCCGAAGCTCTGGAACTCCCTTCCTCACTCCCTTTGCCTCGCCCCCTCCTTTCCCATTTGCAGGTCATGCCTGAAGACTTCTGTTCGACCGCATCTTTGGTCACCTTTTCCCCTCCCCCTGGCTCGGCCCCGGGCTCCACTTTGTGAAGCGCTCTGAGACGCTGTGTGGCGTGGAAGACGCTAGATAAATTCAGGTTGTTGTTGTTCTTGTTGTTTCTCATGCTAAGTCAATCATTCTTGCTCCCAAGAGTGAAACACTGCAGTTGCCAATTTATCTGACTGAAATTGCCTCTTTTAGATCTGCCTACTCTCCTTTCAGGTATCCTTCATTTCAGTGATTGATTCATGGCCTCTGTGATCACCTTCCCATGCAATATGTGCCTCCTTGGCCTATTAACCTTTGGTTCTGTGTGCAAAAATGAGTCACCGGTGCTGTGCGGATAAAATTGTCAGCAGCAATTCCACCTTCTTATCAGAGAATAGATCTTTTCTGAGCTCTCCTCACAATCCTTTTCACCTTTGCTTGAAGTGTGCCTGCTCTCTGTAATTTGTGCATAATTAATATAATTAGCCCCCGAGTTATAATTAAGTACAGTTGGTGTGGAAAATTTGCATATGTATACAGAGAAAATATCATCCATTGTAACATTTAAGTGTAGGAGACCGCACGTGACATTTTGCACAGATTTATGTTTGCAAATGGTGAGAGTCATTGAAGCCTGAAATATCCTTTCTTTGTCTTGCTGGTCTGCTTCTTTGTCTTCCTACCTTCTGTAGGAATTACAAAGTACAATTTATTTGCACATTTCTACTGAGATAAATAAGATTCATGTCCTAGTTACCTATGTCGAATAGGTTATATAAAAACAAATCTACAGTAGAGCCCCATTATAACATCGTAGTTGGTGGGGGTCCACATCAGTATTAAAGCAGAGCATAATTGTGGGTTAATGTGCTTTCACTGCACGAAGCTGGCGTGCTTCAGAACGCCATGGTCATCACGTTGCCACCAACATGACTTCCTGAAAGCCAACCAAAGCTCTCCAGTGAAATACATTTTGCATTTTTTTTTGCAAAGTAAATGAACCTGTGCTTATAACAAAATGGATTGTACCGTCCTCGATATGCTTTTAATGAAGAGTAATTCATTTGAACTGTGAATCAAATGACTTAATTCTTAAATGTCCAAGCATTCTAACTTAACAAATGACACCGGGAGAAACTCCTTCTCTTTTTGCGCAGTGCCACAGGATCTTTAAAGTTCGCCTTGTAAAGAAAGCGGCATAAAAATACATTGTTGCTTTGCTTTATAGCTCATTAATCGATTTGACGACTGAATTCAAAACTATTATTGTAAGCGGAGAGCAATTGCACCTCCTAACATTGGTAAATGTAACCTTGAGGACTGTTATTTCCCTTTGCACACCAGCATTACACTCCTGGGACTGCTTCCTTTCCCAGATTGATTTATGAATTGCAAATCAATAGACAACAATAATCATTTTGGGGCCATCTCTTCATCTTCCTGCAGTTTTGTACCAGATTGGAATGAAACAAATTGGGAGTTATTTCTATGGTCATGGTTGTGTCTCTGCTGGTTTCTCCCTGGCGCATGATGTAAAGACCATCTGGATTCACCTTGCATGTAAGCTGCACTGTGATTTCCTCTCATCTGGTTGAGGCCTGGTGTGTCCCTTTCACAGTTGTGTCTCCAGCAATATTGACTCCTAATAAACTAATTACCATTGATAAATGGTAGTCAAAACCGTAGGATACAAATTGGGGAGATTCCTGGTTGACTGTATTTTTTTGTTAAAACTAGTGGGAGTGGGGGAAATCGGTGGAATTTTACTAGAATTTCGTAGAAGTTTACACTACACAAGGAGGCCATTCAGACCATCAAATCTGTTCTCTCAATTCCACTGTGAATGCCACTATCAATTCTGCTGCCCTGCTCTATCCACATATCTCTTCAAGCCTCTATCTTTTGTGCACCTGTCTAAACCCACAATGGATATCCTATAGTCCTTGCATTTTTTGATATAGCGCTTTTCATGTCTTCTAGACATCTCAAAGCGCTTCACAGAATATACTGTAAAGTGAATTGACCGTATATTTGTGAGCAAAACCATGTTACTGTACTTAGCAGGGCATTCCACCTCCCAACAACAACTTTGGCAAAGTTTGTGCTATTTTTCCTCTCCACAATGTGTCTCTCACTCTGCAAAATGTTTGGATGGAGTTTCAGATTCCTTGAGTTTCTGACCGTGAAATAGTTAATGGGTAAGAAACCTTTTTAGTGACACATCAGCTGTGTTACAAATGTTCCACAGCGCAGCTCACTGTCAATAACAATGTCCAATAAATAGGAAGAGTTACAACCAGTACTAGTATAGAATTCTAATAATAATAATCCTTGCATTGGATCCAGCTTTATCATGTCTTTGAGATGTCTCAAAGCACTTCACAGGATATACTTAAAGTGGATTGACTGTGTATTTCGTGACATTATATAAGCAGTCTAGTTTGGAGACTGTTAAATAATGATGATGTGCCTCTGATTGTCATTCTCCCGGGTGACCCCAAAAAATTAGAATCAAGAGTCATTACATTTTTCCTGAAAAGTGTGTCAAAAATGCACATAGTTAATGAAAAAAACTATATTTGTTCATTGAATTATCATTAATAATAATCCTTAACTTGAAGTGGCACATTTTATATCGGAAGGATATCTCAAAGTGCTTCATAGGATATACTGAAAAGTGTAGTGAACATTTATTTATAGGCATTTGGAAAAGTTGTGTTCCAATTTATTTGTGTGCTGTGCCTCATTTCAGTTCCCTTTTGCCTCTGACAATTGACTGATGTTGACCCGTCAATCTCACTCACAGAGTTAACAAGGATAACTGCTTGTGTGGGAAAAGATGTCACATTGGTGCAGGGTCAAAGCAGAGGATGATATTTTGAGGCTGAGGTTATGGCTCGTTGTTAGGGCATTGTACCAAAGCTGCATCTAAATGTGTTCTCACGGTTGACATTGAGTTAGGTATCAAATGTTTCATTCTGTAGCACTGACATCCTTAATAAACACACAAAAATCTTAAAGAGGGAGGGAAAAAAGCAAATCTGTTTCAGGAATAAGCCATTAGTCCAATCTCAGAGGGTATTTGCTATACTATTATAAATACATTTGATGACAGTGATAACTAATGCTAATTTACATGCTAAAATTAATTTCCCCATTAATGCCGACCAAAGGCCAGTGTGTAGATGGTTGCTGAAAATATTTACTATGTTGTAAAAAATGACTGACAAATGACTTAACTCAGTTGAATTGCTGTAAACATCCCATGTGTCACAAACTATGCATCATTTTGAAGACTAATTACAAAATATAATTACCAAAGTGGTAGATTTGAAATAATTTTTTTTTGCACATAGTGATGTTAGGATGTGGAATGCTCTGCTATGAGCGATGATCTAGGCAGGATCCATATTAACTTTCAAGCTAGATAAACCCTGAAAAGGTGTAATTTGAAGGGGTGTGGGAAAACAACAGGTAAATGGGACTAAATGCATCGCTCTTTCAAAGAGCAAGGAAAGGCACAGTGGCCATAAATGTGGTGTAAATGTCCTGGGTTCTTAACCAAAATATTAGAGAATTTTATTTTATACCAATTTATGGACAGATTTTAATGGACGGATAATCCCCCAGAAAAAGTGAAATGTTTGCATTTTGTAACCAAATCAAAAATATTAAACACAGCAAAAAAATGCTAATAGTTCATCACATTTGATCCAATGATTAAACAGCTACACAGAATTCTCAGATATCAGCTATACTATACACTAATACACCCTTCACTTGAAGTGCATTGGAATGTCCTCCCAATGTGAAAGCCACTATACAAATGTAATGTTGCTGTTGTTGTTTGCCTTGCAGAAATTAACAAATGTCTCAAGAAAACTATTGTACATTTTAAAACTATCAGTAGCTCTATTGACCAGATAGATGCGATTAATAATCAATCCTAGATATGTAATGGAAAACACATGTTTTTGCAAAGTCAATTCATTTCCCACAAGTATGTAACATTTGGTTAGAATATGCAAATGAAAGTAATTGCTGGCTTATGAACGCTTCCTTCAATGAATAAGTGTAATTGATCATTTGGCTCTGGCCGTATCCTGCACGGTTAACAAGATATTTATGATAATTTTACACCATTACCTTTTTAAAGATGATATAAATTAACATAACCTCAGTGGACCATTTGCCACACAGCTTGCCCCATGGAAACCTCATTACAATGGGAGTAGGGGCCATTGACTACAGCATATCATACAAACCACATGGGGTTGAACACTGACAAGACATTTGATAAGAATATCACAATTGTGCTAAATGATTCAATTTGATATTTGCTGCCTCGCTGTCTATATGCATGTTATTATAGCACCACAATTAACACACTGTAGGGTAGCTTCGTCTCTTTCAAATGCACCAATTTTTCAGGAACCCTCTCTACCCAATGCATTTCTCGTCTTGTTTGAAGAGCTGTCAAACAGTAACTGCAGCTCTGCAATCAAATCTATGTATTATGTAGTAATCATGCAAATTAATCATTGGAAATGTTGAGAAGCGGGTCACGTGACCTTTCCTAATCAGCCCCATGCTGTTTCTGCTGCTAGAAACTACTTATTGCTCAGTAAAAAGAAAGGGCTCAAATTTAATAGGTGTGGCCTGGCATTCTAACACAGTGGGACATGATTCCCGAGTGCAAGAAACTTATAAAAGCATTGAGTGAATGTCATGATGCATGGCATAAGATTGCTGAAATTGTTACTGTCATCAAATGCGAGAGGGTGATTGCAGTCAATGGCTGGTTGATCTCGACAAACATGCCTTAATCTCATCATCCAAAATCTCTTGCCTCCCATAGAGTCGAGGGCAGGGTGCCAGAGCTCTTCAGAGAAGAGATCTGTGGTAGGATAATAATTGTTGCAGTTGGTATAAAGCCTGTGGTAAGTCTTTGGAATCAAAACATTGCAAAGTGCTTCACAGGAATGTAAGATTATAAAGCCAGAACAATCTTTTCAGATGAGAAAGGCATCAGGACAAAGTGGTGAGGGTTCATTTTTGTAAAGAGTGATTGTTGAAGCAGACACCAGGAAGTATCTATTTACACAGATGGAAACAGATTACCAAGAAAGCAGGTTGACGCTTAAGAAACCAATTGATGTTTTAATGTAAAATTATGTGGTTTGAAAAGATGAGATGAAATGAGTTTGAGGACCGTGTTCATCGGCACTTTTCATGTAATCTCTGATCAAATCTCCTTCCCTCAGATATTTGGATATCCCATAAATTGTTTCCACAATTCTTGCTTTATTATGAAACCAAATCTGAAATTCAGCACGAGAATCAATACATTCTTCCTATGAATACAGGTCCTGTCAGTGAAGAAGTAATTCTGGGTACACCAGCTGAGGAGCCGGTTGGTTTTTGGGCCTGTGGCCACACTGGGACCTGTTTCCCACCATTTTGAAGATGGTCCAGGTGGCCGCGGGGAGAAGGAGCGGTTGCTGCACTATTGTTAGTTGTTGATTGTTATTGGTTTTGTTGTTAATATTGTTGCTTTTGTTGTTTATTGTTGTTGATTCTGTTGTTTATTGTTGTAATTTGATTCCCCCCCTTTGCCCCCTGTCCTTCCCCCCCTCTTCTTCTTCTTCCCTCACTCCCTTTCCCCACTTTCTCTTTCCCCTTTTCCCCTTCTCTTCCCTCTTGCCCCCCTTTCTCCCTGATTTTGCCCCCCATTCACCTTTCCCTTCCTCTCCCCCTTGCCCTCTTTTCCCCCTTTCTCCCCTGGCCCCGTTACTGCAACTGTTTGTGGGACACTGCTGTGCACAATTTGGCTGCTGTGTTTCGCCGACAAGTATATAATCAGCTTTCCTGCTCTCCTTCCCCCTGCCCCGACCCCTCCCCTTGACAACTTTTCCCCCCCATTTCCCTTAATCCCACTTCCATGACTGTTTGTGGAACACTGCTGTGCGCAATTTGGCTGCCGTGTTTCGCCCACAAATATACAGTCAATTTTCCTACTCTTCATTGCCCTGCCCCGACCCTTCCCCACCTGCTCTTGTCGCTACTTAACTGTACAGCGCCTTGGGATGTCCTCTCGACGTGAAAGACGCTATATAAATGTAAGTTTTGATTGATTGATTGATAATACAATTATAACATGACACAAACAATACGATGGTAATGGAACTGACTGAGTGCCTATGTGCATGGGATGTCAGTGTATCCCTCCCATTACAATACATTAATTCAATATTTTATTGTAAATGAATCGTATGATTATTAATTTTCTTTGAGAAATTATAATCAAAGTTTGCATATGAACTTGATGAAGCGATGAAGAAACCAGCAATATTGTAACCATTGTGTAATGTATTCCTTCAAATAAAAAGATACAATTGTTAAATATATGGATGCTCAATTTAATAATAAAATAATCCAACCACCACCATGGAGTCAGGCAGTCAGCCTTAGGTTTACTAATATGTCTGCCTTTAACTCATTTACATTGACATTATGATTTACTGGCAGTGCTGCAATTTATTGAGTTCTCTACATTAATGCTACTTGCATTTGATTAGACTGTAGATACATTTATTTGAAATTTGAGCTAATGAGACAGTAAGTCTGGGGACAAGAGAAAATTATATCAGTACAAATGCATGAAATCTTGTCTCAGTTGATGAAGAATGGTCCTGAGATCTCTGAACTAGTAACATTATCAGATGTCAGCCGAGCTCAGTTGATAGCACTTTCACCGCTGAATTAGAGGGTTATGAAGCCCTGCATCATGATTTTGAACTAATTCTAAGGTGACATGAGAATACAGTGTCAGGATGTACCACATTGCCGAAGGTGATGTCCTTCGGATGATACTTTAAATTGAGATCTTGACTGCCTGTGTAAATAGTGGTACTATTTGAGAAGGGAGTTTGTTCTGGCCAACATTTCATCCACAAAACACACAGTCACTCAACTGTACAGTATATTCTGTGAAGCGCTTTGAGATGTCTCAAAGACGTGATTAGGTGCTCCAACGAATGCAAGTATTATTATAAATGATTCGCAATGTCGCTCTGCACTTAACCTCTGCCTCTTTCGTCTGTCTTGCAACATTCTACTTTTTTTTCGTAAGTAATTCATATGTGCGGATGTGAGAATGTTCTTAATTGAAATTGTGAGAATGTAAGTACAGAAGATGAGTACAACATGAACAAGCCTAAAGCAAGGCTAGAGGTCATAAGAGTTTGAAGTAGATATGTGGAATGAACTCCTCTTGAAAATAGCTAATACTGTGGGCGTAGGAGCTATTTTCCATCAGAGGTGGTGAACAACTGATTAAAACTGTGAATGGCTGACCTAAGGATTAGATGCAGCTGCAGATGTGTTGTGTGAAACATTAAGCTCTACTGCTGGGACCATTGCATTATCTGTGAAATTCAACTGGGTTGTATAATCAAGATTAAACATTACATTAATATCTTGGCATTTCAGTACATAACCTTAGAGAGAAAAGGGTAAATCTCACAAAATGTTGTCCGTTTGGAAGTTTCGCTTTTGTTTTTTCACTTCCCTCAGCAGATTAAATACAATGGACAGAGTTCATATTGGTGTCATTTGCTTATGGTATTTTAGAAACAAAAGCAAATGATCAAACCGGCCTTTTCTAATCCGATATTTCATGCTCTGAGCCTTATTGTATTGAACATTGGAGCTTAGATTATAATGGAAACCGGTGACCTGATTAGTAAATGTCGGATACTTTGTCACTGTGCCAAAGCCCAGTAGTTGTTTTTCTGGAAAGATTGGGGAAAGCATTGAGCACGTTCAACTCAAAGATGAATGGATTGCCTCTTACCTAACAGGTTAAGGGAAAAAATCGAAACCTTTTGAATTACAGGATATTAGTTTATATTTTGATGCACAATCTTGCATAAAATTGCATTAGCTTTGTCTATTACTAATGGTAACACATCTATGAAAGGCATGCTAGCCTACAAAATAAATTGATGTTTTGCTTCCGTAAATCAAGCCAGTGTTTATTTTCCTGATTTGTTTGTTTTGGATTTGGGTGCTGATTCCATCAGTGGTTGAGTCTTGGGTCTCTGCTGCAAGGATATATCTGGGTTACACTGAGTAAAGTGAAGACTTTCTGAGTCACTTACTTTAGCTTGGATTCAACTTATTTTAAAAAAATTAAACCAAATTTCTCATTCAAATAAATATTATTTTCTCTAGTTTCATTCTGAAGGTGGTATCTTCTGCTGGAGTATGATTTCACAATTCTCTGGTACTTAACCTTAAGTGACCATTAGTAGAGTCTGCCTGAATGAAGAATGAGGTGAAGCTGTGTTCCGATGGGATTTCTGGTCAGTGCTGAGGTCTTGAGGGTTGGGGCAATGCTCACTGGAGGAGATGCACTCCACATTCCAAGGTGTTTTTTTTTCCCTCTCTGACATGAGGAGCCTTTAACTGTTATCCAACTGACTGCACATGTTCCAAGTAATAGTCTGACCTGCCTTCATCATCTGAGATTCACAGTTTCCATCAAGGGGCGAGACAAACAGCAGGAAGAGCAGAACTATCATCCATTTGTTGCCACAGTGATACTGATATTGTTACATCCCCACCCCTTCTATCAATCTAAGCTGCAATAGCAAATAGCACAGACCTGGGTGAATTGCAAACATTTAATATTGATTTAGCACAAACAGTGTAAGATAAATTGGGCTGAGCAAGCACAAAATACCCTGGGGACCTGCTTCCAACACTACCTGGTCTGGGGGAGTTTGTTTGCCTCTGTTTCCGTGCAAACCCTTTGGGTGTTTATAGAGTTGTGCTCTGCTGCTCCTGTTGAAGGTTGCACAGCTTATTCTTCACATGCATTAAAATACATATTTGTGAAATTAAACTTCTAAGATGCACATACACTTTGTAGAACTCCGAAATCCAGTATGTGAAGCCCTGATATGAAGTATAAGCCTGTCTTCCCGCTCCATAACACTACTTTCAAACGAACAGTCCACCGGCAGATTTGGCTGGATCACACTAAGACCTAGCTCTCCGCCCTTGCCTCTGCCAAGTTCTTATTCTACTCCAAGTTGATCTTGGAGACCAAGGATAACCACAGGCTCCTCTTCTCCACTAGTAAGCATCTCCTCCATCCACCTTCCCATGCCTCACCCACCATTTCCTCCAATTCTAACTGTGAAGAAATGCTGGACTTCCTCAAATCTAACATTGGGAGGATCTGTTCAGCCATCTCTACCCCATCTAACACTACCCTCCCTCACCATTACCTCTTCCTCAGGATCCACTGCCCCCACACCACCCCGCATTACTATAACAACAAGAACAAGAACAACAACACCAACAAAATTAAACTTGTATAGTGCTTATAGTCAGAGAGGTAGGGGGCGGCTGAAGGCATGGTCAAAAAGGAGGGCCTTGTCTGAGGCAAGGGAGCGAGCAAGGCAAAGGGATTGTGGGGTGGATTTCCAAAGTGTGGGGGCAGAGAGGCTGAAAGCTTGTCCGCTGATCGTAGGGCGGATCAGGTGGGAGACATGGAGTAGGCCGGAACCTGCTGAATGGAAGGAGCAGACAGGTTGATATGGGGTCAGCAGGTCAGAGACAACAACAACCACAAAATTACATTTATATAGCGCTTTTCACATCAGGTGGACATCCCAAGGCATCTCAAAATGCTTCATAAAATATACTGTAAAGTGAATTGACTGTATTTTTTGTGCGTGAAACACAACAGCCGTTCGTGCAAAGCTCACTCTCACAAGCAGTCGTGGAGTGAGTGACTAATTTGAAGGAATTATTACCCCTGGAAAAGCGATCCTCCAATTGACTAACAACTTGGTTCTTACTGCAAGGTAAACAGAGTATAGGTATCCCTCCCCAACCACAGGGGATACGTTCCTGTAAATCTTTGTGGTTGGTAAAATTGCATTTGGAAAATACAGGGCCCTATGGGAAACATGGGTGAAATACAGAGAAATAGAGAGAAGGTGAGAGAGAAGGGGGGTGGGGGAAGTGGGGGATGGGGGGAAGAGAAGGTGAGTCAGAGAGAGAAGGTGAGAAGGAGGGGTTGGGGAGGGAGGAGCGGTGGAAGAGAAGGTGAAATAGAGAGAAGTTAGCAAACCTTGGGTGCATGAGTTTCGTGGTTGACGAGGCCGCGGTTGGGGTGGGATATCTAATTAAGTCGTTAAAAAATTAATCTCTCCTTTTTCTCACTCTAATAAGAATTCAAACTCCGATCCATTTGTGAGGGAATTGAAGTGATAATTGCACGTTCCGCATTCAGTAGAGTAAGCCCCACTTACATTCTTTCCTCCTTTACCAAGTTCAAGAACTAAAACCTCTTTGTAAATATGACTCATTCCCACAAAGCGTTTGATTTGATCTATGTCTGCCCCCGGTACATTTAACTCTACAATCCCACAGGGAGGAATTTTACGATGACATCCATTTACTCTTTAGAAACGAAAAGGCAGTTCACACGAACCAACATGGACTATTAAAACCCTTTCCCTTGCCGATAATAGTCCTCCATTAAATATCAGTCAGAGGAAATAGATTTTTTCTCAGAATTATATGGGTTGTATAATTGAATTCATAACATGTTCCAAGCATAAGAAAGATTTTGATTTAGTCACTTCTCCCTTATTCGCTGTGGAATAAATTCTGTATTCTGCAGCGACTCCTGTACGCCCCCTGTTTATCAATTTTACCTTCTGGACAGATCCTGGACTTGCAATTTGGAGACTGAGTCCTGTAAGTTACTATATTATTACCACGTCAAAATGATTCAGGTATTCAAGGGTACTCACCAGTCAAATTGTGCTCATCTGATTACTGATGGTAAACACGGAATGAATGAGTTTAAAGTAAAAGTGAACAAAATCTGTCCAGAAGTAACCTGCTGAAAGTCAAAAGATACAGATGGATGGAACATTAGGTCGCCATCTTGTTATTTGACAAGTTACACTTGAAAATTGAAGCTGCGCTTTAATTCTAGTTAGTCTGAACAGCCCGTTTCCGCGCCGTACCACCCTATTTATTATCCTGATCAGAGCACTTATAGCCCACCACTGATACTTCCCTATATATTCAAATTATCAGATCCCTAAGAGAAAATGAAAAACAATAACAGTCTTAGGAAACTTTGTGGAGTCCTGTAGCTCAGTGGTTACGAGTGTTCATCTCGCAAGCAGGAAACCTGGATTCAATTCCTGGCAAGGCGAAATGTTGGGCAAGTTTCCTTACTCTAGATGCATCTGTTTACCTAGCAGTAAGTAGGAACCTGGGTCTTTGTTGAATGGTGGTTCGCTTTTCTGGGGGGGTAATATCAAAACAAATTAGTAATAAATTGGTCACATCAAACCACCTCTGTTTTTGGGACACTCCTGTGCTTAATTGACTGCCGCATTTCGCCCACAAAGTATACGTTCAATTCACTTTACAGTATATTCTGTGAAGCGCTTTGAGACGTCTTCTGAGAAGGCGCTGTATTAAATGCAAGAATTATTCTTATTATTAGATTTCTGAAAACATTTTGAAACTACTGTACAGTACTCAGTTAAACCTTCAGTTTGTGTTGCTGCCTGTTAAATATCTGCTTTAAAAAAATGAAACAATATAAAAGTTGTTACCTATCCCTGGTAGGGATTCAGGGATGAAGAGCTGCTGAGGTGCATTCTCTGTTCAATTGAATAGCTTATCCGGAAAACCATTTCTGTCTCCACGCGTTCAGTCTGTCTGAGCCTAGTTGACGCCACTTTGCTATTTTCCAATCACTTCGGTTAAATTCACAAGGCTGACACATGGCTTCCCATTGCAGTTTTTAATGAATAGTTAATTATAAAAGAGATAGATTTCTAATGGGGAAAAATGACTACGTATTGGTCAAAATGACACTTCAGGCAAATGGATAAAAAGAAACACAGTGCTGAACAATGTATTTCATTCTTAAAATTTACAGGGACTGGAACTGCAGAAGTGAAAAATGGTATTTGACATTAGTAAGTACAATAATTATTTTTATGATTTAATACCATTTTAACATGCTCAATATTTTATGTGTCATAATAATGTACCTCTGGTAAGCTAAACATTTAATCAGTGCTTCATTTCCCACATTCAACTTTCCCATTTGAATTTATAATAGATTAAGAAATTGAATTCATCAATCTGGTTGGGTTGAGCTGAAAAGCTGGTGGAATAGACGAAAAGCAAAGTAGATTTGCACTCAGTAATGTGAGAGGAGTGGCAATGATGATTTTACTTTATATAACATGAGATTTTGACGACCATTTAGTTTACCAGTTTA
The DNA here is from genome assembly GCA_035084275.1 of Hydrolagus colliei. Taxonomy (NCBI): domain Eukaryota; kingdom Metazoa; phylum Chordata; class Chondrichthyes; order Chimaeriformes; family Chimaeridae; genus Hydrolagus; species Hydrolagus colliei. The sequence goes on along the minus strand of CM068746.1, from coordinate 16,665,578 downwards.
TGTAATACTGTAGATAGAATGTTGCTCTGCCACTCCCTCAGTCCATTAATACCAAGCAGGAACCTGCTTGCGGGCCTCTGCTAATGCTGCTAAGGCATTGCCAGCAAACTGCTGTGTGGAATTGACTTTGTTGACTTGCCTTGCTGTGGGGAACTGACGTTTGACAACCCTGTCAAAATGAAAAGTGTATAGTCTGCAGATGGTGGGTGGAAAGCCCATGTTAGATCAAACACTTGAAGAGAATGTGCAAACCGATAGAGCAAAGTGGTAGAGCAGTGACACCCTCGCCCGCAAAAAAACTCTTCTAAATAAATTGTGCTATCTTCAGGTTCTAGTGAACACTGGAATTATATCATCAACAACAACAAAATTACACTTGTGTAGTGCCTTTCACATCAGGAGGATGTCCCAAGGCGCTGGAAATATCAGAGAATAACACCATGCTTGATGTTGTAATTAAAAAGGATATATTTATTCACTGAATATTTTTGTTCAACACGTTATTTACAATGTGCTGTTCCTTTCTGCTAGCTGTTTGGAAATGTTCAAGCACCAGTGCATTCGTCAATCACTTCACTGATGTCTGTGATACATTGCTGAGTGCATATTGGCCCCTGCATTCACCTACAGAATATACCATCACCACACTTAACTTTATGTCCTGTGAAGCTGTTTGAGACTTACTCCTGAGGGGAAAGGCACAAAATAAAATGCAAGAATTATTATTATTATTGTTGCTTGCATATATAAATAACCTACTTTTGAAGTACTGCATCCAAAAGTGCAAATCCAAATTAAAATTGTCTAATGTCAGCTTATTGTACGGCCTGAAGCAATGTGAACATCACATGGTATGAGTGACTGGCATTTTAGATCCTTGAGCACGTTTGCAAAAGGTCAGTCAGTACTTGTTACACTGCTTCAGTCAAACTATGGGAAAAGATCTCTCTCGGAAATGTGCAGGTGACAAATAAAATGGATAGGATGCAAGACCTTGCCTCTGCTTATTTTGGTATTCTTTAAAATAAATGTATGAACTGCGTTCATGGTTAATAGAAGATGCTTTAGACTTGTGCACTGATGCTCGTGAAGCTACTTGCGCAGTTATTGTCAGCATCTTTCCAGCTTCAGCCTCAGAAATTGTGAGCATAAATGAAATGGAAATTTCCATGAAGTAAAATAACCACTGTTACTGAACTCACTCTTATCAGCCTCCACATGTCTCTGTAGCTGTGTGCGTTTGGTTATGCACCACCCCTCCTTTTATGCGCTATCCAGTGACCTCTGAGTGAAGTTACAGTTACATAAATAGCAGGGTCATGCTTAGCCGCAATATTGAATTGCTGCTGACATTCACTGTCTTTGTTTGCACATGAAAGGGAAAACTGGGAAGGTTGAAGAGAGTGGTGGGCTCATGAAATTATGCTTCACTGTGAGTCAGGAGAGGAAGGGAAAAATTAAAGGCAAAAGGAACCACTGTGTTTGTGATAATTATAATGTTGTAGCTTTGAATGTATCTGGCAAGCTCCTTACTGTCGCTTTTTTGTCAGCCTGTTTTACAGATTGATTATACATGAACCTTTCTAAACAGCAATGTGGCTTCAAACAGATCAGTTCACCCACAGGTCAGAGTGTTACTCTTTGACAAATTGATGTAAAATTGTGGGCGATAAATCCGTCGGCCAGTGTGTAATTTCATCAATCTTAACCAGCTCCTGTTACGTCAAAAATGGTTGATTATACTTGCAAAATAAGGCTTGTTTTTTTTAACCACCCAATGTATAAACTCTTAACTTTTTTTTGAGTAAAAGATCCTGTCCTTTTTCTCTTTGGTTCCAATTGCGGGTGTATGTGGTGAGGGGAGGACTTTAAATGAATCACTTCTGCAAGACGGAAGCAATTTAATTCCAGATATATCAAGACCCATTCTCCACTTGATGTCAGTTCCTTCAAAATATGCAGTCACTGCACTTTACAATATCCTGTAAAACACTTAGAGACATCCTCCTAATGTGAGAGGCACTAGAGCAACAACAAATGAAACAGCAACAACAAAATTAGATTTATAGAGCGTCCTTCACGTCGGCAGGATGTTCCAAGGTGCTGAACAATACGGTCAAGACCTGAGTAAGGGGGAGGGGCAGGGCAGGGGAGAGGAGAGGGCATTATATTAAAAGCGAGACTTATTATTGTTATTATTATCATTATTTTCAGCAGGGATTTGAATGGAATAGGGCTGATAATGTTTCTGCACTGTTAGCATTCAGCGGAAATGGTTTGGTGTGATTATTACCACCAAGTTGCATTTTCCTTTGTGAATTAATCTCCGGCATTAAGCATTACCAGCCAAGTAGAAAATCACAAATTAAGCCATTAATTAAAGGGTGGTGCGGACTAAAAGTGGCCTCGTGATAGCTTTACATCACTATTTTTAGTAGTAAAGATGTGTGTAATTGAAGTCCATTAAATGCACTTCCTCAACCCCGCAAAATAAATATTTAGTCATGAAGCAGCTTTGTACACTGTGCTATACAATAAACTGTTCTGCCTTACAAAACTATTGTAATTCACTATGACTATGTTGCAACTACAGATGAGCTTTATGAATTATTACAAGCATTGGGTTTTAAGTTTACTTTAACATCAGTAACAAATAGAATAATAATTTGTTTTAGCGCCTTATCAATTTGAAACCGTTTTTCTGCGAAGCATATTCACTGTATTTTGATTTGAATGACCAATTTTATTTAAGGGATTGTTGGCCAGGATTGACGGGCCAACTGAGCCAAGGTGACACAGGTCTGTATGGAAAGAAAGACTATTCTGTTGACTTATCTGGGAACAAAGTAATATATCTTCAACATATAAGGATTACAAAAATGAAAACAGTTGAAAAGGGGGCACCAGGTTTTCCAGAACATTCCGAAAACTGAACGTTCAGGATGTATAGGACACATGGCAGAATTATTCCCTGAATGTCTTTTTTTTTTACTTTTAAGATGATGTGGGAAGGGAGGGAGCAAATATTGGGCTGGTGCGGTCAATAGATTAAAATATGTGTTCGTCAAACTGTTCTGTGCAACTCACACATTGAGATGCAAGGATGCAAAGTCTCAGTACAGTTGGCCAATAGTAATTTTTGACACCTGTGGAAAGAAACATGACTATTGTTTCAAAGCCTGGTTCTTTTGCACACAATGCAGCTCATATTATTTGTATCACAGTTACAATTTATACTTGTTACAATTTATGTCCTGGTCAAAGTCTCTAGTGACATCCTAAACATCTGCTATCATGGCTCTCTCTGTCTCCTTGTCCTCCTTGATCTCTCTGCTGCCTTCGACACTGTTGACAATTCCATCATCCTACACCACCTCTCCTCTCAGCTCAATCTTCGCAGACCTGCCCGTCCTGGTTGGAAGTTTACCTCTCCCACCGTCTCCACTTTGACGTCACTAACAGCTTCTCCTTCAGCCCCCACACTGTTACTTGTGGTGTCCCCAAGGGCTCTGTCTTTGGCCCTCTCCTTTTCCACATCTATATACTCCCTTGGTGACGTCATCTGCAGACATGTGGTCAAGTTTTATATGTATGTGGATGACACCCAACTCTATCTTTCTGCCTCCACCCTCAATTCCAGAACCACTGCTGTCCTGACAGACTGCCTGTCAGTCATTAAGTCCTGGAAAAGAGCCAGCTTTCTACAGTTAAATGTCAACAAGATTGAGGCCCTCCTGATTGGCTTGCGCCCATTCCTCCACACCTCAGGCACTGGCAGCATCAACTTCCTTGGTTGCACACTCCACCTCACCAAGCCAGTCAGGAACCTAGGTGTCTTGTTCAATCCTTAACTGTCTTTTCTCCTCCACATCCATGGTATGACCTGTTCTGCCTACCTTCACCTGATCAACATTCCTTAACTCTGCCACTACCTCACTCCTCAGGCCTCATTCCACTCTCCATTCACACCTTCATCACATCAAGACTTGACTAAGCCAACTCCCTGCTTGTCAACCATCCCAACTCCTCCCTCATTAGGCTGCAGATCATCCAGAACTCTGCAGCCCATGGCCTCTCCCACACCAAGCTCCGTGACCCTGTCACCACCATTCTTACCCGATTGTGTCTTCGCATCTGGCTTCTCATCACTCAGAGGATTCAATTCAAGTTCCTGAACCTCACCTTGAAAGCCCTCCATGGCCTTACCTCACCCTACCTCTGTGACCACCTAACCCCCTACCAACCTGTCTGCTTCCTCTGTCCGCTCTCAGTGGACTCCGGCCTGCTGCTTTTCCACAGACCCACCTGCTTCACTATCAGCGGGCGAGTCTTCAGCCACTCTGCCCCCAATCTTGGAATTCCCACCCACAATCTCTCCAACTCGCCCCCTCCTTAGACTCCTTCAAGTCCCGCCTCAAGACCTTCCTCTTCAACGATGCCATCTGTCGCCCCCATTCCCCTCCTTTCCCCCCACCCTCCCTGATCCCAACTGCAGCTTGATTACGAAACACTGACTGTCCAACGCCTTGGGACATCCTTCCAATGTGAAAGGCGTTATACAAATGTAATTTGGGTTATTGATAATATTGATGTATCTGTTTGTGTTTTGCAGTCACGCTTACATTAAGCAGCAATCTCTTGGCATTTTGTATGTGACAAAAAAAAATTCAGATTGAGCTTGACATTCAAAGCACATTAATCAGAAAATAAACCATGCTAATGTTGACTTACAGATCCCCAATGATCCCAAACTCTGCACTAGATGAGGATAGTGGTGAGGATTTAAGAGGTATTAGATTTAAGAGGTATTCGATTGATTGATATGCAAGATATATATTTTTGTGTTGATCTTAAGAATGAATTACAATCACCGAAGCCTTTCTTTTCCCTTAGGAAACAAATATTTATATTGTTTTAGAGACTAAACCATTGAAAACCATAGTAAAGAATGCAATCTGTGGTGAATTCTGTAACAGTCTCTAAATGTTTGCCTGCGCTGTTTCATCTCTGGGTATCAGAAGCCATCAATTACATGGTCAATCTAAAAAGGGTAATGAGGCATCTGTGGTCACCAACCTATGAGGAGATCCATCAAAATCCTTAACAGAGGAATGAACGACCGGAAGATTTCATTGGTACAGGACATGCTCCCATGGATTGCCTGAAGATGAGCCTGAAATAGTAACCAGTATCTACATGTTCATCGATGTGATCAAATAGAATATGTTTGGCCTCTTGAAATTCCATCTGCTCTCCCCCTGTTCCAATAGTTGTGTAATGAGCAGCTCCTTACAGCCAGTTTGTGAAACAGATGAGCCATATTGATGTTTCTCTTCCAGGGATGATGGATGAGGAAGGACATGTTTTGTATCTTGTAGTGCAGTTTGTCCTTGATTTTGGTTTTCAGGTCATGCACCTTTCTTAAAGATTCATTGCGTTTCCCTGCAAATGTTAATAATAATACTTGTATTTGATATAGCCTGATAATGTTATTGAAACATCTGTCATTTTTTTACAGAATTTTATAAACAACTAGGGTGATCCGAACAGGAAACTTGCCATACAGTGCTTTCAGTGACACGCTATGTAGATTTACCTGGTTAATTTGCACCATCAATGCACACTCTGGTTCCCCATGCATTGGCTTCTGCCAGCCTACATCTGATATTTCATGAAATTAGATAAGCAGGATGAGTCCCTCTAGTGTGCGAATATGCATTCCAGTCCATTCACATGAGACATTTCTGTGTGTAGGTGGCACATACATGTGGAATCCGATTGGGATTGGATACTTACTTTGCCATAATGCGTGGGTTTCTGAACCTAGTTTTAAATTCCCACTAACTAAGCATGTGTCCTAATTAAACACTTTGCCCACTTTACAAGAGATATGCAACCTACTTCATTCCATCTTTCCAAAAGTTCTCACCTTCTTTCTTTTCATGATAGGACCCAGCTGTTTTTTTTTAAATGAAGTATGCCAGTTTTTGCTTCAGAAAAAGTATCTTGTGACAATATGCCGAGCTTTTCTCAGATATAGTTCATTGCTTTTGAAACGCATGTCTTCAAATAAACGACAAAATTGGATTTTCTTTGTTTTACTATCCTACATTGACCTAGAGTTAACACAATATGATATTGTAAAGAACTTTTCAAAAAAGTCTGTTGAAAATATTCTGCTTGTGGAAAATTGCATCCTTGTGCAGTGGGATTTGTGAAAACAAGTGAGGAGAGAAAAGTAATCTTCAGAAATCATTCCCAATACCTTTACTTGGATGCTTCACATTGTATAACAATATTTGTTTCTTTCAGTGGGTGGCTAATGTGACAATAGGGATAAAGAAGATTTGTCTCTTTCCTTCATTCCTCTTTAGACATGTTATTGATTATTGTGGTATCTCAGGTTATTGTGCTGTGGACAAAATGGTATCACTTTTATTTATGAGATTAGCAGTTACTTTATCAGATAAAGAGCTGATCAATCTGATAATATTGAAGCTATTCCTGTATTCTATATACAGTCATATTTGTTAAATCTGATGGTAATTTACATGGGTTGTCAGCCCTTAAGAATGTATGTTGTAGCTTTGAATTAACTATTGATACCCTAAAAAATCAGGGATTTTCTATAAGACTGATGTGTATAAATCAATGGTTGTTAGCCTGCAACAAAAGCAAATGAAATCTCCTGTTTTTGTAACTCACTTTAAAAGAGAATAAGGGTATGTCAGTTATATATTATTGGAGATCATAGCGTTATTAGGATATTGATAGCATTAAGTTCAATAACATTACCTCCTTTGCTTCTGTGAGGTCTATTTTAGTAGGATTAATAATATAATCCTTACATTTAATGTGGCACTTTATCACATTGTCAGTGTCTCAAACCACTTCACAAGATTTACTGTGTTTTGGGTGTGGTGCAATGTTCACCCACAAAATGTACAGTCAATTTGCTTTACAGTACAATATATCCTATGAAGCACTTTGATAAGTCTTGAAGACATGATAAGGCTCTATATCAAATGCAAGGATTATTATTTGAGTGATGTGCATTGTACATTTTGTACAATATGAGGTATTTCATAATAGGATTCCTGGATAAGATTTTAATAAAAACCTATTTGGGACATTATGTGCCTGGTGGACACACAGACCATTGAAATCAAATGTTCACTTTGTAAAGGATTGAGGTCTGTTTTTTCTGGACTTTTGTTTACACATGTCAAAGGCCATTGGATTTCCTATTCTTTTGACAAAGTCTAAGCATTATTCACTGCCTCCCAATTGGCAATGTGCACTTCAAATAAGCTTACCAACAAGGGGAGAATTCCATGCATAATTCCCTGCTTAATATTTATGACTATAAAAAAAACAAGATTCTTTCTAATCTTCCAGTAATATCAATGTATTAAATGAGCTGCAGAATATCACCCCTCCATCACTATTATTTCCTTATGTATGGTTCAATGCATTCCATCTGGTCTTGTTGCGTTATGAATATTCAAGCGTTCGATTACTCGCTAATTATTCCATGAAGTTGAACACATCTTCTATTAGGAGAACGATGGAAAAGTATTTACAGTTTCTACTATTCTGCCTCCCTGCACCTGTTCTTGTTATTCCCAGTAACATGCCTTGCAATATCGTTCAAGCACAGATAGACAACACAAAAATCTAGTCCATTCATTGTAATCTCATGTATTTCAGTCTTCCCACAAGTCAGAGTTCCAAGCCTGTCACTTCCTCTAATATTCCTCAGTGTTCATGCAGAATCCCATTAGGACCATTTCCTAAATATGTCTACATTACAATTCATCTTGAAGGATTGCTTGAGGGGATGTGCCTATCATTATTCGTCGTCTGTGCTTTCATCTTTCCAGTGGATAAAACTTTTAAAAATTATTTTTTCTTGGTAATAATCTCTTTTGATTCAATTAAAGGATCTCCAAATTTCATGTTTTGAAATGCTCCATGTTACCTCTGGCATATACCTTGTTGTGTGATTTTTAAGCACATCATACTGGATCTTTCATATAATGTATTAGCACATTCTGTGAATGTTACAGAAGACTGAAGTGTAGTTAATGCCATATTGTGTAGGAAAATGGGAAAAGAATGAGATTACGAATAATCTACCTGTGTTGGATTTCAGTGCATGAATACCAAGGAGAGAACCAGACTAGAAGAAAATGAATTGCTAGCACATTTGCAGCTGTGCAATAGTACTCCATCATTTGAACACACACTAGCCTGGTAGCAGACATAAGCTAACAATGGAGAAGTGTAGCCTTGGAACTAAAATGCCATTTCGAACCCGCAGACAAATTCATGCCCTGGCTGGAAAGAAATGAGACGCTGTATTGGAAAAGTTTGAATTGCACATAATGGAGGAGTTGATAATGCAATTCAACTCTCAGCAGGTTATAGATAACCTTGCATATTATTGAGCAAACCATAATGGCTGAAGTGTGGGCTTTATCCTCGATGTCAATGTGAAGGTCCTCCCGACGTGTAATGTTGTTGTTGTTGTTGTGCTAATCTTACTCCACATATACTGTAGTACTTTAACCATTAACGCCATAGTATTAATTTACCAGTCACCCTTAAACAGATACTGTATCAGACTCTATACATTGTGTTTAGAATTTGGGTGTGGCCCAAAGACTAGATATGAAACTAGGTGCCCCCAGCACAACAGCAGTAAATGTTTATACAGTAAAGACTGGTCCACCAAAATAAAAGCAACACAACTAACAGTGCAAATTTGATGCAAGCCAGTAACAACATGATTAAAATAGTGCTGGAAGGCTATACTGTACTACAGTATTAGATAATAAAAATGGTCCTTTATTTCTCAATGTTGCATTAACATTCCTTCTGCTATGATCTGCTACATATTGTCAATTTGTTCAAAGTCAGAAATGGAACTCGATTTCTTAACTTAATACTCATGAACACATTGCGTTTTGGCTTTCTGGTTAGCAATGGGGCTGATATTTAATTATACCTTTAATCTTTTAATGAACCCTGCTCCTAGACTGCTTGGCTATAGAAGCTTGATTAATGTTAAGTCATAGGGGAAATTCTTGATTAATGCTATAGCCAGGGGAAGAGAACAGCAAGGCACAAAGTCCTATGTCTAAGGCTGGAAATTGAGGTCCAAATTGCAATTAACAATTTTTTTTCGGTGGTTAGAAATTTGCATAGCATATTATATAGTTCTCTTAACTTTCTTTGTGCTGCTTCAAAGTACGCAAACTAGTTTTTTTTCTTGGCAATGCGGTTCTTTTTACTAGGGAAACGAGAACTTTATTGCAAGGTGATGAGAATAGGTACATTGTCTTTCATCGCTGACTGTGTCAGTGGCAAATTGAAACTTATGCAAACACATAGTCGTAGGCAATATAACTGATGGTTTGTGCACATCAATTACCTGTGTTGAGGTACATTTGTACTCCATGGTACGACAAGCCCTGCGGACTCTCAATGTTGATCTTTACCATCCACCTAAATAAGCAGATGGAATCTCATTTTTTAATGTCTCATCTCTAAGATGGCATGTTCAACAATGCAACTCTTCCCCCAGCACTGGAGTATCGGCAGGGATTATGAGCTGCAAATGCCATTGTGGGGTTTGAGCTACTTTTCTGCTCGTAGACCAACTGAGCCTTTTCTTGTCAGCCCACAGAGCAAGTGGTCTTAAGTCCAACAGTTTACCTATTGAGCAGAATGATGCAAGTGAATTAAGAGTAGCCTCGTTGCTATGTCACAGATGTTCTTTGGAAATCAGAAAAAAAAACTTCTAGCATCATACTGCTTTGCTGCCTAACACAAATTATGTGTATTTGCCAAATTAAATAGGATTGCAAACCCAGCAGCAAACTAATGCTGCATCAGTACGCAACTTTTACCTTTCTGAAATATTGAAGAAAAGTTATTTGAGTTTTGCTGCTTCTTTTACCAGACGGTAACATTTTACACAGGATTTCTGTACACAGAAGTGCAGCTCTGTCATGTGAATTCAGGCAGACACAGTAGAATGATTCACTGCATCTGTAGTGCCACTTGATAACTAAGATTTTTCAACAATTTTCTTCACATAAGATGCTCTATGAAAAAGGATGTTTTTGCTCACATTATCCAGTGGGGAACCTGAGTGTTAGAGAGCTTCTTTAGTGGACTATTTTCTCCATGTTGCCATTTAAAGCAGCAGCGCCCTTTGATCTTGAGGCATTCTGTTTGTAGATGGCATGTCAGATTTTCTTTCGGAAGAGAAAACTGGTATTTTTGTAGAGCTGTATCACATCAATTATGGTGGCAAAGCACTTCTCTGCACTTACTGTTAAGTTTAATGACTACTTTTTAAGCAACTTCGTAGACATTTTACACACTGCAAAGTCCCACACATTGCTGTGACGTGAATGACCAATTTCATCTGAGAGATTGTTGGTCAACACACTGGGAAAAATGATTTTCTCTTCATGAATAGTGTCAGTAATAATGTCTGAAATAAATGCCTTCTAGAACTGTACTGTATTGGAGTACCAGACTGATCGTGAACCTCAGTGCTGTACTTGATCTCATAACTTTCTGACCCACAAGCGATAATGGAACCAACTGAGCTGAGCTGACACCCAATGTCGCCTTTAATGAAATTAATTATGCAGAAACAATATGTAGATGCATCTGGTATTACACTACACACAGCCTGAACAAATGAGCATATTAAATATAATGTAGAGTAATTTGGAAACCAAACATTGGCGCTCTTTTCCAACTTAATTGGAGTTATGTCTTCGTGATGTGAAAGGCGCAACATAAATGTAATTTGTTGTTGTTAACTTCCCATAAAAAATATATTGCTGCAGTGTTGCTACTTATGACAGTGTTTCAACTTAAAAAAAGAAAATTAACTGCTGTTCTCACCAACAAAGTACATGTACACAATTGCTGCACTCTATAGTAAATCCCACAAAGCACTTTCAAACTTTTTGATGGCGTGATTATGAATTAAATTGCTCAAGGTGCTGTATCAGATGCAAAATTCAGGAGGAAACAAAAAGGGTTTTGAAATTAACAGTGAAGCTGCCAACAATACAATCTTCTGTATAGACACTTGAGAGAGGAAATACATTGTTCCTTTCAGCTCTTATTTCTCCATTTTCTTCAATCAGACACCTTTATGCAGCAGGTCACAGGGGAAGCACATTCAATTTTTCTCATTGCAGCAGAAGCCCAATATTTTCATGGAAGTAAAAAAAAGTGGAATATTACACTGAATGCCATGTGGTGACATGTTTGTAATGAGATGGTCACCTGTAAGGTGATTACTTCACCTCAGCCACGCTTTCAGCACCGATGCCTTTGTTTACCAACTTCATTTTGCTGTTGTGTCACAACAATAAGTAATAGGTTTAAATATCCACTGTGAATGTTGTTTAAATGCGATATAATTTACATTTATACAGCGCCCTTTTCATGTCAGGACACACTCAAAGCATTTGACAATGCTGGCTGGCCTTCTGATCTGGGATGAGCGCCGAGAGGCTGGGCAGGAAAAAAGGAAGACTGAACGCACATTCAAAGAGGTATGTTTAGAGAAGTGCCATGAGCGAGTGGAGGGTAGCAAGGAATAAAATGCGTTTGACTTACAAAACACTCCATAAAAAGATAATTTTGCATTTAATTTTGTAAGCAATTACTACACTGTATTCAATTCTGTAGTGTGCTAGTTTTATTTGGTTTGTTATATTACTCCCAATGGCAGTTTTGCTCTTAATATACAACAATAATGCTTCTTGCAGAAAGGATACCATGAAAAAACAGGCAAAAATAAAAGCAAACCCTGTCCATATGGAATATTTCTGGTAATCTGTTTAATAATTCTAATTACCGAAAGTTTATTGATCAATGAATGGCAAGAAAATGATGGTGTATATTTAGCTGTACGCAAAATTGTCTTTGCGATTTCCGATTAAAATTTGCAACAAAGAATTGCGCTTTATAGTATAGGTTCTTATATTACAAGAGTGGTGAACAGGTGCATCTCGCTCTTTTCTGGTTTTGGTTCCCATTTTAATACGTAGGGGAGCTTTTATCACAGCCTGTTATTTACACAAAGGCTTGTTGTAAGTGTATTAAGGCCTGAAATTCTACTCTACCCTAGTGTGTAAATTCTAGCCATGAAACCTGTGTCCAATCATTGTTATAAATCAAATGCAGTTCGCCGCATGGCCAACTTCTAAGTTGTAAAGCTTTGGGTCATTTCCTGCATGTTGGGACATGTTGATGAAAACAGTCCTTGCATTTGATATAGCTCCTTACACATCAGGATATAGTGCAGTGACTGTGTAATTGGAAGATGAACACATTTCATCTTCCAATTACACAGTTACTGCACTATATCCTGATGTGGAGGATGTGCCATTATAGTCACTTCTTACACATTTCTTGCACATTGTGGGTAAGAAATGCCACTGATGTCATATCCACAACAACAACTTGCATTTATATAGCGCCCTTCATGCCGGGCGGCATCCCAGAGGACATATCCTTCGCAAAGTGTGCAGTACGCAGGAAATGAAATCACTGATGTTTTCTGTGCATACGTGCAACACACAGGAAATTACATCTTCGGTGCCATTAGAACTCGCGGATTATACGGCTGATCAATGCAGGAAGCCGGGTGTGTTGTGCTTCCAGGTCCATTCTAGATTAATTATTGATCCTAAATATTTGGTTAAATTGAAGCTTTTAGTTCACTAATGGTGAGCACTAAATATGAGAGTAGCAGCCATATTGTTACTCTGACCGCTGAAGTTCAAATGCCCCCTTGGGGCTAAAAGGGGGGTAGAATTACGAACTAATTACTCTGAATACAGGGCCCAATTCACTCTGTGAATTCAAGGTCATTATCGACTGGGGATTAAAGTGTGCAGTGTATCGAATGAAATATTTTATACATTCCCATTTTCTTTTGCAAATATGTGCAGCATTCTTGTCAGTAACAATTGTTTTCCACATCTTTCTGAGTGAAAAATGTGTCCTACTGGGTTGATTGATGATTTAACAGGATCTGTACTTCCATATGCGTAAAAAAACAATCTGAAAGGGTAACTGCTATATATGAAATACTTGACAACTGGTCATTATGTTGCAGAATTTACAATTGACTTAACATTATACCAGGAGCAACAAATGTGAGCATAACATTTCACCCATGATAGTGGCTCACACATTCTTTTTTGCCATGGTATGTATCACTTAAATGTATTTTTTGAAAATTTCCATAAAAACATGCAAACGACTACCATCCATCAGTTGCTATTTAAATACACTGAATATTTTGCAAGAAAAATCGTTCTTCTTGTAGGTAAACTATAATATTTGATGTCAGGAACAGTATAATCCTTATAATCCTTACAGACCCGGGTTCATTTCCCACCAGAGTGAAACCGTGGGCAAGTTTCCATACTCCACACGCCTGATAAGAATCCCTCAAAACAAATACAGTAAAAGCCTGTTTATCCGGCACCATCAACGAATCGACTAATTGACTGTGCCGGATATTCGGGCGGCAAGTTGTCGAAAACCCAACACAAAATATTTACTTATTTTAAAACATACCATATTAATAATATACTAAATAGTAACAGAATATTGTATGGATACTCACCAATAAAGATTCCAGCACACTTGTAAAATGATCGGTAAAAATCCAGAATTCGTAAGTTTAATAAGTGCGCATGCGCACGCGTGGCACGCATGCGCAAAGTAAGCATACTCGCGATTGCTGGAATGGAGAATTGCCCTGGGGGGGGTGGGGGGTTGTGCAATCTGGTTGATCGGGTCACGGATAAACAGGCTTTTACTGTAATAAGTTGGTCATTTCTGTCCATAACTGTTTGTGGGACACTGCTGTGCACAATTGGTGGCTGGGTTTCACCCACAAATATATAGTCAATTCACTTTACAGTATATTTTGTGAAACGCTTTGAGACGTCTAGAAGAGATGAAAAGCGCTATATGAAATGCAAGGATTATTATTATAATAGTAATAATACTCCTGTAGAGGGTAATCAACAACTGAAACAGATTGCCAGGAAAGATGATAAAGGCTAGGACATTAGACATGTATAAAAAGCAGCTTGATGGAGCGATCGGGGGAATCATAAAATCATAGATTGTTATGACACAAAGGGAGGCCATTCAGCCCATCTAGTCTGTGCCGGCTCTTTGAAAAGAGCAACTCAATCCCACTGCCCAGCTCTCTCCCCATAACCTAACAGACCTGTTCTCCCTAAGCGGGGGAGGTAAGGAGGTACAAGATTGAATCGGCCAAACGGCCTTCTTCATCCAAGCCAATCTTTTAAACTTGTGATCTTGTGATTATCTGTACAACACAGAAACAAGCCACTCAAAAAGTTTCTGTTATTTTTTCTGTTTTTGCAGGAGAGAGACCAAGACTTTCTGTGACATGGCAAATGCAAACAAGGACCATGAGCTATAGATTATCATAGTAGGAATTCAGTGGAGGTCAGAAGATGGATGTAGAGGTTTGTTCGAACACGGTTTGTCACCCATGGATTTTGAAGGTGAGACCATAAATAACTACATCTAAAAGGGAAACAATCATCGGTTGGAGAGAAAGTATATAAAGTGCTGAATTGGCATTGGAGTGCATAGAATATGTGATGGGTGAAATTGCCTCTTGCCCGATCATTTCCATGATTCTAACCTATCCACAGAGGTTTTTAAAAACAGGATAGAGGCAAGAGTCAATCAACAACAGCTTGCTCTTGTATAGTGCGCTCCACGCTGAGTATTGTCTCAGAGAGCTTAACAGTGGTGGAACCTGACTCCGAGACTGGGATGGGGGTGAGGGTGGGGAGGTGGCTGTAACCACAGTCGAAGAGCAATTTTTTTTAGATGGGATATGAAAAAGTGGAGAGAGGGGGCAAGGCAGAGAAATTGATGGGAGTGTTTCAAGCTCAGGAAGGACATCATTTAAGTAGTGTTAATTATTCAACAATCGTCATATCTGGTATGCAACAGGGCACTGCTGCTTTCGGGTGGCAAAATATTCCTTTTCAATCGAAAATGGGCAGTGTACTCTGAAAATATGGAAGGGTGTTTAATTACGCTCAAAATGCAGGAAAACTGGAACATTGCTTCAACAAACAGCTTTTTGGCTTTCTTTTATTCTGCAGCTTCCCACTTGATTTGCAGCAAAGTGCAAGAGGAGAGTATGAATAATTCCGCCTCTATGTCGGTCAAAAAACAGAAAGTGGTTTGCAGTAACGGTCACAGGTACAAAACAAAAACATCACAACGTGAATCAAAGCACACTCAACACGTCCTCCCACAGTCCTCTTGCAAATCAGAATAATTCCAAGTGTGTTCGAAGACTCCTACTGCTTATACCATAAGGATGGAACTTGTTCCATAATCTTTAGAATATTGGTGATTCCAAACCCCTGAATACTGTATGCTGGTATTCTTCATGGCGCATTTCATTTTGCTTTATTCTCGTTTAAAGTTCTTGTGTGAGGTATAATTGAATAGACAAATACAAACTTTAACAGTTGCAGAAAAATGGGCGCACATACAGTTGTGTCTCTTATGCAAAGGGAAGCAAACGCCAAAAGGACAGAGTGAAGAGGATTGACTTAGTAGAATGATGGAGATTACTGCCTATAAAACTCCTGTCACATCATCGTGATACCATCACTAATTAGTTCACATTCAAAGCAACCTAATCAGCCGTATAAAATGCTCGGGATTACCGGATAATTAAAAAAAGGAAATCTAAATACAAAAGCAGCAGAATGCTTTAAAGGAGGCTTTATTGATGAGATGGGAAAAATGGAATGGAATATTTTCTTTGAAAAAATCACGAATAACTGACGGGTAGTAGAATATAAGCTACAATATCTCACTGCTTTGAAGCAAATGTTTTTTTTTATCATATACAGTACAGTAAATTGCTTAATGTGATACACTTGTATCATGGCACGTGGGGGAATAAGACATGGCCAGCCAATCTGTCCTATGTTCTATGTGGGCTGCAATATTGCAAGAAATTACATGGAGCAGTTTGTATGAAGAATGCACTTTAGGCTATTTCATCTCATCCTTCCAGAATACTCACCCTATTGTCCTTCATTTACAGTTTTTTTTCAAATCAATCCGACATCATTAATTACCTTCTATGTAAATAAATACTTCCTGTTATCTGTGCTTAACTGTCTCCTTGCAGCTGAATCTGTGACCTCTTGACACATCTGAAAGTATTGTTGTGGGTTGACCTTCTCAATGCCATTTGGAATTTGATACAGCCCTATAATGGTCTCCTCTGTCAAGTTTCTTTTCAAGGATGTAAATCGTTAACTTAAATATATATAACTATATAATAAATATATATTTATTTTAAAACATATATGTTTTCATCCCCGTGACAACACAAGCCAAACAACAGAACAATCCCCACCATGTAAACATATGCAACGGCCCTATCTTTATCCTCTTGCAAAAAAAAACTCAGTCAAAACAAAAATTTCCACCAGCTTTGTGGAAACACAATTCTATTTTTGTTACACACATAGACTCCTATTATTCAATTTCCAGCACCGGGGCCTCCTCACTTCTCTACCCTGCTGCCTTTATTTACAGATAGCAGTTACAAACAGGTTAATCCCAGCTCTGTCATCCTTCACTTACCAGATGGCAGGCCAAACAAACCCCCCACTCTGTTGCTCCCCCCTTTATGGGGAGAGACTTTCCCCCACAAACAACCCACAAAACACTTTTTGGAACGCTCTTTGGTTGCAGGTCAAGCTTCCCTTTCTATGTTAACTTATCTAACTGTTGGTTATAGTTTATACTTCTAACATGAGGGATTATCCTCATTTTGATGTCCTCTGCACTGTCTTGAGGACCTGAACAGCCCCTTTAAGTTATAGTGAACAGAACTGTATGTAGTACTGGAGCTTTATGCAACTACAGTGTGACTTCTTGGGATCTCAACTCAACTGATTTGGCAATGTAGGCCATTGTTATACTTGCCTTGTTTATTTCAGTCTCTCCATACTGTTTCGGAATAGTACTGACTACTAATCATTGGCTCATTTACATTTTTCATCACTTTGTGTTCCTATTAATCACTATTAATTTTGAGGTGTTTCCTCACTTCACTCTCCTTTTTTCAGGATGTCATATTTGTATTCTTTTCAATGATATAAACGTTTACAGAAATAGAGGAGCAAAGTCAGTCCAAATGTTCCATAGGAACACAGATTGCTTAGGGAATCCGTTTCAGTGGATTAGAATTCAGTACAAAACTTCACATTCATGGCAGTTTCATACTGCCAGGCAACCAAAATATATTTCAACGTGCCAGATATCAAATTCTGGAGGAACATTTGGTATTTGGGATCTTCCCTGTGACTGTGGATAACTTGGTCAATTTTTACATGGAAAAATCTGCTGAAACATGAGAACACTGTTTCAGTAGTAATAATAATAATATTAATAATAATCCTTGCATTTGATAAAGTGGATGGTAGGAAAACAACTTCATTTACTTGTTGTATGATTATACAAACCCTTCAGATTTAATCAACTTTGGTGAGTTATTAGAGTTGATGTGTTTGTTCTAACTGGACACTAATACCAAAATTGATTTTCTGTCCTTGACGCTGTAATTGATTCCACTTCCTAAGGGAACATCTAATGGTGCAGCATTTTGACCATTCCGTCTGCTCCTACTCTAAAATGTATATTACCATGCCTCTTGGGTTACAGCGTCAGTCACTATGTGAAGAAACACCTTTAATAAGATGCAGCTGAAGGACCATCTATCCTTTTTGATCAGACTCCTGATCAGGCTCTTATGAAATTCTATATTGAGACTACCCTAATAGCTAATTCATTCTTGGATCACTTGCTCGCTGTTCCAATGTCCTTATCTTAGTAAAAACAGAAAAAGCTGGGAACACTCAGCAGGTCAGGCAGCATCTATGCAGACAGGAAAAGTGAGTCAACGTTTTGGGTCCACAACCTTTCATCAGAACTGGGGCATGTTGGGAGGGAGAGGCTTTTAAGGACCAACAGAGAAGGGGGAGGCAGGGCAAGGAAGACAAAGGAGAAAATATGGTAGAGGACAGGAAATGAAGGGTTAAATAGGTGTTCATGGTGCAAAACAAAGAGGGGATTGCAACAAAACTGGGGAGAAAAGGTATTAATAATACAAAACAAAGAGGGTGGAGGGAGAGGGGGAGTGGAATTGTAATAGAACAAAAAGACCAGAGAGAGAAAATGTGTGTCTGGGCCACTGGATGATGTGATGGCATTCTCTAGGAATGCCTACCTTGAAGAAGTTTTGCTCTTCTCCATCATCCATCAATGTTTAGCACCATTAACTCCTCTTTAAATCGTCAGCTTCTGTCCTCCACCCTCTCTGTTAGACCTTAAAAGCCTCTCCCTCCCAACATGTTTCAGATGTCCAGCATCTGCAGTATTTTGCGTTTTGTTTTCCTTCTGTTAGTGCTGAATGATACCAGTAAAGATGGGTGAACCTTTCTGGTTCAATGGTTCAATTTGATTCATTTATATATATTTTTTAATGTTATAAGACTACAGAACTCAGGATAAGGCAGGCAGAAACCCACCTTCACTTTGACACTTGGTAAAATAGGGATTTAAGGATTTAAATTATGCCATCCCAGCAGCGGTGCTAAAAGATCCAAAAACATTGATTCTGATTAATTCAATACTAAGCTATTTCATCCTACCTATTGTACTCCAACAGTCATTCAGGCTACATTTCTGTTAAAGTTCACTTTGCTGCATGTATTTCTGCAGGTCCACAATCCAAGGTTCTCAGATGTCATTCAACTTACCTAACAATCTGATTTGTTGCTATGGCTCCGGGCAGATTTTTACCTTTAATGTAACGATAGAAGTACAGTACACTAGCACCTTCTGTGAGACTGAAGCTCTCCAGAACCACGATAATCAATCTTTTTAAATGAATCTCAGATTCAGAGGATATAACAATAACAACAAAATTACATTTGTATAGCGCTTTTCACGTCGGGAGGACCTCCCAAGGTGCTGGACACAGTCAGAAATGAAAGAATAGGATCTTCAATTTGCATTTCTCCTTCTTAACACATACCAAACATATACCAACACATATAAGGGCAGTGCAAATGTTTGATCTGAGCTCCTTTATTAAGCAGCAGTTTTATATCTGTCGGTGTCCGCACAAATAAAAGGTATTCCATTTTCTTTTTCATTTCAAGTACATACTTGCATTGCTTTTTGTAACCATGGGTTACAAAATAAAAAGCATTCCCAATCTGGAAGGTTTTATCTGAAACTGGAATGAATTCAAGCTTTATATGTCAGTGTTTGTCACCTTTTCAAGCTAAGTGGTACTCCTGATAGGACAACCTTTCCATTTTTCATCAGACAATCAAATCAGAAAGATTTCTATTATTGTTAATGTAATGGCTGCAATCATGGCTGGTCCCAGTGGTGGAGTCCTGCGAATGTATACAAAGCCATTTTTCTGTTAAAATGATTTAAAGACCTTCAGAAGCTTGAACAGTTATTGAACCACACTTCTGCTTCACGGTATTGAAAAACAATTCTGGTGCAAAACTGAAGTGTGTATTTCCACCTTGAGTTTTGTCATTCTCATTTCTTTTAAACCATCCTGCATATTAACAAGCACAGGTTACAGACACTACAGAATGTAGAGATAGGTGTGTACTTTTTTCCTGAGAGAAATGAAATAGACTGAAATGTTGTGTTGTTTCCACAACACCCAAATGATTACATTTGTGACCATTGCGGTTAAGTAACCAATTTATTACCAATTTGCATTAACTGAATCTGGACTTTACTTTAAAAGCAAGTATCAAAGTCAAAGATTGGCAGTGTCATTTAGGATTAAAGCATTTCACTTGAAGTTTTAATGTTCAATCATTTTAACTTCAAACTAATCACATTTCATATATTTTAATCAGAAAAATTCCATCAATCATTTAATTATGTTGTAATTTCAAGAAGTCACGTGTAACACTTACCATAGACTAAACCCTGAGAATACTGACAGAATTGGAACCACCTGGAATTGCAATACACATTGCTTCTGCATACTTTTTTCTGTAGGCTGCTAAGAGTAGCAATAGACAAGTTATAATTTTGTTTTCAAATCCATAAGGTCCCTGTGATCCTAAAAATAATTAGGCCACTTTGAATTTCCATTTACAGTTTATATAATGGATATCGGATTCTCTTGCAATACAAGTTAATATCACCTGCTCTAAATGCAGCATTCATGCTGTGAAGTATCCAAGTCAGTTCATGGACACAGAGGTATTAATTTTTCTGACACATCTTTTGCACTTAGTTTTGCTTCTCTGCTGAAATAAGCAGAATTTTTTCACTGAGCCGTTATATTAACCTGATATGATTCTCCTGCTCTTCGGCTATAACCTGCAACTCTATTACGTGTTAACCCCAGAACTTAGTTCCAGTAAATAACGGGATAAATGCACTGTTTTTGTTGTTCCAGTTCCTGGGATCATGGAGTATTGAACAGAGATATAAATGGACTGAAGTACTGTATATATTGCCTTCTAGATCAATTTAGGGCTCTTCAACCTCCATAGAAGATATATTAGAACCGACCTTTATAGATTTATATAAATGGGGTACTGAAAGAAAACCCAGAATAACAAAAGGGGCATGGATTCAATGCTGTGAAGTAAAGATACATTTAAGAAACATGTCATATGTGGAGACCTGTAGCTCAGTGGTTAGAGCACTCACCTTGCAAGCAAGAAACCTGGGTTCAATTCCTGGCTAGGGCGAAATGGTGGGCAAGTTTCCGTACTCTATAAGCCTCTGTTTACTTGACAGTGAGAAGGAACCTGGTTGTTAGTTGATTAGTGGATCACTTTTCTGGGGATAATACTTCCTTCAAATAATAATAAATTGGCCATTCAATCCAAGATCGTTTGTGGGACACTGCTATGCGCAATTGGCTGCCACGTTTTGCCCACAAAATATAGTCAATTCATTTTACAGTATGTACTCTGAAGTGCTTTGAGATGACTCAAAGACATGATCAGATGCTATATCAAATGCAAGGATTATTAATATTGTTATACACATATAATTTTGATGTTGTTTTTATATGGGGAGGATTTCCTGAAAGAATGATAAGAAATGTGTTAAAGCTTTCATTATCTGAACAGTTCTTGTCATCATCTGTAATACTCGTGAAAGAAGTCAAGGTAAATATTGTCCTATGCAGATTTGTGTGTGAAAGAGCAAAAGCAGCCATATAGAAGATAAAACCTGCTTTGTGGTTTTCCCATTCTGAGCACACATAACTAAAATCAATAAAGTTATAATATTAATCCTTGGATTTGACATAATGCCTTTTTGTGTTATAAAAATGTCTCAACGGATTTAATATAGTGTCCGTGCATTTTGTAGCGTATGTATTTTTGTCAGTAGTAAATGACCAATTTTCAATAGAATATTGCCGGTCAGGATATGTGGAGATCTCTTTTCTCTTTTTGAATATTGCCAGTAGATCTTTAATGTCCAACTGATCAGACAGATGTGACCTCAATTTAATATTTAATTTTAAAGAACCTCCAACATTGCAGTGCTCCCCAGAATCGCCCTGGAGAGTGGGTCAGCATGGACTATGAGCTCACAGTCCTGATGGTGCAACTTTGAACCCACAATCTTCTGACCTAAAGGCAACTGATACCAACTGAGCCAAGATGACCCCCTAGTAAGAACATTTGTCAGCAGAATCTGTTTACACTCCATCTCTGTTTATGAAGATCTACATCTTTGCTAACATTTTTGAATAGAGGAAGTTTAGACTTTGTGTGTTACATACCGTGCTGGTGAGACATATTATCGCTGTTCTGCTAAAGACTGTGGGTTAATTTAGTTCAACTACAGAAACTTCTTGTATGGTATTTGGCCCTTGGGATATTCCAACTCAGCAATGAAATGATTTGTGATGGTACGATCCTTTGTGGGTTGCATAGGATAAACACAAGATGATTATTTAGCAATGACTAAATGCTGGACAATCTTTAGACTACAGAATGCCTAATCGAGTTAGCCTGTAGGCTGATTTTAACAGATCAACAAACAGAGCTACTGGGAATCAGGATGCTTTAGTTACAGTGTGTCTACATAATAATGATCATAATCATCATCATCATCATCCTTGCATTTGATATAGCGCTTTTCACATCTTATCGACGTCCCAGAGCACTTCACAGAATATACTGTAAAATGAATTGACTGTATATATTTGTGGGCGAATCGCGGCAGCCAATTGCGCATTGCAGAGTCCCACAAACAGTCGTGGAATTGAAATGACACATGAACATTACCATAATGTAATTTTGCTTTTGAACCCTGCAGTTAGATCTGGTTCTTTTTTCTGACCACGTAATGACTGTAACTTGCTATGTTAGAGTTGGCTTGAAACCAAATTCGAAGAATCACAAAATACCCTGCACCTGAACTGGCAGTGCTCATAGTGATGTAGATGAAATACGCAACTCTGAATTAATGTCAGAGTGTCTGTCATTGGACAACTTTATACTCCCATAGATTGCCCTTAACTACTCGCAAGATGAAAATGCACTGTTTTAAATGCAATGGCTAGCACAATACAAATTATCTTGGATATACCGTGTGATCAGAGGGATTGGGTTTCAGCAGGAGCTTTGGAGTTTGAACAGTTTGAATGATTTCTACAACTCTTAATCATTTTGAGTTCCTTGCATTGTACAGTTGCTTCCTGTAGGAAATAAATGATGCGCAGCTGGATTTGGTGAGCCATTGTACGTTATTACACTACATATTTTTATGCTGCTAAGAGTGTGATAGCATTCCATCCTTGCTTTAAATTTGCTGTACTATTGGAGCTGGCTTTAAGGTGATGTGCCCACCTGGTCAGCTTCTCACACAGTAAAAAATCACCAACATCCAGGTGTCACTACCTGTGTTGTCTGGTAATTGTGCCAGTTAGGATTATACATGCCAATTACTATTTTATAACAGGACTCTATTGTAGTTATCTTTCCATTTGATTGCAAACTACACAGTCACTACACTTTACAGTCAGTCCTGTGAAGAACTTTGAAACATCCTCCCAAATTAAAATGCACTGTGTCAAATGCTTGGCTTATTATTATGATTCTACTTAAATCTGCTGCTGTTCTTCCTCCTCTAACAATAAGTAACTCACTGAGCTGCTGTGCCCATGGTGGTCATATAAATCGGTACCAGTAAAAACAAACTCACTGCTGTGTCACAAAATAATTAATGCTGTAAATATTTGTTGAAATTGATACATATTATCATTGTTCCCTTTTCAATGGAACATTAGTCTTTAGTCTCCAGGCAGTTTTTTTAACGTCTCTCCTGAAAACTTACCAGTTTAGCAACTGAATTTTGACTGAGAACATGTCTGGTGTGTTTTGTAAGCAATTTTGGTGTCAAAATAGGGTTTTATTACTACACCATTAATTTTAATGGCTGTCTGAAAAATAATAATGCAGAATACCATTGTGACGCTAAGGCCATTTTCGGTGCTAAAACCTTGACTATTGGTAATGTTCCAAGGCAAGGCTGTTAACTCGAAATACCAAGTGAATTTTCACCCCTTAGTTTGTCACAGTCAGCAGTAAATAATGATGGATGTTTGAACAAGGGAAACTGGCAAGCTTAGTCTTGACATTACAATGAGCTGACCAGTCTCAAAGGTTACATTAATTATATAGACCAAATGGGGTCTAACGCATCCTAGGTGGTAACATTGCAGGCATTTGTTTTTGTTATGTTGATAATGGGATTATAATGAGAATGCACTGGCAAGAAACATTCATTAAGCTTTGCTTTAAGAGAGAGTTAAAACAAACAGTTTAATTATTTTGGAAAATCACGAGTGTGGAGGTATGTGAGTTGTCAAATACTGTAATTGTGCATGGTTTGAAGTTCTATCATGGCTCCCATAATAAAACCCCAAAAGGCAACATTTGAGAAAGGAACAAAATAATTGTTGAAATACTATTACATTTCTTTCATTTACTGCTGCTTTCCCTTATTATCTTTTGAATGAGATGTTAAATTCAGACGCATCTGCCTGTTGAGGTAGTCATTAAGGTACCAATCAATGCGTTACAAAAGAGAAGGGAGTTTATTCCAGTACCTTGACCAACAATCCTCCAGATAAAATAGATCATTTACTTACTGGCTGTTGTGGGACATTGCTGTGTGCAAATTTTAAAAAATGTGTGCAAATTGAATGTCACGTTTGCCTACATAATACACAGCCACTTAAAAATTTACAACAAATCCTGCTTTACACTTTCACCTGACATAAAAGCCATCATATTCTAATGCAAGGATGATTATTATATTAATGGAGAGATTTCTTTTGGTAGGATTTTGTTTTTAAAAATCATAAAATCCTCAAATTACAGTGCTGGACATTGTTTTATCGAGTCTTGTAGCTCAGTGCTTAGAGCACTCACCTTGCAAGCAGGAGATCTGGGTTCAATTCCAGGCAGGGCAAAAGCTTGGGTATGTTTTCGTACTCCAACACCTGATAATAATCTGTCCAAAAAAATAAAATTGGTCATTTCAATCCACGACTGTTTGTGGGACAATGCTGTGCGCAATTGGCTGCCGCATTTCGCCCACAAATATAGTAAATTCACTTTACGGTATATTCTGTGAAGCATTTTGAGACATCTAGAAAAAGCACTGTACCAAATTCAAGGATTATTATCATTATTATCTCGAAGAGCATTAGGAATTGTCATTGTTTTTCTGCAACATAGGTTCTGCTGATCGCAGAATATCATCTCAGACCCATCTTACCATCTTGCTGTTCTGACCAATCTCCGAAGACAGCAATGGGCCTTTTATTGTGCTGTAAATTTCAGAGGCAGCCCAAATAGTGAAAAGTTTGAAAAAGTTGAACAAGTAAAATGAAAAAAATTAATAAAATGTGTGTCAAGTGTTAATATAATAAATCGATGAATCTACAAATGTGTTCTGAAATTAGAAACATTGATCCGTCCTGGAAGAGTCATTATTTTATACAATGGAGCTTGTTATGGGAATAACTAATGTGCCATTTAAGTATGAGAATGCAGTATGAAAATGGCTGCTGCATTTCACCCACATATATACTGTACAGTCAATTCACTTTACAGCATATTCTGTGAAGCGCTTTGAGACGTCTAGAAGACATGAAAAGCCGTATATTAAATGTAAGGATTATTATTATTATTATTCCTTCCAATCAAGAGCAAGTATCCAAACAATATTATGCTGTAAGTCAAATGAAAATTCGAATTGAAAGCTGCTGAATCTGGTCATCTTCTCTTGCAGCATTCTTTCTACTTGAAGTTAGTCCCTCACTCCCTCCATCTTACTCCTATTTGCCCCAAATTCAGAACACATTTGAAGAGTTCCTCTTCTACCAGCCTTCGGTCACCTCCCCTGTCTACCTGGGTCGACGTCAAACATCGAGCCACTCCATTAAGATGGTACTCTGTGAGAAGGCCACTATAGATAAATGCAAATTGTTATTGTCCCATTTTACTATTAATCCCAGCATTAGAAAGATCCAAAGGACAAAATAAGACAATACAGTATTAACAACTGTAACAGCCAACCAACAGTGTATCTGGAGCCTTTAGGTGTCCCTCTGGCATGAAAGGTGCTATATAACTGTAATTTTGCTGATGTATTACCTTCTTCTCATATCCAATTATAGTAACTTTCTATTGCACTTTGGCAGCGATGAGGTTATCTGGTGTATGCTTCCTACGTACCAGAATCATGAGAGCAGAGCAATAAGAAAACAACGTCTGAATTGTTTATTAAAGACATAACAATAATAGTATTGACCAAATTAAATGTAGAACAATTACATGCTGTGCTTCAACACTTTGAAGCAATCCATGGACTGTATATGGACTGGACTGTCCATGTCCCATGGACAGTCCAGCGCCATGGGACGTCTTCCTGACATGAAAGGTTCTATACAAGTACCGTTCAAAGCTTGATTAATTATAAGTGAGGAGAGCTGGATGAGGTGGTAACACACCCCTAATTTTTGGAACTTCCTGCTTCAATCTACTCTGACCCTGCCACTGTGCAGCGGTCCAAGACACTATCCTGTGTGAAGGGTGATATGTTAATGTAAGCTGTTCAGGCTGCATTGAAACCTGTTTTAACACCACCTTGATCAGTAACGTCGGAGGAAGATCACATCTTTTTCTCCTATCCATTTACTCTGTGAGAGACAATTCGAACTTCTACTTAACAAGAACAGCTCTCTGGGATTGATTGTGCTTTTTGTCTGATGTTGGATTTGCTGCCGTGTTGCAGTTTATAATCTTTGGTAATAAATGATCAAAAGTATGTACCTATACTGCTGTTACCTGGCAGCAGCCAAATGTAATTAAAGTGTTGTGCTCTATTCCACATTTACATACTTGTGACCAAAACTATGAAAAACAGATTCTGGTTGCATGGCTTTTGTTTGTCATTTTGGAGTCCTGTAGCTTAGTGGATAGAGCACTCGCCTTATAAGCAAGAGACCTGGATTTGATTCCCGGCAGGGTGAAACCTTGGGCAAATTTCCTTACTCCACATGCCTGACAATAATCCCTCAAATAAAACACAATAATAAATTGGTCATTTCAATCCACAACTCTTGATGGGACTCTGCTGTGCGCAATTAGCTGCCGTGTTTCGCCCACAAATATACAGTCAATTCACTTTACAGTATATTCTGTGAAGCGCTTTGAGACATCTAGAAGACATGCAAAACACCACGTCAAATGCAAGAATTATTATTATTATTTAATTCCCAGGAAATGCAACTTGTGGAGAATTAACGAGTGATAAATTTATATGCCAGGGAGGAAACCTAATCATGTATTTTAACATTGAATGGATTTACACAATGTAATTTTGTGGTTGTTGTTATGTTAATATCTAGGACCTTAGGTACTATACACTTTACAACATGCGAGGTCATTGAGCCTGAAGTGGTCCCAGCTCTTACTTTGGCGTTAACTACTCTAAATCCCAATTCTCTACTCTTTCTCTGCACTTTTGTTTTAAATTAAACTTGAATTCAAGTTCCAAAACTGAAAAGTGATGAATTGGTTCTCTCTGGTCCATTTTGGGCCTGCTGACAGTGACCATATCTGTTGTGTGCGCAGGTGAAAATCGAATACATAAAACCAATGGGACTATTGTTCAAAATAAACAAAAGCAAACCCAGCTGAACTCCATGGGCTTCAGAACAAACAAATTCATCTTTCAAATATGTATTGCTCCCAGCATGCATATAGCTATTCAAATAAAACTTCATGTAGTAATGTAATATCCCTAATGAAAATGTACAATAGCTTAATAGAATATATACAATATTTGTAAATCTAATTTAAATTAAATGATCAACTGTTGGTGCATGCGAACAGCTGTCTCTGTGGGGTGTATTAGCTTATGGAATAAACTAGCATTGAGTCTAATTTATGTGAGTCACAAAAGGATTCGCAACTAAGGATTAAGAATGTCCAATAGGAAAAAATTCTACTTGAGTCTAGATTTACTCTGTTTTCTTATCATTATTCAAATTGTTGAAGTCCACCATAACTTAGAAGCTGACCTTTTGTATTTCTAACATGGAAATTCCAGTAAACTAGCTTGAAAAAACCTGGTCCTTGTGTTCCATATCATACAGAGCAGTGTCTTAACATTTAAATTGTTAGAAGATCCTCATTTTTCAAGTGTCACTTGTTGAAAGTGAGGTTTTTGCTGACACTTGGGCAACATCTTGGTAACATGAATAAAACTATAATAATAATAATAATAATAATCCTTGCATTTGATACAGGGCTTTTCAAGTCTTCTAGATGTCACAAAGCGCTTCACAGAATATACTCAAAGTGAATTGAAGCTTAAGTGAAGCGACAACAAATTGCGCACAGCAGTGTCCCACAAACAGTTGTGGATTGAAATGACTGATTTACTGTTGCTCACAAAGTACAAACCACAGTAGCAAAAATAAAGTAAGTACGGGTACTTTGTTTTAACATTTCATATTTTGTTTTGGTTTTGTCTGAAAAGCATGCACTTTCTTAAAAAAAGAAACAAAAAAAAATGCATGGCTTACCATCTTTGGAAAGTATCATGCCCTTAGGCTGCTGTGCTATTTTGGTTTGCTGCCTCAGCACTGAAGTAAATTGAACACAAATGGAATTTTGTTATCATTAATTCAGAACGTTTGTGAAATAGTCTTTCTCCATTATTATTTCCAGCTGAGTAATGTCAAATCCTACATAATGTGGGGAAAGCAAACATATAATCTTTTGCTACCTAGAGGCACAGAGGCCTTTTGATGTCCTCTGGTACTCTAGCAAGGTATATACACTGGTTATCAAATTATTGACTTTGGATTCATGAATACCTCAATTTTGCAGCTACCAAAGACAAACTCTGATCTGTAACTCTAAAGTTACCACAGTATATTAATTGATAAACCTCTGTGAGCTCAAATCATTTTCAGGTATTGGCAAGTGTGGAGATACTATGTTTGACAGGATTCACTCCCAACTAGATTAAATGAGGAAAAGCACTAAAAGTATGTAGAAAGAATTTATAAAGATGCTTCTGGTTTAGGTTTTGCTTTAGCTCTGCATCTGCCCACCCTAGATGCAAGCGTTCAGCCTGATTAGGTAACGCTGCTCTTTTTGTAGAATTCTTTGAATCTTTCTCGTCTTATTTGTGTATTACATTATTGATGGATGTCAGGACTCTGGGGAAATCATGTCACAGTATTCTCTGTTCACATGTGCAACCTGCAAAGTGTCTCTGGGAGTGTTCTGCGCTGAGGGCTGGAGAGCCTATTTTTTTTGACGTCCTTGATTGTGATTCGTAGGAACTCTCATAATGTGGAGCTGGGAAGATGAAAAAGATGAAAAGGTCCTCCCAGTTTATTGCTGCTGAATTACATATTCGAAGCAGCATCTTCTCTGTGCCCAATCAAACACAAGGACTCGGTGATGCAGCGCCCTCTCACTGGAGGGTCCCCTGCAGTATGTCGGTGTTGTATAAAACAGTCTAGTGCCTCTCTCTCTCGCATCATCCATAAAGCTACTTGCTTTAGATAGTAGTGAACTCATTCTCAATATAAACCTCCCAAAAAGCCTGACCATAGAAGCGACCACTGTTTCCCTGTTGCCTGACATGTGCCCTATGTTGTAGTTTTGTTTCTGACAAAGCAAGATATAAAGGCAGCCTCCAGAAAAAAGGACATCATTTCAGGTAAGACAATGTTGTTCTGTTTCCGCAGTGTCCTCTGTCAAATGTTGAAGTGTTGCTGTAGGATGCTTATTGTGTGGTTAATTGATGCCCAAATAGTGGTAAATGTGGCAATGTGAGTTCCGCTGATTTGATTCCTGGACAGATTAAGTGCAGAAAGCTGCACTGAAGGGGATAGCTATTTCTCTGAGTATTCATCCAGAATGATTGAGGCACACTTGGGTTTCACGTTTAGAGATAGTGTGTTTAGAAAGTTGAGGTGGTTTAAAGCATTGTTAACACAATAGACAATAATAATCAGTACGAATGACACTGACTCCAAATCCAGATGTCTGCTTTGATTCACTGTTTTTTTTCTCCTCCCCAGAGAGTTTCATTTTACCTTTCAGTTGACTTGGTGAAGCCAGGAAACAATTCCCTAACCGTATTTTTGCTTGAATAGCTGGTGCATTGAGTCTTCCATTCTGTGTTAAGGCTATAACACCTGTTCAATTAAGAAATAGTTGTAATAACATTACCCTCCAGCATCGATTCTTTCCAATGCTAATCAAGCACCTCATTATTTTAAAAGACACTCTGTGGATGTAAGTCTTAAATAAAGAAGTAAATGCTGGATTCAGCAACACTCTTCTATTGTATTAGACACATTAAATGGGTGTATAATCCTTGCATTTGACATAGCGCTTTTCACGTCTTCTAGATGTCTCAAAGCACTTTGCAGAATATACTGTAAAGTGAATTGACTGTATATTTGTGTGCGAAACGCGGCAGCCAATTGCACCCAGCAGTGTCCCACAAACAGTTGTGGATTGAAATGACCAATTTATGATTGTGTTTTTCTAAAAATCTTTTTAATTTTAATATTTAAAACAACCTTAGTAGCAACTTCAATAATTTGTAATTAAATCAATGGTGATCTACGCTGCCTTTTACAATCATTCATCAGACTCAGATGAATGATTCCTGTCAGATGGGAAGCCGGAGCGGGAAATCTCTGGGTGAATATAACTGGAAAGGATTCCATGTGCTGCCAGAAATGAGCAAAGCATTTGGCTGTAATCTACAAACAGATGTTACTTCCAGAATAAATCATTTTCCTTGAAAGCCAAGGGAGACGTTAGGTTTCATTTGCCTTACTTAATATCCATTTTGTGATTAAAACTGAGTTTAAAAGCTTGATTTATTTTGACTCTTCAGAAGCAAAGTGTGTTTCAAATGCAAAAGCCTAAAACATGTACAATGATTTTTCTCATTGACAACTCCTAGAGTCTCTCTGCCATTATACACACAAACACACACATATATACTGTATTAGGTTTAGTGTTGTACTATAGATGACATTATCCTCTCGTGCAGCCAAGAGCTGTTTTGTCCTCAGCTTTATCTCTGAACATGGCACATCTACATAACAAAGCAAGTGTCAACCTAGAAAGTATATTATCCCTGAGACAAGCTTTTGGGCAACATAAATGGTGAAAATAAAATGGAAAAAATTCTCGTGGTTAAGTGACAAAAATGGACAATAGTTTTGACACTGAAGCAGATATTTTTGTACATTAAACTTATCTGAGATGAGAATCTTAATCAACTTTTTATGTGAAAAATACTAAATCTTTGACCATGAAGTGTTTTGCATTATGTATTTTCAATTATAATAACTTAACAATAACTGTCTGAAGCACACACTGGCTCAAAGAATTTGTGGTGGCAGAAAAAAAAGGCAATAAATTAAACTGCAGTCTTGAGTAGCGTACGATTTGTTAGCTTTAAAATTAGCCATGTGGTTGAATCGCACACAATTTGTGAAAGAAAACTCAAGTATTTCGAAGTAGACCAGTCTCTCTGAATGTTTAATTCAGAAATTATTTTGCAGCCCTTTTAGTTTTCGGCAATTGCCAACTCCGGTATAAATGAAATGTTAACGTTATTGCATGTGGGATTTAAATAAACGCACTTCCTGAATGAAGGTCTATAGTTTGGCGAAAAGCTCAAACTAACTGTGTTACATTCCTGTAAATGTATTACACACCCCCACATAGTACAACAACCACTTCAAGCTACTGTATAAAATACAGATACAATGTTTTACATCATGAAATGCATCCACATGAGATCTTTTTGTGAATGTCATATCAAAAGCGTTAGAATTCAAAAGAAATAAACATAACATTGATGATGGTTGTTATCATTATTAATTCCCTGTACACCACACAATTTAATTTACCGCTTTGTAACACCAACAGCAACAGAATTACAGTCGCCTTTCAGGTCGGGAGGACGTCCCAAGGCGCTGGACAATCAGTGTTTTGGACCTGAGCTGGGGGTCGGGATCAGGAAGGGTGGAGAGTAGGGGGGCAAGAAAAGTGACCGAAGGCACAGTTGAAGGGGAGGGTCTTGAGACATGTCTTGAGGGAAGCAATCGAGGGGGTGAGGCGAATGGACTGCATGATGGAGCGCAAGAGAGTGAGGGCAGAGTGGCTGAAGACCCGCCCACCAGCGGTGAAATGATAGTCTTTCATATGGGGGGGAGGATTGCAAATGCAATATTGGCAACTTGGAATTTCAAAGCATCTTAAGTATTAACTCGTACTGTGGGAACACAACTCCCAATGTAGATGAAGTAGATGAAGTGCAAGCACAGAGTTCATGTGTTGATGCGATGTATATCCCGTTACCACCTTGTGACTGTACATTTAAGGTAACCTAATAATAATAATTCTTCCATGTGATACAGTGCCTTATCATGTCATTGAGAAGTTCAAAGCACTTCTCGTAAACTGTAAAGTGAATTAACTTCACATTTTGTGGCGAAACTAATATTTTTTGTTAGAAAACCAATATGGGAATGCATATATTGTATTCACGATAAAATACTTAGTTCCTACAAACAACCAGTTTCCTTCCTTTACCTGATAGGAAGTTTCACCGTGTGGTGAAAATCCATTGGACCTTTTCCTGAGTTCATTCGTATCAATTATTTTCAAATGGACAGGTAGCTGGATCGACACACCATCATAGCATTAAAGGTATCCAACTTTGCATTTCAAATCCCAACTGATTGTGTCTACTGAACTATTATTGAGGAATATAGGAAAAACAGATGTCTGCAATAAATCATATCTAATTTAATTCAAACAGAACAAGAAAATATATACATTGTTTATGTGAAAGCAAATATTTGGAAATGACTGATTTATATTTGGTTTTAATGCCACTACCAAATGCATGTCTTGTCATTTGGCACAAGCACTGTGTTAAATACATCTATAAGGACAAAACCTTGGGCAAGTTTCCTTACTCCACACGCCTGATAATAATAAAAAAAAAGTGATAATAATTTGGTCATTTCAATTCACAACTGTTTGTGGGACACTGCTGTGTGCAGTGGCTGCCGCGTTTTGCCCACAAATATATAGTCAATTCACTTTACAGTATATTCAGTGAAGCGCTTTGAGACGTCTAGAAGATGTGAAGAACGCTATATCAAATACAAGGGTTATTATTATTATTATCTATCAGACGTATAGGCTTGGCAGTTGGATATAAAATGATTTTAACTATGTTCAAATTTCAAATATTATTAATTAATGAGAACACTTCAGCAATTGTATTCTGTGAAGCTGGATGTTTGTATTGATTATTTTCCCCTTTCTTTATGCGTGTAGGTGCATTAGAACTTAATGCATTACACCACAAAGTCAACAGCACATCAGAGCATCTACAGTACAGTCCTCAGAATTTCTGGTTTGGTGATAGATACATGTAAAATGTAACAAGGAGAACAATTGTTGTCTGAAACACGGTTCAGTAGCAGCCAGTAAGTGGAAAACAAAATACAAGACTGTATTACTGAAGGTGCAACAGATGTACAATGTTATTAGCAGCTCTTTGGGTGAGGATAAGGATTGCTGGGGGCACCTGTTTATGGGCTGCCTAAATCTTTTCTTTAACCCTGTCTTTCCACGGCTTTGTAGCTGGGTCAGTCAAATCGAACATGTATGCTGGCAGCTGCTGATTCTGGATCCTGTTCTGTGTTCAGTTTAATATCAAGGTGCAATTACATGTAAACAGTTCAACACAATACAGAATCATAATCAAATATTCTTCATAACACATGGTAATTGAGTCACTATTTTAAACCGTGTTACCATGTTTATAATAATCCTTGCATTTGATATTGGCCTTATCACATCTTCGAGACGTCTCAAAGCGTTTCACAGAAGATACTGTAAAGTGAATTGACCGTATATTTTTTAGACAAAATATATACCCGCAGTGAACAGCTCCGTAAAACTGCACCAAGTTCTCACTGTCAAGCTTCATTTCAAGTTTGCTTCTGGTTATTCAAGCTCATTTATTTTTTAACCTGTAAGAATCCTTATGCTTGGCTCACCTTCCCTCCCTTCAATCGCCTGACAGAGGGCACTTGCCAGCACAGAGACTTATTTAGATGAGTGACACAGGCGGTTAAACTCTCTTTCTTCTCCATATGAACTAGGGAGGTGCACCTGCATCAAAGTAAGATGAATATTAGTTTAGCCTCCTCTGAAATGAAGTAGCGTGACCTGGGGAAGTGCACCGTCTGGCAGGCTCGCTGAGAAATAACGAAACTCCCAGCAATGGTGGTAGACCTTCAAAGGGAGGCTGATGCAAGATGCCCTAAACAGGGATTGACAATCTGCAACCCTCATTTTCCGCATTGGTCTCCATTGTTATTCAGCATCTCTGCCCCCACACTCTGGAACTCTGCCCTGCATTCCCTCTGCCTCACTCCCTCCGTTGCCTCTTTCAAGTTTGGTCTAAAGACCTTCCTCTTCCATTGTGCATTTGGCCACCCTCTCACCTCCACCCCCCAGCCCTCCACCCATCCTGACCCCAGCTCCCAGCTTGGGTCCAAATTCCCCTGACTGCACCTGGGATGTCTTTCCGATGTGAAGGGAGCTATACAAGCGTAATTTGTTTTTGTTGGTAGTCACTGGACCTGCATTCCAGTGAGCTTTTTCTTCCCTGTGCCATTAACCATCTGGGTAGGTTCTAGCTGTTTAATTCTACTGATCTACTCTGAATTGTAACCTCCTTTATGGAATGTTTCAATCCATTTTAAGTTTGATAAAATAACAGCAACAAAATTACTCTTATATAGAGCCTTCCACTTCAGGAAGATGTCCCAAGGCGCTGGGTAATAATAAGCAATCAAGTGAAGTGAACCTGTTCTCAGATTGTTGTGCTGAAAAGCTTCCTGACGTGTAGGAAAAACATTAGCAAAAGCTCAATATCTACAGATTTATGGTTTTAACAATCCTCGCCACAGCCCAGCTTTGTCACAAGAGATCAACAGACGTCAGACTTGCAGCCCGTAGCTGTGTTAGTGGTTACCACCTTAAGCTTCACCTGTAAGCAGCACAACCTGATACCTTTATTGCTACAGTCCGCAGGCTACAAGATCAAGACCATTACAGGCGGCTTTGGCCCTAACCATTGTCATGGAGGTTGAGTGTTCGTCACACTTGCATTGCCATGATTTCAGTGTTCGTATGTTGTTGCACTTCAGCTGTCTCGTGAACTCAAAACTTGTACAGAATAAATAAGTTTCACCAGATGCAATTATTGAAGCCTGACTTGCAGGAAAACCAGTGCAAATCAACATCTGGCTATTTTCCATTGTCGCGCAATCCAAAAATCCAATATCTTGTAGATTTGTTTTGGTTTTCTTGCATCACTGCTCATTATCAGATCCCCACCTCCCAGTAGATTCATTGGGACATTGAGTACTCTCAATATTTCACAAGGTGCACAATTCAAGTGGAAACCTCCGAAATCAACCAATGTATATCCCTCTCCGCTTATTAAACATCTGAAGCTTTCGGGGAAGTGACAAGCACCTAGAATTTGTTTCAGGTTAAATGTGACAATAACTAGCCTTTTTAACATTGCTTTAAATGCATGTATAATGTGTAAAATTACATATTTGCTGGGTTGTTTGGGGACTGATTGGTGTAGAGTGGTTAGTAAGAACACATTTGTTTAAAACTCTGATTTGTGGTTCATCTCTGATGAATGTGAAGGTGCTCATTGTGATGAGTGGGTGCAAGAGAGAGATAGAGAAAACATTGTGTATTATTTAACATTAATTTGTCAACTTCACTCAGAAACAACAGGGAAATGAAAAAGGTTACCTTATACTGGGGTGAATGCCCTTCTGAAGTTTGGATTAAGCTGCATTTTCAATAGAAAGTAAAATGATATCTGTTACATATCCAGATTGGGGACGATTGAAACTACAAATATTCTATTTCTAACCACAGCAATCCCTGCGCTCCTCTTCGTCCGCGCCTTTGGCTTCCCCACTAATTCTTCCCTCTCTCTTTCCCCCTACCCCAACTCTTCCCCCACCGTCCCCCCACTGCTCAGGCCTCGACCTGACAGTTCAGCTTTAGGACGTCCTCCCTATGTGAAAGGTGCTATATAAGTGCAACTTTGTGGTGGTTGTTGTTGCGTTTGAATCATATAGTCATATAGAATCGAAGAATATTACAGCACAGAAGGAGGCCATTCAGTCCCATCGTGCCTGTGCCGGCTGTTTGGAAGAGCTACCCAATCAATCCTCTCCCCCGTGCTTTCCCCATATCCTTTTTATCTTTTTTCAAATACCCATCCAATTCCTTTTTGAAAGTTGCTATTGAATCCGTTTCCACCACCCTTTCAGGCAGTGCAATAATTCAGTGTGGAATGTTGATAATCCGGCATGGTTGGGACCAACCACCTCTCGGATTTCGAAGTTTGCGGTATTTAGAAACCTAGCCTAACATTGTGTAACTTTACCAAAGTATTATATTTACCTGAAATAGTTTTAAAGTGTTATTTAACTTGATTTATGTGTAAAAAAAATATAAACAATAACAACAAAATTGCATTTATATAGCACCTTTCACATCAGGAGGACGTTCCAAAGCGCTGATCAGTCAGGTCGGGATCCGAGCGGGGTGGGGGGGAGGGTCGGGATAGGGGGAAGGAGAGGGGGAAGAGTTAGTGGGGCAGCCGAAGGCGCGGTCGAAGAGGAAAGTCTTGAGACCGGCCTTGAAGGAGAAAAGGGAGGAAGCAAGGCGGAGGGTCTGCGGGATGGAGTTCCACAGTGTGGGAGCAGAGAGGCTGAAAGCCCGGCCGCCGATGGTTGGGCGGTTAGGGCGGTGGACGCAGAGCAGGCCTGAGTCTGCTGAACGGAGGGTGCAGGAAGGCTGATAGGGAGACAGTAGGTCAGAGAGAGAGGCAGGGGCAAGGTCATGAATGGCCTTGAAAGTGAAGACGAGGATCTTGAATTCGATCCTCTGGGGGATGGGGAGCCAGTGGAGACGGGCGAGGGTGGGAGTGATGTGGTCGCAAAGCCTGGTACGGGAGAGTGCATGAGCTGCAGAATTCTGAATGATCTACAGCCTATGAAGGGAGGAACTGGGGGGGCCGATGAGAGTTCCCGTAGTCGAGCCTGGAAGGGATAAAGGCTTGGATGAGAGTTTTGGCGGCGTGGGGGATGAGGTAGTGGCGGAGTCTGGCAATATTGCGGAGGTGATGGAAGGCTGAGCCGGTCATGGAGCGGATGTAGGGGAGGAAGGATAGTTCGGGGTCGAACAAGACGCTGAGATTCCTGACTGGCTTCGAGAGGTGCGGAGGCGCTGACATGAGCCAATCAGGAGGGCCTCCGTCTTGACGTTGAGCTGTAGGAAGTTTGCCCTCTCTGGACAGACATGCAGTCAGAACGCCAGTAGTCCTAGAATATAAAGAAATTAAGTGTTAATTTTTTTTTAATTGTACGGTATTTATAAACATTTTTACTTATGAGAAGGCATGACTATAGGAACATGACTGGTTTTAGGGAGTTGCCAGCTTTTGGAATGCCAGATTATCAACTTTCTACCGAAGTACAAATCATTCATGTTCGCTGGGGAAAATGACACATTGCACAGCATCTTGCAGATTCCCTCTAGGATGCTAACTTGACTTTGCTCTCTTTCCAAAGACCATTTATTTATCTACTTCAGAGTCTATTTTTTAATTTTAAAAAAATGAAAATGAGCAGGGGGAGGGGAGAATTGACACAAAATCTCTTCAACAGATCTTGTAATTTGGTGAAAATTGGGATTTATTTTGGAACACAAAAAAAACTAAACAAGACACATTTTGAGACAATTGCTTTATGATTAATACAATTATTGATATGGTAAGGAGCCAATTGCACACACTGATTAGGACCTGCCTTATTGTGAATAAGCAAACAAAATGCAGATAATTGGACATCATGCAAAATGTTAATTGGCTACAGCACAGTGAAAGAATATTTCTATTCACTATTGTGCCATACAATTCCAGCCTTCCTCTCTTTGTATCTGTCTCTCTCTATCCCTTCCCCTCTCCCTCTTTTACTCTGCCTCTTTTTCTGAGTTTACTTTTATCCTTTAGTCTCTCCCTCTTTCTGAGACTCCCATTACTTTGTTGACTTTCTCTTTCTCTTAATTGTCTCTTCTCTATTCCTGTCTCGACATTGCAAGAAAATGATTGTAAGAATCCTTCCTTCACACTCCAACAAACTGTCAATTTTGATGCATTGATCCCTAGAGATACTTAATAGCTTTTCACACTGTGCACAAGTGGTGTGAGTATTCCTGTAACCTGATTTGCGTGTGTTTTGTTTTGGTCAGCCGGGCGTCTTGACACATGCGGAAACCCTAACCCTATGCTAATCCAAACCAAACTGATAATTCTGTGCGTCTCACCTACACATGGAAATTCTAGTAATAGATTGTTGGAGTAGAATGTGGAAAGTATCAGGCAAAGGATGGCAAGAGTCGAGCAGTGTGCATTAGGAGATCGATCCACAGTAATAGTGACTGACAACTTTCACTCCACTGTTTATCTTGAGTGTTGTCCCCTCCTAAACCTGGTGGAAATCAGAAACTCAGTGTACCCAGTGTTTTCTGCAGCTTATTGAAAGGCAAATGCACTCATTGTGTCACCTCACTGCCTGTTACCTTAAAATGTAAGTACGTACTTAAAATGTAATATGGGGAAAAAAAATCAGATGTCGTTGTCTTGTGGATTCTCACTTCAAAGGATAATGAAAGCAGTTAATTAATGTTAGTTGTGTGCCCTTATTTGAATTCTCATCCCGAGTCTCCCACAGGATCATAAGAAATTGGGTGGAACATGAATTTGTGAGTTGCTTTTCATCTTTGTTTCAGAGTGGTGCTTGGCTTGACGGAGGAAAGTATTTTCTCTGATATTTATATTTGAACAGCATAAAAAGACTTGTGATGATGAAAACTGAACACCAACTAAATAATTACGTAAAACAGTCAATTCACTTTACGGTATTTCCTGTGAAGCGTTTTGAGATGTCTAGAAGACGTGATAAGGCGCTATATCAAATGCAAGGATTATTATTATTATTACTGGTGCATCAACTGTGCCCCAGATACTCCTCTCCTGATTCTCGATATATATCTTGTTGTTTCCTTGTAAAGCTATGAAATTCTGAAACATTGGGGGAAAATCAAGGATGGGCCCATGCGTCTTGCCGCGTTTCATATTTTTCATTGTGAAACAGGACTTGAAGGCTTGCTCACTGTGTAATAGAAGCGTATGCATGTGTCTTTGCAGAGAGACACATAGGCTAAATTTAATGGTGAATCTGAAATCCTGAATCAAGCCATAACACCTAGCCCACACTGTAGTTTCGCACATACATTTTACACCAAACACTGGTTATCGAAAGTGTAAATCAAGGCTACAACCTCTAATTAACCCAGACTATAAAACGATAGTTTGGTTCACTAGGAAATGCCTGGTTATGTAACGAAACCCCCACAATGGGATCCAGCACACAATGTATAAATTAGGTCAGTTTTCAAGAATCTGGTACAAAGTGAAAAAATTCTCTTTATTGTAGCATTTCATGTCTTTCTTAAATAAACAATGAAGCTTCAAGTCAGAAGTACCATTATGTGTTTCTGCCAGTTACTAAATCAGTGGAGTGTGATGATGAGAACACTGAGGATCGCTCTCTTTACTACAGAAGTGTGAACCGTTCTAACACACCATGGCAACCAGGTTCATTCGCTTAGTGTATTTCTAACATTATTTGACAAAGCAGTGAGTACCAGGATGCTGTGATGAGAAAAAGAGAATTGTTATATAAAATACTCAGGTAACTGATCATCTGCATCTCAGCGTGTGACAAAAAGAATGTACTGTATATCTTTGCCTATTGAAATTCTTGTAATATTTTCTTTCTCAAACAACTTTTGTGTCCTACACAAGCTATACAGTCACTACACTTTACCTTCTCCTTCGCCTCGCTTCCTCCCTTGCCTCCTTCAAGGCTGGTCTCAAGACCTTCCTTTTTCGATTGTGCCTTCTGTCGCCCTCCCAACTCTCTCCTTCTCCCCCATCCTGTCCCTCCCCTCTGACTGTTGGGACGTCCTCCCGACGTGAAAGGCACTCTATAAATGTAATTTTGTTGTTGTTGTTGTATAGTATCACCTGAACTGCCTTGAGATGCTTCCCCATATGAAAGGCAGAATATCAAATATAAGGATTATTATTTATGATTATTATAATTATCTTGAAACTATATACAACTTATTTCAATTGATCTCTTATTATTGCTTTATCAGTCAAACAAAGACAAAGTGCAAAAAACTATTTGTTTTCAATCATGACATTAACTTATTATTCACAATATATTTGGATGAAGTCAGTCCTTTGGCCATTGAAGTAGGTAATAATTTTTTTGGGGGGTAAGAATAATATAGGGGATGCCTCTGCATTTGAGGAAAAAGAAAAAATAAGTGTTTGAAGGAGGACTTGGGATATAATCGAGGGGAGGGTTTGAAGAAGCAAATGGTTCCTTATCAGTGTACAGTACTGTATTTACATGATCACAATATTGCAACTCATAAGTATCCATGTCAGCTGAGTGAGATCTCACCAATATAGCAACTGTATCTACAGTACACAGTAATGGGGGAGGGATGAATTTGCCACACTCTTGGCGTAACTAACCAGTTTATCTGACTGTGTCGAGTGGTAAATTTGCTTCCAAGCATGCAGCTATGTGTTTGCATATCAGGGGCTACCTGTCACTCGGGCTCACATATCCCAGTTGGTTGAGTGTTGTCATCTCTTGGCTTGGCTATTATGTGAAAACCAGGTGTTTCACCACAATAGGAACCAGTCAGATGGAAAAATAAACAGTGTCAGCATGGTACTCGACTCCTGCTGTCTGATTCTACATGGCTGTATGGTGTGTAACCATGTGGAACGTGTAGAAAGGCTAGATCACCCTGCCTTCCTGACTGAAGGATATTGGAATACAATTCTCTTTTAAAGTGTTGAAGCAACTCAAGAAATGTATTAGACATTTAATCCCTTGCTCCCAGATTCATGCTTATAATTTTTGTGGCAAAATGCTTTTTCTACATTGCATCTTTTCCCATTGCCTGAATATATCACACACCATTGCTTTTGATATGATTACTCAACAATGTTTTCCGAACCTGTGGGCAACTTAGGCATCAAGCTTGATCCCCAGTTATTGTGTGGAGTCCTGTAGCACAATGGTTAGAGCACTCGCCTTGCATGCAAACGATCTGGCTTTGATTCCAGGCAGGGCGAAACCTTGGGCAAGTTTCCTTACTCCACACGCCTGATAATAATCCCTTGAAAAACAATAATAAATTAGTCACTTCAATCCACGACTATTTGTGGGATACTGCTGTATGCAATTGGCTGCCACGTTTCACCCACAAAATATACAGTCAATTCACTTCACAGTGTATTATTAGGACATCTAGAAGATGTGAAAATAGCTATATCAAATACAAGGATTATTATTATTATATTATCCTTCCTTCCTCACATCAGGTCCCTGACCAGCACTGCTTTCTTCCATCTCCTCCACATTGCTCATCTCAGTCAATAACTCAACCCCAAAACTGCCAAAACAAAGTTGAGTGCTATATAAATGTAAGCTGCTGCTGCCATTGTTGTTGTTGTTTTGGAAGCCACTCATTTCATTGCTCCTTGTTGGCATGACAATACTTTTTCATTGACTGCCTGAAAGTTTTTTTCGATAAAATGTTGAATGTTCTGAAAATGCATAAAACAAATAGTTTTGGGCATAAAAGTATAGAAAAAGTAGCTGGGCCTTTTTCAAATTGCTTTTCATTTTTCATCTAGTTGAAGGACAGCCTAATAGCTATTGTTTGTGGTCATTCTCGAGGGATTTCTTTCACTTTAGGTTGTCCTATCAATATCTATTTGCAGCTCCTTCTTCCTCCTTACAAAATCAGTGTCTGGAACTTTAGGTGTGCAGTTTCAAGGAGAGAAGTGCTTGATTTCGGAATGGATTTTGGAATGGAACAAATACTCTATATTTGTTCCATTTCAGGTAAGGATATAGTTCAGCATTAAATAATACTCCTATGGTTGTCATTGCGATCATAGATTCATTCTTGTAGTTTAATAAGACATTAGTGGCATCTAGCTTGCGCAACACTGTAAAGCCTAGGGTTAATTTAGCCATTAACCCTAGCAGTATTAAGCAATATGGGAATGCATGAAATGTTACATGTAGATATACAGCTTCACTTTTTATATGTGGGATAAATATGTCCTTGAATATTCTGTCTTTTGGGACATATGTGCATGCTACTGCCAGAAAGGTGGAAAGCATACTAGTTGCTCTTTGTTCGTCTAGCATTTCTTAGGTTCTTATGAATAATCATGAAAATAACTGCATAATTATCTGTATTGAGTTCAATTTGTTCTCATCAAAAGCATTTTAAAATGGCGCATTGAGGTTAAAATAGTAATCCACAATATCAGATTTTATCCTGTATAATCCCCGATTTTGGGGGCACTTCGATGAAGGTACAATGTCACAACTGTCTCGTTATTTTATACACTGAAGCTAAAATGACAATCCATCAGTCTATTCATCTCCATGTATGTTGTACCACTGTTAGCAATATAGTTTGACCTTGACATTTCTGGTCTCTGGAGAATAATGTGATGTGGCTCAAATAAACAATATTCTTGGAGCACTTACATTTTGAAATAAATCTAGAATTCCAATAACTCAGTTCCTATATTGAAGTATAGAGCAGTACT
Source organism: Hydrolagus colliei (assembly GCA_035084275.1). Lineage (NCBI taxonomy): Eukaryota > Metazoa > Chordata > Chondrichthyes > Chimaeriformes > Chimaeridae > Hydrolagus > Hydrolagus colliei. Next base: position 16,623,008 of record CM068746.1, on the reverse strand, counting down.
TAACTTATGAAGCACTTTTAGAATGTGTTATTGTGTTGAAGACTAGCATGGAAGCCTAAAACTCTTTCAGTTCATATTTGATTCCTTTCCAGCTATCATAATGTGGATTTCATATAACTTAAGTTATATTAAGTATGATAAGGGGAATCTAGCAGTGTTTATATCGCCTGGTGTTCACAAGTTCACGGCACAGTAGAATCAACGTCCATTTAATAAATTGGGGTTTGAATAGACAGACAGAAGATCTGGGATTAGCTATGTTGGAGATTGGATGCCAAATTGCTGGATTAGTGAGCTAAAGAAAATATCTTAAATGTAACAGTGAAATGGTATTGATTGAAATGCAAAGTACCTGTATAAAATAAACCCATTGTAATATAAAAGCCAGTCACCCTTAGAATTTTTAAGATATCTATTCATCGAGTGGTAAATCAGTGCAGGTGAAAGTGATATCGGCCTCTACAATACAAATTCCTTTCTTCATGTTATCTGGAAGCTTTTAACAGCTAATAAAGTGGAACTACTTCCCATGCTTTTAAATCAAATTGAAAAGAATGTAAGAATAAATTGCATTTGATATAATGCCTTTCGAGTCAGAAGAGCATCTCAAAGCATTTCACAGGGTTTGTGTGTGCACATATATATATATATATAAATAATATTAAGTATGTTATAGGTGATTTCAAGGGACAAACAGTTATCCATTTTGTATTAATAACATAGATAAGTATACAAGTAAATAATATACAGTACATGTTTACAATTTCAAAGCAATGCTCAGTTTTCCTATGAATTTACATGAAGCTGTCGTTCTGATGGTGCATGCTGTAGACCTGTTCTTAATACAATTATAGCCAGCCATAGCCACAAGACCAGCAATAACACCTTTAAAAATATTCTGTTACAACTTAATGGTTCCTTAAAGCCTTGATTGCTGTGTTCCCTGGCTTTGAAAGGCGATGAGACCTCAATGTCTGGATGATAAACATTAGCAGGCAGAAAACCAATGAAATTTGTTCGGAGCTATCTGTAATTGAATGCGGTTTGTGATTCAAGTGGAAATACTGCAGTTTAGCTGTGACATTTTCGTGTTACATAACTAAAAAGATCAAAAGACAAAAGTGCAATCACAATATTGCATCACACCACTGATAGGCACCAGTACAACTTGAAAACACCACTAATAAAATGTGAGGTTCTAGATACAAGAATAATTATTCACTGAGGTCATTATTAGTTTAATGTTGCTGTTGGTGAATAACCTTTGGATGCATGATGTGTACAATTTCAAACTATGTGTGTATAATTCTCTTACATTTATATGATAACTAGCTGCACCAGTTGAAGCTACGCTTACAACCAGTTTCATTTGATCGGCCTTCTCTTCTTCGTCTGTCATTTGTATTAGTCCTTGAATGGCTTGATTTTCGCTCCTTTAGCATCTTTATTCCTCAAAATTAAGAAGTGTGCTATTGAACTCATTAGGATCCCTTGTTCATATATTTGCACACATATCCTTTTGGGAGGACCCTTGTTGCAAGGACTCAGTGGAAAGGCTCAGTGGACGACTCTTGGTTGGAAGGACATCTAGTGGAGGGTTGGAGTCCATATACAGGTAGATCTTGCTTAACATTGATTCATTCAACGTTGTTTCATTATTATGTTGCTGATACATAGGGGAACATATATCACTTAATGTCGTTCACGTGGGTGGAAACTAACTACTTTGGGTAGCGTAGGCGTACATAGACACTGAATGTCTGGTATCCTTACACAGGTCCGCTAACATCGCTTCGCTTAAAGTCTCACTTTTCGGGAACACAACTGCGACGTTAAGCAAGGACTAAGTGTATATGTGATGAGCTTGTTTAGGTCACAATAGGAGATCCCTGAAAAAATATACGCCAGTGACACTCCCCCATGCAAGACCTTTCTGATGAAGATACTATGAAGTGTTCTGAGACGCCGTTCATCGTGGAGGGCGCTATATAAATCAAATTTGATGTTGTTGTTGATGAGGTATAAATCATGCCTGTACGCCAGTTGGTTGGGCAGAGAGACATTCTGTCTTTATTAGTAGAGATGTATCTCTCTGGAATGGTGTGTGATTTCCTCTGTCTCTACTTTGTTGCAGAATACCATGTATACCTTTGGGAGGCTTAATAAATTTAAAAAAAACTAATATATCTCATCAATCCCCGAAAAAAATACGTATTTCTCTATCAATTGGTTATTGTGTTATTGGAAGACACGCAGACAGACACACAGACATTTCATCTGTATTAGTATAGATAATATAGCATGTTTGGAGAAAATACCATGTATGTATCTAAAACTGCAATCTCTCCTGAATCCAGAGATTACTACTAACCACAGATCATGATAGATGTGGTGCCTGATCATTTACAGTACATGGAATTTTACTATGAAATAGAGCTCGAGTGCTAGGCTCAGGAATGATGTCCAATGTAATAGAACTGTCATTAACTGTAAGGCTGTCTCATAACCCATGACATGTGAAATAACAGTTGTACTTTGGCTGTCACCACTGGGGGGAAAGAACTGCTGGAAAAACTGCATAATGAATTGCTGATTACAACAACAATTTGCATTTATATAGCTTTAGAAAGAGAGCTTTTAGGTGGGATTTAAAGATGAATAGAGAGGAGGTGAGATGGAGCAGTAAATAGGATGGAGTTTTAATGAGTGGGGGCACAGTTGATAAAAAGCTGTTTGGCAAAATGGGATTACTTTACTTTTATATTTCAAAAATATATTTTTGAAAAAAGATGCATTTTAAAGTAGATTATAAATCGTTTTATCGTTCTGTTTAATTATGAAACGATCGGATTGAGCTTAAAATGAACTGGATGTTGCTGCTGTTGATCCAGTAGAATGGCGACCTGACAGCAGTTTGTAATTCACCACTTGGATCTAATTGATCTGAGAGCTTGTGCAGGACAAGGCATAGGATTAGCAAAGTGCTAAAATGTGATTAATATGAATAAACACACTGTTAGTACAGCATTACATTGAGTAATGAGCAAAAGATCCAATTGTTCTGAAAGTGACCTATTTATTCAAAAGTTTTTAAAAAAACTATGTGCAATTAACATTCCAAAATAAATGTTTCTACATTTGTTTGATTTATTGGCATGAATGGTATATGTCATCCATTTTCATTCATATAACCTATGCTTTGACAGAGCGTGCGTTATATTTTCCTATAGGTTTGCATTTACTTTGGTCACTCAATCCACGACTGTCAGTGGGACACTGCTGAGCGCAATTCGCGTGTTTCATCTGCAAAATTTACAATCAGTTCACTTTACAGTTTATTCTGTGAAGCACTGTGAGACGTCTTGACGAAGTTATAAGCTGCTATATCAAATGCAGCTTGTTATTACTTCTTAATATTAGATCTCCACTGTAGTTTTGTCTATTGATTGTTAATCGGTGTTGCTGACTGCCATGCCCTTCTGCTTGTGATTTATTCATCAGAATCTGAACATTTCTTAATCTCCAAAGCACAGTACCCTGCAATCACAGCATTATATTATAGAAAATGAAGGACATTGAGACTGAGCTACATAGAAAAAAATATGAGTTGCTTCTGAGCTTCAACATTCTCGATCTATTCTGGTCTCATGTGCTTTCGGTTTAGCAGATGAGTATGCAGAAGCTCAATAAAATGACTTGTCCACCCACTAAATCACAAATTGACCAGGTTAGACAGTCCAAAAGAATGTACTTACAATGGGAATAGTAGAATGCAATTTGTCCATTTTTCTAAATACAGTCCATTACAATTGTCACCCAATATATTGTTAGAAGGTCCCAAGAGGAGGCATGATATTTCTTAATAGGAAGCTGGCCAAATAAGAGGCGGAGTAAACATGAACAATTCTTGCACATCTCTCAGTTACCAATTTAACCAGCAGTTTAATAGCATCCTTGGCAGCGGCGTGTGATATTGGGGTCAGGCTGCTTTCCCTTCTCTCTGCACCCTCTCAGCCAGGCTCGGTATGTAACAATTAAATGTCCCAATTAAATACCATTATTAAAAGACGGACAAAGATTTAAGTCACTCAGACTTCTCCAAACTTGTATTTAACAACTCTCTTTAATTCAGCTCGAGATCTGAGGAGCAATATATGCTTTGAAACTTTGTACCTGTATTTGTTTATTGTCTTCTACATTATTATTAAAATAATTCTATACCCATCACAGAGACAGACCTGGTGAGTATAGGGTATACGTATAAAACAGTGGTGTTGTACCTTCTGTTGGAAGATTACAGCGCCTTGGGACGGATGTCCTCTCGACGTGAAAGGCGCTATATAAATGTAAGTTTTGATTGATTGATTGATTACACTTGCCTGAAACAGTTTTCGCATTCTCTTTGAAACTCAGAGTGTTCTTATGTGTATATAATTTAGAGTAATGCAGGTGCCATTGCCATGAAGGTGTGCAACCTTGTGGCAGCTCAATTCATCTATCTCTACATTCAGAATGACAAGTGGAATGAAAAGGTTGCTTGGCAAATTCAAAGTGCACCAGTCAGTCAGTATGAAAGAGATATTAATGAGGGCAGGCTGTCTTCAATAAACCATAATGGTCAGGGAAAGGAAAGGGATGGTGGTTAGAAAAAGGAAGATGAAGCAACGCTACAGTCAAGCAGAGAAAGAAGAGATAATGAATATGAAAATAGCAAGAGTTGAAAGGAATTATATGCAAAATAAATTGAACTAACGGTTTGATAGAGACTCAAAAAGTGGGATTTATGTGTGATAAGCAAAAAAAAAGATGAATTTGTGAGAGAGAGAAATTTAGGATGGATTAAGCACTGGGTAAACTTATAGGAGTCTGGGAGATTGTTAGAGAAAGCCAGCGAGAGACCAAAGGAGCAATGAGGTGTGAATAACTAGTATTTATCAAGAACATGAAGCAGACAGTTCCCAAAATTGTTTAAAAAAATTCTGATTTTTTTTTACAAGATTGGGTGGAAGTTAGGAAATTATTACTTCTCTGACCGAGCTTTCGGGTATTATTTCCCCTCCCCATTTTCTTCGGCTGCCACCCCCAGCTCGGGTGCCCATCAAGGGCTTTGAGATGTGCTCCAGATGTCAACAGCAATATATAAATGTAAATTGTATTGGATTTAGATTGAAAAAATCTGAAATGAAACAAAGACTGAGAAGATTCAGTACATCATCTTCTTGATGTATCCTGATCCATTCACTAATGTCAATGTAGACTGTAGCTCAGTGATTAGGGCACTCACCTTACAAGCAAGAGACCTGGGTTCAATTCCAGCCAGGGCAAAACCTTGGGCAAGTTTCCTACTCCACATGCCTAATAATAAAACAATAATAAATTGATCATTTCAATCCATGACTGTTTGTGGGACATTGCTGTGTGCAATTGGCTGCCGTGCTTTCGCCTACATATATAGTCAATTCACCTTACAGTATATTTTGTGAAGCGCTTTGACATGTCTGAAAAAAAGAGTAAAAAAAGCACTATTTCAAATGCAAGGATTTATTATTATTATTAATGAACTTGTTGCAGTGAGTTTATAAATAACTAATGAGATGTTTCCTCTATAATTGGATAATGTAATTGTAATTATAATTTAATATCTGATTTATATTGATAATGTTATTTTATTTATAATTTTAAATTTCACGTGTTATTTATAAATGTACATCAATAAATTTGCCTCATTAAATACTCCATCGTAGAGCTAATCCATCGTTGATTTGAACAATTTCCTCCCCCCCACCTCTTCTGTGACCTTTACCGCATCATCCAGGTCCTAGACACACCTTTTCTCTCTTTGGTTTGCAAAAATTGTTTTCTTTAACCTGTCATACTCTGTTATGGTCTGAAATTTAAGTGCTCTGAGACGCTGTCCGGCATGGAGGGCGCTATATAAATTCAAGTTGTTGTTGTTGACTTCTCCTCCACCACATTTTCTCCTTTGTCTTCCTTGCCTCGCCCTGTCCCTCTCCCCTCTCTGTCGAGTTCAAGATCCTCGTCCTCACCTTCAAGGCCTTACATGGCCTTGCCCCGCCCTATTTAACCGACTTACATATAACCGACTTATAAGCCCACCCGGACCCTCTGTTCAGCAGGACTTGGCCTGCTCCAAGCCCCCCACCCGAACTGCCCCACCATCGGAGGCCGGGCCTCCAGTTTCTCCACTCCCACCCTATGGAATGCCATCCCCCAATCCCTCCGCCTTGTTTCCTCCCTTTCCTCTTTCAAGGCTGGTTTGAAGACTTTCTTCTTCGACCGTGCCTTTTGTTCCCCCCCGAATTTTTCGACATCCCCTAAAGGGGTAAAAGGTGTTTTACCCCTTCCCGAACACTCCCCTCCCAGCTCGGGTCACACGCCTCCTGTGCAGCGCCTTGGGACGTCCTCCCGACGTGAAAGGCGCTTTATAAGTTTAAATTGTTGTTGTCAGTCCTTAAAAGCCTCTCCTTCCCGATATGCCCCGGTTCTCCTGAAGGCTTGTAGGCCCAAAATGCTGACTCGCTTTCCTTTCCCCATAGATGCTGCCTCACCGGCTGAGTGTTCCCTTGATTTCTCTTCTTGTTTCAAACTTCAGCCTCTGCAGCATTTTGCATTTATTTATATATCTGTTGCTCCTTTGCAATGATCAGCATGATAAGAACCCAGATGTGTGCAATGGTGCTCTTTTATTATTGAGTTTCAGAAGAAACTAGAGGAATCCAGTTGCTGGCAGGTACACTCATGTTATTGTAGTTGTGAGAGCATTGTCTTGTTTCACGAACCTCACTTTCACCACTAAGCTAGATATGATGCTATCATGGGTATATCAGTAGAATTTTAATATTAACATATGCGTTAATAAGCAGATAGAAATTTCAAAGTATATGTTGACCTAAGTTTAAGTGGTTGTTGAATAATACAGTATATCATTTGTGAGCAGTCTAAATGTGTAGGTGGAGCACTTGCTGTCTACCAGTCCTTAAAATGTGGTCAGAATCCCTAAACATTGGAACTACTTGCAAATACTGACCTACAATGAAAAAAAAGCTGTTTATTATTCAATAAAATAAAAATGTCACTTAAAATAGTTACACTGCCAAGCAAAATTAATATGATTTGGTTGGGGGAATTTCGTTTTGGGGCTATTCCATTTTATCTGACTACATTTTTTCTGATGAAACTCAACAAAGTGGAGTTTGATGATCTAAATAAATGCATTAGTAACTTTTTGAGAGGATAATCAAAGAACAATGATGAGTTGCAAAGCAAGGATATTTCCATTGGTCCAAAGGATATTCAAAGGATATTCATCATGCATAACGGAGTGAGAAGTAATTGATACTTTTATTCTTTTCCAAAATGTCAGTGTCAAATTAAACAGGCAGTAAATGCAAATTGAAGACATTCTCTTTCAAAGAAGTTGATAAGTGTTTGGAACATTAAGGAGACACTCATGTTGAGCAATGACAGCAGTCTATTCTGATAAAGTACAACCAAGTATGGATGAGCAATATTTTAGCTTTCGGTATATTTTTCAGAAAGTGGCAATCTGTGCTGAATTCAGCACATTATAATTTTTAAAGGAGGAAATCATAGAGATTGCAGAAGGTATTTTGAGGTTTGTAAATACCGTATAATTTTTATGTCATTTAAAGTTAATTTGTCAAAAGTAATAGTTAAGAGTTATACATTTTATTGCCTTGCATACGGTTATACTCTTTGTTTGTAGAAACAATGACGTACTTGGAAAGAAACAAAATATCAAAATCAAGTCAACCTTTTTGTCGACCTCAGTAGTCCTGAAACACGCAGGTTTGCAGTACTCCAAAGTCACTGTTGGAACCCAATCTCTCTCATCGGCAGGGGTTGGAGGGGCAAACTATTCACTTGGGATAGAGGTGCTTTCCACTGTGCTCCTGTTGTATATACATATATATATATATATATATATTCCAATAGACATTCTACTGGATTCACGTAGAATTGAATAGAAATCATGAAAAAGCAAACTAACATTGATAATATATACTGTGAAGCTCTACCTATATCAAAATTAAGAGTGTTCATTACTTTCTTGCTGTTTATCCCTCAATACTCCATTTATTCTGCGTCTCCACCATATTCTTCAATTTCTTCTATTGGCTATGAGAATGAGTGAGAATGAGGCCAACAGCACCATAGCCTCCTCCACAGACGATATCACCATTGGGGCTGATGTACTGAGAAAACAGTACTGCTGACTGTGTGGGTTGTGATGGATTGGGTCCAATTTTACTCCTACTGACGTGAGAAGGTTTTCTTCTGCAAGACTCCCTCCACTTCCCTTCTTTCTCTCTTTCTCCCCTCCCCCCCCACCACTCCCCCACTACTCCAGCAGCCTGGCTGACTCCTCACCAAGCTCAGCACATATGTTGCTGTCTATTTTTAACATCGAGTACAATTTTGGAGAAGGGAATCTCACTTTCCCCCACAGGAAAGTAAAGCCAAACATTACAGATGTTGCACGATTTGCATATCAAAATAATGTTTCGATCTTAATGCAAGCATTCTTCTCCCTCCTTCCCTCCCTTCCTATTATTAAAACAATTTCAGTAGCTAGTTATACAGTGCTGTATTTCACCAGCTGCTATGCCATTTGTAGCTAAAATGGCAATTCCATAATTCAAAAGCCAAACATTTGAAAATTAAAATGTTCCCCGAACGTTGGCATTGCTGACATGTGATCCAGTACGGTAATTCTCAGGATACTTTGACATCAGAAGCAATGTCGAAGTAATGACACAGGCTCCTAAATGAACTACTATATTAAAAAAAATTGGCTAGTGCTGCAGAAGATGAAAGCTTCTGTCTGCAGGGCAGTCAGCTTCCAAGCAAATTCATTGCACGAAAATGAATCTTGACAGAACAATTTCTGATTAGGAAGTTTTCTGTGATGAGCACACCCAAGCTTAAAAGCCATTTCAGGACACAGTTAACTTGTATTCAGGTCTGGAGCTCTCACTGGAGTACATTTACATCGCTATTCATTTCTTAAGTTAAATGGATTATAACATCATAACTCAAAGTACTGTATATTTTGCCAGCAGCTAGACAGTGGGATCTCTACTAAAATGGATAACATACTAAAGATCGTTTAGCTATTTCACATAAGATCACTTTTTCTTTTGGATTTAACAGTTTGTCATTTTGTTGTTAAATTGCTTTATTTTTGGGAACAATTGTTTTATTCGGTGGAGTTATTACCCTATAAACACACTACAGAATAATAACCTGCATGTATTGTAACCCCCCAAAAATATGAACGAGTACCTTTATGCTACTTTTTAAATTGTTTAATTTTATTACTTGTTAAGGACTCTGAGATGCTGTCCGGTGTGAAGGGTGCTGCATAAATCAACTTGTCTGTTGTTACTATTTTCAGAGTACAGTATATGGAGATACAATAAAATACAATACAATTTACACTTTATACAGCACCTTTTACATGGGGAGCACATCTCAAAGTGCTTGGAATGCCAGCTGGGAACCACTCCTTACTAACGACTTGGCATGAATAGGACACAGGCAAAGCCTTGGTAAGGAACCCAGCAAGCTGACATGACTGCTGCTGTTATAGGTCAGCACAGCTGATTTAGTCAGATTGATTTTATGCATCTAAGATTAGGAAGAGCCAGGCAGATGTCCTTTCACATCACAGGAGAAAAAATAATGTTCTCTGGGAGCTTTTTATTTCTGCACTCTTTAGGGTAATATGCTTATGATTAGTTTGACCTTTCCCAGTTGTCCTTTTTTCCCCAATCATTGGTTTTGAGAAGGGGTTTAATATACAGAGCACGATCAGGCTTTGTGGCTGTAAGATACATTCATTTATAGTCAAGTACCTTGATAGCCACAATGGTACATTTTCAAAATAGGATAGAACAAAGAGCCCTAAGGTGGTCATACCAGTTTTATGTGCATGGATTTCCTATGCTTTTATCTACATATTCTGCTGTCTTTCAGATTCCCCTCAGTATAGATTGTAGATGACAAAAATAAATGTTACTAAGAACAACAACAGCAACAAAATTACATTTATATTGCTCCTTTCACGTTGGGAGGACATCCCAAGGAGCTGGACAATCAGTCTTTCAGACCCGAGCAGTGGTCAGGATTGGGGAGAATGAAGGGAAGGGGAGAAGGTTGACTGATGGCACGCTCAAAGAGGATCTTGAGGCGGGACTTGAAGGAGGCTAGGGAGGATCGAGGCGAAGGAATTGCAGGATGGAATCCTAGGTTGGGGCCAAAGTGGCTGAAGACTTGACTGCCGATGGTGGGGTGGATGGGTCGGGGAACGTGGATCAGGCAGGAGCCCGCTGAGCAGAGGGACAAGACAGGTTGGTAGGAGCTAGATGGTCACAGAGGTGGGGCGGGGCAAAACCATGAAGGGCTTTAATGATGAGGACCAGGATCTTGAATTGAATCTTCATAGCAATGTGAAGCCAGTGGAGCCAGGCAGGAATGGGGGTGACAGGGTCGCAGATCTTGGTGTGGAAGAGGACACAGTCTGCAAAGTTCTGGATGATCCTCCATGAAGAGAGGAATTGGGGAGGCCCACAAGCAGGTAGTTGGCATAGTTGAGCCTCGATATGATGAAGGCATGAATGAGAGGTTCAGCGGCCTGAGGGGTGAGGTAATGGCAGAGTTGGGCAATGTTGCAAAGTTGAGGGAAGGCAGAGTAGGTCATGGCATGGAAGTGGGGGAGAAAATACAGTTGAGGATTGAACAAGACACCTAGGTTCCTGACTGGCTTGGTGAGATGGAATGTGCATCCATGGAGTTTGATGCTGCCAGTGCCTGTGGAGCGGAGGCTTCGGTGTAAGCCAATCAGAAGGGCCTCAGTCTTGTTGGCATTCAACTGTAGAAAGTTAGCTCTCATCCAGCACTTGATGTCTGACAGGCAGTGGTCCTGAAATCGACGGTAGAAGCAGAAATATAGAGTTGGGTGTCATCCACAGAAGTTGACCCCATGTCTGCGGATGATGTCACCACAGGGGAGCATGTAGATGTTGAAAGCATTTATACTTGTGTTGTAGAATATTTAGCAACATATCAAAAAAATTATATTTAAGTACTTTTGTGCTTAATTCCTCTAACTACAATAAATTGCAGGATATTTCTGGGGTAATAGAGTAATATATTCAACATATTGAGATTCATAGTCTACAAAGTAACTGACTGCACAAGGGAATGAGCTGGTGTCACAAAAAATGTGAACCATGGAAAATGAACTGTGCAATGATCTTACAAGCCATTTGTTATCTGCCTAAGACTGCACAATGGAATCTATTAATTTCAATTTAGATGAAATACTGCCCCCACCTAAAATCCCCTAAATCCTCATTGAGGACTTATTCTGAATCATACATGTTGGAGATCGGTTAATTACCATAAGGATATGGAGACCAAAACTGACAGTTTGATCTGATGCTAATCAAGAAGAGCACTTTACCATGTAATTCGAAATCTGTCTATCATTCATCAACCTAAGCAATTGTGTCTCCTGGGAAACAGTTCAGTAATGTTTACCAAATTCATTTCCTTTTGAAATAGTATAATTATTGTCCTTTGCTAAAAACCTTCAAAAACTGGTTTTGAACAGTGGCAAACAAAACAATTATAGCCAACTGCTAGGTCCAGTCCCAGTTGTTCCCTTAGACAGATGAGAAAAACTGGATTAATGGAACTCTTGTACCCAAGAGACTTGAATATTTGACATGAAAACAGTACTGGGCTTCAAATCTAGCCTGCAGAGGAGAACATAGCTTAAATTGACAGAACAGAAGTTTATCTCATCTTAAGGGATAAAGACTTTACGATCTTTAATATAATTTATTGCGAGTCAATAAGAGCACAATGAAGTGTTAAATGTGTATACAATACATTCAGCCAGCGCTAAATTTGTCTTCTACTATGCTGAGGTGTTTTGCCACCTAACATAAAAAGTGTGGTGAAGTCACAAGGCTTCCTTTATCTTGGTGGTGAAATGTCTGCTCTATTATGTGATTGCTAATATTGTTAAGCTTAAAGTTACAATGAGAGATATGTACTCAATACGTAAATGCACAGATGGTGTGGCATACCATCTGGATAATATAACTATGTTAATCTATGTTCAAATTCTGGTCAATGAATAGTCAGCTATTTTCAACAAAGCTGCTGGGGAAGCTCCATAATTGGCCTCAACAATAATTAGAAGAAAGTTGGGGAAAGAAAATCAACCAGGATCGAAGCATTTTACAATTATTCCCTCAGAAGAGCACACATTGTGGGCATTGTAATTTTAATTGAGTTGTACATCTAGTCTTACTCATTCTGTCTTAGCATCTGAGAATTTTTAAATTTAATCAGAATTTGAAAGGCATTTGTTTTCCCGAAGAACCACGAGAAACCAGCTTTCAAATTCACTCTAATTTAAAGATTTTTCTCCAATTCTGTCCAATTTTAAATCTGAAGATTAAATGATTTACAGGCAACGATGAGGTGGGATTTTGGGTGAAGGCAAGATTGGGCTGGGATGTGATGCCCAGCAAAGCCCAATGGCATCATAATACCAATGATATGGAATCACACATGAGTGAAGTATAGCTGAGCTGTCAGTGGAACCAGAATCAAGCTCCAATGCCCTCCAGTGAGGAGAGATAGATGGAAAGAAGAGCTGTCAATTTAAACTGCATTGCCTTACACACAGGGGTATGTATTTCCTTAGTTTGACAATATTCGGCAAAATTTAATGTTTGTGATTCATGCACCTGACAATAGTATTTATTATTGCTATAAAGATAAACCAGGGGGAAACAAATACAGTGGAATAATTATCTTTTGGTTTTATTACATTTTAGTAAATGTTGTATTTCCACATGAAAAATATTGAACCCAAAATGCTGTATTTGGTGAGTTCCTGAACTCAACTTCAAGTGATTAAATGTCATATTAATATCCAAGCTCTCTGAATGATATGATAATGTAACCTTTTTGAAATAAAGGACCCATTGTGCTGAAGGCTTTATATGAATAACTTTACAAACTTCTTTAATATCCACCTATTACCCTGAAGTCAAGTGATAAGATTCACAGCAGTCCGCTAACTAATCTTGAGGAAAGGTTATAATATCCAGTGTGTGAACCAACTCTCGGGGTGGAGTCTGGCTCTATAATAACCGGCAGCTTCAGTCTTTCTCGATTGTAAACTGAGCAAAATGCTTCAATAGGGTAAAATAATACAATTTGGTCAGTGCACTCTACTTTGTAAGGACATGTAGGGCAGACTTCTGGTTAACAAGAAGGCTGCCATGTGATACTGGCTACAATGTGGGGATAGCCTCCATTCTATCTCTATATGATCTCTGCGGTTATGCCCAATAATTCTGGTTTTAATGACTGTAATAATGCTTTTTGTTTTCTAAATTACAAGCGCGGTTTATTCTGAACGGAAGCCCAAAGAGCAGCTAATTGATTTCCTGTCACATTGATACATAAAAATTGTTCTACTTCAAAACTGCTTATGTACTTATTCCACTCAGTATTTATGACTATTGCTTCTGTTAAGCACCCTCACAAGTAAAGGTTGTTATATACTTTATGCAAATCTGCTTTCCTGCTCAATAACATGCACTCCGCTCCTATTTTACAATTTACATTTGGAGTGAGCAGCCTTTACTTTAATCACACAGCAGCTTGATGAGCTGCTGCAATTAAAGTGCAATCAGAAACGTCTGACTAGTCTGTGCTCTGTCTCCTCTCTGACTAGTCTCTACTCTTAATAGTTTCTGCTCTGACTGGTTTCCACTCTCAGTTGTCTTTGCTCACACCCGTCTCCATTCTGACGAGTCTCTGATCCTGTCGCAGCTTTCCTGGCTCTAATCACTCCACAACAACAATAACAAAATAACTAAATTACATTTCTATAGCGCCTTTCATGTCAGGCGGATGCCCCATACTCTGAAGTTGTCTAATTTCTTGTCGTCAAAACAATTGTGATATTTAATGAGGCACAAGGAACACAGTTGAGCCCTGCTCAAGATAAAGCTTTCCAATGCCTCAACAAGTCATACCTGCTATGGACAATTGGCTGCCGTGTTTCACCTCAAAATATATACAGTGAATTCACTTTACAGTATATTCTGTGAAGCGTTTTGACATGACTCAAAGACATGATAAGGCACTGACTGAAAAGCAAGGATTATTATTATATCATCCAGGCATTTCAACTCTGTCTTGTGAAATAAGTTGGGAGGGCATTGCTAAATAGAGAACTGGAGAGGAGAAGGAATAAACTTGGAAGACTCCTTAATTATTATTATTTTTGTAGCATCCAGGCTCGGAGTCCTGTAGCTCAATGGTTAGAGCACTCGCCTTACAAGCGAGAAACCTGGCAGGTTCAATTCCAGGCAGGTCAGGGTGAAGTCTTGGGCAAGTTTCCTTACTCTACATGCCTAATAATAATCCCTCAAAAAAAAACAATAAGAAATTGGTCATTTCAATCCACAACTGTTTTTGCGACACCGCTGTGCGCAATTGGCTGCTGCTTTTCACTCACATATATAGTCAATTCACCTTACAATATATTCTGTGAAGCGCTTTGAGATGTCTATATAAAAGACGTAAAAAAAAGCGCTGTATCAAATGCAAGGATTATTATTATTATTATATTTCTCTGAATGGAGTTGGTGGAAACAAATGAGTACTCGTGCAACTGCAGCACATGAAAAGCTAGGCTTTTTGCTCCTGTCAATGACAGAGTGTGTGCTTGCAGCCAGTGCATTTATTTACTTTATTTCTGCTTAGAACTGCTAAGCTTCGACCAAAACTGAGTTAATTTTTACAGGAAGAAGCTGTATTGACTTTAAAAATTAGTGCACAAATAAGGAAAGTGATACAGGACCGAGGAAACAAATTTATCTTAAATTCTGATGTTATAGTTTGCACAAAGAGAGATGATCAAATCATAACCCTTGATGTGAATTGAAGCGTGCTTAGGTCATTCAAACCTGACTAACATCCCCTAAGTATTGTTAAAGTTAATGTCACTGATGCACTGATGTTGCAATATCAATATGACATAAGGTTGAGTTTTTATAAGGGGAGTTTGATACTTGACCCAATTGTGGGATTTCCTTATAAATTGATCATGGTCCTGAATGGTCATTTCATCCAAACCGATGAAAGAACCTGTTCTTTTCCATCTTTGCCTATTTGTTTCAACGCTACAGCAACACATACAGCACACACCAGAACGCTACCTATTTTCTTTCCCTGAAGAAATCCACAAAGATTGCTTCTGTTAAACTGTAAATGGTTATAGAATGATTGATATACTGCACCGTGTGCAGTTACATAACCCTCACTTCACCAACATGGCTACAAAGCACTTCCTACCCATCAAGTTGTGACTTCACTGTGAAATCTAGCCTTCACAGCTGGATGCATCACACCGATGCAGGAGGGATGAAGTGCATATGCTTGACAGCCACAGTAGCTGCCTCTGCTCACAGAATAATGCTCTGCTCGGAGCAAGTATGAGCTTGCCTTCAGCTAATGCATGACGTTCATTCTGTTAGTAAACCAACTGTAAAACGCATGTGTTTCAGTTTTAATAATGTAGTGTTTTTATTATAATGTTATTTGTGTCCTATAAAAATCACCCATCGAAGCAGGATGGTATTGCATGTTTCCAAAGCGTAGAACTTAGGAAACCATACCTGATGTTTGCAAATAGGCAGTAATCTGTTGGATGCTGCATACTGTGTATGTATTCTGTAAAGAATATTCAACAGAGCCTGCTCTGTGCCATTTGGTTGTTTATTTTATAAAACAAGGTATTCAGTGGGATTAAGATAGCAACCTAAGATAGAAAAATAAGATGTTGCCAATGGGCGACAGACATTTAGAGAAAGTATAGGAGAAATATTAACTGGTTTAATGTTGTGAATTTGGCAAATTGTATTAAACTTTGAATTGCATTTACAATGCATTTTACAATTGTTTTTTATAACAAAATGGTGATGTGTCCCTGTTCCTCTTTGCTGATAGGAAGAACTCAATACAGAAATGCATGTGACAAATCAATATGACATTCTTCCTTATATATTTAGACGATGGTAGTATTAGTTTGTATTATGCATGGTAATTTAGGATGTGTGCATTTTTTGGATACCTACGCATACCTTTCTGCTTGGCTCCCATCAGTGCCTCCATACCTCAGCCCCAGACAGCTTCTCCCTTCCTGCATGCGCTCCAAATCATACCGAGCCAAAACGAAACCTTGGTGACCTGTTCGACCCTCAACTGTCCTTCATACCCCACATATATGCCATGGCCTTTCCCCACCTCCGCAACATCGTCCGGTTCCAGCACTGCCTCACACTTCAGCCCGCTGAGACCCCCGTACAAGCATTCCTAACATCCAGATTTGACTGTGCAAACTCCCTGTTTGTTGGCCTCCCCAGCTCCTCCCACCATAGACTGCAGTTCATCCAGAACTCTGCAGCCCATGTCCTCTCCCGCACCAGGCATCCCAATCAGGAGCCTATCACACCCATCCTTGCCCGATTCCTCGGGCTTCCTATCACACAGATCATACAGTTCCAGATCCTGGTCCTCACTTTCAAAGCTCTCCATGGTCTTGCTCAACCCTACCTCTGCAACCTCCTAACCCATTACCTACTGATCGACAGATTTTGTGAGTTGGACCAAAATGAAACATGCCAATTCACTATTGCGCATGACAATCTGATATATGAGAATACAAAGAACTTTGACTGACAAGTCTTGGATTATAAAATAAATTGAAAGTTTTTTGCGTAAAATATGCATAATTCGGTTAATCTGTATTATTTTTTTAAATTGAGATTAGCTGTCTTTATAAAACATGAGCTGAAAGCATATGTTAAATTATTTTTCACTCATCCACATTTTTTAATTGGGGGTTTAGATCCGATTAGCTAAATCATTCATGGAAAATATTTGCAGGCCATATATTTTCCAATTGCATTTCAGAAACCCAGGGCAATCTAACATATGAGCAAAATATTAAGGGAGAGGAGGCTAGTTTTGATTAATGCAATAAAATGAGATCTCAAATTAAATATTTATTGAAATATTCATTTGTTTTCTTTGAACATTCTTTGTCTGCAGTAACTGCCAAAGAGGATTCACTGACAAAACTGTTTAATCATTTGTCAGTATGATACAGGTCCACTGGGGTAAAAATTGTGGTATGCATTAAGTTGTTCCTTAAGTTAATCAATGCTCGGTTAATAGGTTAAGGAACACATTAAAAAATACTACAAATTTTACCCCATTGTTCCAAAAGATCCACTCAGCAGTGTTGCATTCAGGGTCCTTGTAAAATATCTTGCTTTTACAAAAGTTATTGACAAGTTATCAGTGTGAGACACATTGTGAGATATAGGAATATAGATTAATACGATGATGTGATCAGCAATGTGAAAGATGGCAGTGTGTCAGTTTTTGCTATGACTTTTTGTTTTTAAAAATGTAACTGGCAACCAAGACACAATGGGTTCAGTTCGCAAGGTGCCTGAAAGTCGGCGATGTCTGAAGAAATGGCTCATGAATCAAATGATCATATGTCTAGCTTGCTAACTGGATCACAAAATGTGCTGTAAAAGCTTATTCTATAGAGAGAGATTTACCCCTAGATTGAGAGTTAAGTTTCATTTACGTAAACATTTTAGATTTTTCTTTTAATTTTTTCAACTTGCACAACACGACAAGATGTAGCTCCTATAGTTCAGTGGTTAGAGCACTCGCCTTACTGGCGTGAGACCTGTGTTCGAATCCAGGCAGATCAGGGCAAAACCTTGGGCAAGTTTCCTTACTCCACACGCCTAATAATAATCCCTCCAAAAAAAAACACAATAATAATAATTGGTCATTTCAATCCACAACTGTTTGTTGGACACTACTGTGTGCAGTTGGCTGCTGCATTTCACCCATATATATACAGTCAATTCGCTTTACAGTATATTCTGTGAAGCGCTTTGAAACGTCGATAAGATGTGAAAAGCGCTATATCAAATGCGAGGATTATTGTTATTATTATTATAACCCCAGTTGGTCACCACAGCTGCATTATCCATCGTGATCGGCTATTTCAAGAGCCCCAGAATACAGTCATACACCCCTTTCAGCTTTGCCTGTCCCATCACTGATTTTGCTCATTGTATTTGATTTTACAGATTTGTGTTTTCCCACAAGGTGTTACCTTACAACATTCCTGCCACTCAATTAGTTTAGTTTGATGCTTTGGTGATTATTTTTGCTCATCAAGACAATGGGGATATCTGGGCTGGAGAGCATATATACCAGGCCAAATGCAAAATACTGGATATACGAAATGACAACAAAAACAGAAATGACTGGAAACACTCAGCAGGTCAGGCAGCATCTATGGAGAAAGGAAAGTGAGTCAACGTTTCAGGTCCACAACCCTTCGCAGAACCATTCTTGACCTGCTGAGAGTTACCAGCGACTTCTGTTTTTGTTCCTAAATCACATCCACATCCTAAATCAAGCTATCTATGGGCAGGGATAGTACAGGACATCCTCTCAATGTGAAAATCACCAAAGCAAATGCATGGATAATTATTATATTATTCTAAATTAGATTCAGATTGAATCCAATTGATTACTTGAACAACATTCCTTGTTGCCTTCCCTCCCCTCTAGATTCGAGCAGAATTCCTCAGATTTCCATATCTAATACCAACCACTAGATATGAAATTCCCCAACTAACTACGGCCAATTTCTGAATTCTGCTATGTATACACTAACGAATAGTTTGAAGCATCTACAACTTGTTCCTATAGAATTGTTATATCTGCTAGAAAGAAAACAAAGTTCCTAACAATAATATAGATGGGTTTGAACATGCATTGTTATAGTTGAAAGGATGTTATTATAATAGCAACAACAACTTCAATTTATATAGCGGCCTCCACGCCGGACGTCCTCTCGGAGCGCTTATAACTATTCTGGCACTTAATTTATCTGCTAGTTTATCTTAGTTTGTCCCACCACATATTCTTGGTCTAAAGATTCTGAATGAATCTTCTTAACGTTATAACTAGTTACTTGCATCCTGGCAGTTTCATAATAAGTTCAAATAGTGTCTCAGTAGCTTCAGACTCTGATGGCTAATAAAAAAAACACAGTTCTCTAGTTGTCTTGTCCTAATTTCATGCGCAGTTGTTAACATCTGAATAACAAGTTAAGTCCACAAGCTAATTATTGTATTGATGTCATGACTCTTGTTAAAACATAACCTTCTTTGTCTGAATTATACATTTACACCATCATCCTGTTATGACAAGAGCCAGAACATTAGTTATTGCTCTGTTAGAACCGCTGTGCATCCAAATGACATTGACTTTCTGGAATGCAAGTAAAACCTTCTCTTGCAGAGTTTAGCTTCATGCCAGTGACCGTTTCAAATAGATTTTGCCATGAGAGTAAATAATCAATTTCATCACTGTGTTGGGAATCGATGATTTACATGTGTCACAGCAGATCAGGACAGTCACTTGTTGGCTGATGGTGACCAGAACCTACAAAATCTACAATTTCCCCCAGAAACGTTTCTACAAATGGACCTGAAGGACTGATTGGAATAACAATATAGGATTTTATTTTCTATCCTTGCACTGGATTCAATATGTTGTAGAAAGAAGGACAGTTCTATCGATTAATTCTTTAAGTAAGTGCCCATGATGTTTAGTTTCATTAAATTACATCCTTTGTTCTCTTATATAAATGTTTCCCTTGCTCTGGAAGATTTTAATTTACTCATGTTAATAGAAGATGCATGAGAAGGTGAATAAATCATGACATTCTGAGGGATGGGTCTTGTTAATTGAGCGGGATGTAAATCGTTTTATATTGGTTTTGCTATTGCCTAAAGTGAAAGTAGGTGCTTTTCACTTCAATTATCAGTATGCCAAACTAGCATAATTTATTAAATTTAGGTGCAATTCAAAAGCAGCCATTCATACATAACTACACTATATTTTTCATCCATTTGGGCATTTTAATGCTGTCTCTACATTGCAAATATGGAGCGAGAAATCTGATATATACGGACTGCTTTCAATTAAAGCTAAAAAAAAACCACAGTCAATCCTCTTTACAATATGTCCTGCAAATGTTTTGAGACATCTTGACGGCAATATAAAGCATACATCAAATGCAAAGATTAAATGCAGTGGGAATGCGATTCGCGACATCTGAGATCATGCTTATATACCAAAATTGTGCAGTATAACCACAGTATAAGAAAAGTGATTTATCTGTAAACATCTGAATATTAGACACTGTACACCAACTTTTAATATATCAGTTGAGAGATTTGTGAGAGGATTAGATCATTGTAAATTGTGCTGCCAATGCTCTCAAACACAATATATCCTCCAACTCTCTCTTTCTCTCATTCCATTACCTTTGTAGAATTTTTATTCACATTAAAAAGTTGGCTTTCATACAAGCCTGTGATTTTTTTCACATGCAAAGATACCATTTTATTACCCTTTTGTCAGTGTAAAACCAACATAGAATTATCCATATTTGTTTAATAGTTAGACAAAGAGCATAGGGTTGTAATGTATTATTAGCAAGATTATTTTTATTGAAATTAGTATTTGAAAGTTAAATTAGCATGGACCCGTTCGTTCATCTACAGCAATTCCTTCACAATGGTGGAAGTCTGAAACCTAGAGGGAGCTGTTACATATAGATATAAAATCAAAACTCTCCAGGCAGCCCTACTCTGGGTAACTGGTCAGTGCAAGCTCCACGTGTACAATACAGTACAAAATTATATGTGTGTAGCACCTTTCATGTATGACTATTATCTCAAACAACTCCATATGCTTATTGATGAATAACTGGAATTCTACATTGACATAGAGCCTTTAGTTGTAGCTTAGGAGGAGATAATACCGCATCAAGTAACCATGCTCAAGGTTTCACTTATAAACTGACAATAAAAATAATAAGAAATCAATGTCACATTTTGTGACAGGAATCACTTTGGTGCAAAGATCTTGACTTTGAATAAACACCCGAGCAACTTCAACTTCCTAAAGTTTACCAGTGTACCATGAAAAAAAATCTTCCATTCTGTTCAGGGATGATAGATTTCAATGACAGATTGGACTAGGGATATGGGAACAAGCTGTGCAGGAAGTGTAGCAGTGGATGGCATTAGGGGAACAGCTGTTCTCTTTGTATGGTGTTTCACATAGGTTATTGCTGCTGATTCTGGATGCAGAAAAGTAATTAGCTGATTGAAAGCATATATACTGACTGGATCGAGATGAATTTTTTTTGCAGGTACAGTGGATTGTACAATCAGCATATTTGTGTCATTTATAAATAATTCATTGGCTATATAGATAACACCTTCAATTGTTATATTAAATAACACCACCTTGATCTTACAGGATTGCTGAATCCATTGACTGTCCACATTCTGAAGGTGTTTGTGCACCTGCTATCCATAATGTAGGTGTTATTGTCTGCAAGAACACTATGTTCAAAGCATCATGCATATGCACATATTTTAGTTCCCATTGACATCCTCAGGCTAGTCATGAAGTTTGATGGTGGCAGCACTGCCGAAGAAACAAGCACACTAGATTGGAAGCCCAAAAGCACACTTCAAAGTTATTCTAAAATAAGTAGGCAAAACCTTTAAAAAGATTCCATCGTTCCGAAATGTTTCGCTATGAACATTTTAACTGGAGTTTGGGAACAGCACCAGAATCAGGAATATATCTAGCTTGACTATTATGTAAATCTGTGACATTATCTTATGCAACACAGTGAAGGGCTCACACGTCAGAAACGAGGCATGATTTTCCGGTGTTTGTTAAATAATGTCAGAGCATTGCAGGGTGGCAAGGTAGAAAAGGTCACAGCAAAAAAAATTCTAATGCTTATTTAATCAGACAGTTTTAATTAACCATAACACTAGTCAGTTATTGACGATTAATCCGTCAATAATTCAGTCATACTTGGAGCATGGGAAGATATTTGTGGTGGGTTGCACAGCAACAAAGTGCGAAGATTAAGGATTTTTCAGGTCAGGCTCATCTCCCAAGCGACAAGACACATCTAATTAGGAGATGATCCATGATATTTGAGGTGATGATCGAGATGATAATGATGACAGCTCAACTCCAGTCACCAAGGAATATCTGATTGATGAATATTTGTTGACATGCCTTTCCTTATCTATGGGTTATATACGATAGCAGAAGAAACAGGATGCCATGTAGAGAAATGCTATGATACTTTACTTATCTGCATTACTCAATAAATAATGTCTCATTAGTCTCTCTCTCTGTGTGTATTTTGGATGAGTTGCCACTGTGGCTAACCAAAAATATAAAGTGAATTTTGTAGCAGGAAGTTTATAATGTACTATAGTTTTACCAAAGAATATGTGACAGACTTAATGTTAGAACAAATACAACAACTTGCATATATATTTATATGCAATATATATTATATATATTGCCCTTCATATGGGGCAGCATCCCAGAGTGCTTGATATACCTTTCTAAAGACCAAAATTTTCACCTTATTCATGATGTGAAATATCTGTACTCATTAAAATGGACAAAAATGACACTGTTTCTTTCAACTTTGAAATCCCATGTGTATACCTGTTTTTAAAGTGGACATAAATTTTATTTAGATTCTAATCAACTGGCTGAAATTCCACTTATACAAAGAGCATAGGCTCCATTACAGCAAACACTGGAACCAACATCCTCATTGCCTCAGTAGGCAAAATCCATTTATCTATGCTGAAAGTAATTCATTTAGTACTCTTAATATTGAATATAAAATACCATCTTCATTGCTAAAGTATCAAATATGTTTAATTGGACTTAAATATCCATAAGCCAGATAGAATCCATTTGGTGAGCAACTGTTTAAACGCCAGGTATTGGAAACAGGCAGACGCTCAAAATTCCTGTTTTGAATATTGATTTTGAATAATTGAGATGCACTGTAGATTAATGACTCAGTCATAATATAAAACAGGCTCAATTCCTCCTGTTCCTCAGTTCCTCATTTATTCTGAACCCTCAGGGTCATATACAGTGTTCTGAATTGAGCCATCTACACCTTTCCACATACTGCATATAGACATTATCACACAATTGTCAGCATTGGCAGAGGAGCATTTCTCAAAGACTACAACTCCCTAGGCACTTGGGTTGGGAGATTCCTTGTACCACTCAGTGAAGAGACTTTTGACAGTATGTAGGTGTAATTGTCAAATTTGTCAACCAAGTTACTGTGGTTAGTGGCACAAAGTCATCCTAGATGTCTCTAACTGCACTCACTTGGGCAAGTCAAAATAATAATAATAATCCTTGCATTCGATATACTGTAGTGCTTTTCAAAGAACTTCACAGAGTATACTGTAAAGTGAATTGACTGTATACTTGTGGGCAAAACACAGCAACCAATTGCGCAGAGCAGTGTTGTGGATTGAAATGACCAATTTATTATTGGGTTTTGTTTCGAGAGATTATTATCAGGCACGTGGAGTAAGGAAACTTGTCCAAGGTTTCGTCCTGCCTGGAATCGAACCCAGGTCTCTCACTTTTAGGGCAACTGCTCTAACGACTGAGCTGCAGGACTCCACATACTATACAAATAGTATAAAATGTAGATTAAATCACAATACAAGAATAATTTAGAAGAGCTATATGAAAGCCAGGCTTCTAAACACGAGATGACAAATGAAGGTACTGTAACTGAACAAAAATTTATCCCAACATTGTGGAATGTAATTAAATGCAGAGAAACATTTTAAACTTTAAAAATTAAAAAAAAATTATTAACCCATGTGGACAAATAAAATATTCTGATAGGACCCAAGCACATTTGAGCATAGTGCGCAGGGGAGTGAATTGGAAATACAAATATTTATTCCAGTTCAGTTATTTAATTGTTTAGGTAAATGCATCCTTCTAATGCTTAAAAACTGTACATTAAGTATTCCTTACTTAAGAGAGAGAGGAGAGGGCAGTCTTTGACAGATATGGTGATGACATATCCCAATGTGAAAGGCGCTCTATAAGTGTAATTTTGTTGTTGTTGTTGATGTACTGAGGTGAATCTGTCCAGATGGAGTAAATGGATACACCAATAACCTGGTGGTTGAATGAACAGAGAAGGATTGGCTGGGGTCTATGTTTATGATCTCATGACAACTGTACAGGCCTCGAAGAAACCTAGGTTACCACCTCGTGCATTGAATGCTGGGAGGAAAGGTTTTTATACACAATGGGTTGTGGAAGAGAAATATGTTAGAAAAGGATTAGTCAGATATAGAAGAATAAAACATCAGAAGCCCAGAGGGAGAAAGCTGAAGGTAAGCTCCCATTTGATAGATATTTCTATAGCTTGTGCACTCTGTGATTGTAGCTAATAAGTGATCTCCATTGTAGAATAATAGCATGATGTGTGGAATTTCATTTTCACTGTCATCAGTTGGCTTAGTGTGACAATGTGATGGCTGATCATTGTGAGTGTGTTGCAGTGGCAAGATTATTAAAGTTGTATAACTTAAGTTTTTTTTAAGTCAATTTTGCACTATTCATACATTGATACATTAGACTATCGTCCGCTGAGCACCAAAACTGGAGTTCTTTATCCAGTCTTTATAAATGCTTTTTTCCCCCTGTTATAAATGTGTTGTGAAAAACTGACCATTTTGGTGCTATTTAAAGGATCCCTTGAAAAAATATAATTTTTTCTGCTCTGCTTTGGGTAAGATTCCCGATTTATAAACTGGATTTGATGGCAGACTTTGACGTGTTTTGCAGAGATCGCTTCCATTTGCTGAATATTCTGTGTGTAACATCTGTGTGACGAAACGGATAGAGAAGCCGTTCTTGGCAACATCATCACTCATCCATCAGATTGTTCTGCTCTGTTTTATATTTTGCACAACTACTACAATACGTCTAATCAAGATGGAGGGAAGCACGTGTGTTTGCAGACGGACCTGAGCATTAAATGTGCTCCAAGATCTGCAGCTGTATCCTATGTGATTAATTATCAGAAGAGTTAGGTGACCTTTTTCTTTGCTATTACCTCCAGCCTTCAAAAATATCGTTGACGAGTATTGTACTTTTCCCATTGCTTTCTGGGCTGATGAAATGATGTGGCGTGTGAAATCAAAAAATTTTTTTATCTTGGCACTTTGATCGTGGTAGAATGTCACATCCGACAATTTATTCGTGTTAATCAGTTTCTCCTTAAGTACTAGGTAATCATTTAGTTCTGCCTGAGATGGAATTAGACACTCAGCCAAGGCTGCACTCTTTCTTATTACTGACTCAGATGGATACCATGGATGAGGTTAATAGGTAAAGTTAGGAAATGTCACTGAGAAGGAATTTCAGAGAAAGCCTCCACTCACTTACTTGCTAGGAGTAAACTACTTTTCTAGCTTTGGTGAACTGAAAGCAAATTAACTCCCAGTCTATGTGAGTGACTGTAACATGTCCATCACTTTTCCCTGCAATTGCCTTCATTGATTGCCTATTGTTGCACTTCCTTTCGCTGCTTGACTCTCCACAAGCAGGTGTACTTTTCTTCAGTATTTATTTTATCTAGTTAAAGTTAAACCAGCTGTTTTTTTGTTGTGTGAAAAATGACTAAATCAAGAGGAAATTCCTGGTCACCAAGGAAATGGTGTAAACACTATCTCAAAAGGATTACTATTATGATTATTAATATTATCATTTCATGTTGCCCAGTGAACGCTGAAATTATGTGTTGCATTCTCACCAGGAATAGACACTGGATGATTGAACATGATAGACACTTTGTTCATAATAAAATTATACATAACACTAATTCATAATCATCATCAGGAACCATTATTTTCAATGCCCTCATTCGGCTTGCAAAATTATTCAGCTGAACTTGAAAGATTAACGTAATTATGTTACACTCACCTGAGGTTCATACCTGAGGGAAACAGCCGGCACAATTAATAATAGTAAACTCAGATCATCCCTAAAATTCCCAACATATGATGCTTTATAATAGAACTCTTGCTCTCTTAATCAGCATGTGCAGTGAATTAATAATGGCAAGAGGGAAGCTTGTCTGATTTCCCTTTGGATTCTGCTATTGCTTTCTTAATCCTAAACAAAAGGAAATACTGTAGCTTGCCTTCCACTTTGTGTGGTGCTGCTTTCCTGCAGTACAAATAAAATAAATTTTGCAGGAAACTTAACAGGCAAGTACTGTATAAATGCTTGTGGGAAGGATGATTTGTACCACTGCTGTATGTGGGAGTGCTGCAGTTTGCCAAGAACCTTCTTTTAAAATCCATCCTAAAGGCAGAAAAGCATAATCACAAAAGATTACCAACTGGAGGATTGCATTTTCATTTGAATAGAGCCTAAAACCTGACCTCCCTCACATTTGTGTTGTTAATGGATTCAATGAGCTTCGTGGACATGAAGAGCAAAGTGGCCCACAGTACAATGGCGTACAGACATTCAGGCGGCCGTGAAAGCTTGTTCAATAGTGTGGAATTTGGCTAAAACATAGATGATTCATCACCTAGCATTTGTTCATTGTTAACATTACCTCCCTAAACTGTTATTTGTAGACTTTGAAAACTATGTGGCACTGTCTGTTTCTAATTCTATTGTATGTCAAATTATGGCTTTGGATGGGTTCTGACTATGCTTGCTGCACATAGCACAATCACAGCAATAATGACTCATCTCTCTGTTCATTCTGGTGCCTGTCCTTGGAAAGGGCTTTTGCAGGTATTAATTTGCAAATGACTCCTACGTGATCTCGAACAATCAGTTTGCTTCAGAACCTAAGTAACAGAGTTATTGATTTTCGATGTATCATTTATCCATTCAAGACAATTCTTTTGCAAGAATTGCATTAGATAAGTTATGCTTTGATTATCAGCTGGCATGAAGGTGATCTTTCTGAATCACTTGAGAGGATAAAGGGATAAAGGGTATACTTTCACCAAAGTAGTCTCCTGACTAGATGTTCTGAGGAAACGTTGCAGTCTCTAAACTGATGAGAGATATTCCTAGGTGCAATCATTGCCTCTCTCCACATCAAGTTCCTGCATTCTCTTTACTTGCAGTTCTCTATCAGGGTTAAGGAGCATGATGACTGACTCCACTAGTCTTGCATGGAACAGTATCTGGGACTGTTCCACTTCCTGATCTGGGATTGTCACAATGACTTTCAGGTATATCCCACTTGATATACTCAATCTACAAGATACCCAGTCAAGCTGCTTGAAATTGACCCATAAAATAGCCAACTTGATTTTCACTAACAGCTGGGAATTTTGACTGATTTAACCCAGATTGTTCAGAGTTTATCAGGTATTGTTTGTACAATGTTACATGTTATTGAAATTCATTGGGTTTTTAAGTAGTCTGAATATTTTGGACCCAAAATACTTTTGCACTTATTAATGGTATGTTTCACTGAGAACCAGTCTGAAATTAAGGGTCTCCATAGAGAAATTACAATTTGGTACATTTATTCCCAGAAAGTAGAGTAGTTTTGCTACCTTTTTCTGATTACTGTGTTCCTGACTTTACCCCCAAAGGTGCACAGTGAATTTGATTTCTCTCCAAGTATTTATAATTAAACATGCTATGTTCTATTAATAGCGGATGCCTGCTATGTGGTAGCTGCCTCTACAAGGCTGTCCATTTAGTATTGGTCTGGTTGTTCAAAACAATCTGAACATAAGAAAGGACAAAACTAAAATAGAAAAGGATGTTCATCTATACAGTTTAGTTTACCTCAACTAATGGACCTGACATTAGTTGAGGTAAACACAATTGAAGCTTCTTCTATTGTTCTCTTGTCCTACATTTTGCATATCTCCTAACAAGATTCAGTTTAACTCCTCCCCACTGAAAATCTGCATATTTCCTCTTGTGGAACTGTATCTCTTACCATCCCTTGCATTCAGTTCAAATCATTTGAATAATTGCTCTATCATCATCTCTTGTCATTATTAAAACTGAATCATATATCTGTTCAGCAAATATTCAGAAAATACCTTTGATGGTCTCCTCAATAAACTCTTCAATATTTCTATACCTTTTCGGGGATGGCTGACCTAATTTACATGCCATTCCTTAAGTGGGTCTAACCACTGTACTTTAGAGAGTTAACGTATCACACTTAGGGTTTATCTATCTGCTAATATCCTACTGTAGTACTTTCATCACCACCTGAAATGGCAGTGACATTTTCCACACTTTTATATCCCCTCCATTTGAATCACTTTAAGTATTGATCCTGTATTCAGAATGAATAGTTTTATCAACATTTAAATGACAGTTCCCAGTCATTACCGAAGAGTGTATCCTGCTCAAATGTTTGGAATAATATTTGCCTCTCCTATCCTTTTTTACTTCCTCATATACTTGTGTGTAATCATCCAGGCTTAGAAATTCTGCTTTTAATTCCCTTATCCAGGTGTTTTATCAGAACTGTGGGTAGTGGAAGCCCGATTATAGATCTCTGTGGAACTTTGCTCAGCTTGAATAATACTTAACTTATAATTACCTTCTGTTTTTAACTGTTCAGCTAATGCCTGATCCAGTTCATTACACCTCCTAAGTCTATAAGCTTTTTTTTGAATATTTAGCTATACATTATCCCCTGGGACATCATCTTTCCTCTCAATAATTTTGCACATTTTCAAAGTGGAATTATTGTATTTCTATGATAGGGTAACAATAATAATAATACTCCTTGCATTTCATATAATGCCTTACCAGTGGAGTCCTGTATCTCAGTGTTTAGAGCACTCACCTCGCAAGCGAGAGACAATGCGTTCGATTCTCGGCAGGTCGAAATTTGGGGCATATTTCCTTACTCCACATGCATGATAATGATACCTCAAGAAAAAAATAATAATGATTTGGTCAGTCAATCCACAACAATTTGTGGGACACTCCTGTGCAAAATTGACTGCTGCATTTCGCCCATACAGTCAAATTCACTTCACAGTATATTCTGTGAATCGCTTTGAGATGTCTCCAAGATGTGAGAAGCTCGATATAATAATAATAATAATAATCATAATCCTTGCATTTGATATAGCGCTTTCCACATCTTATCAACGTCCCAAAGAGCTTCACTGTAAAGTGAATATATACAGCTTGACTGTATATATTTGTGGGCGAATCACGGCAGCCAATTGCGCACAGCAGTGTCCCACACACAGTTGTGGATTGAAATGACCAATTTTATTATGGTGGTTTTTTGGAGGGATTATTATTAGGCGTGTGGAGTAAGGAAACTTGCCCAAAGTTTCGCCCTGACCTGCCTGGATTCGAACACACGTCTCCCCAGCTTGCAAGACAAGTGCTCTAACCACTGAGCCACAGGAGCTCCAAATGATATCAAATGCAAGGATTATTATTATAATTATTATCACATCAAAGTGCTGCACAATATTTATTATACAATGTAGTAACTATGTTTTTGAAGGGTATCCTATTCCTGAGGCTGTTACTGACATTTTCTAATGTTATTCAATTTCACTAGATCAACCGGACTTATATCTGCTTAATACTGCCAAGCAATTTCACTTGTAATATTGTCAAATTGTCTGGTCTGAAGATGCCAGGGGATGCCTTTGCCCTTTCTTCAAAAATAAACAAAACTGGCTATTGGCAACTTTAAATTCCTGAGATGAACAAAATGAGTTTATTGGCAAAGTCCCCATCCTTTTGTTACTTTACATTTCGTCCACAAAATATAGTCACTCCACTGCAGCGTATTCTGTGAAGCACTTTGAGATGCCTCAAAGATGTGATAAGTATTACTATTGTTGTTATTATTATTCCTTAAGTGCCATTGGGTTCTAGTGGTTCTAGGTTCTTCCTATCTTCATATTTCACATATTCCCCGAGCCCCATCCACCTTGTTTATAACATCAGCAATGCTTTGTTAACATTGACATCAATAAGCCCATTTCTGTTCTTATCAGGAATTGGTCTTTAGAGGCTCAGCATGTTCTCTGCTAACCACAAAGCTATTCAAACCAATTTTATTCAACTTAATATTGATGTGTAACTTATCTTTTCCTTTAGTTGTCCTTAGGTGATGATTATTGTTAGCTGTTTTCCTTTGTCCTTTCAAATGTATTACATGTTCTATTCATTTCTTTATACTAATTTAGCATGTATTTTAGTTTCCCAGCAAACTCTGATCTGATGGATACAGCATGAAAATTTATCCGAACATTTCAGATCAAGGCTAGTGCTATTGGCAATAGAAGCTGTAGATATCTGATTATAATATGTGAACTGGATGTTAACTACATCCTTAATTACTATATTTATGTCCATCACTGGGACCTATTACCGCAACAAACTTCTACAAATATATTAACATGAACCCTTCACCTACTCATTCCATTCTTTTGTTTTTTTTTATTGTCAATGCATCTCATTTACTATAAATTACATTTAATTTCAGATAATCCAAATTATATTCAGCACATTTAAATTTCTGTTGTAATTATAGGTCTGCTGCAGAGTGCTTTGCATTCTCATACTTAAATGGTACATTGGTTATTCCCATAACAAGCTCCATTGTATAAAATAATGACTTCCAGGACGGATCAATGTTTCTAATTTCAGAACACATCTGTAGATTCATCGATATATTATATTAACACTTGACACACATTTTATTAATTTGTTTCATTTTACTTGTTCAACTTTTTCAAACTTTTCACTATTTAGGCTGCCTCTGAAATTTACAGCACAATAAAAGGCCCATTGCTGTCTTTGGAGATTGGTCAGAACATCAAGATAGTAAGATGGGTCTGAGATGATATTCTGCGATCAGCAGAACCTATGTTGCAGAAAAACAATGACAATTTCTAATGCTCTACGATATAATAATGAAAGTAAGAATCCTTGAATTTGATATAGTGCTTTTTCTAGATGTCTCAAAGTGCTTCACAGAATATACTGTAAAGTGAATTGACTATATTTGTGGGCGAAACGCAGCAGCCAGTTGCGTACAGCAGTGTCCCACAAACAGTCGTGGATTGAAATGACCAATTTTATTATTAGGCGTGTGGAGCAAGGAAACTTGCCCAAGGTTTCGCCCTGACGTGCCTGGATTTGAACACAGGTCTCATGTTTGTAAGGCAAGTGCTCTAACCACTGAGCCACAGGACTCCACGATAGCTAAAGTTCAAATTTAAATTCACCCAAACTACACATTAAGGAAGACTTTCAACCACTTTCAAAGTGAAGAGTCTGTCACTTTTAGTTACTTGGGTGAATTTTGCATCTCTGTGAAAAGAACCAGTTGTTACCTAGGATTTGCCTCAATCCCCTTGAAAATCTGTCTAACATGACAGACTTTTTCAAATCTGTTATGTTTGGCTAAAATATTTAACAGCAATGCATTCAAGAATATCCCTTAAAGTGTTGTAGGGGAGCGTCAGTCTGCTATTCGAAAACTCTATTAGCCTCAAAGGATGGGTTTCATCAAGTCCAATATGGATTGCTAGATTAAACACTCCTTCACAAAGAAAAGCTAAAACTACTGGGACCAGTACTGCCTGCAGAAGCGCTCCAAGCTATCAGTTGATTATATGAATACAATTGTGTTAATCACAGAGAAGCTGAAATTAGTTGGAGGCCCAGGCAGTCCCATTGGAAAAATAGGAAGTGCAACAGCAAAAAGCAGCAGTGGCATCCATCTGCAAAAAAACTAAGTTCCCCAAATACTCTTTGATATAGTACTTGAATAATTTTTATTAAAAATCAGATTTTGTTTGTTCATTGACATGCAAATGAAGAATACTGTATAATGAGGCCAAAGATGTAAGTAGAGACACAGATAATGAGGCGTGAAAAAAAATGCTTTTGATTCCACATCGACAAGAAGCATTATTTCTGGGTTGAGATGAATCAGAAAATGCCAATGATTCTTGTATTAGATCTGGGGACAGGAAATGAAATCTC
This sequence comes from Hydrolagus colliei, assembly GCA_035084275.1. Lineage (NCBI taxonomy): Eukaryota > Metazoa > Chordata > Chondrichthyes > Chimaeriformes > Chimaeridae > Hydrolagus > Hydrolagus colliei. The sequence continues at coordinate 16,590,890 of CM068746.1, read as the reverse complement.
TGGACTGGCTGAGTGGTGGATGCTTGCTAATTTAATGAAATAAGCTTTCAAATCAATGCGAGGTTTGATAAAATACTTACTGACTGAGACACGTTTTTAATCAATTGTCTCCAAAGGTCACTGCATGGTACAAAATGGAATGATGGAGGAACAAGGACATATCCATTACCGTATTAGTGCAGATGATTCTTTATTGATGGAATTGGCTGTATGCATCACTTTTATTTAGAGTGTATGCATCTAATTGTTCTGTCTACTGGATTTGAATCCGTTTTGCTATTGTTTTAAACCAGATTTGAAACTTTTTTCTTTCTAGTAGAACTGTAATTACAATATTCTTAAAAGAGTGGACATTTTATATTTCACACTGGGTAATTGATAGATGTAATAATAATAATCTTTGCATTTGATATAGTGCTTTATCACATTTGAGATGTCTCAAAGAACTTCACAGAATATATTGTAATATTTTCTGACTATATTTACTGTATATTTTGTGGACAAAATGTGACAACCATTTGTGCACAGCAGTGTCCCACAAACAGTCGTGGATGAGTGACCAATTATTTTTTTTCATGTTTTTTTTGCCCCAAATGAGAATTTAAATGTCGATGGTTTGCTCTTCAATGGATTGCTTTTGGAACATTTGGGGAAAAAAATCCATTTAACATTATGCGCATTGCCAGGTTAGCTACTAATGGGAACTCCCATTCCAGACTTGAATCAGCAAAGACACTGCACATGACACTGAATGGAATTTTTACTCCATCGACTTGACTCCTGAGGGTGTGTGAAGCTTCACATTAACCACATACATTCTGTTTGAGAATGGTATTGGAGGGTATAGAAATAGACTGATATAAATTACACAGCATTTGGGAATCAGGGAGCATCTATTCCAGTTTTTCTCTCAAGGGACAATAATAATAATAATTCCTGCATTTGATATAGTGCTTTTCACATCTTCTAGATGTCTCAGAGCGCTTCACAGAATATACTGCAAAATGAATTGACTATACATTTGTGAGCGAAACGCAACAGCAAATTGCATACTGCTGTGTCCCACAACCAGTCGTGGATTGATTGACCAAATTGTTATTTTTGTTTGTTGTTTTTTTGGCAGAGGATAGAATGATGGTTGGAATCCATGATGGAGAAACTATACTTTTCATGGTTTTTGAAAAGATGGGGCATGATTGCTTTTTCTCAATGCATGCTGCCTTTCTCAGCCTTTTTAAAAACATATTTGATGCTGTATCATGAACTTAACCCCAAATCACAGGAGATCGAGCAGATGTTCCTTGAGAAGGCAACTCCTTTTATGAGGCGGGAGGTACTGAATGGATTATTTTGTTTTCAAAAAGTTATTTGCTGATCTTTCTATTGCAAAGCTTTCCTCAGCTCCAGTGACTTAAAGGCGAAGAAAAATAATTGGGAAAGAAACAAGGAACATAAAAACAGTAAAGACTGGGGAGGTGCCTTGAGGCTGAGTAAAATAAATATCAGAGAAAGTTAGAAAGGCAGATCGGAAGTAACCAGGGGAATACAGAAAAAAAGTGCAAGCTGCATGCAGACTATTGCAGGCTAAATCTCTCTTTGAGTGATACATTGGGGAGAAATATTATAGAGAATTAGGAAGTGGGATATGCACTAACCGAATTTTAAATGGAAACTCTGATAAAATTTCGGATTCTAGCTAAAAGTGGCTAGGGAATTTGGATGTAGAGGCTAATTAAAAAAAAAGCATGCTACAGCATAAAGGAACTTGAAAGATCAAATGTCTAACATGCACCTGGAAAGAAGATGCACCCTGGGATCTACAAGGTACAAAGTGAAGAAACCAATAAAAGGTTGGTTCGGCAAAAGTAATTTTCAGAGCACCATTAAAAACTGAGTTTATGAGAGGACTGAAATATACCTCTGTTATTGGGAAATTTAAAACAGCTCAAGATGTGCATCAGGGAACTGTGAACCAGCTGGTACAAAAGCAGTTAGCATGGCTTGGAAGCAATTGATTACACCTCACAGATCTTTTAAGAAGATGGTTCCATTCTAAGAAAAGAGGATGTCACTTAATTTATTCAAAATACATTTGTTGAAGTTCCACAGCTAATGCTTTTAAGGACTCAAAGGGAATGGGCGTTATATGAATGCAAGTTGTTGTTTTAAAGAATATTAGGTTTGTGGATATAATAACAGGATTAAACATTGCCTTGGCAACGAAAAGCAGAAGATAAATGGAAAATTCTCCATCTTGCAGACAGAGGTAATGTTCTTTGAAATATTCAAAAATGATATGGAGAGGATACATCCTTTAATAAAAAAAAATCAACAATGACGCCAGACTGTGCGGTTCAGTTGCTGGAGCAGGGAAATTATAGCTTCCAAAAGGATTTGGATAAAAATAGCAGTTCGTTCTGGAATAGCAAATGCATCTTAATGTAAGATAATAAATGTAAGGCAGTTAAGATTTATGGAGGGAACTGATACTGATAGAGTGCCGAACAACAAAGGTGAGAATTTAAGGTATGTGAGAATATCAGTGTGGAACTGAAAGAAAAATTGGTTGACTAAGTTCCGAGATGTAATTTGACAACATTTGATGATAGATACAAAAAAGACAGATTATTTTTATGCTATTTATATCTCATTGCCAAAGCCCCCATTATATTGTGTGCAGTTTTAGGCACTGTATTTTAAAGGGAAGATGGTATAAAAAGACAAAATTATGCAAATAGATTTCTTTTAAGGTGATGAAGTTAGTGCCAGTCAGGGGAGTCAACTGGTTGCCAGTCAACCCTACAAATATCCTGTTCATAATCATGACAATAATTTTGTTGTGGTACATTATTTAATAAGAAACTGGTTTCAAAACAAGCTAGTTCAAAATGTGCTGGGTAAAATTACAATTCCCAGATAATGTTTGCCTGATCTCAGTAACACCAAAGGGGACTATCAACTGGTAAGAAGGAATTGTTCGAATTACTTCACATTTAGTCTGTGCACATCAATATCTTAATGTCATTCTCTTATTACAAATTCTAGTTCGGCTCTGATCTGACCAGCTGCCGAAATTATCTTGTACCAACTGGAATTTGGAGCAAAGAGAGGCGATTAGAAAGAGGATTAACATTGACACAAAATTGTGGTAGCATGATAAAATGCACACAGAAAGCTATGCTGACAGGATCTGGAGAGGTTCAACAGCTGGAGCTCCGGCTGGCAAATAAATTTAATATGGATCAATGCAGAGTAATCATGTAGCATTAATAACATTGATAAACGGTGGAGATATGAAGGGGTTTTGCAGGAGATGAAATTGAACATGGTTTTAGAGCAGTCTTTGAAAAACATGTCTGCAGTGTGAGATAGGGGTTAATTAGCTAAACCAGAATTTTCGGGTGCATTGTAGAAAGTGTGGAGTTCAGCGCCCAAGGCTGTGGTGATAGCTTGGTAGAATGCAATCGTCAAAGAGATACAGAATGTCGTATTCAATTCCGCTCAGTATTGCTGCAAACCATAGTTATTCATTAGAAAGCTTGCATAGAAGAATGACAAAGATGATTTGGAGATTTAGTGAATACTATTGTGAAGGCCAAGCAAATTCAAATTATTCTATCTAACAAAACCCAATTGCAAGAAGGATATATTCAGGCTTTGAACTAATGAGGGAGTGGGACATTGTTGAAACTAACTGGTTTAAGGCTTGAGGACATGGTTTTAAAATAAAGAAGCTTTCAGCTGGTGAAAATTGAAACAGCTTATTTTATAGACTTGTTTTCGTGATATAATAAGCTCTGACTTTATGGATCAACTTTATGGATCGCAGTGAATGTTCGGAGAGTCTCTCAAACAGGAAATTCAGGTTGTTTTTTTGTAGGATGGGACGGTTAATGGGAGGACCCTCTACACATTGAAGTCATTGAGCATAATAATAGATCCGTTTATTGGACCCATCCACTATAAGGATTATTATTATGAGTTACAGATACTTCCATAAATGTAGGGATTTGATACTGTATCTTTCTCAAGTACCTCAATAAGGCCTGCAAGTAATGAAGAGGTAATGTGGCTTCACTTCCTAGTGCTTTATTACGGTGAGAAACATGAATTGGTTATTCTATGGGGAATATTCTGATAAATTGGATGAAAGACATTCTGAAAGGTGACCTGTTCCTGTTGACATTCTCTCTGAGAAGCGAAAGCTAAGTGAAGCATCATCAAATAATGCAAGGTGTGCTCGTAGCAGGCTTTTTGAGTAGTCATAATGAATAGTTTATAAGACAAGGACGCAAGATAAAAGCATTCGAGAATCACCTTAGGTCATAGTGATTGATGTATTAGCGCCAAAAAACAAATATACTTATAAATAAAATTGTTTATGGTTAGTGTTGATTTGATACCACAGAAAGGAATAGAGAGGAGAGTCTTATGCCTTGATCAACAATAGGAAATAGAACCATACCATTTACAAGAGAAAGCCATTCAGCCTATTGTGCCTATGCTGCCTCAATCCATTCAGTTCAATTTACTTGGCTTTTCCCCCTATACCTCTGCAGATTATTCCTCTTTACATTTTTACCTTGTTTGTTCTTGAAAGCTAAAGTGTATCCTACCTTGACCATTCCATATCCTAACAATTCACGGAATAAAAATATATTGTTGCCTTGCTAAATTCATGTCCTCTTGTCATCGGCTTACCAACCAACGGAAATAATTGGAAATAACCCTATCAACTCTATTGACCCCCCTCATAATTTTAAACACCTCAGCGATCTCCGTTCCATTGAAAATTTCCGCTATTTGCTGCTCATAGGTCAAACCACATATTGAACAGTTTACATCGGTTTGCTTATCACATGACCTTGTTCAAATCCTGGTCTTGCACACCAAGGAATAAGTGATAGTGTCCTAGCTTTATTTGATGTTTAATTGTCCTTCCATCTATGAGGAAGTACCCAATCTTCACTTGACACCTTTCTCTGATTGTTTATTGAGAGCAACACATGGACAACATTGCCTGCACCTCCTGACGTGAAAGGAGCTGTACAAGTGTAATTTTGTTGTTGTTGCACCTCACATCCCTGACACTACATCCCCAACGATCCATGGCTATCAGCTCCACATAGTCTTCAAATGCTCAACTTATAATGGCAGACCTGTTGGTGGTGGCAATTCCACTATTAAAAGACACTTTCTGGGCTTTTGCTTGTGCCTTCTGTATTTGTAAAAAGGAAACTATCTTTTTTGGTACACTGGTTTTCTACATTTTGATGACCAAATGTTCTGACTGTGTAAATCAAGTGAGGATTGATGTTATTAGATTGGCCTTGAGAAGTGCAGAGTTTTAATCACCAACTATTGATGATAACCAAAGCTGTAGCAAGCAATTCCACCGGAAGTCTGTAATTTGCTTCCGGGCACATTACAACAACAAAAACAACAACTTGTATTGATATTGCAATATCACTCACACAGGGAAACATCCCAGAGCTCTTGACAGTGGCGGAGCACATTAGAATGGAGTTGTAGGATGTTATTAACCTCCACTTGACACCTTATAGTCTCCAGGTCCTGGAAGAAGCTTCTATTTTCGACCCGAAGTTACTTTTGGCAAATCCTGCATTTTCACACTGCTTTAGTAGGCGTTTCGTTAAACTCTGACTGAAACTTTAACTGAAGCGCACTGCTCAGTGCCCAGCCCCTTAGGTTCTTACACCCCATTATGCACAGATGATAATGATGCTGCATGAGAAAAAATATGTTGAAACAGCTGCTCATTCTTTCCCGTGCTTCAGCGCGTTCCATAGACAACCATTCTGTTTCTCAAAGATAGTCGTGGTCCTTCCGTATTTGCTCAAATCATTTTTGCGGGTTTTTCCCATTGTTCTATTCATTATACGAATCTTAATCTGAGTATCTCAGAAACCCATTAAATGATATGTTGAAGAGAAAGTTCATGAAGCTTCTGTAAAGAATAATGTAGTAGTCAAGGAAAGATGAGCCTATTTGGAGTTTTAAAAAAAAAATACCTGACCTAGTTTAGAGTTAGCAGTAAACACATATCAATACTTTAGGATGTATCTAATGAATAGAATAAGCTGTTACATGTTTCCAATTATAATGGGCAATTTTACGACAGATAACAAGCTTTTTCTTGATGAGAGTTATCAACTGGTACAGGTAGATGCTGGGGCAGTGGACTCATTTAAAAAACAGTTTGATGCGTGTTCTGGATCCAGATTGATCTTTTGATCTTGTGAGTTTTCACTTAAATGTCCCAATTTGGATACATGGAAACATGGAATCCTAGAATGCTTTAGCACAGAACTATGCCATTATGCCCATCAAGTCTGTACTTGTGTTTTTCTCTGCATGAGCCACCAAGTGTTATCGAGTTGAACAAGTACATATTTGCCAGTGAGAAGGGTATTGTAAAATCTGGATTTCAAGATGTGTCCAAAGAAATTATTTCATAGTGGCTTCACGTTAGTTTGGTGTAAGCAATTGTGATGTTTTTGCTCCATTGCTTTTCACAATGATATTTGCTTCCGTCACCATTTAGAATGCCTCAATGAGAGAAACATTGAGAAGGAATTTAATCAGATGATTGTCAAAGATTCTGTTGAAAATGTGAGCCATACATTTCCAATGGCATGTTTCATTGGACCGTTAGTTACATGATAAGCAAAACATTTGGTGAAAAATCTTGAAGGAATGGATCGATCAATGTGCATGCTTTCAATCTCAGGTTGTACATTGCTCTAAAGAAACTGTGGTAGGGATTTACGAGGCTTCTGTTGTGATTTTATAGCTTAAGTGGCAGAGCCACGACTGATTTCGATTAGGAATTGCAATGCAAAAGTGGTCACTGTGAAGTATAATCATCGGCTTTTACATAAGTTCCTGCAAGTTCATCAGAAAGTGATGGAAGTGAACTCTGCAACCCTCATCGAAAATAAAATCTGTTTTGCCAAAACATGATAATGTTTATTCGTGTTATAGTAACTTCAAAGCACCAGTCATTGTCTGAAGGCAATTATCCATCTGGGCTAATAAGCACTATCCATCTCAGCAGTTGTAAACATTATTCTGAGCTGAATCATTTATCAACTCCTAATCAAATACACAAGGGTTCTTGGTTGATAATGTTAATGTCATAGTCATTAGACATTGTTCAACAAGAAATAACAATTGTCTGTGCATTTAAATTGTGCCATTTCTGATTTAGCTGTGCTTCTTCCAATTTACAATCTGCATTTATTTTGTGCCTTTCACGTCAGGAGAATATTTCAAAGTGCTTCATAAACCTGACTCGGAGTCCAAGCTCGGTGGAGGGGGAGGGGAGGGAGAACTGGGGGTGGGGGAATTGTGGCCGAAAGTGCAATTTAAAAGATAGGTCTTGAAGGAGGCAGGGTGGAGGTGTTCCAGGGAACAGGAACGGAATCGGTGAAAACTCACTCACCAATGATGAAGGCTGCATCAGGCTGCACATGAAGCAGGCTGATGTATGTTGAATGAAGGTGAGCGGCCAGGGTATTGGGGGTCACACAAGATTGTAGAGATAGAGCGGGTCAAGCCATGGAGGGATTTGAAAGTGACCGTGAGGATTTTGAACTGCATCCACGAGGGAATGGGAAGCCGGCAAAGCCTAGTGAGGATGGGATGATAGGCTCACCAAGCTAAGTAGGATAGAGAACACAAGCTACAGAGTTCTGGACACAGGCTGCATCTATAAAATAACTACAGAAAAATCAATTTGCTGTTGCATGGGAAGCCTGGTGTTTGGGTACCCTACTCTACTGCTGGACTTTTACAAATGTGGTTTATGTGAGAACATTTCTTTTAAAGATGTACAAAATGAGTCAATTCCACTAGTGTGTATCAAGTTTTGGTCAGCTGTATGAAGACAATATTCATGCATTTGCACATTTCTGTACGAAACACAAAAGCATTTGTAACACAGTATTTTAACCATTTCCTATTTGCTCCCACTAAGGGGATGAACTTTGTGGCGAAACAAAATCTTTGCAGCTAATTTCAGGAATGAATAAAGCTTTTGACTGACAGTTTTAATTTAAATGGAAATGTTGTGTCGGTATTTAGTCCTGATAAATCCATTTACTGAACTTACTGATGTTGTCAGAAATACAGTGGTAGTAGACAAAAACATTTCATTAGTCAAAAGCTTCCTATCTTAGACAATTCAAATTTAATTTCCGCTCAGCCTTGGAACCTGTCTTTAATTTCTCAAATAGGAAACCTAAATGATTTAGTTGTTTGGAGCAATCCAAAGAAGCAGAATTGCTATCTTTTATTTTTGATCTTTTTTAAAAAAAACAATTTTGGAAAATACATTTTCCAATAACCAGACTCTGTTTCAGTCAGAGTCCGATTATTAAAACGTGACCTGAGAACCTCAACTCACAAATAGTAGACAATAATAATAATAATCCTTGCATTTGATAAAGCAACTTTCATGCTTGGGAGGGATGTTGCAAAGCATTTCACAGGATTTACTGTAATGTGTAGTGACTGTGCACTTTGTAGGTGAACAATGGTTGCTCACGAATGTTTGGATGAAACATGAAAACTCAAGGACTTAAATGGCACTGATTTGCCTGATATCGCTGTATTCAATAACTATATTAGGCTTTGAGACATCTAGAAGACATGATAAGGCACTATATCAAATGCAAGAATTATTATTATTATATAAAGTAGATCTCCCCTTAGTTAAATATATAAACTGCACATCTCTGGCAGTCACCTGTAGCAATTGCATCAAGCGCCAAAAGAGATTTACTTTTGCAGATTAATGTTTTGTTATATTTCTACCAAATTTGGCTACTTGAGACTGATTGTTAAGTGCCAGCAAATAAACTACTGTAGATGCATTTTCATTGATGCTTTATACAGATTATCTGCACTAATTGGGACTACCTCTTTACAGACAAACAGCAATTTTGAAAATTGGACAGCATGCAAAATTCAAATTGGCCTTAACTAAAAAAAAATCACGAGTAATGCTATCACTATACCATCTCAGTGTGCCAACCCTTTTCTTTTTCTTCCTCTCTCTTTGACTCCAGATAACCTTTTTAAAAAATCTCTTTTAATCTGCCCTTTTCAATATCTATATGTTCCCTTCCCTCACCCCCACAACATTGCCCGACTCCTCCACTACCTCACCCCTCAGGCTGCTCAATCTCTCATTCAAGTCTTCACCACACCCAGGCTTGACTACGCCAATGCCCTGCTTGTGGACCATCCCAATTCCTCTCTCCGTAGGCTGCAGATCATCCAGAACTCTGTCGCTTGTATCCTCCACCGCTCCAAGCTCCACAAACCCATCTCCCCCATTCTTGCTTGATTCCATTGGCTCCCCAACACCCAGAGAATTCAATTCAAGATCCTGGTCCTCACATTCAAAGCCCTTCATGGCCTCACCCCACCCTACCTTTGCGACTGCCTAACCCCCTACCAACCTGCCTGCTCCCTCCACTCAGTGGGCTCTGGCCTGCTCTATGTCCCCTGTCCAACCTGCCCCACATTGGCGGGTGAGCCTTCAGCCACTCTGGTCCTAACCTCTGGAATGCTATCCCACAATCCTTCCACCTCGCTGCCTCCCTAGCCTTCTTCAAGTCCTGCCTCAAAACCCTCCTGTTTAATTAGGATAAGATTAAGGAAAAGTGAGGAGAATGAGGGAGAATTCATGCAATGCATTGAGCTCCAGCCACGTTTTCCACTTTTTTTTCACAAATTGAACCCTAAGCATTTCAGCAAATTATAAAATTAAAATGGAAAGTTTCATCCTCATGCCTTGCAATGATGTAATTGATTTCTTCGATGTTTGATTGACAGCAACAACAGCAACTTTCATATATATATATCGGGCCCTCCATGCCAGGCAGCATCCCAGAGTGCTTAACGCTCGTGGAGCCCAAGGTCAAACCAGGTAGAAGGGGAAGGTGACCATAGGCACGGTTGAAGAGTAAGGTCTTCAGGCTCAACCTGAAAATGTGGGAAGATGGGGCAAGGTGAATGGATTGAGGGAAGGAGTTTCATAGCTTTGAGGGGTAGTGGCTGAAGGCAAGACCACTGATGGTGGATTTGAGGATTCAAGGGACAAGGAGGAGGTCAGAGCCAGTAACAACAACAACAACAACAACTTCGATTTATATAGCGCCCTCCACGCCGGACGGCGTCTCAGAATGCTTGGTAGGGTGGAAGCAGCGAGTAATGCTGTGAGAGAGAGGAGGTTGGAGAGATAGAGGGCTGCCAAGGTGTGTAGAGATTTAAACACTAGAGTGGAGTTTGGCCAGGACTGGGATAATTCGGGTATGGAGTTTAGTGCAGGTGAGAATGTTAGTGGTGGAGTTTTGGATGAGTAGAATTTTGTGAATAGTGGAGGAAGGGAGGCTAGGGGCTGCAGCTGGAGAAATAATAATAATCCTTGTATTTGATATAGTGTTTTTCACATCCTATCAATGTCTCAAAGCCCTTCACAGAATATACCATAAAGTGAATTGACTGTATATTTGTGGGGGAAACGCGACAGCCAATTGCGCATGCAATGTCCCACAAACAGTCGTGGATTGAAATGACCAATTTTATTACTGTGTTTTTTATGGAGGGATTATTATTAGGTGTGTGGAGTAAGGAAACTTGCCCAAGGTTTTGCCCTGACCTGTCTGGATTCAAACACAGGTCTCACACTTGCAAGGCAAGTGTTCTAACCACTGGTCCTTCAAAGCCCTTCAAAGGAGCTCCACACAATGAGCTGTAGAGTTGGGTGTCATCCATATACATGTAGAAGTTAACTCTGTGTCTACGAATGACATCTCCAAGTTAGAGCATAGAGATGATGAAGAGAAGGGGGCCAAGGAAGGAGCAGTGGGGTAACCCAACCCACAGGTAACTGGACAGGGGCAAGAAGACAAACCATTTGCGGAAATGTAGTGATGGAGGTTTGTAAGGTCAATTTGTAAGCGCAGTCCCACTGTGTTAGATGATGGAGGAGACATGGTGAAGTAGGATGGCACGATTGACTGCGTCGAACACGGCGGAGATATCCAAGAAAGTATAGAGAGAGCCCTGGTCACAGATAGAGGGGACATAATTTGTAACTTTTATGTATGCTGTCTCTGTACTGTAGACAGGGCGAAGGCCTGGAGGGGGTCGATTAAGGTGTGGAGGGAGAGGTCTGCGCAACGTTTGTTGGCAACAATGCATTCCGAAGCATTGACCAGGAAGGGCAAGTTGACTGGTGAATGCATTGCTCTGACTCTGTCTTTGTTTTGCAACGTTCGACTCTCTCGTCTGTTTGCTGCTGTTGTTTTTTTTCCTTTGTGGTTCCCAAGACTCTTTGCACAAAAAAGTTTCAACGAAAATGCGACAAAATAGTGTAAGTTTTCTTTGATTCCATTAACAGGCAGGTTAATTATTAACCTCCTCACTTTAAAGGGTGATCTCTCACCCTGTTGAGAATCCAAGGACACAATAAGACCGACGCTGCTGTTTAGAATTTTGGAGCAATTCTTGAAAATCCAAGATAAATCACCACAATATCCTGAAGTGGTTCCACTTCAGCCACACTGAAGAAGTGAAAACTGAAGGAAATCTATACAGCCTCATTGTTGTACGCGCTAATCAAATAGAGTTATTTTGAAGCGAATAAGTGCATTAAATTAAATGTTAATTCAGAAACGTTTATTAAGGCTACAAAGCATGTTTGGGAGAATTGCCAATATTCCCTTGAACTGAACTTTTCCTAATGGGGAAATTGTATAATATTCATACCAATCTGTTGTCATTCACTTCAAATGTTTCGTATTTGTAATGTACTCATTTTCCTTTACTTGTTTAGTTTCTCTGAATTTGAACAGAATGTACCTTCAGCCAAACCACAGCCTGGTGGTTCATATGGATTTCCAAATGCTTTCAGACAGAAGTAGAACATCCCTGGCACTGAGCACTTAAATAGATAAATCCACTGCATTGCTTTCTAAAATATGTAACCTGGCGGACCATAAAGTGAGCAGGCTGCAATTCAAATGTCAATTTACCCACACAATGAATTATCCTTCTGGGGCTAGAATTATATCAGGAGGCAGCAATTGGGAGGAACAAACTGAAGCAAGAGTTCACTTACGAGTGTCCTTTACCAATAATGGACCTTCTTAATTCAAACTAACAACAACAAATTACATGCATAATATATATGCACCTTTTGTGTGTTGAGGGTGACCCAAAACACTGTACTGGCAAAGTTGTGCCCCCATCCTGGGGGTTGCGATCAGGAGGGATGGGAGTGGGAGCAGGGCCGGCGCTACCTTTAGGCGAACTTGGCGGTCGCCTAGAACGCCAAAATTTGGGGGACGCTGGCCTCGGTTACCGAGCACGTATGGTTTGCCACACACGGCGAAAATTGCCGCTGTTGTCTGCTGGCGTATAGTGGCGGAGGTGTGGGAGTTAGCAGTAAATTGACCGGAGAATGCTTAAAACAGAAGCATGTTTCATAAATAAATAAATGTATAAATATTACCATTACTTTCATTGATAATTAATTATATGAATTTTTAGTATTAACATTAGCTTATCAAAAGTTACTAGGGGGCTCACATCCGAAGGCTCGCCTAGGGCGCCAAATACCCTTGTGCCGTTCCTGGGTGGGAAGATGAATGAAAGCATGGTCAAAGAAGAAGCTCTTGGGGCAGGCTTTGAAAGAGGCAAGGGAGTGAGTGAAGCAAAGTGACTGTGGGGTGGAGTTCCAAAGGGTTGGGCAGAAAAGCTGAAGGCCCAACCGCCTATGGTGGTGTGTGCAGGATGGGAGAACGTGGAGCAGGCTAGAGTGGACAGACCAGTATAGGGTTAGCAGGTCACAGGAGTATGAAGGAACAAGACTGGGAAGGTCTTTGAAACCAAGGGCAAAGATTTGGAACCCGATCCTCTGGGGAATGTGGAGCCAGTAGAGTTGGGCAAGGATGGGGGATGATGGGTTCACATCACTATTCTCATGATCTTGTAAACTAAAGTGAGCCACTGGCAGAATCCATATCGAGGTTGAATCAGTAAGAGATGTATTTGTAAGGTACCAGGAGGTTTGCCGCTTAGCAGACCAGGACTAAAATTTCTTAGCTAATGAATGAACTCTTGAAGTTCCGTATACAAATCAGTTCTTTAAACTTCGATTGATTTAGACTCAAAAAATAGTTTTGGGTTAACCTTTTCCACTTGCTGTTGCTTCAGCACGATTCTGTTACTTGACATTCTTTTTATTTAATAAGTTAATTTATCAACTGTTTAATCATCCTATTCTTTCAGACTTAGTGAAGCATTTGTTAAAATCTCTATTTCCATGCACTAAAGTAGCCATATTTCAATATGACAGGTTACTAAATCCTAGATTGCCTTTTAAGTAGCTCATATAAAATTTAGCTGTAGAATCTTTTGATTTACATTCCTGAGATTATCTTGCTCTAGAATTAATTATTTCCTTTGTTTCAAATGGCCTGTCAGATTTAGTATGCATGGATGTCTAGTGGTGGCAATATTTGAAAACAAGTTATGCAAAAGAGCAGGGAATTAACTTGAGATCAGACCAGTGGAGGAGCTAGTAGAAGCAACAACAACAAAAACAACTTGGATTTATATAGTGTCTTTCACGCCAGATGACATCTGGCGTGAAAGACACTATATCAATCCTAGTTGTTTTTATTGTTGTTGCTTCTACTAGATAAGCCCAATGGATGCCATTTTTTTTCTCTACTTTGTATATAATGCAGGAAAAGCATTAGGCGTAGCAGCTTTTCCTCAGTAGCTCTTGAGAAGATGCTTTCTCATTGTGTGGTAGTTCAGCTGTGTCTTTGGGGAATATTGTAATGTGCATCGTAAGATAAGATAGTTGATATATGGTTCTTCAAAGTTTCGAAAGGTTTTCTCTTGATAGCATGAAAGATATTGTTTGGTATTTCAAACGACGAACTCATATGGCAAAGTATTTACGTTAATTGTGGAGTCCTATAATGTGGTTAGTGTACTTCCCTCTCAAACGAGAGAACTCAGGTTTGATTCTTGGGCAGGGCGAAACCTTGGGCAAGTCTCTTTACTTTGCATGCCTCTGTTTACCTAGCAATAAGTAGGAATCCAGTTGTTAGTCAACTGTGGATAATAATCCCTAAACATTTTTTTTTTAATTTGGCCACTCAATCAACTGTTTGTGAAAAATTGCTGTGTGCAATTCCCTGCTGCATTTCACCTACAAAATACAGTCTGTCCACTTTACAGCATACTCTGTGAAGCGGTTTGAGATGTCTGAGTGATACGATAAGATGCTTTATTAAATGCAAGGATTATTAATAACTAATCAGTACAGCTGCCCCAATACCAACCATAAGCAATACATGTCAAGCTTTCCCATTGTGGCAATTTTAATGAAACAAGCAAGGGAGCTGGAAGATATTTGTATACAGACATGCATGCAAAGGTGTGCTTAGGTCTGATCTGCATGAATGCCATTTTAATGTCTGTGGATTATTTTCTGTGTTCAACTTCATTTTGGGTAAAGAAGCCCTGTAATAAATTGTGGTAATTATACAAACTAATTATCTTCAAAATTACTCAGTACAACATTTATAAATGTAATAAATTAAAAATTAGCTTTCCATTAATCTCATCAATTCTTTATATAAAATGGAGATTACTGAGGACTCCATGGTACTGTGGGTTAGCATTTTAACTTATGGTTCTAGGTTTGAATATAGCACAAACGATGAGACGAAAGTCTTCTCTCATGGGTGTGAGGATTCAGTGTGATCGGATTCGATACTGTTCTCAATGCAGTTCCAAGGAAGTGAGACCCACTGACAAAATTATCTGCAATTTGGCAAAATTAAGTGTTGCTAACAGGGACCATGAGAATGGCTGGCATGGATAAGGGAAAAAAATCACTGCAAATTCTATTTCTCTGGAGGAGGAAAAGTAAATGAGTGTTTTAGAACGCTCCAGTTTGACACATCCGATGTTAACATTTCCGTTTAAAAGGAAATAGGGAACACAGAATATCATATGAAACACATTGGACAATCTTGACTCCATTTAACAGCTTTCATAACCGAACGACTCCCCCACCGAGTATGCCATAACTTAGAAATATTGCGACTTGGAACAACAAACATGGATGTTATCCAAGATCTAAGGGTGTTAAGTCTAGTGGGAAGCATGAGCTCAACTGCACAATAAACAGCTGATCTGAATAAGCAGTGACCTGACAGAAGCAGATATCTGCCCGTGCTGCACTAGACGACACTGTACAAAACTAGAATTTGGAAACCAATATACCCAAACATATTGTATCGGAAAATCTGAAATTGATTTTATTTGCGGAAATTTAGTACAATATCTGACCAGAGATATTAAATATATCAGAGTTTTTTTTTAGCCCCAGAGGTATTAAATACAGAATTCTTGCATTTAATATTGTGCACATAACATCTCAAAGCCTTTTACAGTTTAGTTAAGTGACTATATTTGTGGTTGAATAAGGCTGCCAATTAGTGTACCCACATACAATCGAAGGTGAAGGTGAGTACACAGGTGAATGTCCAATTAATTTTGCATTAATACTGAAAGTAAATATATAGATGCCATGGATAAGACTAACAACGAGACAAATGTTATGGATAAATCCCTAACCCAGTAAACTAAGCTGGATAAAAAAAAGGCATTCTCATCCTAGTGATGTTGATCTTTAAGAAGATTGAGTAGGTTAATAATAAAGGATTAAAGCAGATCTGACTAGGTTAATAAGGAATAAAAACAGAAACTGCTGGAAAAACACAGCAGGTCAATCGGCATCTGAAAGAATAAGGTTAAAGTTTTCATCATGAAGTGTTACCCTGTCTTTCTCTTTCAGATACTAATTGGCCAGTTATGGGTTTACAACACTCTTCCTTTTTTTTAATGTGAATAGCCTTATTAAAAAGGAATCAATTAACTGTTAGTTGAGCATTTTAATGACGAGAAATCAGATAAGTAGCAATAGAATGGATGGTGGATATATTGAGGCCCTTTGCAAATCTACTTCCTGGAACACATATGCGCTACAAAAGAGGAAATACTCTGAACAGGTCCAAGCCAAAACAATATCAAAATGTTCTGCCACTTGATTTTTTGCTGTAAGGTAATTGCCTCTAAGTTTCTGAGATAAAATCTGTAATCAGAATTGAGTCAGCCTCTGATTATGACATAATTGTATGTATGTATCTTCAAGAACCTTTCTATTACAATTGTGGTACGAGGAACTGAAACCCAGGCCACAGTCTGTGATCAAAATGAATATAAGTAGAATGACCTACATGCCACGTCCAAATGCAATATGTCCAGGACACTTGCAGTGATGGAGAAAATGTGTAATATGTAATCTTTAGATCATTGCAATGCAATCTAAATTGGGAAACTGATGAACAAGAAAACAATATTTTTTCTGACGTTGACAGGGGAGTCAGGGTCCCTTGAGGTAATGTCAATTTGTGGAATGAGAGCAACACAACAAACACTTTCCATCCATTCTTGAGCTTGCATTTCCCCACAAAATGCTGAACCCTTCCCGTATCACGCAAAACATTTAAAAATCTTGGCAAGTTTCAGATCATGTTATCCTTTTGAAATAGGCTACCGCTTGCAACTGTCTATGGCAATTGAGATGTGGTTTTCCTCTCGGTAAAGAAACTACATAATCCACCGTGAAATATTCTGTGGGTGTTTTTTTATAAAATGTTGGCTCTTAAAAAGCCAAGGTTCTTTAACAGTGCATCCAAACTCCTTTGTGGACATTCGTTTCTAAAAATGAGTGATAAAAGTGAACAGACGATGTCAATCGAGTCAAAATAATTAGCCACCTGCTACTTGAATCTGGCAAATGGGATTCCATATTTATAATAGGGCACATCTGCAAATAGAATTACATGTTCCATGTGGACTGGCAGGAAGGAATAAATGCAATGAATTGCCAGGTTTCCTATCAGACTCCAATTTTGCCTTTTGCTTTGCACCAAATAATAATAATATTAATCCTTGCATTTGATACAGCGTTTTTGAAGTCTTCTCGGCATCTCAAAGCGGTTCACAGAATATAACATATGGTGAATTGACTGTATATTTATGGGTGAAGCCAGGAGTTTATCAGGAACAGACAACATATTTATTTTGTGCTGGATTTATCTATGTACTAGACTAAAAACCTCCCCTTGTGACCCTCCACTCAGGAGAATAAGGTCAAAAATCCATGTGGTCTTAGCCAGTAAGAAAAATAATATGTTTTTAAAATACAAATCAGTCTCCCTTCACCCATCAACTGTGGGAAAAAGAAAAACAAATGGGGAAAAAATCGCGATTATTCCATTCTTTAAGAAAAGAATGCCCTAGGAATTATAATTATACTGGTTTGACATTTATGGTGGAAAATATTGATTTGTTATGAAAGAAGCTACTGGAGTGTATTTAATGAGAGTGAAGGCATTAAGTTCAAACTGATAAACATTTAGGAAAACGCCAAATTTTGTTACACAAATGTCTTTGAATTCTTTGAGGGGAGAAAAGGTTTGATGAGAATGTGGTTGACATCATTACAGTTCCTGTCATGAGTTCAACAGGATGTCAAAGACTTGAATCAGCAGTCAAAAAGAATAAGTGTTCTGTGCAAAATCCCCAAACCACACAATTCAATTGACCAAATATTCCAAGAAACCCTTTCTTCTTTTCAGGATCAGGGCTATTATAAATGAAACCCATTCTTCATCTCTAGTTTCCGTGGCCGTTTGTTCTTTTGCCTTTTTATTTTCAGCCTTATCTATACCTTACACCAATTTGACAAAATCAATCTCGACACATAATTTGAGGCACAACAAACGCTAGCGATTTGAATATTTTTTTTGTGTATTCTTTTAAAGTGAAGAGGATTATAGGAGAGTAAGACTCCCTCTATATACTTTTCTTTGCCTTGCTGCCCATATATAATATACTAATTGTTGAGGAAAGCCTGTACCAAATAAAGATTTGCTTGTGGCTCATTCAGTCATTGTAGGCACATTATTTTCCTTAAACTGAAATGACACAAAGAATTTAGCTTTCTCTCAAGCCTCAAAGTGGGTGACTGCATAGCATCAATTTCCCTATTATTCTATTTCTCGCTCCCTGTGAGGCAATGCTTTGGCATGTCCCCACAGCGAAACAGCTGAGATTAAGAACCCAGGTGTAAAGGATTTAAGTCATTAATATGAGTCATTACAGAGGTTTTGCACATTTTGCACTGTGGACCCCATTTTACACACCACAATTACTAATCTATTAATTGTTCATCTTGTTGGATCGATTTAACAAAGTAAACTGATTACTTCAGTGCCACAGAGTAAGCAATGAAGCAGACCGTTTTAGTCACTACATCCTGCTCTTCTGCTAAGCAATGAAGTGCCTATTGAACAGGTATAATCTGGAGAGCATCTTTTTGTTATTCCACAGGATAGACTTGGCTGTCATTTCACCGCCTTCCAAATACGTATATGTATTGTATGTACAATTTGAGTTCAGCGGTTGGATCTTAAAATTGTTTTTATTCATTTGGAAGCAGACATACATTATGTTGGTAGCATTAGTTAATAAATATTTGGGCAGGTTTCATGACGTAAGATCTTCATAAATTTACATTCACAGCCAAATGTTTTTTCACTTCTCTGCTTCTAGTTCTGTGTGAATGGAGTCAAAGCTAAATCTATGAATTTTTTTGAAACACCTGCTATTGTTTTTCTTGCACTTATTTCAAGGTTCGAATTAAAAATGCAAGCTGTGGTTTAGGTTATTTCAAGGTTTGGTAAATCTGTTTTAAGTACATCTTTTATGCAAATGATTTACATAATGAAGACATTTGGCTGTTTATAGGAATGAGGACCAAAGAACTCATCAAAGTTGCCTCAGTTATTTGTTTAATGTCTTTTTAATCTTGACAATTTGCTACTTAAACTCATAACTCTTGTATATTCTGCTTGCTTTCATTTGATTTGCCTCTACAGATTTCTTTGGAGTTTAACCATAGAAAGTCTTTTTTGTATGCCATAGTCTCCTCTTATTGTTCTGAAATGCCATCTTGTTTTACTCTTTTAAAGCAATTTTGTCTAAAGATAATAATCCTTACAACAATAACAACAATCGAGCCTTATCAGTTCACCGAGACAACTACACATATAAAGCAAAGTCTTGTGACTGTGTGAATTTTATTAGAAATTTGGAATAATGTCACATTTCGTCTTAATTTGACTTGCAGTTTTCTGCAATTCTCAAAAATAATGGCATCTAATTCAAGAATCAGTTGAAGAGTTTTCCATAGTTAAATTTTGAGATGAATACATGGTCTTACAAACAACAACAACAACAATAAAATTACATTTATAGTGTGCCTTTCACATCAGGAGAATGTCTCAAGGCGCTGAGGCTAGTGGAAATTTGAACCTCAAATATAGTCTTAACCAGATTAATGTTCATTGTCTTATTTCTCCTAATATAAATATCTTTGGATTTCTCCATTTAGGTTTCCGTACTTATGTTCATATATTGTCTATAGTAAAAAGTAGTGTCCAGCAATATATCGGTTATATCGGTATAATTTTTCATATCGATATGCCGATATTGGAAATTTGAATATATTGGTATATTGAAAAATTCGGTATAAAAAAAATTGGTATCTCGAAAATTATCGGTATATCATGTCCAGCGATATATTGGTTATATTGGTATAATATAAAAATTTTCAACTTACCTTGTCGCCGGCATTGCAAACCTCCTGGGCCTAGAGCACGCATATCGGAATGCGCGCACACACCGGAATAAACATGCACCTCTGAATGCGCGCGCATAAACAGGATTAAAAAAAACGGTGATATCAATATATCGGTATATATCGATAAGAGCCCACCGATATATCGCTATCGGAAAAATTCAATATCGATGGACCCTAGCAAAAAGAAAACTTCAGTGGATAGCGCACTCGCCTTACAAGAGTGAGACCTGTGTTTGAATTGAGGCAGATCAGGGCGAAACCTTGGGCAAGTTTCCTTACTCCATACACCTAATAATAATCCATCAAGAAAAACCACAATAATAAAAATTCATCATTTCGATCCACGACTGTTTATGGGACACTGCTGTGTGCAATTGGTTGTTGTGTTTTGCCCACAAATATACAGTCAATTCACTTTACAGTATATTCTGTGAAGTGCTTTGAGACGTTGATAAAATGTGAAAAAATGTGTTGATAAAATGTGAAAAACGCTATAAGGATTATTATTATTATTTATGCTTAACAATCGATTGGATTGCCTTAAAAGTAAAACTAAAATAATAATGCAAATAAAAAGAGAGAATTAGAGGATTAGAGACTAAGGGAACCCAAAATCATATTGTTGAGTGAATAATACAGCATGAATTTAACACATATGACTTGTCGAGCAATGACCAACTTATACAATTTAAAGGTCTAGGTGCTTCAAGGAACTCAGTCCAGCAACACAAGTAAAATATTTCAGAAGCTCAGTGGTTGTACAAGGTCCAGTTCTGAAGACAGCAGTGTTGTTAAATATACTGCTGCAATACATGAGAAAGATCACAGCTCCATGTAAGTCCACTGCAGGTGCACTCCTTAACAGCAGGAGTAAAATGTACCTATACTAATATACTGTAGAGTATCACTGAGTTCATTATTTCCCAGACTTACTTTGGGTATCGAATACTGTACTGTATGGTAAAGGCAATTCACGTTACAGTATATTCTGTGAAGTGCTTTGAGACATCTAGAATAAAATAAATAAAATAAAATGCAAGGATTCAGTCGTCAGCCTTACAACAAACAGTTCTTTCAAATCTCAAGTTCTCAACTTTACCATAGATAGAGGTTTACCTTGGCCAATCACAAACACTAGCAGTCCATTGTTGCGCTTGCATTTATAACAGAATAGATGCATAGTTATATACATTTCTGCTGCGGTTCTACAATTTCACCGCTTCTGAAAAAAGCTATTTGGTGCCGGATGATCAATTTCAACATTCACATCGCTTTCTGTCAAGCTGTCTAGATTCCTATTTATTATACTGTGCTGAACTCTACCTTCTGTTTATAGAGTTTAAACCCATTGTCTTTCAGTTGACAATCTTCAAACTAATGCAGTAAGCCTCGGATCAGTTCACTGTATAGGGTCACATCTGTTGTTCTGTCTGATGTTGGAGGCATGATTTGAATTTTTTCCTGGCCTTTCATTTACTTTGAGAGAATAAAGCTTTCAATCTTTGACTTCTCCTTTTCCCCCTACATGGATTCAATTTAAAGGCGAGGTCTATATATCAATCCCTATCTTTCACTGTTAAATGAAGAAAACTCAGAATCTGCGTTATTCAGTATAAAATTGTTTGCTTTTTTGCTTTTTGACACATCATTTTCTGGGCCCTGTAACATAGCAATTTTATCAGTTTAGTTTTCTATAAATGTAATTTTATTTTCATTCTTTACAGTGGATTCTTTTTGAAATATCGACTGGCCCAACATTTAGTTTACATTAACTGCTCAGATTTGAATTTTGCAGTAATCGGTCACACTATAAATCCGTTTTGCCTTATATTCTCCGTTGTACTACATTAGTGGAATTGCCATTTATCTCTATTAATTGGTTAGACAATTTACTTTATCGTTCATATTTTGATACTGCTTTGAAACTTCCCTTTTTTGTTAAGTATGTGTCATCAGTGTATATAATCCTTGCCTTTGATATGGCGCCATATCCCGTTTTTGACAAATCGCAAAGCGCTTCACAGAATATACTGTAAAGTGAATTGACTGTATTTTGTGGGCAAAACACAGCAGCCAAGTAAACACTGCAGTGTCCCATTAAACAGTCATTGATTGAGTGACCAAATTATTATGAACATTTATTTGTTTTTGAGGGGATTATTACCCCCGGAAAGCCTACTGCCAATTGACTAACAATTGGGTTCCTACTTACTGCTCGGTAAACAGGTGTGGAGTAAGGAAACTTGCCTAACATTTCGTCTTGCCTCGATATATATGTTCCAAAGCTTGACATATGGCAATGGCTGCCTACAATAAGTGGAAGAGATATATCCCAAAGTTTGAATTAGTTGAAAAACTTAAGGTGGTCCTTACTTTTGTTCTTTCATTTCATTTGGTGCCAAATCTGAGAGTTTTGAGTAGGGTCTGGTGATATATCGATATATCGGTTATACCCGATATAATTTTCATATCGATATGCCAATATAGACATTTCAAAAATATCGATTTTTCGAGGGGGAAAATCGGAATGCGTGCACACTGAACTACAAGACCCAGAATGCTCATCTCTATACACAATGCACAGACCGAGGTGCAAAGCCGCCATATTGTATTCATAGTCCTAGAATACAATATACAGGTATGCAAGGGGTGAGGGGAGAGAGACGGCTGGGGGGTGGGGGTGGAGGGGGAGAGAGACGGTGGGGTGGGGGGTGGGGGGGAGAGAGAGTCGGCGGGGGGGGGGGGGTTGGGGGGGAGAGAGAGATGGCGGGGGCGGTGGGGAGAGACAGGGGTGAGAGATGGGGGGATGTGATAATATACAGACAGATAGATAGAGATGGGGGGTGTGTGAGACAGGAGAGAGACACAGACAGAAAAACACAGAGATGGAGAGAGTGAGTGTGAGAGACACACAGAGAGAGAGATATTTACCTCCTGAGGAGATAGGCCCCGAATGTGCGCGCACCTCCGAATGCGCGCGCACCCCGAATGCGTGCGCACCTTGCAACGCGCGCGCATGCGCACTACAAAAACCCGAAAATATCGATATTTTGTTATATCTCGATATGAGCCCATCGATATATCTAAATCGAAAAATTTCCATATCGACGGACCCTAGTTTTGAGATTTTTGACTTGTTTTGAATTTAAATGTCAGTGGCTACAGATCAGAGCTGCTGTCTTTGGCGTCATGTAGCAGCTTAATCAATATCTCACAAATGTCACTTCACGTTCAGTAACACATATACCGGTATTCCTTTTCTATGTAAAGCGGCCACTATTGTATCAGTCGTTACTTGCATCATTTGTTTTGCTTACATTTAACATTTCCAGGCCTTTGAGTGCACAACAGGCAGCTCATACAAGATTGAAGAACGGATAAAAGTGGCAATAACAGAAGCCTAAAACACTAACGTCTCAAGTTAATAGATGCTTAGCACAATGATTCATTCTTCTTTGACGATTCTTGGAAAAGTAAATCTGTGTTTCTTGAATTCAGATGAAGTGTATCATTTGAAGAATCTGTATCTACTTGCATGATAATTGCGTGAGACCCATGTTCGATTCCAGGCAGGGCAAAACCTTGGACAAGTTTCCTTACCCCACATGCCTAATAATAATCCCTCAAAAAAATCATTTCAATCCACGACTGTTTGAGTGTAATTGGCAACTGCATATCACTACAAATATACAGTCAATTCACTTTACAGTATATTCTGTGAAGTTCTTTGAGACATCTAGAAGATGTGAAAAATCTCTATATCAAATGCAATATTATTATTAGGGACCAGTTGTTTCATGAATTTTTTTATTGTTAAGTAACTCACTATTAACAAAATGTGACTCATTTATTTCATGTTGCAGGTTACTATTACATTGTTAAATCAGCACATGTTGACACATTTCTGAATCTCTTTGTTTGCACGTTGCAATTAACAGTGCCTATTATAGCTTTCCAATCTAATTTTATGAGTCAGTTTGTTAATTTACGATCCTTTAACTCAACTACCGCTGTAAGTGCAATAATTTCACATTTATGTGCAAAGTCAGTGCCAGCATTGACTTATAATGTATGTAACTCAGTTTAATGAATCACTTTATTGACGAGAAAAAAAGCATTAACTACTGTAATGTACCATTATGTGTTATTCTGCCAGCATGGACCATTTGACTAATATATCTTTGGTTTCTTAATACTATTGAAAGATTTTGTCACTAACCGGGTTAGTAAACATTTTATCCGCTGATGAATACGGTCATATTTTCTTTAAAACCTTTTCAACTTATTTCTTATGAGAGAAATGTTTTGGAACTGTGAATCCCAAAGAAATCCCCCCCAAAAGGATTTTCACAACATTTTTAAGATTTGTAGCATTACAATTTTTGCAGTCAGAATATTGCATGTGGAACTTGTGCTTTTGGTACACTAATTAGCAATTACGCATCAAATAATGACTGACATCTAGCATCTGTTGTAAACACAGTACGATATCGAGCAGCAGCTCATTTGAGAGTATTCCACCCAACTTGGGGTCACCACTTCTCCGAAAAGACATGAATACGTAGGAAAGATCACAAAGATGGGCAATTATATGAATTTCAGTTATGAAGGTCATTCGGCTGCAAGGCAGAAGTCTGCCAGGCTGTTTATTCTCTCTGGGAAATGCATGATTAGCAAGATTTCATCATTTACAAGATTAATATGGTAGAAAGGTTAGCCAATATCAAAGAGAGGATTTATTGATAAGAAATATAGTATCGAAGATGCATTGAAATAGTTAAAATTACTTGAAATGCACTGTTTTCATATGTACTAAGATTCACTGATTCACATCTATGAGGTTATTCACTTGAGCAGTCAGTTAGCGCAGTGGGTATCTCTTCAGGGTCACTCAGATCTGATGCAGCCCAGATGGATGGGATTAGTCTATTTTTGGGGGGTTGGTTGCAAGGACTGCATGTGAAATGAGTTTGCAGAGTCTTAATACAGCATTTCCTAGCGTTGCAAGGACCAAAAAACTGTGAAATAGTTTAACACGGAATGGCAACGTTGATCAAAGAGCCCATAGGAATAACTCGTATGGAAAATGGAAACATTAGGACAATCTGAAATTTGAATTAGGTTAATTATTCATGAGTTAGATTAGAGGATTATGTATTAACCATCCAACATAATTTGCATGATCTTAATACTGACACTGGGTTCCAACACTAACTTCCCTCACCTTGACGAACATGAAATGACTAGAAATATAGAGTGTGAATTGAAAAGACATACAGTATCCTCATTTTTTTTGTTCAGATAAGTATCTGACATATGTGGAAACCCATCACATGCTTAGGAGTCTCCAAATCATACTGAGAGTTCCTTGCATGCTCCCACCTACACACAGAAAATCCTATGTTTGGAGAAATGTGCACATTCTCCTCAGAGCAATACATTCTATACATTCCTTGTCCACTCCGCTTTTCCTCTAGTGACTCTGCTCTCAGCCATTACACCCCATATCTCTGGAACTCCCCCTCATTAATCCCTCTATCTTGTCCCCTCTTTGCCTATCTCCAGATCTGAAGACCTTAATCTTTGAATGTACCAATGGTCACCTCCCCTTTCCCCCCAGCTCCCCATCATTAAATGTTCTGAGACTACCCTGCGCAAAGGGCACTATATAAATACAAGTTGTTGTTTTTGTACCTAAAATTCCCCATAATGTGGGTTGGCAAGAGCCGAGCCCTTGGGTATCACAGTGTGTGCATTGAGGGACTGCTGGGGTCTGGGCTAATGTAGCTTGCCATTGGAAGCACTGTCTAACAAACTTCTTGTTGCCTATCCAGCTATGACCATTCTACCGATTAGGGTTTTGGCTTCACTAGTTAATAGGAGCTAAATGGAAGGATTCCCTCCTCGCATTGTCATCTAATTTCGGGATAAAAATGCCTATTAAATCATGCAAGGGAAATTTTGCTGAATTACTTATTTCAGATGAAATGTAAGGGTTGCGGGCTTGGATTCAGATTGAGACAATGATATGACCATTTCTGCTGAAACACATCAAGACCTACAGCAATAAACTGCTTGGGCAAAATAGCTTCTCCCTTGACTCCATTTTCTATTGCTTGAAAACTAATACACTAATGTTCAGAATATAGAATTGCATCTTATTTCTGAATTATTAGAAGCTTTGCAGAAGATAAAAAATATGTGCCATTTGCCAGGACTTCTCCCAAACCATTTGTAAACTTGGGCTAATTCTCAACGACTTGACACATTTTTGAATTTTTTCAGGTGATTTGGGGGATTTTTTGTTTTAAGAGGTAGAATGCTAATGAGATCTACGGAGCGCTGGCTATGAGTAGTTTATCCAGTTTGACAGGGCACGGGAACTGAATTAAAATACACAGTTGAAATGACAAGATCATTGCAGCACGCTGGGCTAATGATGGCATTTACTGATGTTAATTTAGCTCCCTTACATTGTCACGCTGAATAACTCCTCCTAGTCAGTTCCTTCAATTATATCATCAGCAGTCGTTCTGTGAACAGAATATTTATAGGAAAAAAGCTCCTTTCTCCCAAACTGCTACAATTTTAGAAGGAATCTTGATGGCGTGGGTACACTAACTTTACAGCTGGTACACATCTTCTCAGGGCACAGACAGTTTAATGTTTCAATAAAAATACATCTTCACTGATTGTTACATTTCATATGTTTTCATCAGTGAGCATTGTGGACCCATTAATTCCTCTGGACGTACTCTTCTTGGAGTCACTGAAAATTAGGCTTTTCTTATCAGTTGCTTCTTCCTGTTTTATCTAAATGTGCATGCAGTTTCTGGGTTGATCCGCATTAACTAATGGAGTCTAATTTGTGGTGAATCTTAATGGGTTTCTGAGAACTCCCATTTAAACATGGTAACTTAACTCGGAAGCAGATTACATCAAATACAGTTTCCACCATTCTGCATGATAGATTCTTCTGGTTATTTGAAGGGGTTTTCTGCTTTCATTGTTTAGATTCCCTTTCATATAAAGTTGTTAAGAAATACCACAAATTGACCCCAAATGTATAGAATTCTCATCGTTAGTTTCAGTGTTAGTTAATGAAAATGAATAACTCATTAGCAGAAGCTATATCTGTCCTTGTGGGGGAGGGAGGAATAAAACCTGATTGAAGTTCTTAAAATAATGAAGAATTGGATGTAGAAAAATATTTTGTGCAAAACAAGAATAGAGACACGAAGCATGAAGAAAAACTGTAATGCCTTCTTTTTTTTCCAGTTGTTAACTTCTGAAATTCAAGTGTTTATGACGGAGAGAGAGACATCATAGAAGTATATAACATTTTAAATGGATTGAGAAAATAATCCCAGTACAATACATTTTAAATTTGCCAGGCTGGAGAGTTAAGGAGGTGCCAGGGCATGAAGGGATTTGAAAACGAGTGTGAGGATCTTAAAATCGATCGTTTGGCGATAGGGAGCCATTTGAGCCTCGTTGGAACTGGTGTGATGACAATATCTAACACACTGGGGTAGACAGCAACAATTTAGAGTTGCTGTCTCTCTGATTGTTGTCTTGGAATTTCTGTTGAACTGGATAAGCCTTCCTGCCTTCTGGAACAATGCATTAGTCACATGTTTTATGGACATGGAACTTGTCTATTGCCCTAGCAATCACCTTCTGTTGATTGGAAACATGCAGTTAGATAGAGAATTTAAAAGGCTGCTATCACTTTCACAGACATAATCAGACCTGCCGGAGTCACTGATACTCACTTGAAATCATTTCCCAACATTCCACGTATCATTTCTATTACTTTCTGAGAATGTCTGAATATGTTATATTTAAACTGGTTCGTTGATGAATTTCCATTTTACATTCAGGGCCAACAAAAGCCTACGATAATTTCCACTTGTCTTTGTCCTCCTTTTTAGGTGCTGGAATCTCTCTTCAATCCCATCTCTCACACAGGAGAAGCTCTCAAAACTTCTACAAATAAATATCATTGTCCCAAATCTTGATGTAATTATTCCAAAGCAATCGTTGGCTATTTTATTGGTATGGATTAAGCTCCAATCTGCATATGACTACAGAACTTCCAAACAAATTTGCAGCATTACAAGTTAAGCAAATTACTCCCGGACAGATGGCCAAATTTATGCTTTTTGACCACTGGCGTAGGCCATAATAAATGACTGCCATAATAAATCTGTGCCAGTATTTCTGATCTGATGTTAATACTGTCAAAAATAGCGTGAAGGATTAGACTACATTGCATTGTATTAACCTGCTAAAAGATTAACCTTTTGTTTTCAAATGATTTTTTTTTACTCATTTACTAACTCTCTGGAAAAGTGAAACGCAAAGTCTCAGAGGGAAATAGCTTTTTCCAGCACATATTTATTTGACACGAAGATGGTTCTTTTCTTGTGTAGCAAACATAAAGAGCTCTTTTGCTTTATTTGCATTTCTCTGGAAGGAGCCCAAATTGAAGCTCAACTGGAAACCGTCCAAAAAATGTGGTTATAATAAGATGGCAAAGTGCAGATGTCTATAAATAAATAGCATATGCTGCACTGAAACTTCAGAGAGTGGAAGAAAAAAATGTTGATAAATATACTAATTACTGCTTAATTCACCTTAGATTGTGCAAAATAGTTTTCCAAGCATATGTTTTTGCCACCAAGGCAGCCGATTTCGTGTCCCTCAGAGCCATACATATCGAGAAAAATATAATGTGCTTCGGTGGGCACTTGTGATTCCTTCAGACACAAACATCAATTATCTTCTCAAATTTTACGTATTAAGGTCTTCTAGGTTATGGGTAGTGCAAGTTGTCTTTGTTTTATAGCTTTTACTAATGTGTTTGCAAATTGTAGCAAAAAGAATCTAAAGAAACTACAACATAAATCAACAGAAAGAGAAGCAAATGGTCTTTCCCTCTGACTAGCTCTCAAGTACCATTTGACTAGAAATAAATAGTATTTATAGAGTAACCAAGATTGGTTCTGAAATGGGGATCCTGAATCTGATACAGTAAGAATAATAATTCAAAAAAGATGTTCTACGAGGCTTTAATTTTGTTGCAAAAAGCAGTCACTTTTAATGGGGCCCTATAGGACGCACATTGATAAGAAGACGAAAATACTGCTGGAGTACAATGAGTAGTGTACATGGAGGTTCAAACCCTCTAGGGAACTAATGCCTGGGATATGAAAGAGATCCATACCAGCTTTCATAACAATCCTTGCCTTTGACATAGCGCCTTATCTCTTCTTCGAAACATCTGAAAGTACTTCACAGGACACCCAAGACAGTCAATTTTTTTGCTAAGAAATGTCTTACAAACAGCCATGAAATGAATGAACTATTTTATTTGAGTATTTTTGGTCAGGACACTGTGAACATCTCCCTTCTCTTTTTGAATATTACCGTGGGTTCTTAAACATCCACCTGAACAGGCAGATAAGACCTCGGTCTAACGTCTCAGCCAAGATGTCCTTTGTCCTTCATCATGTAACAATTTTCCACCATCAAACTGTATGTTGAAATATTCATAGAGCATATTAAAAACCCTTCTGAAACATTTCTAGTGAGGGTTGAATAATTTAAGCAATAAATGAATATAATCCTCAAATGCTTTGCTGCATAATGTACTCTGAAAAATGTTAGTTGGATTTACATGCAGTGAATTGGTCAATGTACTTTATCCATTAAGGACAGAGGTCACCTGACAAGAGTATTTTCTCCTTTTTGGTAAGTTGACAAACGACATTTTGTATTGAAAGCGGGGTTGTCATGGGAATGTGATTAATAATCTCTTTAGAAACAAAATATGCTCAACCCATTGCTGCTGTCAAGTGGCTTAAGATAAGATTTCAGTCAAATAATCAAGTCTTTAGATGTTAAGGCAACACAGAAGACTGGAGAAGGCAAAGATCCAAAGTTAATCCTTTGTGCCATCATTAATCACTCTGTCTCTTTGTGATTGAGTTGAAACAGCACCCGAATGCCAATTACCTTCAGAAGCTTGGATGAAATTCCAGTACCGGTATTTTTTTTTTTAACCAATGCTATTATATCTAAATCCACATCTTCACTGATTGAACTTCCAACGCTCCGCATTGAAAGTTGCTTTAAAATCATATCATTAGGATAACAGCCTATCTATTGAAACCAGCTCAGTCCCAATATGGAAATAATATATGGAGACCTAAAGCAATGTTTGTGAAGATTGTTTTCAAAGAGAAGAAAACACGACAGCTGACTGTCAATAGTCATCTTCACAGGTTCTTCTACACATCGTGCTCCTGGTTACAATTCTGCTTCAGGGAGTCGTGTCGTCAACAAAATAGAGTGGAGCTCCTGTAGCTCAGTGATTAGAGTACTCGCCTTACAAGCGAGTACCTGTATTTCAAATCCAGGCAGATCAGGGCGAAACTTTGGGCAAGTTTCCTTGCTCCACACTAATAATAATAATCCCATTAAAAAAACGCAATAATAAAATTGGTACTTTCAATCCACGACTGTTCGTGGGATATTACTATGCGCAATTGGCTGCCGCGTTTCGCGCACAACTAGACAGTCAATTCACTTTATAGTATATTTTGTGAAGTGCTTGGAGATGTCAATAAAATGGGAAAAGCGCTATAACAAATGCAAGGATTATTATTATTATAATCCTCGCATTTTTATATAAAATGGACAATTTCTTGTGGACAAATGTGGCAGCCATGTGTTCCACCAAGGTCCCACAAACCGCTATGAGGTCAATTCATGATCAATTAATTTCAAGGACATCAAAAAAAACTGCTTCCTCTTTTTTTGAATAGTGTTACAGGATCTTTACCATCTTGCGGAAAGGCAGACAGGACATTAGCTTAATGTTTCATGGCATGGAGTGTCGTATATGGTGTGCCCTCTTCAAGATACTGCATGTATTCATTCTGTTCAGGGATTACCGGTAGTCAAGTGTTGGGTCTTCTTTTGTCATTATCTGTGTGAAGTAAGTGTTGAGACGAGCAAATATGCAGTAGGATTTAAACAAGTAACATGATGCTTCAGTCCACTTCTGAACAAAACAACTTCACTAATCTCAACGTTATGAATTGAATTATCACCGTGATACTGTTACCTAAGTGTATCACTTTCTGAGGAGAGAGAGCAGCAGATTTAGAGTGGAGAACCATTGTGAAATAGGAAGACTTTGAGAGACATGCTACTCCTGCAGTAACGTTACTGAACATTTAAACAACAAAACTAATCCTTGTACTGGTATAGTGACTTTCACCTCAGGGGACATATCAATGTGTTACACAGGAATTACTGTATTTTGGTAAGTCTGTGTATTTTGTAGGCAAACACAGCAGCCAAATTGCACACAGCAATGACTAACAAACCGCCATGCCGTGAATGACCAATTTAGCACTTAATGTTACCAATGGCTGTTAAGTACTATTTCTAATAATTACTGGTATTCCACAATATCCTAGTAACATTAACTACAACTTTAACTGAATAGTGTTTCATTGAATAGACCTCATTATAATACACAGAACTGGTGTTCTCCCTTTGTTTAATGATACTGAAGATATGTTATTTTAAGTCTCATTGGAAGTAATGTTTCACCTCTCCAACGGACTTCAACGGATTTTCACACAGAAAATTTGTTACATAAATATTGTTTTGTTCTGATACATGCAGCTGAAGGCCTTATTATCCTTATAAATTATGCCTGGCCTCATTAATTACTTTTTAAAAATCTTAACAAAGATAATCCTTTAGATTATGCTATTCGATTCAGTTGGTTGAAAAGGAGTATTAGTCTTTATCTGACCCAAACCAGTGTCGTTTTGTCCTCAGTTAATTGAAACTGGCCAAACTAGCTTCTTGGTGCTGTACTTTGAAATTGAAACTTCCAAATAAGGAAAGTGTTTTTTTAAATGGGTCAAAGGGCCTTCTTCATCCCAACTAATCATGTGTGAAAGGACTTCATGTGGAGTGGGGTGGCAATGAGTTGGAAATCATCCTAGAAGAACATTTGTCTTTTTGTTTAACAACAACAAAATTACACTTGTATAGTGCCTTTCACGTCAGGAGGACATTACAAGGCACTGGACAGTCATTGTTTCAGACCCGAGCTGGAGTTTGTGAGAATTCACAAATTCGGGTTTGAGGAAAAGTGGGTATGACAACTAGTTGAACTGTTCTTTAAATTAAAGATGAATAGAATATACACTAAATTGTGACACAGATTGGGTCATTTGGCCAGATCTCTCTCTGACTATATTGTTATATACCCTGCATAATCTGTGAGATCTTTTACACTGCACCTCAGTGTCTCTTACTCAATCTATCAATCTAGGATTTATTCCCATGTGACATCATTCTCCTGAATTAACAGATTTTTCACATGACATCCCTTTATTTTTTACACTATTTGTAAGTGCGAACAGTTTTTTGGGGATCATGTTACCAACCAATATCATCAAAATATTTGTATTCCCCGTTTGATGAAAACAAGCCCTGTTTCCATAAACCTTAATTTAGCACAATATTAACAGTGAACAATCAGATTATGACATATACCAAATTATATTGCCATTAAAATTCAAAGCAAATTAGGTATCAGTATTGTTTGGTTGGTAGCTGAGTGACTTGTTTCTGAGTGAGTGAGTTCAATCCCACACTGGGACCTTGAGCTCCTAGTCTTCTATATTGACACTCCTGAGCAATTATTTTTTTCTTCGGTATTCTTCTACATTGCTGAGAATACCTTGTATTTTATTTATATTTTTGTCACCCTGCAGGAGTTCGTAAACCTTCTGCAAGAGACAAGCACCTTGTGGGAGATCCAATTATCTGTTCTTGAGGATTAAAATATTTTTTGCATCAGAGACCTTTGAGTTCACAGCTGGTGCTTTTTCCTTGGCTGCTCTATTGTGGGCCATCACATTTGTCCTTTTACCAACAGCATAAACTACACCAGAATTGTTACTGGAGCCAGGTTGCTACTTTCTCTTTGTTAAGGTGGTAAATTAACATAGCCATCTCGTTCACTGTGACATTGCTACCAGTAATACGTTTGACACAGAAGCAAATATCCACAATTTCTGTGTTGTTATCATCAAAATCACCTTGTGCATGATTGTTTCTACAATGCTTATCTTTGACATAGTGCCTTATCACATCTCCAAGATGTCTCAAAGTGCTCACAGAATATACTGTAAAGTATAGTGACTGTGTATTGTGTGGGTGAAACAAGGCAGCCATTTGCGCACGGCAATGTGGTGGTGAGCTATGGTAAACACAATATTCAATGTCAACCCCTCTGGAGCAAATCCCAAAGACTATACAGATTGTACTTAGATATGTCTAATTGAATTTGTTTCAGTTGCAGTTTATAGCAATCTACATTTATATAGATTATGAAAATTGGCTTTCCGATGCTGTTTCTTTCAACTGAGCATTTACAATTTGCACTATCGCAGATGTTACCCAACCTGTTTAATTTCCTGAGGGAGGTGAATAACCAGAAGTACAATTTCCACGGACACAGAGCTCCCTGAGACTCTTCCAATTAGCCTAAGATAAATAATAATAATTCTTATATTTGTTATACTGCTTATCACATCGCTGAGACATCTCAAAGCACTTCATAGGATATACTGTAAAGCAGTGTGTGTTTGCTGAGCGAACATAGCAACCAATTTTGCACCCAGCAATATCCCACGAACAGCCATCTACTACGTTTGAGAGCAAAAAAAATATTCTTCTAATCTCTAGTCATGCTCAACTCTGTTTACCTTTGTACTTATGTCTTTCAATTCTGAGATCACAGTTAAATCAAATAACCTGCATACAGTTACACTATCTGGACACTTCTGCATTTTAACTACTTGTAGCATGTTCCACCACCATCCTCTTTCCTCACTAAAAATCAGCTGAACTCTGCTTAGAGCCTCTGTTTACAACATTGAGCCTTGAACCACAGAATCAAATTAAGCTTCTTCTTTGAACCTTCTCCCAGTGCATTAATATCCTTTTGAAAATGGAGTCACTAATTTGCACACAATATTTAAAATGCCCACAAATGTACAGTCACAGTATTTTACAGCAAATGACGTGAAATGATTTGAGATATTTTGATGATAAGGCACTAAATCAAGTGCAAGGGTATTACTATTCAAATGCCCTCCTCGCCGGTCTCCCCTCCACCACAATTCATAAAATCGAACCCATCCAAAACTCTGCCGCACGCATACTCACCCGCACCAAACTTTTCTCCCCCATTACCCCAGTCCTCCACTTTCAACTCTCTCGTCCCCCTTAAATCCAAGTCTATCTCCAAACCCACCCACTCCCCCTGGTACAACACTGATCTCTGCTCCCTCAAAACTCAAATCCGGCTGCTCGAGCACAGGTGGCAGAAAACCGGCCTCACGGTTCACCACCAACTGTGGCTCGAGCGTCTCCACAGCTGCCGCCGTTCTTTGCATCAAGCGAAAACGGCCTACTGCTCCAACTTTATCCTGGAGGCAAACAACAATCCCAAAGTCCTCTTTTCTACCACCCACCACCTCCTCCGTGCACCCCCTCAGGCCTCCTCAATCTTCACTTCACTCAAATGCCAGTCTTCCCTCCACCACAATCCATAAAATCCAACTCATCCAAAACTCTGCTGCCCGCCACTCACCCGCACCAAACTTCGCTCCCCAGTCCTTGCCAGACTTCACTGGCTCCCTATCCCCGAGAGAATCGACTTCAAGATCCTCACCCTTGTCTTCAAATCCCTCCACTCCTCTGCACCCCCTTACCTCTCTGATCTTCTCTCTCCTCAAACCAGCTCCCGTTGCCTTCGCTCCACTGGGTCTGGCCTTGCCTTCAGCCACTATGCCCTGAGGCTCTGGAATTCCCTTCCTCACTACCTTCACCTCGCCCCCTCTTTTCTCAGCTTCAGGTCCCAGACCTTTCTCTTCGACTGCGCCTTTGGTCACCTTTCTACCACTGCCCCTGGCTCGGTCCCAGGATCTGCTATGGTGAAGCGCTCTGAGATGCCATCCGGCGTGGAGGGCGCTATATAAATCAAAGTTGTTGGTGTTTATGATTTGTAATAATAAAATATACCATTACACTAGTTAAACGGGAATAAAATAACTTTTTTCAAACTGTATTAAAGTTACTCCATGGGGGACATTCCAACAATTGTTTAATTTTATTAGTACCAATGTCCATTATTTAGAAATTTCTATTGCAGAAACTGCACCTTTCCTAATGGATATGACTTACTTATGTGCTTGTATCTAGTATCTACATTAAAATCCTTGACTCATTCTTTAGCTAATCTACTTGTGAATTTGTACAAATTCCTTTAAATCTTGCTGATCTCATCAATGTTTGTGACCTGGCTGCACAGTTCATCATCAGCAAATCTTTCAACATCAGGGAGGTATCCTCCAGCATATCAATTATGAGTAGTGTGAACAGCAGTGGCCCACATTAAAAGCCCTGAAGAACATCACTTATCACTGCTTCAGACAGCAGCCTGCATATTTGCCATCGCCTTCTGCTTTTCATTGCTAGCCCTACCATTAATTCCACAAAGCATAATCTTGTTTGAAATCCTCACTTGCAAAATTATGAGCAAATACCTTCGGAAATCCAATTAACTCAAATCCATTAGATGGTCCTCAGGTAGACCTGTGAGGTATGACTTTCTGAAATGATGGCAATTGCCTCTATAAAACTCTTTAGATGAACTACTTTCGACTGTCACTTTCCTCAGGGTTTTGTACATTTTCTATTCTTAAAAGGGTATTGCATGATTTCCTCCTTCCATTCTAAATGATTGAAGCAGCCTGCCAGGAACAGTGGTCAACGCCAGGACAAATCTTGCAACTAAACTAGATTCACACTGGTTTGTTAAATATCGAATGCTGTTGGAAACGGGATGTGAGTTACATCAACCTATAATGAATGTTTACAAATCCTACTCGAATCCAGGTTGGTTACAGGATTAACAACAAAAACAAAATTACACTTGTATAGCGCCTTCCACGTCGGGAAGACAGTGACTGTCCAAAGGCGCTGGACAGTCACTGCTTCAGATCGGGGATCGGGGAGGGTGGAGGGAAAGGAGGGAATTTGGGATGACCAATGGAACCGTTGAAGAGGAAAGTCTTCAGGCGGGAATTGAAGGAGGTTAGGAGAGGGTGAGGTGGAGTGATTGCAGTATGGAATTCCAGAGGTTGGGGGCAGAGTGGCTGAAGGCTCGCCCGCAAATGGTGGGGCAGGTGGTTCAGGAGACATAGAGCAGGTAAGAGCCCGCTGAGCGGAGGAAGAGGGCAGGTTTGGAGATCCAAATGTAGGGTGGGGCATGGAGGGTTTTGAAGGTGAGGACCAGAATCTTGAATTGAATCCTCTGGGTGATGGGGAGTCAATGGAGTTGGGTGAGAATGGGGGAGATGGGGTCATGAAGCTTGGAGTCGTAGAGGACACAGGCTATGGAGTTCTGGATGATCTGTAGCCTATGGAGGGAAGAATTGGGAGGCTAACAAGCAGGGCATTGGCGTAGTCAAGCCTGATGTGACGACAGCATGAATGAGGGTTTCAGCGGGCCTGAGGGGTGAGGTAGTGGCAGAGTCAGGCAATGTTGTGGAGGTTGAGGGAAGGCAGAACGGGTCATGGCCTGAATGTTGTGGGGAGGAAAGTCAGTTGAGGATCGAACAAGACACCTAGGTTCCTGACTGGATTGGTGAGGTGGAGTGTGGAGTGTGCAACCATGGAGGTTGGTGCTGCCAGTGCCTGCTGCTGCCAGAGTGGTGGAGGAAGAGTGGACACACAACAATTCAATGGAAACTGGAGACCTGTCAAAAAACATCACTGGTTAGGAGAGGATTAAGTCTCTTTTGAACAAATGATCAGATACAACACTATTTTACAAGTTCACAAAATTGGTTTGGATGAAGAAGGCATTTGCCCCATTTGATATCACCCCTGCCAGGATATTTGAAATTACTGTACTTAAAAGATCAGAAAATTGTGTTTTAACGGACCAAACACTTACCTCGAAAGTTATGCTATTTCTGTGTTTGGAATTGTTGATTTGAAGCAAGTTCTGGGATACACTGTACTGTATATTGTTTAGTAACAATACATGAACAAAATTAGCCCTGAGCATTTTATTCAGATTACTATTGTATATGTAAGGATTTTCTGAATGATGCCAAACAATACCGATAAATCTCATTTTATAACTACTCACTGGAGGACTTGTTCATTGAGGCTCCAACTGCTTGTACTTTTCTAAATTAATTTGTTTTCTGACTGGCACAGCAGGCAAGCTATTGTGTGGATATCAAGCAGTAATTTTTCAGTATCAATGCAGTCAGTCATAGGCTGTAAAAGAGAATTTTGGAGGAACTACTTCACACAGATTAAAAAAGAATTGAAGAGGATCTACTTTGCACAGAGTGTAGTGAAATTGTGAAACTCAATACCTGAAGGTGGTGATTGAAATAGATAGTTTAGTTGCATTTAGGAGGAAGCTAGACTTTCATATGAGGGAGAGCGCTTTACAAGGGTATGGGAGTGAGGAAGGAATGGGTGGAGCTCATGAAGTATAAACATCAACACTGACTGGTTAGGTTTGTTTCCATGCTCTAAATTCTTTGGAAATGGGCATATAGGAATTGAAATCCATGCTGCTTTATTCGATAAAGATGTAGATTGCTTACATAGCTAATTACCTGCAGCTCATAAGTATATTACATGTAATATCCTTTTGTCACACAGCGGGAGAAAGAACAATTTGTCCAGTATCGGATATGTAGTTGTTAAATTAGAATAATAGTACTGTATACAGATTGTCAGTAGCTGCAATTAGCAACCAGTTAAGGCAATGTTTCAAAATTTCAATAAACTAGAGAATTTGAGAACATTTCTATTTAGCTAGGATAATAAATAGAGCTTAAGCTCTGTGGGAATGTTTGTGTATTTTCCAAGTTGAGTTTGTTTTTACAAGATAGCTTCAGAGATTTTGCCTCATTGTTATTCCTTTTTAGTGGATTTGTGCGTCAGCCTGGCTCAGTTAGCACCACTCTTGCCTGCAAGTCAGAAAGCTGTAGGTTCAAGCCTCTCGTTGAGACTTTAAAGTCAAATATTCTAGGACAACATTCTGATGGAGTGCAACAACAACTTGCATTTATATATCAGTTTTCACTTGGGGCAGGATCCCAGAGAGCTTAAATAGTGCTATGGATGTGTTGTATTGTTGGATTTGGATAAGACATTAAACTAATGTTTCATCAGCCAGTTAAAGATCCCATTTGAATAGAGAAAGGCGTTTCTTATGGTACCCTGGCGAACAATTGCAGAGACAGGGCAGATTTGACAAATTGCAAATGTTATGATAAAAAGGGTCACAATGCAAATGCCGAATATTCTGGTAAGTATTGCTAATACCCAATTTTTCAGAATCACTCTGCTGTGTGTATTGCAGATAATCATTTGTCAGAATGGGATGGCTGTAAAAAGTATTTATCTTAGAACCCCATGAGCTATCCAATTCTTTGCTTGTGATCAAGAAAATGACAATTTGATAACGCTGTTGCCTAACATTTGATACCATAACATAGCAACCTCGTCGTGTAGTTCTGAAGACGAATGAGAAAATGAACCCATCACTATTGGAAACAACTTGAGCTGCTTCAGCAGTGGGATAAATACATCAAATAGCTTTTAGATTAGACGGGTGTCTCCGCTTCTCCAGCTTAAAAAGATAACATGCCAACGAGAAACACATCTTTAGTTGTCTCTATATTAGATGGTGCACAAAATATTAGCAAGTCTATCAATGCATTATTGAATTTCTCTATTTCTAGTTATTATTCCTACTCGTGGAAGTGTTATTTCAGTCCACTGAAAATAACCATGAAATAACGTCACTGGAAAATGACATTCCTCCTTTAGTAATAGTGTTTTGTGTGCTCACTAACCACTTACAAAATGTCCTAATAACAGTTAATTACCTGCTTTTATTAAATGATATCATAATTTACTCAGAGAATGACTGTTTGAGCATGTATGTTTTGACACTATTGAAGCAGTCTCCTATAAATATCTGATTTTAATGCATTATTGAAACAAAATGTCTATGAACTTATACCAAAGAAGAGCAACTAAATTTACAGCACTAATAAGCAAAATGTAGCAAATGCAGGAATTTTTCATTTAAAAAAGATAAAGTAAAAGATAGCAGCAGTTTATCATTTCTCAACAAAACCATAGCTGGCTTATACTATAATTTCCTCTTGATGTTATTGGATATTGGATACTGTTTTAGTGAAGTCGTTTTTTTTATTCAACGCTCGTACTTCCTCATATTATTAACAAAACATTGTATTGTTTGGAAACATGCAAGACATGGAAGATGTCTTATTGAAGTATGGTTGGTTGGATGATTAAAATTGTTAGTGATATTATATTAAATAAAAGCAGATGGATTCATGTTGGAGGAAGCTAGCTACAAATACGAAAGGTTGGTAACTTAATTCTGGTCAATCAGAGTTAAATGGGGTATTATTTTTGTTTATTAACAAAAGTAAAGCTAAAAAATCTACAAATGCGGTGTTTTCAAGCCACCCCATTGACACATGTCTCTATTTTATCTTTAATTAAAAATAAATTTGCTCAAATCACATTGAACCTTTTGGGAACTTTTTCATGCAAAGTTTGCTAAATAGTTTAGGGCAAATGTCTGTGGAAGGGTTCAGTATTGTTCCTATTACAGTAAAAGGAGAGAGGGAAAGTGGGGGGGGGGGGGGGAGAAAGAGAGGGAAAGAGTGGGTGGGGGGAGAAAGAGAGAGAAGTAGGAGGGGGAGAGAAAGGTGGGGGAGAAGAGGGGAGGGGACAGAGAGAGGGGGGGTGAGTTGATTAATTTAGATGGAAAATGAGAGAAGTGGAGGGGGGTTGGGTTTGGAGCCATTGATGCCAGACTGACTGAGTGTATGTGTGAAAGAGAGAGAGAGGGGGAAGGAGGGAGGGAGGGAGAGAAAGAAAGAAAGGAAAAAATGAGAGTACCCCTTTGATTGTGTGCTGTGTTTATAGACTATAATCAATATTTATTGCTTTATTGGTAAATATCCATACAATATTCTGTTATTATTTAGTCTATTATTAATATGGTATGTTTTAAAAAAATGTAATAAACAATTTTTTTAAGTAATTTTTTTTGTGTTGGGTTTTCGGCAGCTGACTGCCCGAATATCCGGCATGTGGTTTAACCGGCATTGGCCGGATCCCGAGGGTGCCAGATAAACATGGTTTTATTGTATTTGTAACTCCTGACATGAAAAGCGACATAGAAATGTAATTTTGTTGTTGTTGTAACATATGAATAAATTACGCTATGTGTGATGAATACTAATCAGACAGATAGTATTTAGAGTGATCCAATCCAGTTAAACGACTATGCTAAGCAATGACAGATTTCAATAAGTACAAAGCAACAGAAAAGTAAAAAGATGGATACAAAAAAAATGGTCGTCTATCACCAAAGGATTTTTTTTTAGGTGTGATCTGTAACTGCTTACTAAAAATGTCCAATCAATGTATTTCTAGAATGCACCACCAGGACATTCAACCATAAACCTCTGGTTATTCTGAAATTTTATAAATTAATGGTGGAATCTCATTTCAATAGGTTTGGCTACCTTATGATCCAAGGGACATTTATGCAGCGAATATTGAGTATTCAGTGTACAGACAGCCATTCAGAAGAGACATTGGGAGTGGATGATTTAAATGGCAGTGATCACTAAAAATGATCTTTAACTTGCAAATCCTGGCAATGTGATAAACCAGCACTCTGGATCTCCATACAATAACAACTTGCATTAATATAGCGTCCCTCACATAGGGCAGCATCCCAAAGCGCCTTACGGTGACAGAGCATGACCCCAGGGTGTGGGGTGACTGGTCTTTAACCATGACCTGAAGATAGGGAAGGAAGGGACACGGCTGAGGGAGAGAGGAAAATTGTTCCAGAGTATTGGGGGCATATTGGTTAAAACCTCGTCCATCAGTGGTGGAACAGATGGGACGAGGGACATAGAGATGCTGAATTCACACACTTCAGAAGTGAGTTTGAAGACCTGGAGTGTCAGCCATGACACATCTCTGCTTCACTCGTTACAAATCCATTTGCAACTTCTACAACTAAACCCTTTTAAAATGCCAAGAAGCTTAGAAAATATATATATAAAAACTCTAAAGTTGGTTCCTAGATGAAGAATGGCTAGTTTTGAGTATGAAATCAACAATCCCTACACAATATCTGGGATGATACGATTATGTTTTCCCACTGAATATTAGATATGCTAACAAAAATGGTGTTATGTTTCAAAAAAGATGTGATTAAATATCTGATTAGGAAATGGATTGAAGCTTATAAACTGCTGAAGCAGTCAAAATAAACATTATGCAAATTTACATGTTACTACATGTTAAGGTGTAAATGTGATAAGCTATGAACGTGATCAGGATCCGTGAAGGTGATTTTCTCTTAGTCGCTAGTTGCATTGCCCCACCCATTGCTGTCACTTTCATTGACTCACACAGCAGACCAAAAGCTGGTACACATTTGTG
This sequence comes from Hydrolagus colliei, assembly GCA_035084275.1. Lineage (NCBI taxonomy): Eukaryota > Metazoa > Chordata > Chondrichthyes > Chimaeriformes > Chimaeridae > Hydrolagus > Hydrolagus colliei. The sequence continues at coordinate 16,549,414 of CM068746.1, read as the reverse complement.
ATGGACCTACTCATTGACCTGCCAATAGAGATTCCTGCCTTCATTAAAGTTAAAAGACAAATTCCTGTCTAATGCCATGTATGCCATGGTAGTTTTGTAGGCAAATGCAGCAACTATTAGTGTCAGCAAGTTCCCACAAGGAACAGTGAAGTGAATGATAATTAATCTGGTGGATAGAAAAAGATATTCACAATCAAGTAATAGTGTTGAGATGTTTATCTTTAATTTTTGAAATAGCGTAATGTAACCGTATCTTATAGCCCTGAAACTCTGTGTCACCTTACAGAATTTATAGCAGTTATATTTTTATGAGAGAATAGTCACGTATCTGATAATATAACAGTTTATCTCTGAAGTGCACGATACCATAAAATTACTGTTTCAGAGCATGAAGAATGCATTTCAACCATGTCTGACTTCTTTGTCAAAATGTATCAGAAAGGTTGAAACTCTAAGTGGAAATATGATGAAAGATAACAAGAGATTTTTTTAATTCAACATGGCAGTTGTTAATAAATTATTCTGATTTGTTGTCTACAATATGTAGAGTAAACTTCAAATGGTGAACACACATCAGGTTGTTAGTCTGATCTAATATAGCCTCACTTATTTTCTTTAGCATATATATTTTGTTACATACTTTTGCATTTGAAGTATGCTAATTTATACAACTGTCTGCATAATTCAGAACTTGAATTCTGGGTTATAAAGGTGTCTATATTACAGTAATTGCTGCTTGGCAACTTCTGTGCTAAGTGTAAAAAATGTAAACAGTGGATTTGGGAGGTGTAGGAAAAAAAAACCTTCAGGACTGGAGTTCACTGTGATGGTGAGATTGCACATCTGCTTTCCCTTTGGCAGCCAAAGTCATTGTTTCTAAAAGTAAACTGTCCAAACTGTCAAACGCACAGCGCCCTATCCGTTTTCTATTTTTCATAACTTATCAACTCAGTTCTGTCTCAGCTGTTGCCATGGAAATTAGCTTGATTTAGGCTCAGCAACATCTAATAAAGTATTATCTTGGCGGGGAAGGATTTAGTTTGATGTACTGTGCAGTACTGCATGTCTGTGTGACTAAGCTAATCCTCAGTTCAAAGCTTTGACTTATTTTAAGTCTTCAGGCAATCAATATCAAGTAACTTAACAGCATTTAGAGAATTCAAATCATAAAACAGGACTTAAAATGCTGTTTATAAGCAGGGGGATAATTTGGGTTCTGTTATTTACCAAACAAAAAAAATCATTTTCATTCTGGTACATTGCACGCATTAAAAAGGCACCAATGAATTCTATTTGTAGAATAGATATAAAGTTTTTAATTAAATATGAAATTTTACTCGAATGTGTGAAGGCCTGAATGAAATTTGTTGTGCCAACTGATGGCTTGAGGATCCAGAATTCCATTGTCAACATTTTTGAAGAAATATATATTCTCTTATTTTGCAATAAACGATCTTTCTGCACAATTAAAGAGTAATTGGATAGAATATTACATGAGTTATAGCAAATTACTGGATTTTGTTTGTGTGGGAAGGATAACTCGATCGTAACTCATTCATCCCCCCAGTGCCATGCTAGAAATATAATAGGATCCTTGCAAATATCAAATGCAAAAATAAATATGTGGTCAAATATCAATGAAATAAATACCATAATACAGACCTGACAGTTGTCATCTATTCTGTGCTTCAAGCGCTTTGAGACACACCCCAAGTGAAGGGCTATAACAACAACAAAATTACATTTATAAAGTGCCTTTCTTGTTGGAAGGACATCCCAAGGCCCTGAAGGGTGCCATATAAATAAAAAAGCTGTGTAGCTTTTAGATCAGTGCATCCTCCAATTAGATGATTATCTAAAAAAAACTAAATAATTCATTTTAAAACCAAATTGCTCATTACTTAAACATGTTTATTATGTCTTCATCCTTCCAGGGTTGTAGTAGCATTTCTGCAACAATATAATAATAATAATTCTTGCATTTGATATAGCGCTTTTTACATCTTCTAGACATCTCAAAGCGCTTCACCGAATAGCTGTAAAGTGAATTGACTGTTTACTTGTGGGTGAAACGCGGCAGCCAATTGCCCACAGCATTATCCCACAAACAATCGTGCATTGAAATAACCAATTATGACATTTAGCAAGATAAGATTTTCCTTTCGTCAAGAACCTTAGATTGTTTGTAGCACAGGTCTGTGCTGATAGGATGTTCCCTTAGAGCTATTTACTCTACTTGCATTTCTTTAGCAATATTTTTAATATTACACTAACTATGGGCCAAAACACAAAGATAATGTGCACCAATTGGCGCTTTGCTGTGCAGAAATTTTCTGCTTGTAAGTTTCAACCATTCCTCAAGTTCCTAACCTCCCAGCTCAGGTGCTAATCCTTGCTGTCCAGCACCTTGCTATGTCTTCCCGATATGAAATTGCATATACAAATGTAATTTGCTGTTGCTGTACTAATGCCCTTTTAAATACGGTTATGCACTTGGCTTCAAAACCATTTACAGTAAGGCCTGTCAAATCAACCTTCTGGGGGAAATATATTTCTTCCAGCCTCCCCCTGTTTTTCCTTCTGAGGACAATTCACAGTCTGCCATCGTGTTACTGACTCACAGATGAGTGCTAAATTATAATAGTGTACATTCCATTTTCCTGATTTGATTTTCTAATACTCATCAGGATAAAAATGATTTTCTCTACATTGATAGACACAGTTAAACCCTGATAACTGCACAGTGAGTTTTCACAGATGTTTCATGAACTGAGTATAAAACATGTTGATTGCAAATCAAAACGCCACAGATGATTTAATCAGGATACAAAAAATAATTGAAGCAAAAACAACTGAAGAATTTAATGTAAACATATATATTTCATTCAGAAATGATATTTCTGAACTGTTCTAATGCAACTAGGTACATAATAGGAATGGTTTTATTTAATGTCCTAAACATTAAAAGTTCAATTTGACTATTTGGAAGCATTTCAGGCATATTATGTTTCTGCATACTAATAATAGTAATACTCATCATCATCATCATCTTCCTTGCATTTGATATAGCCCCTCATCAGCTTGTCAAAATGTCTTAAATTGCTTCACAAGAATTTTACTGAATTTGTAGGAAAATGTAGCAGCTAACTTGTGCACAGCAATATCCCAAAGATAGCCATGATGTCAAATATAATAATAATAATCCTCGCATTTGATATAGCACCCTGAGAAGTCTCAAAGCATTTCACAGCATATACTGTAAAGTGAATTGACAGTGTATTTTGGGGTGAAATACAGCAGCCAATTATACATACAGCTGTGGATTGAGTGACCACATTTAAAAAATAAATTATTACCTCCGGAAAGCGATCTACCAATCAACTGACAAGCAGGTTCCTACTTACTTTGAGAGACATGTGGAGTAAGGAAACTTGCTAAGGTTTTGCCCGGCTTGGGAATCAAACTCAGTCCTTTCGCTTGCGAGGGGAGCGCTCTGACCAATTCCCTATAGGACGTAAGTGCATTGCTGACCAGTTATGCTGACCAGCTATGAGGTCCTTCACCTCAGCTTATGGACAGGTTAATAGTGAATTAACATTCTAAGAGAGCGACCTTATTTTACGTTGAGCATTAAAAAATTTGAAATCTGACCAAAGTAAATTGAACCCTTGTGAAGTTATATTTCCAGTCTGATGACACCATGAATGGATATTTAAAGAGCGTCAGAAAAGCCACTGCAGGATGGATGATTTCATTTTTAAATTGCCAGTCAATACAGACTTCTCATCATTGGCGATTTATTTATCTATCAGTGTGACATGATGCCTTTAATCAATTTTAAACTCTTGAAAGAGTTAGCAATCATTTACAGCATTTCATGAATTTATTATACATAATGTTTCAAAATGTATTATACACACAGTCAATTATCAAAATATACAGTCAATTCACTTTACAGTTTATTCTGTGAAGCGCTTTGAGATGTCTAGATGATGTGAAAAGAGCTATGTCAATTTATATCAATATTTATACCAATTTGTGATATGTGAGTACATTTGTGTTGCTTTGTTTTATAGGAAGCGGAGAAAAGAAGAGAGCGGCAGATACTGGAGCTGTATCTGAAGTTTTACCTGTAAGTCTACAATTTAATCCAAATATATCAGAAAGTTTTAAATAAAAACTTTACCAATACATTTATTCAAATCATTCTTTGGTCATTGTTTAATCCCTGGGTAATTAGTCCTCAGAGCTTTTTTTAAAAAAAATTCAGTTTAAGAAATAAGGTTCCTGAGGTTATCTTTCTTGTGAAACAACAAGCTTGTTATCAGTACAATAAATCAAAGATGGGAAGTCGAACAACAATGGTCACTCTTTTTCATATCATTGGAGTGGATTGTGACCCATTCATCCCATAATCCGCTTAGATGGCAGTGGAAGATAATCCGAGCAATGCCCCTCCTTATGGAATGAAGATATCTCAAGACTTCTGTTTGTCTGACAATCAATCTATCATTATTTTGCTATTCCTTCTGCTGCAAGATTTTTCAAATGGTGTTCCGATGGATGCAGACAGCAAGACATTATTATAGACAGACTAAGAGACTAAGACATTGCATTAAAATGATTACGAGAACTATAAATCCATTGATGGCCACAAATTAAATCTGCGTGCAGCTTTATCTCTTCGTTAGTGCAGAAGCATTAGGAGCTTGGATCTGGTTTCAACTGGCTGACACATAATGCTGCTTGGTAATAATTAGCCTTTGATTTCTAATGCGCACACAGCGTTTCGAGACATCGGCTGTGTGCAAAGAAAGCCCTTTGCCATAATTTAGGCTGATCTATGTTTAATCAAAACGTGACAGCAAATAGGTGCTGAAAGAGCTTGAACCCCAGCTCAAAATTCCAGCCAGATTCCATTGTAACAGTTAAGGCACATTTCTACCAAACAAGTACTTTTGGACCTATCAGAAACAAAGTTCGTAAAATCATAACTCCATCTCGCTGCCTGTATTTTTTTCTTTTATACAGTATTCTGTAGAATTATATGATGGAAATGCAGTGTGATTTCTAAGGCATGTAGACATTATTGCATGTTGCATTTCCAAAGTATAATTGTATACTGCAGAGGAACTGCTGATGAAATATGACATTTTAGATTATGGAACTACTTTCTGACATTCCCGTTTAGCTTTTGCTGCATCTTTACTCTTGATCTCCCTCAAATAGGGCTAGTGATAATTATAACCTGCGTCACGTGCTTGCTTTGGCCAATCCATCTACCTATTCTATCTATCGCCTCTGGCAACTCGGATGTGTGTTGCCGGCCAACTGAGAAGGACAGAGCCAATGGAGTGTGTCACTTTATCTCAAACACACACATTCAAACACTGCCAAAGAATTCCCGTACATGGCATGTTATGTTCTGGCTCTCACGGAGCGCCATTGGAATCAAACGAGTTGAGCAGACTACACATCAAATCAAATGCATGTCTAAAAGGCCACCAATGCAGTTAGATTGTTTGTTTATAGTGGCAGTGCCAGGAACTTTTATTTATTTCATTTATTCTGGCAAAAGTACAAACAGCTACTGAATTATAAACAAAAGACTGATAACTTAAAACCTAGAGAGACCGCAGAGAATATATCTAATTATAAAGCCCACCTGTCCAAATGTGGACCACAACCATAAAAAAAATCCCATCACATCCACAGGCCAAATAAGCACATAAAAAAGCAGTGAGCATTGATTTAATGTTAAAATGATGATGATGTATCTTGTCATCAATATAAATACTGCATAGTTACACATTTGTATGGAATGCATTTTGGATATCTGTTATTTAACTGTGAAGAGACGTTTTTCATCTGTATTGTGGAGCTGTGTGCAGGATTTGGATTTTTCAGCCTTTGTTCTAAGCACAATGCTGAGCACTTTCCTGCTGCAAATCAATTATATTCTGCAGATTGCTACAAACACCAGTCTGGTTGCATAAATATTAGAGATGAGTCTAATTCAGCCCTGAGTAGAGTTATGGAGCCTTGCTTGTGGTGAACTTATTTACTGGCATGTAATTTAGTTAACATCTAAATTCAGAATCAGGCCAGTAATTCTCAGTGAGACCAGCACAGTTGTCACAAACTAAACGTGATGATCTTTTTCACACAACCTCTACTAGCTAAGTTAACTTAAAGATATTCCATCCCTAATATAGCAACGCTGAAGGATATTTTTGCATAATACTGTACAGCCCTTCTGTTGTCTATAGGCCTCTAGCAGTGAATTCTGAAGCACAGTTGGTTAGCAGAGAGAATTGATAATCTGGAATAGTGTGTTTTTTAAATCTTCCTTCCCCTGGAGAGTTGTTAGTATTTCCGGGACCTCTGAATTACAAGGGCATCTGGTCATGTTTCCCCATCTTAATGATTGTTGGTTTATACTCTTGTTTCGTTTGTATTGATTTCCATAAGAATCAGGCTTTTAAAAAAATGTATTGCTTTCATAGATAACAGGTACAGTTATTGTTTCCACTGGAGGATTTCAGGGCTGCCATATCTATCTCTCTCCCACCTTTTTAATGTTGGGAAAATATGTTGAATAATACTGTACACGGTGTTGCTTTTTAAAGTTTTGTGTCATTAGGAATTTCTGGTTTACAAGCCAGGCACTGATTGCTGTGCGGAAAATTTATATGGTATAACTTTTTTTTCTAAAAGCAATATCAAACATAATGATGAATCACTCTTGACTGGTTACAAGATATGCTTTATCAGACTCATTGGCTAAGGAAAAAGGCAGCTGAATAGGCTCTTTGCTGCTAATGGCAGCACATTGTGAAGATGATACAAATCTTGAAACTGAGGGTAACAAAAAAAGTCCTTAAATTGGATCCTTTTTTCTAATGGAGCTCCATTAGCAGCAGTGATTTACCAGGTCTGGTCTCTTTGTGTTATGTTATTAAAAGTAACGTAATACAATTGCTGATTTTTTTTTGCTCAGATTGAATTCTAGAACATGTACTTCTCAGAATTAGCTTGTCTGAGGCTCTGAGATGGTGTGCTGAGGCCCTCGTCACATAACTTCAATACCTGAAGACATGATCAGTAAGGGAGGGACAGTGCATATCTTATATGCCATGAAGCTTGGCGAGCTAGCTTAGTGGTTGGGGCACTCGCCTTGCAAATGAGAGATCTGTGTTTGATTCCTGGCAGGGTGAAACCTTGGACAAATTTCCTTACTCTACACGCCTATTAATAATCCCTCAAAAAAAAATTGCTCACTTCAATCCAAGACTGTTTGTGGGACACTGCTGGTGTGCAACTGGCTGCCGTATTTTGCCTGCAATTATACAGCCAATTAATTCACTTTACAGTATATTCTCTGAAAAGTGTTTAGAAGATGTGAAAAGCACTACAGTATATCAAATGCAAGGATTATTATTATTATCCTTCATGTCGGGAAGTGCTTCATAGGGTTTACTGCAAAGTGCAGTGATTTTGTATTCTGTAGGTGAATGTGTAATAATATCAGTCGCTTTGAACGTTTTGGTAAAGGGACAATGGTTGTGTCCTCTTTCCTACCTCACATAGCTTTTACTCTGTGCAGATGCGTGAGGCTGTTTTTCAGCAAATGCAAATCGCTTTGAAAATTGGACGAACTGCAGGTTCCATTGGTGGAAGAAGCAGGAATGTAAGTGAAAGTAACACAGGTGGTAACACAATGGGAAAGAGGGAGGGGGAGGGTCGAAGAGAAAATAGAGAGAAAAGCATTGGCAAGAACAAATAATGTACAATTGCTCAAAAGTTTTATCTTGAAATTATCATGGCTTCGTAGGTGAGTACTTCAGTCCCGTACTCTTTGTGTGATGCTTATTTCTAATGGAAAATCGCACGGTCGGGGCAAGGCTGAATCGAGTAGAATGATTATTAGAATAATTCTCTTTCTGTTGTACTAAACAGGACATATAACTGTCCATGTCAATATGTTCTATCATCCGAATAACTTGATTACCTTTTGTTCAGAGGCACTTTGAGGTGTCTCGAAGACGTGTTAAGGGGTTATGTCTAATGCAAGGCTTATTATAAAAGCTGCACTTTTACACAACCCGATGGCACCACAAAAGCTCACACAGTCTGAAGGAAAAACTCCTGAAGCGTCAATGATGTACTTATGAACCTACAGTTATCTGGAACTTTATCAAATTACTTCTGAAATGAATCCATTCGACTGTTCCCATCAGTCAATCAAACAATGCAGCCACAAATCACTCCAGTAGAATGGTGATAATATATTACTTTGCAATCCATAGTGATTGTTCTGTACGGCCTCTGTAGTGCGCATCCACTTCACATTAACACTTTGCACCCATATACATGTACATAGAGTAGCATCCGAACCTCCTTTAAAAAAAACAGCAGCATTTCTTCACTTACTTGCCTATTAGCATTCATATATCTGCACACCAGCATTCTCACCCATACTGAGAGACTAACATTCATATTCATTCTGGCAGCACATTATTGATGCCCATATTCACACAACAGCACCCCTCCCCATATTCGCCAGCATCTCTCCCACTCTTACACACACACACATATACCCAGAAGCATCTGTGCCCACTTACACACAGTGCTAGCCAACTCATATTCACACACAAGCACCTGGGTAGTTTTACACATGCCAGCATTCTGAGTGGAATTTCCTGAACTGCCAAATCTACCAATTTAGTTGCAGTGCTATTTTATTCTTGATTAATAAAATGCTAACCAGATCTGTGTGTATTTATTAGGTGCTCATGGTTAAATCCCACCAAGGCTTTTTCCCCACCCTATCTCTGCGACCTCCTGCAACCCTTTCTCTAGGGCCACTCCTTCTTATCAGTGTACACCAGCCTGCGTCATGTCCACTGCTCAACCCACCGCACCAATTAGCAGACATTCTGACTCAATGAAGATCACTCTTTGCAACTCCATCCTGAAGTCCCTCTGCCTCCCTAACTCCTTGCAGCTTTAAATAATAATAATATTAATCCTTGCATTTTTTATGCAGTAGTGTTTTACACCTCTTCTAAACGTCTCAAAGCACTTCACAGAATATACTGTAAAGTTAATTGACTGTATAAACATGGCAGGCAATTGCACACAGCACTGTGCAATTAAAGTGACTCATTTATTATTGCTTTTATTTTTTGAGGGATTATTATTAGGCGTGTAGAGTAAGGAAACTTGCCCATGGTTTTGCCGTGCTGGGAATCAAACCCAGGTCTCTTGCTAGTAAAGCGAGTGCTCTAACCACTGAGCTACAGGACTCCACCAAAAACTCACTTAAAGCCCCTTTTTTTGAACCAGCTCATCCCTTACACTTCCCCCACCACCTGACTCTCACTGGTTCAGGTTCTGCTCTTTGTTTACATGTACTATTGTGAAACTCTAAAGCTGACCACTTAAATTCATTGCTGGTTTTAGCAAAAAGCTGAAGGCACCAGAAAAGTGCTATAGCTTTACTCAGGTTTGATGACAGAGAAAAACATTAGCACCAATTTAGTTGGCGTAATTTTGTTTAAATATAAACTTTGTGGTCTCATGCAATTATTATTAATGTAGTTAATGGATTCAGCAGAAAACGGAAGGGTGACATAAGTGGATAAGTAGACAGTGCTCTGAACGTGGAAGATGATGGTCTTGGCAATGGAGCACCTATGTTGGGGTGGGGTGGTAGGTGGGGGAGTGAAACTCAGCTCATCGTCTAGTATGCATTCTCGTGAATACTAGAAAAGCAAGTATGCATGCAACTTGGTTCAGCCAGAGCCAGTGGCTTGGGAGGTCGACAGAGAAGAGAAATGCAGCATTAAAAAAAATGCTGTTGGCAACAGTACACTTGAGTGCACTGTTAAAGGATGAGGATTTTCTGACTGCTACATAATGACCTTCCAAATGCATCTGAAAGTTTCAATGAGATTGGATAACTCAATAATGCTCAGTGGCGTCACATTGCTGCAGCAGTGCTTCAGAGAACTATCTTGGGTATGTGTGTGCCTTCCTCCGCCTCCTCTCACACTCTCAGCATGCACTCTCCCACTGTCATGCCCCGAGTGTGATGATCTCTCATTGCAGACGAGTGCTATGCACAGCACCACTTGGCGGACTGGCTCAAATAGCTGTTAAGTGACGTCATAGGTGAATGATGCCAGCAGTTTGTGGCATCATTCAGAGTTTGTGATTGAAGCCGTGTTAGATGGTGCAATACTTACTGCAGGTAAATGAAGATCAGCTGGATGTGATACTTTGCTGTGACTCATTCACGCATCTTCACTTGGAGTTGCCTGAAACTTCAACTGTATTAAAAGTGAATCCCGCAAGCCAAACTTTGTGGTTCATGTTTCACAGCCAATCACTATGTCTACTTGTCTGGGTTTTCTCCCCCGACTCACTTAGTAAGGAACAATGGAAAGAAGAAAAAAGTGAGGTTTGAAATTCACAGTTTTAAATGAATGATTGAAGTTTATTTGCAGATGTGTGTACATATACCCATAGCCTTTGCTCACGTAATGTTTGCGTGAGTTTGTGCTGCATAAGGAGACCTCAAGAAAATTCTGCCTTAGGTCATTTGGTGTTAAAAAAAAAGGGTTGATTGCAAAAATGTTTCATGTGTGTACGTTAAAGATTTGCTATTGACAAATGACTATGCATATTGTCTTGTGATGTAATGATGTGATAACAACTGTCAGCAGTGCAACTGTGTAACTTCAGTGAACCTACCTGTATCTGTCACTAGAACAGATTGTACATGTCTAATCATCCCTGAAGCCGATCACAAGATAAGCAAAGTTTGGATGAAGAAGGCACTTCAGCCCATTTGATCTTATCGAGCATTAAAGTATTAAAGTAAATTATTGTTCTGGGTTTACTTTCTCAATCCCATTCAAAATCTTAAATAGTCAATAAAGTGCCCTCCAAAACATCACCTTTTGCCTTGTGATGCTGACAATTATATTCTTAAATAAATAGCAGTTAACACACTGCTATTGTTACCAATGTTTTAGATTTTGCCCCTTTATGAATATCTTACCCCACATTTTGCTTCATTGTCCCAAACTGTGTCAAAAAATAATCTGACCAGGAAATAAGTAGATCTTGAATTCCTTGAGGATAAAGAGGCACCGTGCTGTCTGCATCATTGACTTTATCAAAGGTTAGTTCCTGTTTCATTACATTTATTTTCTGCAGTCAAATTTCCGGAACTTATTGGAAAGAACATTTTGACAAAGTTAATTATGTCAGATTGTATGAAACTGGATAAACAAAAAGATTATTCATGTGCACAATAACCGTTTGTTTCATAATTTATTTGACTACTTCAAACGTTACTTCCTCTTAGATACTGCCAGCATTAGCTTTCTGTAAATGAGCTGCCATTGATGATTGGTAGTATGAGATGGCTGCAGCTCATGCTATTTAGTAAAATAGGTTAAGATGGTGTCGTGCAGGATTAATTTCCTCTCTGTTCTACTTCTAATCACGCTCACAGTTATGTGAGGTACTTGGCAGGGATGAGAGGCTTGAAGAAGTGTTCACCATGACATTCTCAGGTACCCAGTGACTAATACTTTGGTGGCTGCAATATCGCTGGCAATTCTGCAATCAGGAAGAAAAGTGCATATGTATTCACAGGAGGATGATTCGTTTATTTTTGTACCATTCTGTTATACTCACTGCAATCATATGTAATACAGTAGAAGCCCGTTTATCCGTGACTCAATGCACCAGCATTTCCATATAACCGGCACGCCAAAAAAAAGTCCCCATTCGATAAACCAGAACTTATCCAGAACAATAGCAGTGGAGCATTTGTAAATGCATAAATAATAAAATAATATTGTGTTGGTACCCACCGCCAAAACCACTCTTCTGCGCCTCCCACCCTTATTGGTAGATGCTGCGCTTGAAGCCATGATGCTGCGGTTGAGGTTAAGTCCAGCGATCCCCACAAAGTCATACTAGCGGCAAGCCAATAACCCACATTGTCACGCAGGTGCAGTATTTTGGTTCGTCATTAGTAGAGTCTAGGGCTTTGACTTGCAGCTAGTAAAGTCGCACACCTTAAAAATCACGCTGCCGCCTTCTTCACCCACCGGGTGCCCCCCATTCAAAAAAGAATCGCTGGACTGCAAACCCCAATCAGTAAAGGTGAGAAGCGCAAGAGAGCAGCCCCAACAATAAGTACCAATACAATACTCTGCCACCATCTGTTATTACTTAGTCTGGTGTGTATGGTGTGTGTTAAAAGAACTTTAATTTTTTTGTGGTGGGTTTTCGGCCACGGTCCGCCCGAATATCCGGCAGGTGTTTTAATCGGTATTGGCCAAGTTCCGCCGGTGCCGGATAAACGGGCTTCTGCTACAGAAGGTAGACACGTTGAGAATCTGTTTGCATAATTAAAAGCTACAATAAGGTTCAGTTCTGAATGATTTGCTGGATTCTGAGTTTGACTGACACCTACTTTGGTTTAGCTGAATGCCTTGCAAGCCAAAGCCCCAACAGTTAGGTTTGGTTTATAGGGACAAGTACAGAAATGCATGGTACCCATTGTCCCACTATAAATGAAAGGACTGCTAATGTATTCCACAGACAGCCGTTATTTAAGTTCTAGTTTAAACCTTCTTTTACATTTTTTTTTGCTGCAGATTTTCCAACATATCTAACATTCCTGCTCATAAATCTCAACTATTTCCCCAAACATGCATTACACTTTACCAGAAGCACGCACAGAATTTCAGAAAATGATTCCATTTGCATATTTTAATTGACTATTAATTACACATCAAAGCTTTTCTTTTATACACTTGTTCTGTTATTTTACAAATATTTATGAAGATGAATAATGTGACTAAAAGTCAGGATCCCAGGCTTTGTTTTTCTGGTTCTTTACCCAAAACAGTACAAGCAAAGAGTCACTATTGATTGCTAAACATTTGAACATTGGCTGAAATTTCCACACTCTCCTCTAGGAAGAGAACTCTAGGAAGAGTTGAGACTTGCTAACTTTGAGTTCTAGTTTTGTTAATGCCCTGCTTATGTTTTCCATCCATCATGTTGCATCTGAATCTTTCCATCCCTACACAGGAGACACATCTCGTGACTAACTCAGTGGGAAAAGAGAATGTTTCCAGGACTTGCAAGTGAGCAGACTTTCCCAAGAGCAAGAACCAATATTAAGGAACACAACCAAATTAGTATTCAAGTGTATGCCCAAAGAGATAAAGTGTCTCAAAAGCAGGCAGAGAAAAAAAATTAAAGGTGAGAGAGAGAGAGAGAGTGAGCCCCATAATAACAAAGTCATGCAAGATATTGGCAGAAGGCTCTTCAGCTATCAACTGTCTCAAGCTCAGACTGGATTAGTTCCACGCTTCCAGAGGCATCAAAGGACATAGATCAGAAGAAATCATCAATGGAAGATCAAAGAGCTACTTTACTTAATAATAATTCTTGCATTTGATAGAGTGCTCTTCATATCTTCTAGACGTTTCAAAGCGCTTCACAGAATATACTGTCAAGTGAATTTACTGTAAATTTATGTGGGCGAAACGTGGCAGGCAATTGCGCACAGCAGTGTCCCACAAACAGTCGTGGATTGAAGTGACCAAATTATTATTGTGGTTTTTTCTTGAGGGATTATTATCAGACGTGAGGAATAGGGAAATTTGCCCAAGATTTTGCCCTCACTTATTGTAGCTCTGAACGTATATTGCCTTAGTTACAATATTGTGATGTAAGTACACCGCAGTGAGTAGATAGATAATTTAATCTTGAAATAATGAAGTTCTATTGTATAAAACAAAGGAACCAAAACCCATGCTTTGCAGAAGACTCCCTAACTGGTGTGTCCACAGTTTGCTTGCCGATAGATCTTTCCTAAGAATTATAAATTGCAATAAACATTGAGAAGGTCAATCCTTATCACACCATGAGCGTTCCTTGTACATGTCTATGCAAGGTGACACAGGGCAGTGAAGTGAAGAAGTTCTAGTTGAGAATGTTAAAATGCTTGTACCTAATGTAGGCACATTGTGAGCTTTCACAAAAAATCTCGCCCATTGTGTGTGATGTCAGGGAGAAAACCGAATCCTTTCAAAAGTGCAATCGACAGAGATCTATTAGAATTGCGAAAACATTGTGAAATTCATTCATATTCATCCAATCAATGTTGTTTGATTTTGTTAAACTAATATATGCACAGATAATAGCACCGCAGACATCCCAGGGTCAGAATGAAAACAGGCAAGTTAAAAATAGTGACATTGACTCACTCTTTATGCAGATCATTTCATGTTTTTCCCTAGGTAAATACGCACAGAATAGAAACAGTAGACTCAGCGCCACAACACTGAAAGTGCAGACAGCATGTTCAGGTAGCTTATCCACGATCAGATCACTCTATTCTCCAGGCTCTGTAGGAGCGCAGGTAGCGTGCGGAAGTTGACTCATTTCAAAAGCATTGTTGACAATGAGCTCCAATGGACACTTTGTCTTTGAAATTACAGCAATTTGACATTGACAAAGTAGCAGTTTAGAGAAAGCCATTCTGATGTTCCACTGAACCGCTGCCCTTTTTTTTTCACCAGAGTGATTTGGTTTGCCTTCCAGCAGGCAAACAAGTTATAACAGGAAAACATTCCAAATCCCTCTCGCCTTGGGCTGAACCCTAGTAACATTTTAAATTGGGGTCTAATTTGAGGTGCTTGTTTAATGAGATTCCTTAATATTTTAACATAAAGTGAGGCCCAATGTTCACGTGGCACATTCGCATTCTTTAATCCAGTGTTCCTTGGGAAAGAAGTCACAAGCCAATGGAATTTTAATTATTAAACTAAATAAGTAATACCTAAAAACATATTTACCCCATGAACCAACCTAATCAATTCATACACTATAGTTAGTAAATGTGTTATTTCGCAACCCTAATCATTTCTTACATTGTGTCATAGACCAGCTATATGTTTATGTATACACACACATTGATAATAATTCTCGCCATTTCATTTAGCTGCCATTCTTGTCTATGAAGACTTACATATGCAGTACTGTTGTCAATAGGTGCTGGATCATTCAGAAAGACAGCTTCAATCGAAAATGAATCCTGGTATGGATTTTGCCAGCCAGGATAACCTATGCCCTTGTCAAACATCAAGTTTACTATCGCTTGATGAGATATTTCAGTGTGGCAGAACACCTTCTCCATTTCTGAACTAAAGTCATACACAGAATATATTGGCTTATCTGACCACTATCCACTGCTGGTGGAGAATGACTGCATCTCTTGTTCACTTGTTTCTTTTCCCTTTCCATTTCCCTTCAGTTTCTTTTAACGTTTATCTCCGTTTTCTCTATTTCTTGTTTGCTTTTCTCTTTTTATGTATTCTGTATTTCATGTTTCTATTTACTTCTCCAGCTCTCAGGTCTTCCCATGATGTTAAATCTGTTATGGGGCTAGCATGATAAATAGCAATCCTTTTCTTACTTAATTGCAAGGGAGCACACAAGACCACCATGTCTTATTTTAGTTCTATTTATCTGTCCCATATGTATCACTGTAAATCTCTATTTAGTTTTCACCCAATTTGCTAAATAGCCTGTCAGCTTATTGTTGAGGTTTACCCATTAAACCCCTGATTGTCAGTGTACTGAGACATCTTTCCGATGCGAAGGGTGTTTTACAAGTGTAACTTGTTGTTATACACTCCTAATCCCCCCCTTCCTGTCTCCCCCACCCCGTCCCCCCCACCCCGTCCCACCCACCCATCCCCATCCCCGGCTCGGGTCTGACACAGTGACTGTCCAGTGTCTTGGGATGCCCTCCTGATGTGAAAGACTCTATGCAAGTGTAATTTTGTTTTTGCTATTGTAAATGCAAAGCATTAGCATTAATAGCAGCTGTGAGCTGTATTCTAAAGAAAGAGAAGGAAGAGAAGAAAGATATCCATTTGGAACATAGCAGTTTCATGATATTATGCTTTAGAAACACAACAATTTGCCTTTATATAGCGTTTTTCACTCGGGGCAGCGTCTCAGAGAGTCTAACGTTCTGACGCCTGATGCCGAGGTGGAGGGAGGGAGGGAGGAGTTGTCCACAAGCATGCTTCAAGAGGAAGATCTTCAGCTGTAATCTAAGAGAGGTGATGGAATGGGCAAGGTGGAAGGATTGTGGGAGAGATTTCCAAACCTTCGGGCGTAGTGACTGAAAGTGCAGCTACCGATGGTAGAGCGGACAAGCAGGAGGCCAGAGCCAGCCGAGCGGAAGCAGCGAGTAGTGGAGTGGAGAGAAAGCAGTTCAGAACAGTAGGGAGGTGGTCAGGGTGTGAAGGGATTTGTAGATACATGTCTTAGTGCAGTGACAGCCATGTAAAAGCGAGGCACTTTGACAGATGAAGGTAGGTATTAAGGGGGATATGGTTGTACAGGAACCAGTATTGAAGCAGCATTGATTTGAGGCCTGGGTGGCTTCTTACTTCTGTCATGAAATTATACATTAGCACAGAAAGGCCTAAAGCAGTGGAAGTAAACATAGCTAAAAATAACCCGTAGAAACAAAGCTGAAATGAAAGTGATGTTTTTTACAGCTAGGTTCGATGGGATGAATGGTCTCCTCCTGTGCTTTTAATTTCCATGATTTCGTTTGTTCAGCATGAAAGCTTGTTGCTTTTATTCCATTCACTGTCTGATACAAGTATATGATTATATTACATTATCATGAATACATTACTCATTCAGTATAGTATTCACCTCCTTTGTTGCAATCTTAATACTTACAGTATGTATGGATATCATACTGAGATGCCTTAGAAAAGTTCTGATCTGAATAGTTCCAGCTTGCTTTTCATATAGAAATGGTAATGCGTCATCCAAAGACCGACTCCCTGCTGACAATCAGTGATTGTAACCGAAGAACAGGTCCGTTCTAACAAGATGAACATGGATACAGAAACCATTATTTTTTTCTTGAGACATTTCACACCGTGAATGGATCATCACCAAACTTGGTGTCCATTAACGTATATCTTGTCTATCCGGACTTTCGGGAACCAGTAGAAAGCAATGCCCTGCTCAATCATCTGAGGCTGGACATTATTGCATTCTAAGCAGCTCTAAACCATCTTTATCACTTCATTGAGGACACCAGGTGAAAGTAGCTCAACGTCATGAAGGATAAACCTTGTGAGACAGATTGAGCTGTGCACATTCCTCCCTCTGGACTGTCTTGGCTTGCAATTAAGTCAAGTTTGTTTAGCTCTGCAACAATCTGGATTTTTTTTTCTATCAAAGAAGTTTTTTCCTGCAACATTTTGAGGGCCATGTCTTATCTACTTGCGTGCCTTAGCACATTGTGAATATTCTGATTGTTTGCAGAATTCATTGTGTGGTCTTACCCAATTGCATATTGTGCAATTCTGAGTTATTTAATTCCACACCATAGTTGTCCCCAAGATGATTTACTTGACGCTAGTTCAGGGTACAGTTTATTGAAGAGCATACAAAAGCAGTAAATTCAACCCATCAAACCCATTTGTTCTACGCATCATGTCCAATCTGTTTTGCTCTGGGGCTCCAATTGAATCTATTAATGAAGATTTTATGAAGTTGCTCACTGCTTCCATAAAGATAAATGAATAAAATCCCAGGACAACAAGTAACCTTATACACTGTATATCCAGGAAAACAAGCTACCGGCGGCTCACGAGTCTTAATGGGACGTTCTCCTGATGTGAACGACGCCATACAAGTGTCATTTTGTTGTTGTTAACGTTCCACATGATCCATTGTTTGATCCTCTATCTCTCAGTATTTATCCTTATGATGCTCATTCTCTTTTCAAACCAAGTATTCTTTTTGGTTTTTAAAAGCCGTTAAATGGAATCACAATTAGCTGCTTTATCCAAGAGCACATTTCAGATAACTATGGTTCTGGATGAGTAGGTTTTCTTTGTGCGTGGGAGGAGAGGAAGAAATTCTGTAAATATTAATTGAAGCTTTATTGTTCTACTTATGCCCTCTTGTTCATTGCTCACAGCACCTGCAAAATCTTAAATGTTGAATTTTAAAGGAGAATTTGTATGATTTGTTGCCGGTGAATCATAAGAACATAAGAAATACTAGACGAAGAAAGAGTAAGGTCTGTACAGCTTGCCTTCCACCTTATCTACTATCTATTTATGATATCTCATAATGTTATTTCCTAAAAGAAAACTGTCCGAAGAAAGAATCAACATTTCCTGACTCAACCATCTCCCTAGGGAGCCTGTTCTACAAGTTCACTATTCGCTCACAGAAATAGCGAAAATCTATCCCCATATCCCTTAATCCCTCAGCGTCTTGGGACGTCTTCCCCACCTGAAAGGTGCTCTATAAATGTAATTTTGTTGTTGTTATATCCTTTAGAAATCTTTCAGTCTACCTCCAATTCTTCTATATTCTAGAGAATACAGGCCTAATTCCATCCATTCAAATAATAGTTCCTTCCATGATTTTTTGTCTTCATGTGAAGTACTTTGCATTTACCTACATTGAATTTTATCTGCCGCCAATCTGCCCAATTCCCAAGTATGTTCAAATCATGAATCCACAAAGTTATGTTAGTATCTCTCAAACATGGAGAATATGAAAGAAAACAGTTCCTTTCCCAGTTGTAATTTCCACATTATTATCATATGTTTGTTATAATGTGACCACTTTATATCATCAAAATATTTCATTGTACTGTACTGTATTATTATTAACGCAAAAAAATGGAAACTAGATGAAATAATCTTGACACTTTATTCATTATTCAGGAAATGTTCAGTTCTTCAATTCTTTCCCAAAAAACAATTATTTATCCAAATAGTCACCATCAGATTGAAGCAATTTGAACTTGCGTACTTTTAATCTACTCTGGGATAAAATCATAAAGATGTTATTTTGGTTTACATGTTCTGAGCGTGGTTGGTTGAATCTTCAAATGGTCCAACACTAACATATTGATTTTTCTTCCTAAACTCTTAACATTTAATAAATTAAATGTTGATGGAAATCTGGTTGCATTATGTTTTGAGGAGATAAACTGCCATAATTAACATTTTTTATTTGCCAAGTTAGTAAACATAGAACACACCATAATTAAAAAAGGTTAGAATGCTTTCTGCACTGCATCTGTTTTTTACAGTGACATGTTTTCATACAAGTTAAAAATATGTAGGGTGTAAATTAGATAACATGATACAGTACAATCTGAATCTAGAAATACCACCTGCTGGCTAAAATAGACGAGTGTGTCTTGCTTTTATAACTCTAATGACACTTAATTGTCACTTACTAACAAATGCTTCCTTAGTTTTCCATGATTGATGGTTCATTATTTATCATGTTTGAACAGGGCAACCCCACTCTAACACTGTCCTCTAGGTCCAATAAAGAAATGCACAAAAGTGGCCAACTTTCAGGGCATCGGGTTGATGATGCTGCGAGTGCAATGCTATGAGCGAGAAGCACCAATGGCGTCGCTTTCTTCATGAAATTGTAACAGTGGAACTTGCTCACATAACACACATGCGTATGGGTTCACAATAGACCTTTTTTTCTGGTAGAACAATGGTTAGCAGGCTCACTTCTCAAGCGAGAGAACCTGGGTTTGAGTTCCGGGCGGGTCGAACCTTTAGCAAGTTTATAATAAATAATCCTTGCATTTGATATAGCGCTTTCCACATCTTATCAACGTCCCAAAGCACTTCACAGAATATACTGTAAAGTGAATTGACTGTATATATTTGTGGGAGAATTGTGGCAGCCAACTGCGCACAGCAATGTCCCACACACAGTCGTGGACTGAAATGACCGATTTTATTATTGTGATTTTTTTTGGAGGGATTATTATTAGGCGTGTGGAGTAAGGAAACTTGCCCAAGGTTTCACCCTGACATGCCTGGATTCGAACACTGGTCTCCCCAGCTTGGTCTCCCCAGCTTGCAAGACAAGTGCTCTAACCACTGAGCTACAGGAGCTCTACTCCGCACGCCTTTGTTTACCCTGGAATAAGTAGGAAACTGGTTGATTGGCGGATTGCTTTCTGAGGGTAACATTCTCTCCAAAAAAACATGCAGACACTCAATCCACGATTGTTTGTGTGACACATTTCACCCACAAAATACTCAGTTTGAATGCTCTTTCCTTTCTTCGTATTTATAATTTCAATTGTTTATAAGACAAAGGTGCCAAAATATACACAGTACAGTTAGTACACTTTACAATATATTCTATGAAGGGCTTTGACATGTCTCAATAACGTAATAAGGCACTATTATATGCAAGGATTGTTATTATTTGTTATACACTGATGCAGTTGGGTTTAAAAATATAACTTCAAGTTGTGTAAGAAGCCTTTCTCTTTTACTTTTAATCTGATTCACAGCTAGGAAATTACGTTTCCTTAGCATTATCCTGCTCACATCACAAATGCTGTTGTTGTCAACTCTATAAAATTGAAAGCTCAGTGTTCAGGAAGAACAAGTTCTGTTGTCAAATACTATTGGCAAAATATGGTCCAGCGAACAATGAGATGCCAACTGTCCAGTTTGATGTACCATTGACACTGTTCTTTCCATGGCCATTGTTACGTGTTTATTGTGCCATCTGTTGCTTGCTCATGTGTTTTCTCTGGGAGTTATTGTTGTGAAGCATCTGACCTTTTTCATCTCTGTCGGAGACTCAAATTGCAGTAGCTCAGTGGTTAGAGCTCGCGCCTTGCAAGTGAGAGACCTGGGTTTGATTCCTAACAGGTCAGCGCGAAAACCTCTGGCAAGTTTCCTCACTCCACATGTCTGATAATAATCCCTCAAGAAAAAAAATTAGTCTCTTCAATCCTTGACTGTTTGTGGGACACTGCTGTGTGCATTTGGCTGCCGTGTTTCACCCACAAATATACAGTTAATTCACTTTACAGTATATTCTGTGCGGCGCTTTGCGACATCTAGAAGATGTGAAAAGTGCTATATCAAATGCAAGAATTATTATGATTACCAAGAATCATATGATTTGTTGGCATTGAACCACAAATTGTTATTACCATATTTATCATCACCCTTTATATGCTTAATAGAAAATAACTTACTATGAAAATGGTAATTAACTATTTATAGGAAGCTACTTTAGGCTCTTATAGCCAACTCAAACTGTTGAGGCTCCCCATCCCAGAGAGGATCGACTTCAAGTCAACTGTCCTTCCTCCCCAACATCCGGTCCATTACCAGCACTGCCTTCTACCACCTCTGACGGATCACCTGTCTCCAGCAATACCTCAGCCCAAAAGCCGCTGAAACCTTGGTCCACATGCCTTTGTCACCTCTCGGCTGGACTATTGCAACGCCCTCCTCTCCGGTCTCCCCTCCAACACGATCCACAAAATCTAGCTAATCCAAAACTCTGCCGCTCGCATACTCACCTGCTCCAAATTTCGCTGCCCCATTACCCCAGTCCTTGCCAGACTTCACTGGTTCCCTATTCCAGAGAGGATCAACTTCAAGATCCTCACCCTTGTTTTTAAATCCCTCCACGCCTTTGCACCCCCCTATCTCTCTGATCTCCTCTCCCCCCAAACCAGCACTGCTGCCTTCGCTCCTCTGGGTCTGGCCTCCTCCATGTCCCCCGAATCCTCCGCTCCACCCTCGGCGGCCGTGCCTTCAGCCACTACGCCCTGAGGCTCTGGAACTCCCTTCCTCACTCCCTTCACCTCGCTCCCTCTCTTCCCAGTTTCAGGTCACAGCTGAAGACCCTTCTCTTCAACTGCGCTTTTGGTCACCTCTCTGTCCCTGCCCCTGGCTCTGTCCCGGGGTCCGCTACTGTAAAGCGCTCTGAGACGCCGCCCAGTTTGGAGGGCACTATAGAAATCAAAGTTGTTGTTGTTGTTGTTATAGATAATGTAAGATGATACATTTTGAGTAAAAGTTATCCAAAAGAGATTTAACATTTTTAATCTCTATTTTTGAAATTAGCCACACATATCAAGTAAAAACAGTGACTGTTTTTATACTCCTTCCATTCCTCGTATTTACAATTTAACTGATTATACTACTAATAATAATCCTTTCATTTGATATATCATCTTACCATGTTGTTGAGACGTCTCAAAGCGCTTCACAGGATATACAGTACTGTAAAGTGAATCGACTGTGCATTTTATAGGCGAAACGTGGCGGCCAATTGCGCACAACAGTGTCCAACAAACAGTGGTTCATTGATTGAACTTTTTTTTGATCACATCCTGCAGATAACTTCTCCCCTTCATTATTCATTTTGAACAAAGATTATAAGACGGCCAGATCAATTTTCTGCTGTGTTAATTGAGACTTTGATTCTCACAGATTGCTAGCAAATTATCGTTAAATATTGTAAGGGATAGAACACTGCCAAAACCTGTTTAGTGACTGGCTTTTCTGACTTTTTTGATAGATTTTTGTTTTGGGGGGTGGGAGGGAAGAAGAAGAAAAACGCTGTCTGCAATCTCAATGTCCATCTGCTCTGCCAATACCAACTTTATGACCCCACTGTAGAATACTAAATATTCTATTTATAAGCTAAAGATGCTGCAATATATAAAGTACAGATAACAAGTGTTTGTTCATAAGTAACTTTTGAACATCAACTAATTCCAAACATATTGAATACTTAGCGTGTTATGTCTCACACAGATGTTCTGCTAAATGGGCAATTTTATTCAAACGAGATGCAAAAATTTCCAATCAAGAAATGCAAAGGCCAAGCATGAGAAACACAATTTTGTTTTTCCATCCTGCAAGCATTTAGCAGTGCCAAGTGTAAATGATATGAGGTCTATTATGCAGGATTAATTCCAGTATAAGATGCAAATTTTAACAAAATGAACAAAGCAGAAATTATCAGGCCTGTCAAGTCTCAACGCATTAGGCATAAAACCCATGTATTATAACCACCCTCATGCATATAGTTTGTGATCTCTTTGCCAAACTACTGACATTGAAAATTTCCCAAATCAAAGCAAGTGATTTTTTAAAAAATCAACAAAATAATACTTCTGACAAAGTATGAATATTGTCAAGCTTGTAATATCACTCCATTGATTATCCAGAAGTCATTCCAGTTGAGATGTCTAGAAGATGTGTAAAGCGCTATATCAAATGCAAGGTTTATTATTATTCCCTTCTGTCCATAAAGCTTGAATTAATATCACCAAATGCTGTACTCTGACAATATCTCATCAGAGTGGAGGTAATTGGAGGTGCACTTTCCCTAGGTTTTACTGTCGGACTGGTGACTTACACCCACTCACCCATTTGTCTTTCAATAACCAGTGATTGCACCATTGTTAGTTGTCTTTCACTTGTGATCAACCACAATAACAACAAATGTATGTTTATACAGTGCGTTACATACCAAATGGATGATACCAGTGTACTGGGAAGTCTAGGGTTTGCATCCGTGCTAGGGGTGGAAGCTGAGTGAAAAGATGACAGAAATGTGGTCAAATAGGAAGATCATCCACAATAAAGAGATTGAGTTATTACTGGAATGCATTGCCTGAAAGAGAGGTGGAAGCTGATTCTACAAAAACTTTTAAGAGAGAAGTAGATCATTATTTGGGGAGGACAAGTTTGCAGGATTCAGTGGAGGAGCAGGAGTGATATGGAGAGCTCTTTTAAAAGAGCTGCCACAGACTCGATGGGCCGAATGGCTTCCTTCTGTATTGTATAATTCTATTACACTATGATTGCACTGTTAAACCATTTTATATTGTCTTCCTTGGGAGGGAGGGAGGGAGGGAGGGAGGGAGGGAGGGAGGGAGGGAGGGAGGGAGGGAGGGAGGGAGGGAGGGAGGGAGGGAGGGAGGGAGGGAGGGAGGGAGGGAGGGAGGGAGGGAGGATCTCTTTGAATCTGAGCTGGCTCAAGATGGCATGCTTGGTAATGAATGCCAGAATTGAGTCAACCCCCTTTGGAAGTCTCGATTGTCCAGTTCCTGAGCCAGGCAGATCCACAGAAGTTGAAGGCACTGCTGATCACATAGATGCCAGTCTGATTCATCGGAGGCACATGAAAGGACAGACCTGTCACTGGAGGCAAAGATTATTTCCATCTGTCTCCTTACATCCTTGTAAACCCAAATCCTAATGAATAGGGTGGTCCTAGCTGGATAAGCAACATGAAGCTTGCTAGACAGTGGTCTCAACGAACAGATATATGGTTTAAGCTGATTAAGTTCCAGCAGTATCTCAATGCATACACTGGGGGGTAGTCTTGGCTCTGGCCAACCTGTGTCTAATACTTTCTATAATTAGATAAGCAGTGTGCTTCTCTATGTGATCTTGTGATCCATAGTTGACATGCATTCGTGGTTCTTTCAGACCAGTTGGGATATAGTTAAGCATGATGTTGGGTTGTCCCACAGCTAACCAAAAACAACCATCCATTTATATAGTGTGTTAAAATAAGCATTTCAAATCTCTGTTGACCTTGCTTTCCGCTCAGTCTGTTCAAAATGTCTTCCATTAGGAATAGGCAAATACCACAAGAACATTTTAGCAAGAAGGTATAAATGTATTTATGAATCTGGGGGGCTATACCTACTTAGAGTAGCATTTATATGCTGTTTGCATTAATACATTAATGCTCGGAAAGATTCCTGTTTTTCTTTGGGGAGTTTAAAAGCTTTTAGTATGCACCACTTTAAGTCTGTAGTTCACAGTGACCACCAGCTTTGCAAGCTGCCTGTATTAAATTAGAAAGGTTGTTGTATGTACTAAACTGCATTAATTCTGTGAGTTTTCAATATGTTTATCATATCTGCCCATTATCTTCACTTTGAAACAGCTCTCTTTATAAAACATATAGAGTTTGCAGATTGCCAGACACCAGATTGCTCCTGTCGTTGCCGATTTTTAAATCCGTATTCAGCTACAAGAGTGTATTCAGCGTGCTCCATCCAGCCCTAGGCAAGTAAACATGTGCCATTGGAAGATACCTGACATGATTGTTGAGAATTTGAGTTCCTTTGAGAACTAATAGGCAGCCTTGGAGACAGCTGCGATATGTGGAGTACATGATTTTCGTGATCTCGGAATTGTTGCTTCACCGTGTATTGTTGCATGGCTTATAGTTGGCACACTAAATAGACTGTTTGGTGAGTGTCACGAATTGCAAAAAGGATTCTTATATAAGGATTGATTTTGTCCAAATATATATACATATAATATATATTTATACAATATATACAGTCAATTCATTTTACATTAAATTCTGTGAAGCGAGTTGAGACATCCAGAAGATGTGAAAAGTGCTACATTACATGGAAAGAATATATATTATTATATATCAGGACCCAGCCATTGCCATACCAGAATACATTTTTTTAAAAATCCTAGCATTTGATTTGGCGCTTTTCACATCTTCTAGACGTCTAAAGGAGCTTCACAGAATATACTATCAAGTGAATTGACTGTAGATTTGTGGGTGAAATGTGGCAGCCAATTGTACACAGCAGTGTCCCACAAACAGTCATGGATTGAAATGACCAAATGATTATTGTTTATTTTTGAGGGATTATCATTAGGTGTGTGGAATAAGGAAACTTGCTCAAGGTTTCACCTTGCCTGGAATTGAACCCAGGTCTCTAGCTTGTAAGATGAGTGCTCTAACCACAACTACAGGTCTCACTGCAGAAATCACAACTCGGTGGCAATTTCTAGACGGTGAGCACCGCTGGAAGATCTTTACACGTGCTCAAAATTGTCACGCAAGGTTGCAAAACGAGACCCACTTTGCATGAAAAAAGCAGGCGTCAATCTAATGCTGACAGTTTGACATCAGTGAAGCTCCAAATCATTCATGATCAATATAAAGTTGTAAAGTATTCACAAGTCAACAGATTTCTGAGAAATAAAACGCAGTCAGCTGATTCCCAGACCATTGACAGGAATATTAATTTAGCTAATTCTGATCAAACCATTTTTATTTCATGATTATTGAGCAAAGCCAACTTGCTTGATGGAGCTAAATATTTAATAAATGGAGCCTGCTTTGAAAAGATGGATAACGCAAAATTGTCATAAGGTAGGCAATAAATGTCGAGAGATTCTGGCAGGTTGGTGGTTGAGGACTTAGAATCCTACACTTTTAATTCATTGCACTCTGGTGGCTGTGAAACCCAGGGATCTCAGAACCCAGGTTTGAATCCCATCATCTGCTGAGATTTGCACCTGAGCTTGATCCACAAACAAAGCTTTCAATCGTGTCAGGTCATCAGGTACAGTGCGCAATGAATGTGGAGGCTAGAAGGAGGCAGAGGAAGGGAAAGTCCGAGCTTGGCTAGCGTCTCCAGCAGCCAAAGTTAAAACACACGCCTCCAAGTTGAGTCAGACTGTGTGATGCACACCATCTCCTTGTTCAGAAAAATGACCCAAATTCAATGTACATAGTTAGCGGAGTCTTAGAGTAGCCACAAAGTAAGACATTGTTTCATAAATAAACCAATGGAGCCTCTTGCTTTTCCAAAAACAATTTCAAGACAACCTATTGTACTTCCAACAGTCTTGCAGCTTCTTGTCGACCACGATTGCAACAATAACAACAACAAAATTACATTTGTATAGCACCTTCCATGTCGAGAGGACATCCCAAGGTGCTGGACAGTCAGTGTTTTGGACCTGAGCTGGAGGTTGGGATTGGGGAGGGTGGAGGGTGGGTGGGGGAAGCAGCGCAATTGAAAGCACGGTCGAAGAGGAAGGTCTTGAGATGGGTCTTGCAAGCACGAGGAAGGAGCCATTTTGATTTTGTTTATGTCAGTCACATTTTGTTAGCATTGATCTGTTGAAGGAGAAACCAAAAATCCAAAATAGTTAACACTGAAATTAAATCTGGATTTAATTTCCGATGGCGGAACACATGAGCTCTAAACACAGTTTGAATTTAAAGAAATTCCAAAGTTCGATTTTGACAATAAACAAAAGAAAGCAAATTAGACCTGCCTCGTCCTACTGCAGAGGACTCTTTTGCAGTACACAGTGTGAATCCATTGTTACCAACTGAGTTTACCTGCTCTGACTGGTCTGCTGTAACCGCAGCAGCTGTTGGTTTCTCACTACAGTATAAAAATAAATCTACCAGTGTGCAAGGTTTTAAGTACTGGAACAGGATAAATCAAAGGCTTATCATGTTTCCACAGCAGGAAGGTAACTGTTCATCAATCGCTGTCTGTTTAGAGGTGCTGAGATATCAAACAAATAATGAAAAGGATTGTTTTATTGGAGAAATCTTTTTCAAGGGTGTTTTTGTGTTCTAACAATGTAACTACCCCCTTGTACAAAAGTGGAAAGTATAATCCAAGGGGACAACACCTCAGTATTTCAAGCGTATTCACCTCTGTCAGTTCCATCTCTTTATCAGCTCCTGCACGTATTGGTGCAAAGGTTTATAAGATCAGATTCCTGGAACAAGATATGAAAAGCAACTTCAACAATATTTTTGTCCTTTATTTTCTCTCTGTAAAGTCCAGTCTACTTGCTCGCTCCCCTTACATTCATCACGCAAGCCCCCAGACTCAGACTTTAGGCCTGCTACTTACCCCCAAAGTTACTATCAATTCTGATTAGTTGAGGCATCTATATGCTGTATCTATTTTCATTGATGATATGTCCACTCTCATCCACACTGTGTACAACTTCTCTCCTGATTTTGTTGGTTCCTGTCCTTTCAATCGACTTCATACCCCTCTGCATATGAGTATCCCAGTCTAGAATCCTTCCTGTTTAACTGACCTTAAATTTAAAGACAAATTGGCTTACACAGATTGAATTTGGGACCTTCTAAAGTGCACATTTGCAACAATTGATCAAATCTCGGTCCTGAAGGATGTCTGTTTAGATTACAAATTCCCCATACGTGAAGTTGGTGAACTTGGTACTTGACATTGGTGTTCAAATTTTTTTTTTCCCCCATATGCTGCCTTTTAATGGGATATTCCAATCTAGTCATGTTTCTCCAAGAACAATGCACACAACACTGGACTGTATATTTTAATCCAAATGCGGTATTTGTCAGGGTGTGCTCACCATGTTAGGAACGACGAAGGTTGAGGGGTGACCTAATTGAGGGCGTTAAACTTATGAACGGTTTGGATAGAGTCAGTAAAAAGAAATTATTTCTCCTGGTCGGTCAGTCAATGACTAGAGGGCATCAGTTTAAAACAGCTGGCAAACAAGCAAATGGAGAGATTAGAAGAAATCCTTTGACACACAGAGTTGTTAGTGATGATTGAGGCAGAATCTATATTAGTTTTCAAAGGGGAACAAGATTGATGGCTAAGAAGAAGCAAACTATATGGTGAATGGGATTGAAAGGATTGCTCTTTAAGAGAGCCAGCACAGAAACGAGTGGCTGAATTTCCATGGTTCTCTGTGTCAATGCATTTGGAAGGAGAAATTTAGATGTGCCCTCAAATTTTATAATTAGTTTATGAAAGAGATTGAAGGGCAGTCGAACATCCTTTGCATTGTTTATTAATTAAAATAATTCAGACCCTCTGTAACTCATTCTTCACACCTGCATTGGTTATCCTGCAAATTAATTCCCAATATTGTGAGGAGAAATACAATCATTCTAAAGTCAGTTCTGCCCCTGACTATGAAATTCCATACATCAGACCCAGTCCCTGATTGTTCAGCGTGTTGCGACGTCCTGCCAATGTGAAGGGCGCTTTACACATGCAATTTTGTATTGTACACTAGAAATCTCTCCATCTATGTGCCTGGTGTATCTTGGGGGGGGGATAATAGAGGTATTTTGAGTCCGTGAAAATCCGAAATGGAGATCCGTACTCTTTTTTTGCATCACAGCAAGTACCTCCTATTGCCTGTGGCAACAGAATGTGAGACTCATTGTCACACTCTCTTCATTTTGATTGACAAGGCTTAATTCCGGAGGATGCGCGAACGACTACATCTGAATGTTTTAACTGTAGCTGATAGAGGCTCTCCTTCGGTGTCTCTGATGTCTGGTTACATCCCTGTGGCCATGAGTTCAAGTCAAATTTACCAACAAATTCCAAAATGAATTTTGTCAGCACTAACCTACAGCTAGTAGTGCCCAAGCAGACAACTTGCTTCTAAAGGGAGGAAAGATAATGTGGGCTGTCTTATCCCTTCAGCTAGCTCGTTTTCTCTGTGATCCGCACTGCCACCGAAGGGTGCGGAGGAATCCAGGTTGAAGGATGCTGCTGCCCGCAGGAGAGAGCTCTGAAAAGGACAAGGGAGATCGGAGGGGGGAAATGTAAAATGAAAAGAAGGAAAGTTCCCCCTTAAGATAAGCAGAATTCATGTGTGGAATCTTCAATGGCTGACATTGCGACAGTTCTAAGTAGAAAATGATATTTGCACGTGAATTAAAATGGACAACCGTTACCTTTTTCTGAATGGTCCCTCAGTCAAAACGAGTTCCACAGAAACATATGTTACTATTATTAAGGACTATATCTTATGCTGATCACTACAGTCTTTACACTGGGTTTCCCTATTATTGACATAACATTATGATTTCCTATTGTAAAAACCTAGTGAAGAAAATTGCTTTTTTTTAAAAGTAATCAGCATCCATTGATATCTAGATTGACTCTGCTAGACATCTCCCATTCTAGCTTAATACAACACAGAATAAACAATCACATATAAACATTGAGGTCCTTTTATATTATTCAGGAAGGACCCCAACCCTTAAATCTTCCAAAGGTGTTCTTGACATTTGCTCACATGATAATACGGCTAATAATAAATAATAATAATCCTTGCATTTGATATAGCGCTTTTCACATCTTCTCGACATCTCAAAGTGCTTCACAGAATATACTGTAAAGTGAATTGACTGTATAATAATAATAATAATCCTTGCATTTGATATAGCGCTTTCCACATTTTTTTTTATCAACGTCCCAAAGCGCTTCACAGAATATACTGTAAAGTGAATTGACTGTATATATTTGTGGGCGAATCGTGGCAGCCAATTGCGCACAGCAGTGTCCCACACACAGTCGTGAATTGAAATGACCAATTTTATTATTGTGGTTTTTTTGGAGGGATTATTATTAGGCGTGTGGAGTAAGGAAACTTGCCCAAGGTTTCGCCCTGACCTGCCTGGATTCGAACACAGGTCTCCCCAGCTTGGTCTGCCCAGCTTGCAAGACAAGTGCTCTAACCACTGAGCCACAGGAGCTCCACTAATACTAATAATAATAACAATCTTGCATTTGATAATGCCTTATCACGTCTACGGGATGTCTCAAATATCCCCCAACTCCAATAAATGGGCATCTCCTATATTACTATTGTCTGATGTACTAGCATTGAAATAAGCAAGTTATTTGTTAATGTTATGAACAGCTAAACCGATTTATCTATGATGTTTTTTCGATTGGCAATTATCGCTGTTAAACAGAATTACTGCACAAAAGAACAGAGTTAGAGGGTTTTCAAGATAAGAACAAAGCCAGGTGATCAAATGCTGTGCAGAACATGGTAACTCCTTTTGCTGTATCATGGTGGATTATAACTGATGGGAGCTGAGAAGAAAGGCTTGATTGATATCCTGTAGTTAGCTTGATTACTTATGAGGGTTGTGTGGTGGAAAATTTCACAGAGCTTTGGCATCGTATAGCTTTAACCTATAATTGGTCACCTTCCTCTGGAGACTAAAGGATTGTGTAGAGTCCATGATAGAACAGAATTGTAGTTGAGCTGTTGAGAGAATGGTTGTGATGAGCTAAATTGCCTTTTTTCATTCCATACTGTGTTCATTTCAGGTAATTGTTGGGTTGGAATAAGTCACTCGATTGTGCTTCACGAGATAAGAGCCATTCAATCAGGGTGAAATAACCTGTGCTGCATGCTTGCAAGAAAGTTTAGGGGGATTATTCTTTATGTTTTGGTAAATCCGCACCGACATTGGCAGCGAGTGAATATTATACTCTCCTCAGTAATGATACCAAACTTCATTGTGTGAATTTATAACCGGTACATGCAAATAGATCCTGAATAGAATCCTGGAACTTTAGAGAGTGTTATTTGCAGTAGATAATGTGCAGATTCTTCTTCTCACTATTACTGGAGCCCAAAAGAGGTAGAAAGCAAGTGCTGCAACACAACAGTGAGTTTGCTTTTATGGGACTATCATTTTGGGAACCGTATTAATTAGCCAAAGTTATATGCAGGAAAGATGGAGGAAATGTGGATATTTTGATGTGTTGTACAAGAAAGCATGATGAAGGTTCTCTGAATGACTCGAAATTTCGATTATGCTTTGATGACATTCATCTTTGTGAAGGTTAGATGGAATTATCTGTTATACTGAGCTGACATCCAGAGACTCTCTCTGCACCAAAAGATTTACAGACTAAGGGAATACTAGCCAAAGAAGATTATATTACATTTTGATGGAAGTAGATGTGGAGTAAAACCACTGGCATGGACTGCTTTGGCCAAATGGTCAGTTCCATTGCTCCAGAATCTATGTAATCCTACGTGTTATCTGTAAATAACCTAAGTATAAACCATTCCCTGAGACTTTGATATTGCACACACAAACCCTATCACTAGAGAAACCAAAAGGAAAGTTTGACAAATAAAGTAATTTAAGTAGCGTCTTTTGTTCACCAGGCTCTGATCTGCTTACCAAATACAAGGATTATTATTTATTATGTTAAATAATGATCTATGACTGCTGAGAGTCACTGTGCAGAAAAACATACAGTGAGAAACAGAAAATACCACAACATATATATTTACATGGGAATACTTTGTTGTATTGTGTATGTGCATCTCAGTGGCAGGTTGCAGCAAATGTTGATGTAGAACATGTGCAAGTGGATATTTTGCCTCCATTTCTTCAAGGATTAATCTCCTATTCTGGAATAATACGAATTTGCACTAATATATATGTAGGTGCAATGCGAATATACCCGAGATACATTCGATGCCAAAAAAGGTTTTTTCTTTATTGACTACTTGTCTTCCCCAGATGTTTCTGTTTAAATGAGCCATCTTATACCATTGAGTAGTTTGGTTACAAAATCCATTTGTTTATCGAAGCTACTGTAATCTCCTAAATCTTCTGAGCACCCCATGATTTTCCAAAAGGCACTTGTTTATACACTGAGCATACCAAGTGTGTTCCTCTTCCAACACTGCTTAAGGTATTGTGGAAGGCTTCAAATCAGAACACAGCCTCGCTTTCTGACCATGGTTAGATGTTTGTGTTTTATTAACTGGATTTTGCAAGTGATCGTGAAGGCGCTCTGTCTTGTGGAACAATAGCTTCTCACAGCGTGTAGGTCAGGAATTCGGAAGTCTTTGCTTCCGTGAAAATTCAACCTTGGCTGAGTGGAGGTGTGAAATGATTCTAGTCTCCGAATCAAGATCCAATGGAGTTAATGTATTTGCAGTTAATGTATTTGAGTGGTCCGTTCAATTCATTGGAATAGTTCGGGAAATGTTGAGTGTGTTAAGAAAAGAATTGCTACACTTTTTTGTATTTGTTTCAATGGGCTGTGGTTATTGTTAGATATTCATTTAAGTTAAGACCCATCATATTTTTTTATCGGGCATTCTTATGAATTCCAATTTGTGCCAAATGATGCCCGGTGTGGCTTGAGCTAACATGACCTAGAAACTGGCTTAAAAGTGTTCAAATGCATTTCATTCAGGAATTTTAGTCAGTAGACTGAGTCAGAGAAGACTTTCATCCCCATAATCTTCCCAGCCTACAGAGTAGGAAATCTTTGAAGTTTGAACATTTATAAGCGTTCTTCACTTGGGGGTAGCATCGCGGAGAGCTTAACAGTAACTAATGACTATTACGGCAAACTTCTGTTGAGTGTTATTACCGTGTTCTTGCTCTAGGCTATCTCTGCAATCACCTCACTCACACAACTATGGCCTGTTGCTTGGCCCCTGCCTCTTCTATGCCATCATCAATCCCACCACCGTCTAGAATGCTCTCCCCAAATCCTTTCTCGATGCATCCTCTCTTGCTGCTTTCAAATGTCCTAAAAACTCCTTTCTCTTTGACTGTGTCGTTGCTTAACAACCCCAATCCCTCCCCACCCACTTTCCGCCTGCCTTGATTTTTACACCATACAACTGACCTGATTATTCTAGCTTTTAAATCACAGTTGTTGTCTCTCAGAGTCAGCCTCTGCCGCTGTTAAGCACTCTGAGATGCTACCCTCCACAGAGGGTGCTGTGTAAGTGGAAGTCCTCGTTGTTGTTGTTGATTGCCTTTTAAGCACTTTTCAAAGCGTGCATTAGTCTTTACCAATTTAATGACTGCATTCACGTCCGGTAAATCAGAATAGAGCCCATTTACACAGCTTATAAAGTGCACACATTTTACTGCTACATTGGTATTCTAGCTGGAGTAAACTCCCTCTGATGTATTGACCTCTTCTGAATTTCTAGGCTTCAGTCTCTTTGTTAGTTCGTATCACAGGCTTCAAATGAGCACTCACACAAGATGGCAAGTTACCATCGGTAAGTAACTTATCACAGAGACATTGCAGAATGGTAATGATTAAACCCTGACAGATGAAGAGGGAAATGTTGAGAGAAAGGCAACCCAGGATTTGCCAGTGTTTCCTACAGCAGTTTGCAGCAAGAAAGAATAGGGGATCCAAGACAGAGTTTATTAGTCTGTTAGTACAGTGGTGATGTGAGGGGGAGGGAAAGGATTCCAAAAGATTGAAGGACATAACTGCAAAAATAGGTTTAAAAACAAAAGTCCATAATTTAGCACGATTAGTCACAGCAAATTAAAATTCTTATTGTTCTGAAAGGTCTATAATTAAAGTACATGACATGCCTAGTTGTGCATAATGCAACATAATTGTTCACTAGACACTGCTTCATCACTAATGTTAAAGTCATGGCTAAATCATTGAAGAAGAAAATCAATAAATTGCACTTATAATAATTTACTTTTTTTGCTGGCTTGGCTTTATATTTTGAAAGCATTAATTCTGTTTGATCTGAGCTGTGATAGAATGCCTCAGTGTTTTTTGGGTGGGATAGTTTTAAACTCCAAAATAAAAGAGCTTCCTCGATGTCTTAATACTCTGTGGCTTAATAGTGTCATCATCAAAGTTTACAGGAAAGGTTAAATAATGGAGTAGAAACTTGAGCATTTTGATTGTGTACGACAGGCAAGAGGGCAATAAATACTTGGATTTTCACAGAGTACTTAAAATCCAGGCAAATGCAGCGAAAATGCAAACTATATTTCAACCTCATAATAGAAATGTAGGGTAAAGAATAAGAATTCAACAATAAAACTTATTTCATATGTCACTTCCCTATATTTCTTTGGAAATAAGTTTATTTCACCAATCCAAACAGTTTATTTCTGAAAGTATATAGTTCAAAGTACACTTTGACATGAAAAAAATATTTTTTACACCATTTGCTGATTATTCTAGCTTAGTTCAAACTTATCAAAATAAAAATTGCAGAAAGTCTTGACTATTTGCACTGCTGTATGAAGCCCAGTAACTGAAGTGGGTGATGGTTGATCTCCAAGCACAAGTTTGAGAGTTCAGTCCTGAAGAACCTGTCACTCAAACTTGATTATATAAGATTATCTGATCTCAGGCTGTCTCAAGCCCAAGTATTAAGATTAGGATTACTGCTCCCAGATAAAGTGGTTAAATGCACCGTATGGACCAGGAAGGGACCAGGTTAAGTCCATCATATGTACTGAGTTAGCCAATAGCTAGATCTTGGGGGAGAACTCGCAGTTGGTATCAGTACCCCCGAGCTAAAGAGGAGGAAACCCATCCAGGCATCTTGCTCCTGATTGCCACCCAGTGGTCATTGACCCAAGTGCGTTTGAGTGGGATTCGTGTGTGGATTCATAATAATTTTTGCATTTGGTGTAGTGCCTTATCATGTCAGAAGAACATCTCAAAGCGCTTCACATCTGAAGGCTGGTACCTTCGACAATCCAAGGAATCCCAAGCACTGTATTGAGGTGTCAGTTTAGACTGTGTGATTCCACGTGCCAACGTATCCCAGCCATAGTATAAGCACCAATTGGACCAAATCGCCAAAGAAAAACAAAATAAATTATCTATGATTATTATTAGAAATGTGACCTAAGAACATTATACTGTATAAGGAAATTGTTCAGTGTAGGTGAGGGGTGCATTTGTTAGCACAGGTAGGAGTTGAAGAAAGTACTGTACATGATTTGAGAGTCTTGCTGGTATAAAGCAGAACATTAAATAGTCATTTATCACAATTGATGATGCACTTAAATTGCTAGAAGCAAGAGAATGTCCTTCCAGCAGTATAGAGCGGAGAGAGCCGTCTGATTTATACTTCCCAATAACTTTACATTGTGTCTGTACAGATGATTTGAAGTTGTGTGAACAGTCTTTATGTTATTAAAGAGTCAGATACGTATCAAGCACGTTCATACCTCGTGTCAAGCACGTTTCCACCTCCGACGGATCACCCGTCTCCGGCAATATCTCACCCCAAAAGTCGCTGAAACCTTGGTCCATGCCTTTGTCGCCTCTAGGCTGGACTATTGCAACGCCCTCCTCGCCGGTCACCCCACCACCACAATCCACAAAATCCAGCTAATTCGAAACTCTGTCGCCCACATACTCACCCGCACCAAGCTTCGCTCCCCCATTACCCCAATCCTTGCCAGACTTCACTGGCTCCCTGTCCCTGAGAGGATCGACTTCAAGGCCCTCCACTCCTCTGCACCCCCCTGCCTCTCTGATCTCCTCTCTCCCCAAACTAGCACCCGCTGCCTTCACTCCACCGGGTCTGGCCTCCTCCATGTCCCCTGAATCCTCCGCTCCACCCTTGGCGAACGTGCCTTCAGCCACCACACCTCAAGGCTCTGGAACTCCCTTCCTCACTCCCTTCACGTCGCCCCCCTCTCTTCCCAGTTTCAGGTCACAGCTAAAGACCTTTCTCTTTGATCACGCCTTTGGTCACCTTTCTACCCCTGCCCCTGGCTCGGTCCCGGGATCTGCTATTGTGAAGCACTCTGAGATGCCACCCGGCATGGAGGGCGCTATATAAATTGAAGTTGTTGTTGTTGTAATACTCTATCACTAATGAAGAATCCCTTGAATATTCATTCCTGGATATTTATTGGAGTATCAATACACAAAACGGCATCTAATAGAATTTGCAATGGCAGTATTTATACTGAAGTGGAGTAACCAAACCACTTCTGAAACCACCTCCTTCAGGTAGGTTAAATTGTGGAGTTCTTGCACATTAACAAAGAAAATCCCTGTAATACATCAGAAAATGTCCAGCATTAACATGACCATACAGACTCCTTGGGCCACCTCTTTGTTAGAAGTCAAGATAATAATAATAATAATCCTTATATTTGGTATAATGCTTTTCATGTTTTCTAGACGTCGCAAAGCGCTTCACAGAATATACTATGAAGTGAATTGACTGTATATTTGTGGGTGAAACACAGTAGCCAATTGTGCACAGCAGGTCCCACAAACAGTCGTGGATTGTGTGACCACATTTTTGGGGGGAGTGGGGTGGAGATGGATTTTTACCCCCGGAAATTGATCCACCAATTATCTAACAACCAGGTTCCTACTTACTGCTATGTAAATGGAGGCATGTGGATGAAAAAAAATTGTATTCTTTATAAAAAGGCAAAAATCATGAACCTTTAGATTTCTGTTTATTTTCCCTCCAGTGTTGAAAAATTGATGTAAATGCAATCTTCATGCTGCTCTTCATTCATCAGATCAATAGTTTTCCATAGAGAAAAATCACTGGCCATTTAGCTGCATCTTTGTGACTGAGGATCTTAAATTAGATTTTGGAACCACTTGAATATGTCTCCCTTTGGTAGCTCATGTCAGTTTCTAAGGCTGCAGAAAGTGAATAGTGAGGTGTGCTGCAATTTCTCACAGTTATTATAGTTGACGTATCCAAACTAAGCATATACTGAGATAGGAAAGCAAACATATTACAGGCAATTGGGTATGTTGTATTTCGATATAATGCTAAATGGGTAGGAAGACAAGGACATTTTCAGGTAGGAAAACAGGAGCAGTTTGATCTGAAAAATGCAATTCCACAACATTTTAAGAAAGAAAAATATTCCTAATTTGAAAGTAAATTATTTCTACTTCATCAACAACAACTTGTATTTGTCTAGCCCAGAAATAATGCCTCACAATTGCTTAACATAGACTGATTAGGAGCCCAAGCAGAGCAGGAGATAATAATATAATACAATAATCCTTGCTTTTCATGTCTTCTAGACGTCTCAAAGCACTTCACAGAATATACTGTAAAGTGAATTGACTGTATATATGTGGGTGAAATGCAGCAGTCAATTGCGCATAGCAGTGTCCCACAAATAGTCTTGAATTGAAATGATCAATGTATTATTTTTTTTGAGGGATTATTATTAGGCGTGTGGAGTCAGGAAACCAAGGTTTGCCCACGGTTTTGCCCTGCCAGGAATTGAACCCAGGTCTCTCACTTATAAGGCGAGTGCTTCAACCACTGAGCTACAGGACTCCACAAGAAAGGAGTGAGCGGTAGGTAGGGGCATGGGAGATGGACCAAAGGCACAGGAAGGAGATGAGGGATGCAGAGCAGCCAAAAGGTGGTGGAGTTCAGAGTAGAGAATTAGATCTTTATTTAGGAAGAACAGGTCTGTTAGGTTATGGGGAGAGAGCTGGGCAGTGGGCTTGAGTTGGTCTTTTGAAAGAGCCGGCACAGACTAGATGGGCTGAATGGCCTCCTTTTGTGCTGTAAGATTCTATGATGCTAAGTCAGACTGCAGGAGAATGTGTGAAGGTTGGATCCAGCAAGGAGGTTGGGGTGTTTGTAAACTAGAACAAGGATCCTGAAATCACTCCATTGTGGAATATGGAGTCAGTGGAGCCTATCAAGGATGTACTTCTGGAGTCTGGTGCTGGAAAGGAAAAGAGCTAATTGAGTTCCAGTACACCAACTTGATTACCAAATTACAGTAACATTTTGACTTACCCATCTGGTTCAATTCGACTCAGTGAGATTTGTGCATCTGAAAAATAATCGAACCTGAAACAGTTTATCAGGTTACTCAGGCAGTCAATATGCCAGTAGCTTAGAAAAGAACACATCCACAACCATCTTGCAAACTCCAAGTGATGTGTTCATTGTGGTGCATTTCAAAACCAGCATTGCATTTCGATAAGATTGCAAATTCTTTCTTTTTTCTAAACAGAAAACAAATTCATATCTGAATGGCATTCTGCATCCCCTGGAACAATCACGCAATTGATAAACACTTGAATTCCAATTCTCTTTTTAAGTTAAACTTAAATGGATTTTTCATGATAGCTATTCGAATTCGGTGAGTGAATCATACATTTGCTTCATTGAACATTTCCTCCCTCCTCAAATCCAGAAATACCTAAAACCTATAATCTGCATATTAATGTCTCCCTTTTGTCAAACACATCGCACAGTTGTGCAAGTCATTCTGTTGTTAAATGATGAGCACTCCACCCAGCTCTAAATCTATCATTTTGAATTTCTCCTCTGCTAGGCTGGAGTGACATAGTCATATATGTAATAAGAACTTGTATTCATATAGCACAATTCCTATAGGGCAGGGTGATTCAACTTCCCCACATGCCTTCCCTCCCACCTCCCTCCCTCTACGCCCTCACCCCCATTCCTCCTCACCACCCACCTCCCCCTTCCATTTTATCGAGCCCCCTCGCTTCCTCCATAACCTGTATTGTGTGTCTGGAAGGGAAACACAAAAATATTGCTTATGCGGCTTGCAGCCAATAGGTTGGACCACATTGATATGGTAATGTCTCAGAGTGCTTTACAGGGATGAGAGTGGATGTCAAGCAAGGCAGAAGGGAGAGGAAAAAGAGGAAGGGGTGGCCATAGATGTATTCAGGTAGCAGGGAGTGCCCTGACCTGACATGATTACCAATAATAATAACCTTTGCATTTGATATACTGCTTTTCACATCTTCTTGACGTCTCAAAGCGCTTCACAGAATATACTGTAAGTGAATTGACTATATATATGTGGGCAAAAAGCAGAGCCAATTGCGCACAACTGTATGCCACAAACAGTCATAGATTGAACTAACCGATTTTTTATCAATGTTTTTTTCTGGGGGGATTATTATCAGGTGTGTGGAGTAAGGAAAGTTGCCCAAAGTTTCACCCTGCTGGGAATCAAATGCAGGTCTCTCTCTTGCAAGGCAAGTGCTCTAACTACTGAGCTACAGGACTGACTGCACACTTATTAAGGAATGTCATTGTAAATTCCTTCTTATGGGAAAATATTAACATTTAATTGTACATTTGACCCATATTGTTGTTACACGCTATTCTTGGTTTACCTGGCCATTATGGTTGCAAGGGCCAGTTCTGTTTTGTGGATTCCTTTCGCTTAGTGTTGTAATATTGCACAAATATCAAATTCCATTGGTTGGTTTCACAGATGAAACAACAAAGGATATAAAGTAGAGAGTCAGTGATTTGCTGAAAAGGTAAACCATTTGTGGTCATGCAGGTAACGTATGAGCTGGAAGAGTGAGGGGATTATGCTGGTCCAAAAGCACTGATGGTTTACTTTTCCTGTAAGTCACTGAGTTCTACTAAAAATGTTGTTTATAAAGGCACAATATGTGATTTATGTGAATCTCTTTCATGATCTTGTATTACATTCCCTTTGGATACCGATTAGTTTTTAGCAAGCACTGAATTGACCAAAAGTTATGTTATCTAGCAAACCTAGCACAATGTAATAAAAGGGTGTAGTATTACACAGTGGCAAAGACTGCTGAGAACTCAAATTATGCCACAATATGCACTTTCTGTTGTCTCA
This sequence comes from Hydrolagus colliei, assembly GCA_035084275.1. Lineage (NCBI taxonomy): Eukaryota > Metazoa > Chordata > Chondrichthyes > Chimaeriformes > Chimaeridae > Hydrolagus > Hydrolagus colliei. Next base: position 16,509,478 of record CM068746.1, on the reverse strand, counting down.
TCCGTGCTTGTTTTTAGACTTCCAGACACAATTAATATTCACGCTATCTTAGCACAGTCTAAAGTAGTCGTGAAAGCGAGAGACTTTTTTTTTCTTTTTCTTCTCAGATGGGTCTTTGAAAATGTTAAAGGGAGAAAATGGAATAGACCTTTTATTATAAAATATAGGTATTCACACACTGTACCTCCTGCTTTCAAGCCCTGAATGCTGCCACAGAGTATTACACATGACAGGTACACAATGATTCATGAATAACAATCTGCTTGCAAACATCAATTCCTTTGAGCTGATTTGCCCAATTTTCTCCTAATTATCTTTGTGTTTCTCCCACATAATTCTGCTACTGCAGCTGCTGCAGGCTAATGACCTCTCAGAGAAACAACCTCAAAATGTTTATTTATTTCAATCAAAATTTGATGTCCCCCAAATTGTTTGCTTCTTCTAGCCATCCTGAAGGATCAAATCCTAGAGTGATTTATTATTTTTGGTCCCCAAAGTTTCAGAAATGTGGTGTTTCAATGGAGTCTGAATTTGATATGTATTTGTTATGTTTATGTCATGTAATCGGGTGATATACTGTATTTAGAACAAATCTGAGAAATATTACAATCTGTTTCAATGGATAATTTGCCTACATCATGGTATCAGATTTATTGCTCAGAGGATGCAGTATATAGCATGTGTGTGTGTACATGGTGCACATCTGGGCCCAGTTTAGCTAGCAGCGGATTGAGACATGCATATTAGCATATTAATTCTTGGGGAATGCCCTTGAATGGCTTCAGCAGCTGCCCTGTGTGAGACGTGAGCAGAGCTGCTGAAGGAAGTGAGGAAAGGCAGCGTCTCAGGCTCTGTGCATTGGTCCTGTGTAATAGTGTCTGCTGTTCTATTCTGAACCTCTGCTGAAACGTCGGGATGACTGTATGGTGATTAAGGAAGTGCAACTGCTGGATTGCTGTGTGTGCCAAGGGAGTCTGTGTTATTTTACTCAACATACCATAGTCTATTCAGAGATTGAAAGCAGGTCTCTATGGCATCAGGTAAGGACTTTTTCATTGCTTCTAGTGCTTTGATGGATTTTCCAATTAAACAAGATAGTAATTAAATTGAAGAGATCTGTAGAAGGAACTTCTCTCACGGAATCAGGGAAAATCAGGATGGGATAGTATCTTAACAATGATAAGCTCTTTATCCTCGATCAAACACTGGGTGTTTCTCAAATAGTTTGCATTTGAAATGGTACTACTGCCATTATCTTTCAACAGATTTTAATGTGAAGGTTTCACTAACTAGTTTCAACCTAAAATCAGCCTTTATACTTGATGAATGCCGTTCTATATTTCCAGTCTTATATTAATATAGGTTGGTTGCAAATGGTTGCACAAATGTAAAATGGAAGATGATGGAGATTCCTGTAAATATGATCATAGTCTCTGTCAGACTCAGCAGTTTGCAAGTGAAATGTTCAGGCAAAGTGTTCTCACCTAACACGTTAATATTAAGACTTTGACTTGAATTTAAAATCCTATCAGCATGGGAGTAGCATATCAAATGAGGTCACTTTTTAAAAGAAATTACAGCATTGATAAGTAAACATTTATATTTTTTGTATGATGCTCTTTAGTGTACGGAAAAACAGCTGAGATTTTCAGCACCCAAAGAGTTAATGAAGAGATTTCCCCACCCGTTTCCCAGCGATTAATTCACTAATCCTATACAAGCTCTCATCTGTTATTATTGTATGTTATTTTGATAAAAGTCAACAGTAATGATTTATAGATTCAGCTTTAAAGTTCGAGTGATTAGTTTTTTGTTTTATTGATTTTTGCTTCAGAGCAACAATTGATTCCGATCGATAAAAGATAAAATAATAATTGCTTCCCATTTATGTGCTTTCATCAATGACTGTAACCATGGGGTTCTGATTGTATGTACAACATGCATTTAAATTGACCAGTTAGGAGAATTGGCTGGAGATCCCAACATGCCTTGACAAGAGATCCCAATATGTATATTATTTGATTAAACAATGTTCGTATCTTCATGTTGAATTAACACAGTTCAACACAACTATGAAGGTGGAATTACTGTGGTCTGCATTAGTGATTCCAAATCATTCAGTAACAAAATATTTCCCAAACTGTTTGGATGGATGGTGTCCCAATGTATTTCAATGTACTGATGCTTGCTCTTGTTCATTTGTTGACCATGAATCTGACTGGAGTTTTCTCAACAGTGAGAGGGTAGATTGTAAAGTTGTGCCTTTGAATCTAGCAAGTCCACACTGTTCCCCAATATAATAAAATGGATCCAGTCTTGGAGAAAAAAAGTCCAAATATATGTTATAAGCATCTAGGTTTGAATACATTTCACATTAAAATTTGTCAATAAAACGCAAATTTGTCTGTGCAACATTGGTTAGCACAAAGCTGCGTGTTTACATGGTATGTTTTAAGGGTGAATGAATAAGGAGTTGGTGTATGAAAAACTGATATTAATGAGGCTTCTGTCAGTTATTCAATAAAGATAAACCCACTGCATTCAGAAGTGAATAGAAACAAAGAAAGCTAATTGCATTCAAAGCTGACAAAGGCATTTCTGATTCATTAAAATCACAAACACACTTCAGTAGTTTGTGTCTGTGTGTCTCATGCAAAACCATCTTTTTACAAGCAAGTTGCACACCAACCGTAACAGTTCTGAAAGGCGATGATCAACAATGGTGCACTGAACAAAAAAGCATCGGAATTGTACCCCGTGATTCATGTGTAGGTGAAAGCATTTTGAAGTCCTTTTAGTTTGTAGGCAACCGATTCAGCATTTGGCAAATTAAGCATTGCCGTAAAATGTCACAGACATGAAGATCATCTTCAGTGATGGAAAATGAAAAAATTGAATCTTAACATGTAAATGCATTAAATGATATTCCTGAAGAAACATGCAATATGCACATTTGCAGATTTTTTATTTCCACAATATATCCTTGATTACTAGTCAACCATTAAATGTCCAATTTCAATGTGCTTTTGTGCACAAAAGTGCGATGTTAACAACTTGAAATAGCATGAGAAATAGATCCCAATGAAGTCCTTTCTTGGCCACTAACTACAGCAGAATAAAAGGTTTTATTGACTCCCCTATTATATTGGCTAAAAGCACTCTTGTTAAGAGGCAAGTATACTTTTTATAACATTGAATGTTTCAAAGATTTTTACAAAAATGAAAGTGAAAAAAATATTTCAATGCGAACTACATGTGAAGTATGTTTATGATTTTAATTATTTAGAAATGTCTTTGTCCACTATGGTGTGAGATTTGTGTACTTTACAGAGTGCATGTGTCTGTCTCTAAGCCATGGTTCTGAAATCTTAATTGAGCTATACGAGAAGGAACACTGGCAGAACTGCCCAGCTGGCTTGATTTAATGCCATTATATTTATAATAATTTGATTATCAAGCTTCTGAGAAATGACGCAGACCTGCTAGCATAATTACTATTGAAAGTATAAGTCAAATCCAATCCATAAAGGGTTTGGGCTGATGGATGTGAAGTTGTGTTGTTTACCAAGTACAACTGAAGTGCTGGACAGCTCCAAAGAATGGCCTTTAAATTCAGGGCTTAGCTATGTCCCGTGAAATTATTCTTCAGCTTTAAATATACAGTGTCTCTTTTCAAACATCTCCATTTCATGAATCATCCATTCAATGAGCATTGTGTATAAGGATTATTTTAAGAGGCAGATGAGCAGTAAACACACTGCTGCATTAGAATCTGTAGTTCATTAGTTGATAGGAAATGAAAGATCAGCGGGGACTTTGATTTCTCCTTGATCAATCCCTGAGTAATTCTTGCATGTGGCCTTGCATGTGATATACAATCAGACAGAAGAAACAAAGTTGCAAAGCATCTACAGGTATTTTGATTAAAAAAAGTAATACGATTATTAAAAATACACAGCTTTTTTTTAATGGTGCCAAAAGGATATTTTTACAATTAAAAGAGGCAATTCTTCAAATTTTTTAAGAAAAAATACCTAGAATCAATTATTCCAGATTACAAGAACACACTTGTTTATACAATATTGTTGTTTCTGATACAAATCTTTCAAGGACTCAGGAAACAGACAGCCTGCAAATATCCCAATCTTAGTTGTGACATCGAATACACTTTAAATGAAAAGCTGTATTGCTCAAAAGCAATCACAGGTTCATAGACGCTATATATTGCCATATGAAATATTATTATACCAACACTTCGAGAGACTTCATGAAGTGCAGCCACATATGTTAAAAGTATTTGTTTTGAAATGCAGCAAAGTTCAATTTCCATCACAGGAATACATGTAACTCTCCTTGTGGAGGCTGAAAATAGGGCACACTATTTGACATCTCAGAAAATAAGAAACGTCTCTTCGAAAAGTGAAGTATAAATCAAAAGCTATCTGCCTGCAGCAAAATCTATTCTGCTCATGTTTGTGCTTGATTTAACTTAACCATGTTCTGCCTAGCATTGTATCTTCCCCCTTTTATTGTTAGTGAGATATATTGCTGTAGCAACTGTGGAGAAAAATACGCACAAATACTCAGCAAGCTTAATTTTGATATGGGTAAATTGTGATGCAAATAAATTATAGAGTAGAAAGAATACAGTACTTCACCATTTTATCATTTCCAACTGAAATTTGAAAACAACAGCCAATTAAAAAATAATGTTGTGGAGTCTTTTTTTTATAATTATGATTTAATTAGTCTCACCATATGTTTCCAGAAGTAACACAGCCCTAAATAATGAGCAGAGGCAGAGCTGCAAAAGATTCAGAAAACTGCTTCTTAACAGAACTATTTGACAAACAATACAATAATGTAATTGAGAAATCAATAATTAAAAAAGAACTTCACTCCAGTCATTTCTCTCATGTCCATGCTATCCTTAGTTAAGAGGCAGTGCCACAGAGATATTGATGGATATGTCAATATTTACTTCTGATTCAATGCAAGCAGAAAGGGACCTCTCTAAAATAGTTTTCAATATCTGCGTAACCAAATCATTGAGACTGAAACCAGATTACTCTTGCTCTAGTGGAAGTCCAAGTGTGATAGTCAATGTTAAGTTGGTTTCAAACTCAGGTTCTTTAGTATGGAATGCAGAAAAACTAACATTGTAGTTTTTCAGCAAATGTAATTTATATTTTATTTTTTAAAAACTAAATTTGATATCTTGGTAGTTTTGTTTTGTCATTTCCTGTGTTTTAGGATTATATAATATGGATGGATTACGAGCACATAACATTTCCTTTTTGTTAGGAAAATGTTTAGCCTTTTCAACTTGGCCAAAAATAGCTAACAGTGAAGATAAATAGGTTTCTTTCTCTGTCTTTTTTCACTCTTGAATTGAAGACACATATATAATGTTCCAGTGGATAGCCATGAAAACTTGACCATAAAAAGTAGCTTGATCCAGGGCCTCTGAATGAGAACCAAAGTATTGGTATGTATTGATACTTCAAAAGTCAGTCTTATCTATCTGAATGACAACCTTATGAAAGACTTTGGTTTCTAACAACAACCAAAACAACTGGGTCTGAATTCTTGGAGAGATAGTTCATGTGGATCTCGATTTACTCTATTTATTAGATATATTCATGTCCAGAATTTGCTAAATTCTTAAGCATGGGCTTAATTGTGAGTTATTAACAGAACAAAGCTATTAACAGATCTCACAGAAAAATTGTTTCAAAGTTAAAATAAAAGACAAGGATTTGACAAATTTCAGAGGCTCTAACAATGCTACATAAGTGAAGTATATCCATTCACAGGTAGAATTTCTTCCTACCTGTGCTCTGGTGAGGCTTCACAGGTTCATGTTTCAACAATCTCGGCACAATTACTCAGCTTCATGGCCAGGAGCCAAAGTGATATACAGGATTTAGACATGTTATCAGCAGTAGTGTGATGGGAGATAACGGTAAGGAGTACAAGATGAACTTGGTAGGAGACATCAATAAATAAAAGTAATATCTATCCAGCATAGCCTTTAAATATTGATAGATTTTCTTTCCTTACTTGTGAATGACGTTTTGTTTGTAAAAAATATTTATTAGAATGGAAAGCACATCATGGAGGGCGCATCCTGTTTATTCAATTCCAGAGAGTATTGGGTGCAAGTTGGCAAGAGCCAAGGCTTACAGACCCCAGACTTGGGGTAACTACTGGAGTCTAACCAGCTAAAACTGCATAGCTTACCAATGAAAGCACTGTCTGGTAAGGTTTTCCACTGCTTATCCAGTTAGGACCACCCTACCAGTTGTGGTTAGCTTGCAGGGTTAACAGGAGCTGAGTGGGAAGAATCCCATACAGATGAACAACCTGACAGTGATGCTGATGAAAAGGTTTGTGTGTGTCTCTTATCTGTCCAACTAGATAACTGTGATAAGGCCACTCAATCTTTTGAATATACTATTATTCCATTGGATGTGAAGCTTGGTGATTTCGATGACAAGACATTTGCTTCGAGACTACTTTTGACCAAAATTCAGTTAGCTTGCTGAATATTGGACAAGGTGTATTTAAAACTGCTCATAATGTGGAAGAGTAAAGAAAATCACTATAACACAATATATGGTTCTTTTAATTCAATGTGTTTGACTGTAGCTAGAGCTAGACACAGATTGACACTATATTCTGTGAAGTGCTTTGAGATGTCTTGAAGACATGATCAGATGCTATATGAAATGCAAGGATTATTATTATTATCCTGAGGACAATAACTCATTGCTTCTTAACTGTCTAAGACCTCATGCTTGAAACATACTTCGTAAAATATAATTTTTTTATTAGAGCAGAAATTGCTGTATTCTGCTTGCTTTGTTGTTCAAAAAAACACTTAAGGCCATGGTTCACAAAACATTACATTTACGATTTAATGAAGAAATAGACCAGTGTGCCTTTCTTAGTACTATACAGCTTTCACCTCTGGAGCTTGTCATAGGACTCAGGTTATGTACACAAGGGCATGTGTGCAAGGGAGTGTGCTCTGAGATTATACTCTGTAAGAAACGCAAAATTAGGATTTTAACCACATGTTTTTGTTATACGTGTCTGGTTCCTTTGGAGTGTTACAACTAATTAAATGCATACAATTATGTACCATTCTGAGCTTTAACAAGTGACAGCACAGTACCTTGGGAGAATCTGGTTGCAGTTTCCTGGAATCAGAGTAGGGTGATCACACTGTATATATGTGGGCGGGACTGTATATAGTGAGAGCAAGTATGTCCCAAGTAATGAACTGTGTTTTCATGGTCTTGGTTGTGTTATATGAAATAGGTTCACTTTTTATTGAATTAAACAGTAGCTAGGGGGCATTTATTTCAGATCATCGCCAAAATCAAAGCGACAGATTAGAATATATTAGAGTTTGTTAAGAATTATTACGATATCAAATACAAAAGATTATTATTACTGTATATGGTTCACTCCACCAACAAAATATTGCTTGAAACAGATTTGATAATTTCTTTTAAAAGCAATCCAGGCAATTATTTGTAAAAAGGACCATATCAAAGGGTGTGGGGAAAGGTCAGGTTGTGTACCTGGATGAATAGCTCTTCTGAGAACTGACACAGGCACAATGTACCAAATGGATTCCTCTGTGCTTTAAAATTCCCTTTCGCTCCCATGGGTAATAGACTGCCAATTTTTTGCTCTGTGATGCTTCTGAAGATGATGACTGTCATTATGGTTTCAATGTCTTCATCAGCAGCAGTCACAATACCAGCCCCATGGTATCAGCAATCTTCAAAGTAGAATAGACCATTAAGGCTCTCCCCTGATGCATGTCCAGAATCTACAAGGGGAACAGTTGATTTATCTTGTCTTTCAGAGATGTTCTTAATAAATCATAATAATAATAAGCCTTACATTTGATTAGCACCTTATCACATGGTTTAGGCATCTCAATGCGCCTCACAGTGAAGAGCTATACTGTAAAATGAAATGAAAAACTTGAAAACACTGAAAACCATATTTTTGTGGCTTTAAAATTGATTCACCAATTATTATACTAATATTAATTATCCTTGCATTTGAATTGACGACCTCATTGGGCATATTCTTCTCATGGTTACCATCATCAGAAGATAAGTGTCTATTTTTCCAAAGATCACGCCGTTATTGATATTAATGGCAGTTTTTTTTATCCTACAGAATCACAAAAGTCAAACACAGCGCAAAGAGCCAAAAGGAACACATATGGTGCTATCCAAGACATGGACTTTTACAGCTAACTAATGGGAAGGGTCTATATCATCAGCATAGTGTTCAGTAGCTAGAGGCAACAGTACAATTGTCCCTAGATCTGCTCAGTATCTGCAAGTGTTAGTTTTGAAATAAAAAGAACTGGTGACATGTGATATATTTGGAAGGAAGGAAACGGTAGAGAAGAGGTGTCAATGTTCTAATTATACATTCGCACTTTTGTCTTCCAAAATCTATCCTGATGCTGAGGAAGGCATTCAAGGCTGAGACATAAACATCAGGACATTGCAGAGGACTTTTGTCTCTTGACCCTGATATTTTCTACTGCTGTAATATTTGTGGCTTTAGATTCCAAATGTTTTGAGAAATTACCCCCCACCAAATTGTAATTTATTTTACACATACTGTAATTTATTTCATGTTTCTCTGGATATTTTCTTCTCTTTATGCTGATCTCTTTTGGTTGGTAAAGTTGGGGGGGGGAAAAATCTACAAGTCATCAGGCAAGGCTGGCATAGTGCAGAACAACAGTTGTACTGTGATAAGAAAAGCTGTACGGTGCTAAGATTGTATTTGATTCCTGAATGCAAGTCCCTTGAGTCATGGTCCTGCAGACTCTTTAGTACCAGTGAACCTATTTTTGGTGCCATTGTCTCATCTGTGCTAATCAGCATCATATCCGCTTTCACACTGAAGGATCAGAAAAAAAAACAACGATGATATTAAGGGTATATAAATAAAAATACACGCCAAGGTCTTGTCAAATTTTAAAGGAGAGAAAGCGGATTGTCTCGGATAATTGGAAACTCAGTTTATAGTTTTGAATTTTCAATTATTACCTGAATGTCACTGCAAATTCAACTGAGTACATGCTTCTAACAAATCAACAGAAATGCGTACAGGAAAAAAAAACGCGACATTAAAATGGAAAGGAGTGTATGTTTGTGAGAGCAAGAGAGAGGTAGCGCAGGAAGTTATTATTCTTCATGAGATAAAAAGATCAAACACTTTTGAAATAGAGCTTGACCTTGATGAGAAATGCCAGTTTGTGTTATATCTGGTCCAGTAACATTTTTTTTTGTTGGAAAACCAACGTGGAATATAACATAATTTACTGGTCACTGAAAAAAGAAGAATAATCATTGCATTTTGATATAAAGATTTTGGTATTTTGGCATTTTCTAGACCTCTCAAGCGCTTCACAGAATATATGGTAAAGTGAATTGACTGTTGCTAAATTGCTAAGTATTTCTCTACTGAAACACGAAGGGTGATAGTGAATTGCATATCTGCTGCTCATCTGCTCGTTGCTGTGATCAATTCTTGACAGTAGTGGCTTACTTAAACAGTTTCTTAAATAACAGGGAATTAACTTATTTTCAATGCAAAAGCTGTTGCTTTCAATGTTACTATTCAGAACTCTGAGGTGATCTCACAGGATATCAAGACATGATAGGAAATGGCTGGGTGGTGAATTATAGATGGGTTATAACACCCACGTAAATAGGCATTCTATAATAATAATAATAATCCTTGCATTTGAAATAGAGCTTTTCACATCTTATCGACATCTCAAAGTGCTTCACAGAATATACTGTAAAGTGAATTAACTATATATTTGTGGGTGAAACGAGCCAATTGCGCACATCAGTGCCTCAAACAGTCATGGATTAAAGTGAGCAATTTATTTATTTATTTTTCCTTGGGGATTATTATTAGATGATTATTAAGAGAATCCTTCTGTATAGAATAAAGTTCTGTAGAGAAGGATTCCATAGTCTGATTTTCTAGGATTAGCTGCTCATTTTCTCTGCTACCACTCTACTTTAAATTATTTCTAGGAGTGGTGTGTGGTGGATCATCTTCAACACACATAATTTTCCTAGGCAAATGGTAACTGACGATGAAAGCAATAAAACAACGAATATATAGAGTAAGGTGAAATTTATAGCAATCAATTGGCAGGTCCATAATTTACATTAAAAAATTCTCTTAATAAAATTTTAAAATCTCTTTAAACTTGGATAATGAGCTGAATACATTTTGCCTTTTATTGTTTTACTGTTCCCTCTGTTAAGTAATGTAATAATAATAATCCTTGTACTCAAGACCCATTACATTTGAAAAAGGTTAAATTGAACTGAGCAAAATGATGATTAACTGCTTTTATGATATTCAGATAAAACTGGTAAAGATAAAGACATCTGACGTGCTCTCAAGATATCATGAAGAAAATCTTATTCATTTGTGGTTATTTAGCACCATGGAATTTCTTCCTGCAGGACAGGCTGGGTCTTCTATCATACACTAGTTTACAAGAGGACTCTATCGAGACACAAAATGAGTTGTGATATAATTAAATGATGAATTCCATTATGTGGTAGCGTATGGGCAATAAAAACACATGCACGCTGGGTAATAACCAATCGCTGTTTGCACAATACAGCTGATGCTCAGAGAAGTGTTTCAGATGTGATTCAGTCATATAATAGCTGTGACTATTATATGTGGCTATAAGATGCAATATCACGTGTCTCAGACAAATCTGGCAACTTTGCATTCACCTTTGGTTTCCTAGATAACAAAGAGGCAACAACAAAACAGCAACAAAATTACATTTGTAGAATGCCCTTCATGTCAGGAGGATGTCTCAAAGCACCGAACCATCAGGGGTCAAGACCTGACCATGGGGGAGGTGGGGACAGGGTTGGGATGAGGAAAGGCAAAGAGGTTGGGTGGGGCGGCTAAAGGCATGGTCGAAAAGGAGGGCCTTGAGATGGATATTGAAGGAAGCAAGGGAGGGAGCAAGGCAAAGACATTGTGGGATGGAGCTCCAAAGAGTGGAGGCAGAGAGGCTAAAGCCCGGCTGCCGATGGTAGGGTGAGTTAGGCAGAAGACATTGACCAGGTCAGAGCCTGCTGAATGGAGTGAGTGGATAGATTGATACTGGTTCAGCAGGTCAGAGAGGTAGGAGGGGGTAAGTCCATGGAGAGCCTTGAAAGTGAGAACAAGGATCTTGAATTCTATACTCTGAGGGATGGGGGATCAGTGGAGCCAGGTGAGGGTGGGAATGATGGGATCATGGTTCCTGGTGATGGAGAGAACAAAAACTGCAGAGTTTTGGATGATCTGCAGCTTGTGGAAGGAAGAGTTGGGGAGGCTGACAAGGCGGGAGTTTCTGTAGTTGAACTTTGGGGTAACAAATGCGTGTATGAGGGTTTTGAGCCTGAGAGGTGAGGCAGTGGAGGAGTAAGGCAATGTTACGTAGTTGGTGGATGATAGTATTGGTCATGGCATGGATATGGGGGAGAAGGAACAGTTGTGGGTCGATCAAGTCGCCCAGGTTCTTGACTGGCTTAGTGAGGTAGAGTGTGTATCTATGGATGCTGATGCTGCCAATGCCTGAGGTGTGGAGGTGCTGGCATGAGCCAATCATGAGGGCCTCAGTCTTGCTGTAGAAAGCTTTCATCCAGGACTTGATGTCTGTCAGGACACCAGTAGTCCTGGAATTGAAGGTGAGGCAGAGAGGTAGAGCTGGCTGTGATCCGCGTTCATGTGGAAATTTACCCCATGTCTGCGGATGATGTCACCAAGGTCAGAGAGGTAGCATGTAGAGGTTGAAGAGGAGGGGACCAAGGACAGAGCCCTGAGGAACACCACACGAGATGGTGCGGGAACTGGAAGAGAACCAGAGACAAATTGAATACGGTGAACTAGTAACGACAAAAAAATTACATTTGTATAGCACCTTTCACGTCAGGAAGACGTCCCAAGGCGCTGGACAGATACTGCTTCAGAAGCCAACTGAAGACGGGTCAGGAGGGAACAGGAGGGAAGGGTCCATCGAAGAGGAGCGTCTTAAGGCAAGACTTGAAGGAGGCCAGGAGGTGGCGAGGTGAAGAGACTTTGGGATGGAGTACCAGAGGTTGGGGGCAAAGTGCCCGACCCAACCATTAGCTCACCCACCAATGGTTGGGCGGGTGGGTCGGGGGACGTGGAGCAGGCCAGAGCCTGCTGAATGGAGGGGGCGGGCAGGTTGGTAAGGGATAGGAGGTCACGGATATAGGGTGGGGCAAGGTTGTGGAGGGCTTTAAATGTGAAGACCAGGAATTTGAATTGGATCCTCTGGATGATGCGGAGCCAATGGAGTCGGGCATGGATGGGGGAGATGGGGTCACGGAGTTTGGAACTGTAGAGGACATGGGCCGCAAAGTTCTGGATTATCTGCAGCCTATGGAGGGAGGAATTGGGAAGGCTGACCAGCAAGGCATTTGCATAGTCGAGCCAGGATGTAATGAAGGTGTGGATGAGGGTTTCAGAGTTTTTAGGGGTGAGGTAATGGCGGACAGAACCCTGAAGGTTGATGTGAGTGGAGAGGTGGTGGAGGAGGATTGAGTGGTCCATGGTGTGGAAGGCAGCAGAGAGGTCGTGGAGGACAAGGAGGCAGAGGGATTCTTTGTCACAAATGGATAGGATGTCGTTTGTGACTTTGACCAGAACAGTTTCCGTGCGATGAGCAGCATGGAAACCCAATTGGAAGAGCCAGAGGGAGAGTTCAGATCATTCTAGGACTGTGGAGAGGGATTATAGAGAGATTTTCTTCCAGGGGCGGTAGAGCATGGAGTCGGGTTTGGTGTTGGTAGGGAAAGGGATTGAGGATTTGAAGGAGATGAAGTGGTGATTGGAAATGGTCTTGTCGGTGATGGTGATACCCGAGACACCAAGTCGAGTGGGTGGCCGTGAACGTGGGTGGCGGAATGGATGTGGAGGGAGAGGTTGAGAGAGGAGAGAAAAGACGTCCGAGGAAATGGAGCAGGAGGGGGTGAAATGACGATTGAAAACGCCGAAGATGAGGAGGCGATCAGAACAGAGGCAAAGGGAAGCTGGGAGGGTGGAAATGTCAGAGATAAGAGTAGGGGAGGCATTGATACGAATAGGCCCCAAATCCCAGTGGCAGTGTTTTATGTCCTGGGTTGGGTGATTAAATTACGATTATGTTTTCCTCATCCACATCCTGGGAGGCAGAAATAAACTAATACAATTAAGGAACTGAAGAGCTATGGCAAATGGCAGAACTGTAATTTCACTCACGATTTTAATTAGTAAAAATTATCCACTGGTGACTATCTGCTAATAATACTTTACATTACGTTTTATTTTCGACATGAGGCAATCCTGTGGTGCACATTATTTAACAATGTGGATATCATATTTCCACATAAACGAAAACAAAATATTGCAGTGTTGCTGGTGGAGAACCTTCGGTACTTTGCTCAAGAGGCTGCAGTGGGAATATATTTTTGACATTATATCTTCAACACAGTCAACCAGTTATGCAAAATGCACAGTGAGCCTAGCAAACATAACCGGTCACTTCACGGTGAGGTTTACAATGGTCAAATTATTTCTCTTGCTTGTTCAATCCTATCCTTTATATGTTCTTACTATGTACCTTTCTATTCTCCAAATTTGTTGAGCAAATTTATCAGAGAATCAGCAGAGTAATATGAATACTGGAGCACAGCGTGAAATTTTAGCAAGCAGCACTAATGTCTCAGCAAACATTTCAGCGGATGAGTGGCGGCGGATGTTGTTTACATGACCTCCTTATTGCATCCAAAATGGAATTCTTTCAAAGCAAGATTCTTGTTTTTCACCAAAATTTAGCAGAATTCAGAATAATCGGACGTCGAATGTTGCAAAAGTGACATCAATTTAGTTTGAAAGCTACAATTCCAGCCTATAGCAAAATCCAGCTTTGCAGTAATGGCTGAGCGGGACTCGGGAATAAAATGACTCAAAGCTCTCGCACATTTGAAATTTCAAGTGATTATTTCATTTCACTTGAATATGATTTGAACCAGTTTGTATTTCCTGAGCAATAGTTCTATCGTATTTAAAGTCCTGCTGTCGTGCAATGTTACACAGTAAATGGGATGCTGAACATTATAGCAATGGACTTGCACTGCATTGTCAACAGAATGCTGTTCAATGTAAGACTGATTTTGTATTGTATATACAAGGTAAAGCTTTCATCAGTTGCTGCTGTGTGTTCTGAGCTCAGCCCTCAATGGGATAAGCCTGCAGCAAAGTATAGATGCCAGAGGCTGGAAAGCCACACACACATATGATGTCTACAGAAATGTTACATAACGCAACAAAACTGAACCCTTCATTTCTGGCCACATGTATTAAGCTGCCTTTAAGTGGCGTGTGTATTGCCATTGGCGGCAGCTGAATCTATCACAGGATACAGTGATAAAGTTTATTTTATCCCCTTACTACACAACAGAGCTGCATTGGCATCAGTGATGCAAGCTTTAAGCGGGTACGAATTCCTGACAAAGGATTCGCAACCAAAACGCTAACCCATCCAATGATCAGGAATGATTTGTGGTCAATTCGATTGCTCACATTAAATCCATCCACAAATTAAATTGACTGCAATTTCCATTTACTACCATTTGTTCCACTCTGTCGAGTGAGCCAAAATAGGTGTCTCCGCAAAATTGTTTCCTGTGAAAACACCTGCAAAACTGGGACTGAAACATGTTTTATATTCTACCTGCCCATTTTCTAGACTTTTTCTTTCTAAATGCTGTTGAGCGGTTTCACCATTTTCTGGTTTTCCTTCTAATAAAACCAATATCAGAAAGGCTATTTCCCAGAAAGTAGTTTGAATTCTACTCCACCACATGAAATACTTGTACATACTTACGTTTTAACAGAAATTGCCTCTTTCCTGCCCCTTCCACATCTCCCATGTATACTGTCCGTGCAGCAGAAAACAAATACAAAATTTGGTTTCTAAAATGATATTTTAAGGCCAAAATGTAATTCCAAGCTGCAAGATGTATATTAATACTGCATTCAGTAATCTACAGCAGCTGTGACAAGCTCTATACTTGACAAATTAACTAGCTGCTGTGGCGTGAATCCACATTTTTATTTGATTAAAAATAGATTTATTCACTGAAATGCACTGAGTAGCCTGCTAAAGCTGTCCTGGAATAGGTTGCATCAAGAGTTTGACCAATGTGAACTGGCATTTTTCTCAGCAATCTGCTTTTGGATTATGCCACTGTGTTTTGCATTCCATTGGAATTTATGCACTTGCACAATTGCGCACAGCAGTTGTCCCACCAACAGTCGTAGATTGAGTGATCAAATGATTATTTTTTAAGGGATTATTACCCCCATAAAAGGGATCCACCAAGTGACTAAGACCAAGGTTCCTACTTACTTCTGGATAAACAGACTCGTGGAGTAAGGAAACTTGCCCAACATTTCGCTCAGCCGAGAATCGATCCATCATAGAAATAACAGTGTAAAAGGAGGCCATTTAGCTCCTGGAGACTGAGGTGGTGGCAGCTCATCAATAGCCGTTGCCATTCTCGGTGGAGTTTTGTGGTGCACGTCACCAAAGCGAAATTAATTAAATATAACTTCTTCCAGAAGGATCAGCTCAGAATAAACTGAAGAGATGTAAAGCATAAATAATTTATAGTTTGAACATCTGCTGATGAAAATATTTATTCTCCTTCAGACATTTCTATTAGCTTGAAAAAGTTTTTGCGCTGAGCTACCATTCCCTGTGCCTATGAATTTGCTCTCTAGTTGTTTTAACTAATTCAGGCGTCCACAATTGTCTGTAATACTGAAGGTTGTGATCAGTAAGGAACTTTTGTATCGTCATTGTTGCTTGGCGGACAAATTGGCAAGTTAAGGTTCTCAGGGAACATTTAATGTCTTTGGAGGGTCTAAACCCTGTCAGAAGCTTTTAATTAACTGGAGATAGAGTGTGAATAGCCATGGCCTCTTCAGCAGAAATAATTTTCCCCAACCCATCAAAAGGAAGTGATCTGAGAGATGGGATGAAGCTTGCAAGCAACTTACTGCTGGGCTCTGGTTTGAGGCATGATTCCATTTAGTGCACTCGCCAAAGATCACACTGACGAAGGGTTTTGAATGTCAATTAAGACTTTCAGGAATAAATGTAGTAAAATGATGTTCAAAAATAAATCAGGTGGTTGTTTTTTGTTGGAATTTGGAATGATGAATGCATTTCATTCCACGTTTATTGAATGCTTCTGCATTAAACATTTGAATATGATTCTAAACAGATCATAACTGGTTAATAAACATGCTGACATCTACTCCCTTGTGCAGAAACTGCCAGGATATCTAACCTGACTGATACCAATAGCTTGCTTTCGTATCCATGTCCCTCGTTAACCAAGGATTTGGATTGATGATTATCTGAAGAGTTATATAACTTTGAAAGTGACTTTTGAGCAAGTCAGTTAATTCAATAAGGTAAAGCGTGGAGTAGATGTATTGATTTGTGCAGTACCAAAGAAAACCAGTTTGTTCATAAATATTCACACTGCATCGATGTTAGAATCTGATTAAAGAATCTCAGGCTTTGTTTGGCTGCCAATACCTGGCAGTGCTGACATTCAATTGGCTGCCATGACTAGATGTTGAATAAAGATGTTTCCTTATGCTTGACTGGCTTGATAGGATATAAAAAGCCCTTTCCTTTTCATTCTTTGATCAGTCTTTTTGGCAAGATAAGCATTTGCTTCTATTCTCCCAGACAGATATGAGCGCATTGATCACAGGGGAACCCAGGCAACTGTCACCATCTTGACATGTTAGTGTCTGCCTTGTTCTTTATTTGTGAGGCAAAAATGTTCACTCTGTCTATAAATTCATTCCTGTTTGAAATACTTGATGTTGTATTAAGTGCCTGATGAAATGAGAGTATTCTATCACTGAGGTCTCCATTCCAACAAAAGCAACTTCGATTTATATAGCGCCCTTCACGTCGAACGGAGTCTCAGAGCGCTTCACAATAACGGATCTCGGGGGTGAGCCAGGGGCAGGGATAGAAAGGTGACCAAAGGCGCGGTCGAAGAGAAAGGTCTTTAGCCAAAACCTGAAATTGGGAAGAGGGGGGCGATGCAAAGGGAGTGAGGAAGGGAGTTCCAGAGCCTTAGGGTGTAGTGGCTAAAGGCATCGGCTGCCGATGATGGAGCCGAGGATTCGGGAGACGAGGAGGCATTCCTTGCCTAATTAATGCAAAATTGAATGAATCTGTTTTTTTTCTTGGAAAAGTAATCCCCTGAACTCCGTCCATTCCTTTACGAATCACATTTGCACTTTTCTAGGCTGTGACACTTGATACAGCAACCAAATGTATTCACCACCCAAATAATTGTCTATCCTTTGACTACTGTTACTGTGACACAGCATTAAAGAAACTGAAGTTCAGAAAACTTAACAACTGAAAGTGACAAGTGTTGGGATTTCTGATCCCGAGAGTTCAAACGATGACCCAACAATCCTTGATATATGTCTTTTCTAATGATATTAATGGGAGTTGCAGAGAAACGTAAACATAGTACCTTCCTTATCTTAGTACAAATCAAGAGAAGAACAGTCTGTTTATGTTAACCTCCTTAGCTGACATTCTTCCTGGCTGGTACCAAGATTTGTGGTCCCATCATTCGTCCCTTTCTTTGTCCTGTCCAACCTGGGACAGGAGGGAGTCTTGTTTACATTGCTCTGTTGTCCCTACAAGAGTTGTTTGTTTACACTTGAAGACATTAGACACGCATTCCATTCTCCCAATCCTAGCTTCAAAGCTTTTCCTCATGTCCAGATGGCCCTTACCTCATACTCCCCAAATCAACATATGCCCATATGTTTTAACCATACCCATAAGTTTCCAACACAACGAAAGAGAAGAAGAAAGAGGATATGGGCACTAAACTATGATGTTCTAAGTTGAAGTGTTGTATCTCCAGTCTGACCACTATATTTCACTGATAAGGTGTGCCTGTATCCTTTAAGAATTCCAATCAACCTTCAAGTAGGTTATCATTGTTGCACTGGACACAATCTGGGACACCTAGGAAGGAGTCCTAAACGAACTTGTGTCATGAAATACTATGCGCCATTGGCTGCTGCATTTCGCCCACAAAATATACAGTCAATTCAATTCACAGCATGTTCTATGATGCTTTTGCAGATGTCTCAACGATGCAATAAGGCGCTATATCAAATGCAAAGATTATTATTATTAAATTGAGCACTAGAAGTGAACACAGGGTAGTCATGAGTGAATGAGAATTAGATACATGTACACTGATTTATCTATTTACCCCATAAAGGAGTACCACAAACACAATGATATCCGAATCATATGTTGCAACAACAACAAACAACAAAACAAAATGACATTTATAGAACACCTTTCACGTCGGGAGGATATCCAAGGCGCTGGAACAACTATTGCTCTGAGACACGCCCGGTGTAGAGGGCGCAATATAAATGCAAGATGTTGTTGTTGTTCTTTGCCTACTCAGTTCTTGAGACAGTCCTGCTCCTGTGTTACTCAACCTAGGATTAGATACCAAATAATGGTAATGTATTGTACATTGTAGTTCATTGTGTGCGAGTGCTGAATTAGTTCCTGACCTCTCTGTGTGCCTTGCATTGTGTCCATTTGGTGATTCACTCCGAACCTAGGGGATTCCCCTTCCCTGATATTAATTCGATCTTTTGTAACATGCATCACCTTTCCAGGCTTTCACCTCACAGAAATGTCAGCACAGAAGGAGGCCATCAGTCCATTGTGCCTGTGCTGTGAAAACTCCCTGCTGGAGCTATCTATTCCAATTGCGTCCAACCTTCTTTTCCTTTGGCATTTTATATACTCGTTTGAGTGCTTATCTCATGCTCTTTCCTTGCCTGGATTCTATTGTTTGTTTTTATTTATTTTTCTTGGTGAGGATATTGTCTTTCAGATTCCATGAATGCGTGTATTATACTGTAAAAATCTGCTTGCATTTTTCATTTGAAATGCTGTAATTGATCAAGAAATCTAAACAGAAGCTAGATAGCCAAGAACCTGTGCTAAATAATGTTCGTGTTCCAGGGCGCCAGGTCCCCACTGACGTCATATCCTGTGCATTGCACCCGTATCTTCTATGTTCAGGACTACGTTATAGCAGGGTATTTGCTGTATTTACATTTTCAATTAAGTGTACACAGTCATTCTTAGATTATCATTATTGATTATAATTCATCATTAATCTTTTTTAGATTTTGTTCCAGTTCTGTAAGATGTAGACTGACTGGTAGGCAAAAAGAGAAGGCAGTTTCTCTATCCCATTACCCAGGCTGACAATCCTCCAAATAAAATTGCTCCCTTACTTTCTGCCTGTTTTGTGGGATGTTGCTATGTGCAAATTGGCTGCTGTGTTCACATACAACATTTATCATAAAATGCTTTGAGACATCTCTCTGATGTGAATGGTGCTGTATCAAATATAATGATTATTATTATTATCCCTAGCCTATTCATACAATTTCCTATGATTCCTTCAGTGTATCTGTCTTTGAATCTCATAACCCAGAAATAGCATATTCAAGTGTGATAATTATAAAATGAATGTGAATTAGTATCTTTAGAATATGAAGGGCACAGAAACCACATTAACCACATTAAATATAATAATAAATAATAAATATACAAATAAATGCCAGGAAAGGAGTGATTTAGCTATCATTCCAACTTTCAGTTAACTACATTGAATCAAAACCTCATCCTTATTTTTAAAGAATTGAAATTGGCATTTAACATTTTGTTCAGTAAATAACTGCATTCCAGCTCCGTTTCAAAGTATGGACAGCAAAAGAGAAGAAATGCAAAGAGGATAATCAGCACATGGAACACACTAACCAGTACAGATGTTTGATCAAGAGAAAAAGTGTTTCCAGGAGGTAGAGAATTTCTTGTTAATCCAATGGTCTCTGAACATCTGTCTATATTTGGTGGGGGGGGGGGGGGGGGTTTGGTTAGCTGTGTGTCTGACACATGTGGAAGCTCATCACCATGCTTAAGAGTAACCAAACCAAACTGAGTATTCTATTCATCCCACGTGCACATAGAAATCCCAGATAGATTGTTGGAATGGAAAGCACATACTCTCCTAGAGGAACACATCCTGCTTACCCAATTCTGGAAAGTTGATGACAAATCGGTAGTTTACCTTCAAGTCTTTAGAGCATTGTATACACAGCATCGGCAGGTATCTTGCTGAAATGTATGTTACAATGGCACATTATCTCACTGCCAGGGCAATGCTGGTAAAGGAGCTGCATTGTGAGAGGTGCTATACTTCAGGTGAAACATTAAACCAAGATCTTGCATATCTGGGTAGTTCGATGCTAAAGAATCTGTGACATTTTTGAAAATCTTCATCAAGTACTCTGGCCAACTATTGCCTAAATTGGTATTCATGTTATTGCTGTTTACAGGATATGCTGTGTTTTAAATTGTCTGCTATGTTTTCACGTAAGTAATAGGCCTTGTCTAAGCTATAAGACAATTGAGTCTTACAATGAAAGATCACGTAGAATATTGGAAAAGCCTTAAATTCATTCTTAATTTGGAAGCTGCAGCTTTGTAAAAACTGTGGACTGTGGAAATTAAGACAGAATCTTTCACTATTCTGCACAATGTTAAATGTTTCCCACTACAGCAACTCCCTCCTTGTCAGCCTCCCCAATTCTTCCCTCCACAAGTTGCAGATCATCCAAAAACTCTGCAGCTCATGTCCTCTCCTGCACCAGGCTCCGTGACCCCATCACACCCACCCTCGCCTGGCTCCACTGATCCCCCATCCTTTCAGAGTATAGAATTTAAGATTCTTGTCCTCACTTTTAAAGCCCTCCACGGCCTTGTCCCCTCCTACCTCTCTGACCTGCTGACAGCCTATCAACCTGTCCGCTCCCTCAGTTCAGCAGGCTCCGGGTGAATCCATTTGCCTCACTCCCACCCTTCAAGGGCCATCTCAACATCCTCCTTTTCAACTGTGCCTTCAGCTGTCCCTTACCTCCCTGCCTTCACCCATCCCAACCCTACCCACCATCTCCACCCTCCCCCATGCTGAGGTCCTGACCCCTGACTGTTCAAAGCCTTGGGCTTCCTCCCGATGTGAAAGGCGCTCTACAAATCTAATTTTGTTGTTGTTAAGACCAAATGAAGAATTGTTGTATTTTTGCACCTATAGTAACTATTACTTATCTGTAAAGGGTTTAGAGACATTTTCAAGTTATAGGTGCTGTATCAAGTGCAACAATTATTTTTAAAATAATTACACCTTGTGCATTTATTCATGAGCCATGTATGGTGAGAGCAAGGCTGTTCTGAAGTTGGAGTTTAAATTTGTTGTTGAGGAAGAAATGAATAAAGCTCTGCCTCACATCAAATATGAAATATGCCTGACCTAGTTATGATTTATGTTGACATTATTACAGAAACCAATTCCATTTCCAACACATATTCCTCACTCTGATGAACACAAATCACCTTTTTATGAAGGGGTATAAATTAAACAAGGTTTGTACATTAAAACATGTGATCAGTAGAGTCAAAGTAAAGCTTTCTCAATCTTAATAAGGAAACTAAATGAATCATGAATATTTTCTTCAACAGTATGAAACCTATAAGGTAAACGATGCTCTTTTCAATTTGACAAGAGTCAGTAGTGTCTTAATTATTCTAACAATAATTGAACTGTCTTCAAGTATTTCATACATGACATTACCAGCATTATTAAACTGCATGACAACATAATTGTGCAGTTCATTGCTATAATGTTGACACTCAGTTCAGCTTTCATTTGAAATACAATGCTAATCTCAGAAGCTAAGGAAAAAAATACAGCAGTTTCATTTGAAATAGTGCTTTGCATTGTACAAAGAGAGAATAGTATTTACTTAACTAATCTCATATTTTGTTATATAAAACATTTTTAAATGATCAGAAAGGATGGACATTTTGCCAGACAGAATTAGGATTGATATTGTTGCTTTCTGACTGCTCACATCTCCGACAAATGAACCATAATTTATAGTTAGACTAAAGGCAATATAAAGCCACATGCATTGCCATGTGACATCACACTCACATTTTAGTCCACAAGACACTGAAACATGCTGGAAAAGCTTGGGTTTTGGACACTGGAATTCACTTGAAGTTTTTATACAACTGATTGCAACAAAGCACATAATTGCTGCTGTACATTCTTCTCTCAGGTGTTAAAAGAAATGGCTTTGTTAATACATCGGAGAAGAAGGTAATAACATGGGCATCAGTAGACATCTATGTTTTTCAAGGGAAAGCTATAAAAATGGATAGTGCATTTTTAAAAATGAAGTAAATCAACAACGGGAGCAAAGAATAGAGTTAGTGCTGTATAGAAAGCAGCTTCCGTGAGTGTATATATATTTTTTAACATCAAAATGTTCAAAATATGTGTTGTTAGTGAAAGAGTAGCCAGTCCCCTCAGTATTTAAATGCACTATGAATATTGTGAACCTAACATTGGCTCAGTCCAGTAAAGAGTGTATGTTCAGGAAAACCAATTGAGAGCCATTCACAGAGTTGCGCTCTTTTATTTTTATGTTTCCAAAAGCGTGAATAATTTATTTGACATACCATGAACAAGGGTGCTACGAGGTAAATGTGAACTATAACTTCATTGGTTAGTCTGGATGTCTTTCCATAAGAAAACCCATGATGTACATCTCGAGCTGTACTCTTGGGTTGGGAGCAACCCATTGTGTAGCTGTCCTGTGCAATAACGCCGTTCAGCTCTTCACCCTTGTCATGCTGTTGGCCTAGAACATTTTTCTAAAGCTGAATTATTACGTAAAATAAGTTTCCGTTTGTATTATCTTTAGAAATATTAATGTAACAAAAAGATAAATATTTTGGTTGTTTCTTTTTTCTTATATGGCAATGAATGCGAACCGATGGCAGGCATGCGGAAAATAGTAACTGGTTTGTCTGAATCAGACATTAATACTTAAAAACCATAGCGCAAGGCAAGTATTTTTATCGCTTTGTGGATGATGCTCTAATTCTTACAATGTGGAGATTTGCAGACTATTTTATTTAGATTATACAATCTTCCTGCAAAAGCTGGTCTAGGAGATTACACAAAAATGTGGAGACCATTAATCCTGATGACAGTGACCATTTAGAACGTAAACTGTGCCTGGCATTTCAAAATGTCTCACCTCCCTTCTTAATCATATTATCCCAGATAGAGTCTTGGAAATTACAGTTTTGGTGGAGGCAATTCAGCCCATACAGGATACTGATACAGGAGCCCGAACTGCTACCAGTTCATGCAGAATATAGATGCGATAATAGAAATGTGTGAAATGACAGCATCTGCATCAAATCATTTGTTACCTAGAATCATAGAATCATAGAAATTTGTAGCACAGAAGGAGGCCATTTGGCCCATCAAGTGTGTAACTGGCTCTCAGATTCAAGCCTACTGCCTTATATACCTCTCTACTCTTGAAATCCACAATGGCTTCTGCCTCTACAACCTTACTTGGTAGTGTATTCCATATCCCAACAACTCTGAGTGAAGCTAAATAATTTCCTTTCATTCTTCTTCTGATTAGCGTATACCCTTGTTACTGATTTCCCTACCAGTGGAATATTCAACTCCCCATTACCCATTTGGATCCTATATCAGCAGAAGCCTTGCATTTAATTTTTATGCCCATTTAAAATGATTAAAAATACAGTTGCACTACTTCCAATGTGAAACATCTGTCATTTGCAGTGCCATAAATAAAGAAATTGGAATTAAGTAGAATAATTTAGAACCATCCAATCTGCAATAATTGAACAGTTCAATTTGTATTTTAGTAATGATTTTGGAAAATAGAACACAGGAAAGAAGCCAAATTGAAACGTAGTTTTTCTATTATGCTGCTGTCTCCTTCAATCTAGCACTCAACCAATAATTAATTACAGCTTGCAATTATTCAAATGTGCTCATTAAAACATTGCACCTCTATCACTTGTAATTATCAGGAAGGATAGCGACACAGGAGTATGGCATTGTATTAGTTTTCATTGATATCATAAGAAAAATGATCAAAAAAACAATGCAGCTCGATTTGTATTCTACTTTATGAAAATGCCTATATATGTTTACTGAAGTTCATAAATCAATAGGTACAAAATTTTGTTCACTAAAGTGTAATTTTCTAATGCCTTTAGGTTCCAATTGTAAACTGTTTTAATGTCTACTATAATACTTTGACAAGCTGAACTTACACTAGCTCACAGAGAGCCCTGTCTCTGTGGGTTTCATTAATTCCTAGTTGATGCTGTGCTTTACATGGTGATTTGTGACAAATTGCTGCATGGATCTGTTATGTAATGTGACATTGCAAAGCATTTCACGCTGATGCCCAGTTGCCAAGACCAACTCCCAAAAGGTGTTTTTTTTTACAGGACAGTCATTTATTTGCATCTCTGCAGTATAATTGTAGGCGGTGCAAATTGATTCAACTCCAACTAAAAAATGGACCTTGAAAAGTTCTTGGCCAGTCAGTCCATATTAATATTTATTGTGAGTCAGTTGCATGACCAACCGTTTAGCATTTTGAATAAAATGTTCTCCTTAAGCCCGAGTAAGAACCATTGGAAAAAGGAAATATTATTCCAATTTCCAGCTCCAAATTTCTCAACTGCTGGAAGCAATGTCAAATGAATAATAGTAATACAATAATAAACCTTGAATACGATATAGTATCTTATCAAGTCATCTCAAAATGCTTCCTAGGATTTACTATAAACTATAGTGACATCCGCAGTGTGAATGTGGCAAGTGATATGCAAACAGCAATGTCCCACAAAAAAGCCATGAAGCGAATGACCAATTTTATCTGTAAGAATGTTTGCAGGATCTGGGAAGAAACTTCCTTCCATAATAATAATACTCCTTGCATTCAATATAGTCAAAGTCGTTTGCAGAAATAGAAATTAAGAATTAACTTATTACAGTATTTGCAATGTGCAACTTAATGCTGATGATGTCTCATGATTTTTCATCAAAAATAGTCGTGACATTAACCATCATTTTTGCAGATCTATACATTTAACATTATTGTGCCATATAATCATGTACTACAAGTAAAATTGGCAGCTCAAGAGGTCTGAAAAGCATAGAATTAATTCAGTTGCTAATTGAATTCAGGAACCATTAAATCAACTGAACCTTTGGATTCTCCACATCATTATTTGAGTTATTTTTCCTTCTCTCCATTATTATTCAAAGACCCCTTTCCTTTCCATTTCTCTCTTTTTGTCTCTGTTTTTAAACATTGAAGCATTTTATTATCACTTTTGTTCATTTGCTCTTGAGTCCTTTATCAAGCAAATTGCACCAAAAATCCACTGTTTTACTTTAGATTTGTTTTAAATAGGTAGAAAATCTACAGCAGAGTGGAATACTCACATTCCATTGTTCAACCTGTAGTTATGACTCACAGATGTACAGAAGAGCAGTTTCTGTCAACAAGGATCAGTGTTTTGATGCTTTTACTTACGATGTGAATAATCACATTTTTTTCCCTTGACTGCAACAAATTCTATCAACCTGTAAATGCAGTATTTTCTGGAATGTATGGGGGTGATTTTCCTATTGTTGGTTAATTTCCTGAGCATGACTGTGTAAGTGTGTGGGTGGGGGGTGGGGGGTGGGGGAGGCGGGGAGACGCACAGCTGTAAGGTTGATTACATCTTTTAATAATAATCCTGGCATTTGACATATCGTCTTCTCACAACTTCTAGACGTCTCAAAGCGCTTCACAGAATATATTTAAAAGTGAATTGACTGTAAGATTTGTGGATGAAACGCGGCAGCCACAAAGAGTCATGGATTGAGTGACCAATTTTTTTTAAGGAATTAATACACTGGAAAAGCGATCCACCAATTCACTTATCCTACTTATTCTCTGGTGGTCAGTAAATTTTAAGACCTTGGAAGTCTGAGCTTAAACTCTTTCTAGTTCCAAGCCACTGAATAATGGAAAAATCCTTTGGATATTTCAGAATGTATTGAACTCAACAATGATTGCAGAATGACTTCACTTTACAGAGGTCATTTTAAGTTTGAAAATATACAGTTTCTCACTTTAATTGCTGCAATAAATCAATTAAAAATAGAAGTGGATGTGAGTGTTTACACCAAAGAACATTGACTGATTCACAATATTCCTGCCTTAAGCTTCACAAAAAGGAAATCCTCCTCTATTTTGGACTTTTGTATTTAAAAGCTGTTGGAGCCCTCAATGGGTCATGAACTTCGAAAGATTAAAAATTCATAAATGAATCCAGTAGATTGCTTGCTAGAAAATACGTGTAATTACATTAATGGCAGCTGTATAAAATAATCCATGTGTCCCTTTCATATATTTAATCTTTGGAAACATCTGATTTGTGTTAAATGAGCAAAGTTGGATAATTTACTATTTCATTTGATGTTTGGACTGATTATAAATTAATAAGATTCACAGCTGAAAAATACGCTGTGCAGGTCATTCTCGTGGGATCTTTTCAAGGGAAGTCTACAGTGGTTTATACCATAAAAGCAACAACAAGCAGCTGCTCTCAAAATATGGAACTCACTTCAAGAAAATGGCGTAACCTTTATGATTGCTAATAATAACATAAAAGCGGAATGATAATCCACAACATATTGTACATCAGTCTTTTTTGGGTCATGCCCAGACTTGCAGAATTGTTTCAAACACTGCAGATTGGTAAACATGACTTTATTTACATACTAATCTATGATTTATCGCTCAGACACTTGATTTGTGTTGACGTGAATTGTCAGTGGATTCAGATACCCAGATAATCACGCTCGCAGAGTTGTTTGTGTGAATTGCAAAAGTTTTATGGCAGTATTAATTTGTACAGAAAGGCAGTTACCAATCTGGAGACCAGAATAAATAGTTCCAACAGTCTCTTCTTCTTTAAGCAGTACCCTTTCATCATCTTGTAAAAGTGCTATATCAAATGCAAGGCTGATTATTATTAGATTATATCTTCCTTCCTGGGTCAAGTCTAACTTTAGAATAATTAGTGCCCGATATTTATATACTGGAACTATAATAATAATAAGCCTTGCATTCATATAGTGCATGTCTTTGAGATGTCTCAAAGCCCTTCACCGAATATACTGCAAAGTGAATTGACTGTATATTTTGTGGGCGAAACATGACAGCGCTCAACAGTGACCTACAAACAGTTATGGTTTGAGTAAAAGATGTATTATTACTCCCAGAAAAGTGATCCACCAATCGACTAACAGGGTTTCTACTTATGGCTAGCCAAACAGAATTGTGCAGAGTAAGCACACTTGCCCAATGTTTGACCCTGCTGGGAATTAAACTCAGATCTCTTGCTTGCAAGGCGAATCCTCCAAACACTGAGCTACAGGACTCCACATTTCATTTGAACACACATAAACAAATTTTTGCACCTGTGTTCCACTCTCTGTCCTCAAATCTGCCAGAAACCATTGTGATTGTAGTCAACCATTATCTAATAGTGGTACATCTTTTACGGCATATTACCTTAAATGTGTTTGCTTACTACATCCCTGATTTGCTCCTGCTTCACAAAGTCATCTATTCATCAATTGATCCCTTACTGTACTTCATCTAGAAAGGCCATCTGGTTACATGCCCCCTTTCTACCCCTGCAACAGACATAGTCCAGAATGTTTAAATAATGAGAAGACACACACGGACATTACTTAATTATGAGGACGCTGATATTCCAATTTCGCAATAGCAAAGGTTCGCAGAAATCATCAGCAAAATTCACTTAAAGGCACGGCAGCACAAATGATCAATAGTTGTCAGTTACAACCACAATGTATAGTCGTGCATATCATAGTGCTCAACTTCATTGAGTTTCATCGGTCTGCAATATTAACGTGTACTGTACTTACACATTCACATTTCATGCTGGCAAAGCTTAGCAATAGCATATTCCTATAATACAACACAGCAATAAAATTACATTTATAGAGTGCCTTTCATGTCATGAGGATTAAGCGCCTTGGGACGTCCTCATATTCCAGAATAAGTAAGATTGCATCATTCTTTTGTCAAGAGTAACTCGTAATGCTTCACATGCATGTTGCGTTAATAATCTACCTGGGAACCCTTAGGTCAATCAGTTCATATTTCATTTCTTATGGCACAAGACTCTCAAATAATTTGCCAATAATTCCTTTTTTTGGGACATATGATATTCAAATAAGTTTTCTAAAAAATCATTAATATTACTATATAAATGTAATTTCCCTTCTATCAACGACACTAGTTTCATTATATGTAACGTGTCGGGGGGAAAATTAAATGACATTTGTCGTGACTAGAGATTATGTGCTGTGTTAATGGTGGCCCATCCTGTACTTAAATCAGGAGAATTGAGATATGTTCACTCATTCGGTACTTTTAATTTAAAAAAATGCTAAATAGATCACTGTTGGGATCTTAGGAACATAGGAACAGGAGTAGGCCATTCAACCCTTCGATTAATTAGATCATGACTGATCTGTACTTCAACTAATGCTTTCAATTCAAATTTCTTTTCTACACATATCCGTTAATTTACCAATAATCTATCAACCTCACTCTTGAAGGTGTGGATGGATCCAGCATCCACAGCCATTTGGGGGAGAAAATGTCAGATTTCTTTGAGTGAAGAAATGCTTCCTGATTTCACTCTTAAAGGGCCTGGTTCTAATTTTAAGAACTATGCCTGTGAGTTAGAATTTACTAAAAGTGTCCTATAAAAAGAATATAATGCACAGAACATATGAGGGGAACTCAGTGACCTGTGAGGAGGGGCTATTGGGCAGCCAGATATATTTAGCCTATAAAATACAATGTCATTATACCTTTCTGTGAAGTGCTTTGTAGACATATGCTTGAATATCAAATGCAATTATTAATTAATATTCTTCTAATTAAAACCCTGCTCCCCATTTTCGAATTCAGAGTTTTTTATGATCACAACTCAAGAAAATGCTCATAGAATGTATTTTATACAAAAACACTGGTTTCAAGAGAGGTTTGAACTCATTCTTGTTTGTATAATCCAAACTGATTGCTTTCAAAAGTAGCTTGTAATGAGTTATATTGGCGTACAGGGTTTCATCACAGGCTCTTTAACCTGCAGAGAACGAGTTAACTGTGAAAATTGGCAAATATATTCCAATGTTCAATCCAATTTTTCCATCATTTTGAACGAGGATGTGCGAATTAAATGCATTTACAAAAGTAGTTGATGTGCTCATTGTAATTATTCTCTGAGGTTATTTCATTACTCACTCCAGTGCTGATCAGTGATGCTAGCAGATGTTGTTTACAATTTGAAACTACAGGTCTGGTGAGGTTGATTTAAAACAATTACATTTGCTTTATGTAAAAAATAATTGTTGGCTGGGACTATATAAAATAACAGTTTCACATTCTTCACCCAACATCGTAAACAACAAGCATGCGGTGCAAGAGGTTTATAATCCCCTTAAACTCAGCATAAGATCTTTTACATTTTTTTTACCTCTTCTATCCCATAACATCTCGACTGAATGCAACATTGTTCTTTCTTGCATTTATATTCTATTTTTTAATTTCCCACTGAAGGATTGTGGTGAACTCAAGGCAGGACTAAAGGACACTGATTCGCACGCACTGCTTTGCATCTTCCATAATTCAAATCATATAATTTCAAGCACATTGTGGAACTCTTGGCTTCTTTGCAGAATAACTACAGCACATTGTTTTGATCTTAAGAATGCTCTTATTAAACAGCAGGTCAACATTGACTGTTCATAAACATCCTTGCTGAAGGATTGAAAAATTGTGCTAAGTGTAGCTGGAGCTGATTACCTGATAGATAGACACTGTGAGATGTCTGTTTGCAGACTGCGTGATGTGACATGAACTCTAATCTGAGAAAGCAAAAGGAAAATTCAGATTATGTATCATTCATGCTTCTAGTTTAATGTTGTATGAGGAGTTTACTGCATTATCTCTAGCATAGCGAACCTCACTGAGAAATCTATCACGCTATTAATTTCAAATACCTTGAGCTGAGAGAAGGCTGACCCATCCAGTCACATTCACACAGGCAGCCAAAGTCAGGTTAGCTGTGTATACATACAAACTGAGCACTCCGCTAACACATGGGCGAGAATACAAGGACAGTTATTTATTAAGATTTGCCACAACCTTCACAAAGAAATCTACAGGAACTGTAAACCTGCGTGGGCAGTTGCTAGGATACAACAGGAATCTTGGAATGCAGATTTTTATGTTAAGCTAAATACCAATTTGTCATGGGTATGCTATTCGCACTTGTGGAGTCCTGTAGCTCAGTGGTTAGAGCACTCACCTTACAAGCGAGAGACCTTGATTCGATTCCAGGTAGGGCAAAACCTTGTGTAAGTTTCGTTACTCCACGACTAATAATAATCCTTTAAAAAAATTGGTCATTTAAATCCACGACTGTTTGTGGGACACTGCGGTGCGCAATTAATTGGCTACCACATTTCACCCACAACTACACAGTCAATTCACTTTACAGAATATTCTGTGAAGAGCTTTGAGACCTCCAGAAGATGTGAACAACGCTATATCAAAGGCAAGGATTATTATTAAGGTAACTCTTTCGACTCAAAATACCTTGATGTGCAAAGTTTAGCTCGTAAACTAGCTTCCTGTATATACAGTAATTATAAGATTCTTCCTTTAACAGTAGAGAGCACTTCATCATCCCTTGCCATTGAAATTAATGTATCATTAGCATCAGTTGGAGAATTCTTAATGCTGGATCCTGAGGATCCCTTTTAGTCAGTCTTTTGCTTCCTGAAAATGGATCGGAAGGAGAAGCATTAATTTGAAATGGCTGAGCTCTCATTAGAATTGAGCCTCCCTTCCTCATCTTAGCCTCATTTTAGACATTATCTTGCATATTACAGAACCCTAGTGATTCAAGTTTCATTTACAATAGCCCTCAGAGTTCCTTCACTGCAGCTCGGTCTAGGGATTAGTTGTGATGATTGTGGAAGCCCTCCATTATTTACATTACCAACAGATCCCCGCACCACCTGTTTAGTGCATACAGGGACACTCTGGCAACATGCCGTAATCCCACTTCCCTGTCCCTGCACAGCAAGAATTCACCATACAGGGACACTTTGGCAACATGCCATAACCCCACTTCCCTATGCCTGCACAGCAATTATCAGGACCATTATCAGGGCCAAACCTTGGGCATGTTTCCTTACTCCACACGCCTAATAATAATCCCTCAAAAAAAAACACAATAATAAAATTGGTCATTTTCAATCCACGATTGTGGGACACTGCTGTATGCAATTGGCAGCCACATTTTGCCCACAAATATACAGTCAATTGACTTTACAGTATACTCTGAGAAGCACTTTGAGACGTCTGGAAGACAGGAAAAGCGCAATATCATATGTAAGGATTATTATTATTATATGATTATTATTAAATAATCCAAGTGGATAAGAAATTTTGCTACCAACATATCATTTGTAGATATCAAAATGATATCAGATGGTGTTGATACCTTCTTTTCTCTAACTATTGTGTGAGACACCACCATGATTGCACCGAGCTGCTGTTTTATGGTGCCCTGAGCAGTACTATATGATTATTTGTGTGAGACCCATGCCTGAGTTTCTGCATTTGAGTGATACTGGAGTTTATTGCTTCAAGATTTAGTCTGAGTTTTACTCCGCATTTCGGAGGATGGAATTGTGGTGTAAGTGGACACCACTGTTTGCCTCATTCATCTCAGGCAAACAGCTACTAGTTGCATGATATTGGAACATCAGTGATTTCCATTTCTGGTTCCTAGCTCAGAGCAGTAGACACGGAAACTGTTTTTTCTATTTGGGGAGGATAATCATTTCATTCTGAGCCTTAAAACGAGGCAATAGGACAAATGGACGATAACTGTGAAAAATTTTAACCAATTCATATACAGTATATTGATACAGTATATTGTCTCCCCCCCAATTCAGAAATGCAAACGATAAGGATCTATAATTTTCTCCATGGTTTCTGAACAGAATAATAATTCTGTTATCGCCATTCTGTTTGGATATACATTTACTGGGGATGACGGTAGCAGTTTCTGTTGTATGGTTCAACTGAATTGCTCATTGACCCTATCTCTAGATGCTTTCAAAATTGCTTCAGTCAATCATGACCCCATTCACAAAGCTCTTGGGGATCAACTTTTTTTTCCAGCAGCTCAGCAATAGTCAGATTGTTCTTTTTTTCTACAATGAGAAGTGTGTTTGGAGAAAAATTGTAGAAAACTATTGTTTATAAGTTAAACGTACGCCACCACAGAATGTTGGACAAGTTTCCTTACTCCACACGCCTCTGTTGACCTAGCAGTAAATAAGAACCTGGTTGATAATTGATTGAAAAATAATTTTTCTGGGGATAATAATTCCTTCTAAACAAAATAATAATTTGGTCACTCAATCCATGACTGTTTTGCAATTGGCTGCCGTGTTTCATCCCCAGATACAGTCAATTCACTTTACAGTATATTCTGTGAAGCACTTTGAGACGGCTTGAAGACGTGATAAAGTACTGTATCAAAAGCAAGGATTATGGTTATTATTATAATATCCATAACATCGATAATAATAACATAGATAGTAATAAGAATAACAACATAGGAAATCAGGTACTAGAGGAGATCAGGAAATATGCAGAATTAAGTGGAAGTATTATACAAACATAATAATAAACTTGCATGTGATACTAATAATAATAATAATAATCCTTGCATTTCATATAGCGCTTTTCACATCTTATCAATGTCCCAAAGATATAGCGCCTTATCGTATTGTTTCACAGAATATACTGCAAAGTGCCTGCTAATCGAACCTGGGTCCTTTTGTTTGCGAAGCGAGTGATCTAACCGATACAGTTGGCCCAAAGTGCTTCATATAATATGCTGTAAAAACAGAGAACATATGAGTTCCATGTCCCAATGTGGGGCTTGAGCCTCTACACATTTGACTCGAGCTGAGCAGGGGCTGACACAATAGCAGCATTGTATCCCTCATACGTTGTAAATAACAACAACAAAATTACGTGTGTATCGCGCCTTTCATATTGGGAGGACGTCCCAAGGCACTGGACAGACAGTTTTCAGACCCAAACAGGTTTGGGGTGGGTGGAGGGAAAGGAGGAGATTTGGTTTTGAGGCGCATAATATCATAATCTCATACTTTGCAAAGGTATATGAGCTTTTTAAAATCTGTGTGTGGCTGGGGACATTGTTTAGTATACTGGGGTAGAAATTCCACCTGGTGTAGCTTTACTTTATTGTAGAATTTTAGAAACTCAGCAAATATTCATTCTAATTTTTTTCTGCAACATTTGTTTTAAAGAACTACAGAAAAGCAACTTCAAAGTTGTGTGAATTCAATAATTTGCCAAATTCTGGATCATCTAATATGGTAAATAAATACAGTAAATCGAGAGCCAGGTAGAATTTCTCCTCTAATGAATGGAATAAACACAGTTGCATTTCCCCTTTAACTGAATTTTATGTAGAGCTTTGAAATTCTCTTGGCAACTCCAGCAATCTCAGGGGAGTCGGGTTTTCTATGGATCAAGAGAAAATTGCATAGATGGACACCAATAGAATTACACAGAGTGATATGGCAAGGAAATAGTTGGGTCACAGATGAGTTGGGTCATTCAGCCAGTGTTTATACTTCACACTAGCCCCCTAATTTAGGATGCTCCTCATAATCTGTTACAAATCTCCATCCAATTGTAAATCATTATAAAACTAATTTTACTAGTAGGACAAGGTCTTGAATCGAGAATAAAACTATTCGGATTTGTGCGATATAAACTGTAACCGAACAACCACCATTCCATCAAAAATCGTACTAAGAATATACAGCTTTAAATCAAAAGTGTCCTTTTTTTTCTTTTAGCTGTGCACTGGGAACAATGACTGTAGATATTGGAATCCTCAAATAATCTATCTCAAAGGTTAAGTAAAGCATGAAGCAGTAAAGGATGGATTATGTGAAAGTAACTCTTCCCAGCCAATCTATTGCACATAGGCTGCCTGCTCAAAAGGGATCAAGTCACCTCTATCAAAGTCCACAAAACCTCAACAACAAGACTATTGAAATCTTATCAAAGTGCTGGGGAAAGAAGCGCCTGCAAGGCAATAATGCAATCAGGTTCATGCAGCCTTACACATGAGGTTTACTTGGTGTACACCCTTATAAAAATGTGAGTTATTTTCTTTCTAACATTGATTCACGTATTTATCCCAAGCTAAGTATTTATTTAAGCCTGAGGACTCTGTTTTTGATATCTGAAATTCGGGATCAAAATGCAAAGGTGTTGGACAAACAACAATGACAAAATTACATTTATAATGCACCTTTCGCGTCGAGAGGAGAAAGGAGGTGGAAGGGGAGGAGGGGGGATCAATCTATACCATTTACTCCCTTGACATAGTGGAAAGCTTTCAAATGCATCAAATGATTTGATGCCAGAAGCTGATTCTATCTCATGTCTGATCTTCAGCTGACCTGCAGCTCCTACCATTTTGCTGGGTAAAATAGTTCTTTAATTAAAGAAACTACTCCCATTAACAGGAGACAAATAGACTAATGATACAACACCATTTGTGCCACTTCAGTGTAACTTCTATATTGAGCCAAAGCAAGCTTTACAATGTAGCTGCGTTAGGCTATTCTCAATTTAGGGATGTGGTATGATGGTATGATGCAGCATCACATCACTTCGGCTTTGTATGTGTTGCCTGGTTCATTTCAGTGGCATTTTACCTCAGAAGATTGTGGGTTCAAGTCCCACGTCGGAGACTTTCAGCTGACAGGCTGATACTCCAGTGCCATGATGGGTAGTGGGTAAGTGAAGCATTGGTTGTGGTGCTGTCATTTGGATGAGATACAGAGGAGGAGGTTTTTTTATGCCTGTTCAGGTGGGCATTAAAGATCTCATGGCAATATTCAAAACAAGAAGAGAGTGTCTCCAATGTCCTGGCCAGCCAATCCCTCAAATAAGAATATTCATTTACGTTATGGCTGTTTGTGGGACACTGCTTTGGGCAAATTAGCCTAAAAATACAGATACTTCTTTCCAGTAAATAAAAAAAAATCCTTGCACTTGCATCTTAATCCTGTCGTGTGCTTTGAGACGTCCTCCTGACGTGAAAGGCTCTGTCGCAAATGTAAGGATTATTATTATTATTATAACGAAATAAATTTTTAATTGTAATCTACATATTGTAATTGTAATCTTGATAGTTGCGGCTTTGAGCCACTTTAATGTTTTAGCATCTTCATCTGCCTGGCCTGAGGCTAGACGAATGATGCCTATCTGATTCCAATAACCTATGTACTCAACAGGCAGGAGATGTCAGATACCTTTCCCCACTTCTTTTTTCTCCTCTTCCTGCTGGGAGATACCACAACCTCTATTTGGCACCCTCCCTGCTATCTCCCTCCCCGGCACCCTCCCTGCTATCTCCCTCCCCGGCACCCTCCCTGCTATCTCCCAGATCAATGACATAAAATCCTGTCCAATTGTTATGATGCTGAACGAATGACGTAATGCATTTAGATTTTATTGTGGGAGCCGATTAATGAAAGATGCTGTGTTTTGTGCTCACTGGCTCCATTGCTCCCATTTGATTAGCAAATCTTCCTGCTGTGATAGTTTCCAACCGAGCTGTGACTAGCGCAGGGCATCATTGGTTGTTGACGGTTAAACTCTGCGGAACTCAAAGAAAGAGCAGATTGATTCCGATTCTTCACGGAAGCCATACATTGGTTTTCCTCCCCCGATGCCTCTTTTCAAAATCTTTTGCATAATGAGAGTTGATTCCTAAGCCTGGAGGATACCCCTTAATGGATGTTCTTTGCTACGAGCTGTTGACACAAGTGTACTCAATGGTAACCTGCCAGTAACTATACCACCATCTCAACTTAGCTTCTGCTCATCTCTTCCCCACCAGAGACCCTTGATACATGTTTTGATCAACAGTTCATTCCAGTGCAACCGTGGTTGAGGTATGGCAGGATAATCGGATGGGACAGTTGGATGGGAAAGAATGCAATGGAGAGAAAAGGAGAATGAATAGAAAAATTAGTTCTTGATACGCAATAATTTTCCTTGTTTTATGTGCTTTTTAAAAAATTATCAACACATACGCAGTCTCATTTTTGCTGCCTCTTGTTTCTATGGCATCATTATTCCTGAACTGTGATGGCAGAATTCCAGGGATGTGCTGGTAAATTTGCACATTTACGATCTTTTGTAAGTAAGGAATGTACGTAAGTGATCTTGGGTCCAACTTCTCAGGGGAAATGGGAGATTGAAACGAAATAATTAGATTGGAACTCTTCATTTAGAAGAGTTTAGAGACCTAGATCATCTCAAGTCATATAAAAGATTAACACATCATGAACCACTTGATGCTTCCGTATTTGTAATGCATTTTACTTGGAATGTACATTTCTAAATGCATTTCAACAAGAAATTAATAAAGGTTGATTATAATTGTATGTATTGTCAAGGATAAACCAGCTGTACCATTATGTAGCAGCACAAAGAGGTATTGTGTCAGCTTCGTCGGGTCAGTAAGCTGTGGGTTCAAGGACTTTGTTGACACTTTGATCTTGCAGTTTAGGTTTAACACTACACTGCATTGTTGCATTGTTGTATTTCAGTGCTGTGGGCCTTTGAATGCGGCATTAAACCATGGTTCACCTACAATTTCACAGTCACTACAATTTACATAAACTTTGAGATATTACAAGGAGTCGCATCAAAAAATGCAAGAATTATATATTGTTATTTACTGCAGAGATATGGAAAGCAGAATAAATACCTAGACTAGAAGATTTGATATTCTATTTGTAACCAGAGAAATT
The DNA here is from genome assembly GCA_035084275.1 of Hydrolagus colliei. Classification (NCBI taxonomy): domain Eukaryota; kingdom Metazoa; phylum Chordata; class Chondrichthyes; order Chimaeriformes; family Chimaeridae; genus Hydrolagus; species Hydrolagus colliei. Next base: position 16,472,324 of record CM068746.1, on the reverse strand, counting down.
ATATCCCTTACTCTAGATATGGCATAGTTGACATCGCAATACTTGACAAGGCTCCAACTTCAACCACCGCTTTCATCATGCCCTAGCTCTTTTATGAAGAGCTTGGAACAAAACGATTGCAGAATTTTTATGTACCACCAAACCTTCTTGGGTACTGTAGGAGAACAGTCAGGCTACTCTGTTGTATTGTTGGGCAGTGGGGGTGCTTTGTGTAAGATGCAGGAAGCTAAAAAAAAACTACAAAGAGAATTGTGAAACAAAATATTAATTTCAGAAACTCAACATAAGATAAATGGATCCCTTGTCAGTGAACTGGCTTTGAGGAAGGCCCAAGAGGTACTTGGTAGAGATGAATATTTTTGGCCTGGATTTTAGTGTTGCTGGCTGCTTCAGAGAATAACATTTAAGTATTCATGAAGATGAATTAGAAGCCCTGCATTAGCATCCACAAACCACTGGATAATTTGAATGTATATCTACCTTAAGAGTATGGGTTAAATGCAGCAACCGTTATACTTACAGGGGCCAAATGCACTCCGCTCCCTTGCTGATTAGTCTGACGTGGGGAAAAGGGGGAGAAATAATACTCCTTGCATTTGATACGGCACTTTTCACATCTTTTATATAGACGTTTCAAAGCGCCTCACTAACTATACTGTAAAGTGAATTGACTGCACATATGTAGGTGAAACACAGGCAGGTATAGTGGGTTGAAAATGAGGTACATGATGTGATAATTATCGTTTCACATCCAGCATTTTTCCATTCCAATTTTCACTCTCCACACAATCTGCTAACATGAGTCATATTTTATTTTCTGGAGAATTAGTTAGAATGTTTTCTAAAAAAAAGAATAAGCACAATGATAAACATTGTGTGTTGATATTTCTGAATCTACACAACATGAAATGCTCATTTGCAAAAATGTTAAAGCAAATTATTCACCTAAAGATACATTTGACGAACTTCAGGCAGAGCTTTTGTTAACTGTCTCCCTGATAAAATTATTCATTTCATGGCTGTTTGTTTAACTTTACTGCGTTTAAATGGACTGCTGCGTTTTCCTACAAAATACTCATTGACTACACTTTAGAGTAAAATCTTATGAAACACTTTAAAGTGCGTCGCTGAAATGATAAGAGCTAAATCAAATGCGGAATATTATAATTATATAGAAAGAAGAAGTATCCTAAAATGAGCTTCCACGATTTACATTTATTAGATTGATGTACTGTACTGTTCAATGAGTTCACCATTTCCTATCAGTTTGCCTTGTGACTGACCTTCATCTTAATGAGGAAGAGGGGGTTAAACTTTTGCATCCTCACCTACTAAATGAGAACAGATAGAGGTGTTATAAATTAAAGAAGGTAATTGCATTTTCATAGTACCGTATCCTGTTCAAATATCTCACAGTGCTTCACAGCTAAGTACTGTTAATTGTAATAACTGTTTTTGCAGGCAAATGCAGTGGCTATTTGTGCCAGTGTGGTTCCTCAAACAGCATGGTTAACAAATTAATCTGGAGGATTGTTGGCCAGCATACAGAGAGAAAGTCTCTTCTCTTTCTGATTAGTGAATATTTAACATCCATCTGAAAAGGCGCGTGGAACCTCAGTTTATTTCATTTGAATGATGGGTCTCTGACAATGCAGCTCTCCACTTGAATATTGGCCAGTTGTGCGTTCAAGTTCCAACATAAAACTTGTTATCCCAGAGGTGCTAACAATTTACAGCGCGTGGTATATTGTCTCAGTAAATCCATCCCCACTTTATCTTTAATTCTTCTAGAGGCTTTGTGATGAAGTAGATCATTTGATTTCACATATGTCATCCATGTCCATGGCATGCGTTCTAAAGGTAAATCAAATATTCAAGTGCATGATTGTGTATACAGACATACATTCAAAGGAATGTGATTGATATTCTGCAGGAGACTGATAACATTTAATGTGGAGTATTGTATATTATGATATATACAAAGCATATACCAAGACAGTGACAGAATTAGACAAAAGAATAAATGATGATTCTGGGTTTTAGATCCACCAACTTCTCAACATACAATAATATAATCTTATTAGAGAAAAGAAGAATGGTGAAGGATATGATCCAGATTTTCAAAATAAGGATGAAAAGAAGTATGAGAATCACTGAAGTAAATGTAGCGAAATCTTTTGTGTAACACAAAGATAGAATCACAAAAGCTACTGATTATAAATTCAACAAGAGGAGTTTAGCATGAAGAATAACATGCTAGTGACTCGAATCACTATGAAATAGACTCTCATCTCAGATGTTAAATTATAACCTTTCAGAATTGAACTGGATCAATTTTGTGTTTCACAGGGAGTGGAGAGACGTGGATTTTGGTGAATAAAAACGGTGCAAATGCCATGAAATTGGACCTCCGTGACGCTGCTAACTGGATGAATTGAAAGGGCTTCTTTTATTCCTATGGTCTTATATTCTCAGGGTGAATACTGTAAACTGAAAGAATCCATCCTGCCCTTTGAAGTTGAGCCCTTCAAAATATCAGGATTATAGATATTGCAGAAAGAAAGCAAAAGTGCAGTCTTCGTACATAATAGGAAAACATTTTTGTGTCCCTCTGCTCACAAGCCCCTGTGCTTTTCAGAAGGTATCTGCCTGTTGAACCCTCTCAGGGAAATGGATACACATATATCCTGAGGGCATTATAACATCAGATTATTATAGCAGCACGGACTCTACATTGGCAAACCAGGATTGGAATGTCATAAGGAGCCCAAATATTGTCTTTCCTTAATTAAACACCTCCATAACAATAATAAGAATAACCATTCTGCATTAGACACAACTGCCTTTGAAACTGCTGCATATCCTACCATATCAATGAAAAATAAAGAATAAAGAATACGTGCCACATGGTAACTAGGGCAGAGAATGCTAAAGGGCATTTTTTTGCAGATGTCATTGCCGATCAGAATGAAGGCTAACTAACGTACATAGATGGTGCTTTAGCATTAGTCACTTCAGCGCACTATTGGGTTGATCGCGAAAAAAGGGAAGCGTTCATTTTACCGATGAATGAAATTGAACACAACATTAAAAGACCCTTAAAATTTCAACAATAACAACAATTTATATTTAAATAATAATAATTGCTAATTCAAAAATATTAATAATTGATATAGCATCTTATTATGTTGTCAAATCATGAAAGGGTAGTCCATTTAATCATATTTATGACATTTTTGTACATTATTCCAAAACAAGAAATATGAGATGAGACATTTTGTTGAGAGATTAGCTATGTATACTATAAAATGTGTGCAGTGCCGATTTCGCCCACAAGGTCTAGTCAATTCACTGTGAAATGCTTTGAAACATCTCAAAGACGTGACTAGGCGCTTTAGCAAATGCAAGGATTATTATTATTATGTGATCAAGATGATAAAGTGTCTTTGGAATGTATCGTAATTCATAAAACTCAAATTAGGTATCACTCACTGATTTCAGTGGAAATGACATTTTCTCTCCCCACAGATGAAACTCAATTTGATAATAATACAACCCTGTCCTCCCAATTAATCTGAATTGAAATATAACAGTTTATTGATAAATAGTATAAAAGAACAGATGAGTGTCTGGGTGGTACAGCAGATTAACACATTGTCCATTCACCTCTAGATCTGGAGTTTGAATTCACCCCTAATGGAGTATGCTCTTCCCTGTAAGATTCAGAAATGAATTTAGTTCATTCACAGCTCAGCTGCTGATGGGTATGAGTTCATAACATAACATTACCTATAATTTGATACTAATTGGCACTAAATTGACAATCTCTGAGAGGGCAGAACAAGTGCTGATATGGGAAATGCTAAAGAGACATGCTTTAAGAATAGGTTGAAACAACAACAACAAAATTACATTTATAGAGCGCCTTTCACTTCGGGAGGACATCCCAAGGCACTGAACAGTTAGGTCGGGACCTGAGCAGGGGGGGATGGTCGGGGGAGGGAGAAGGAGAGTAGGAGAGGGGGGAGAGTTAGGAGGGGAGCGGAAGGCATGGTCGAAGAGGAAAGTCTTGAGACCGGCCTTGAAGGAAGAAATGGAGGAAGCGAGGCAAAGGTATTGCGGGATGAAGTTCCAGAGTGTGGGGGCAGAGAGGCTGAAAGCCCGGCCACCGATGGTAGGGCGGTTCGGGCGGGTGACATGGAGCAGGCCAGAGCCTGCTGAATGGACAGGATGGGCAGCTGATGGGGAGACAGCAGGTCGGAGAGATAGGCGGGGGCAAGGCCGTGAATGGCCTTGAAGGACGAGGACGAGGATCTTGAATTCGACCTTCTGGGGGACGGGGAGCCAATGGAGATGGGCGAGGGTGGGTGTGATGTGGTCACGAAGCCTAGCGCGGGAGAGTACACGTGCTGCAGAGTTCTGAATAATCTGCAGCTTGTGAAGGGAGGAGCTGGGAAGGCCGTCGAAACAAAGCGGAGCAAACGTTACCATCTATCTCTTGTCTTTTTTTACATACTAGATGTCAAAGTGGTTGTGACTGCATTGGCTTCCTCACAACCTTCCCCAAGGTTTGGCAGCAAATATCCGCCCAAAATTGCAAGGCTGTTGACAAATTTTGCAGCAATGTGTGGAGAAATTTGATTCTTTTTGTTGAAGATAGGAGCGGGTTGATTGTTTGGCACAATCGAATCACGCATTTTGCGAATCAATCTGGATTAAAACTATAGGCAAATATACCCTGAACATGTAGTATTGTTAACAAATACTAAAAATGTTCCTTTGAATAGTACAGCACTGAGCAAGAATTTGTCGTCGCAGCTCCGTTCAGGCTGAGAGCTCAGGATTTCCCGCTTGCGTGAGCTGCGATCCCAACACATACCTGACTGGAGCCTCTCCAGGGACAAGGAAAACAACTTGTGTTTTGCTCACAAAATACACACTCAATCCACTTTACAGTATATCTGTAGATACAGCATATCCGTGAAGTGCTCTGAGATGTCTCGACGGCATGATAGGTGAACCATACCAAATGCAAGATTTATTATTATAAATATATTACAATGTTATTAGGAAATGTTCTATTTCCCTGCATCGTTCCCTAAATTATCAGAGCTGTTTGGTGTGTTTGGGTTTAGCTTGTTCTTAAGTCAAAGCAAATATTTCATCAATTGAACAGTTTAGTTATTTGCTTATTCCAATTCTGACTCACACCCTTCAATGTCACAAACTGTAAAATGATTTAAATGTTCTCATTCTAATCTTATTAGTTTACCAGATTTAAATAATCCTCGCATATAATCATTCCTAGTAGATCTCCTGAAATAAATTTCAAATCACTGATAATTATTTAATTGTTGATCAGAAGTATAGCCCGGCACTATCTCACCACTCAGGCTGCTGAAACCCTCATTCATGCCTTCATCACATCCAGGCTCAACTATGCCAATGCCCTGCTTGTTGGCCTTCCAAATTCCTCTTCAACTGTCTCATCAGTCACTCCAAATCCCCCCTTTTCCCTCCACTCTCCCCATCCCCAACCTCAGCTTGTGTCTGAAACATTGACTGTCCAGCACATTAGGATGTCCTCCTGACGTTAAAGGCACTATACAAGTGTAATTATGTTGTTGTTGTTAATTGTCAAGTGCTCTGCGATGCTACCCCATGTGTAGAGCTCAACTACAGCAACTTTCTCTTTGTTGGCCTCCCCAACTCTTCCCTCCACAAGCTGCAGCCCATCCAAAACTCTGCAGCTCTTGACCTGCAGCTCTGCACCAGGCTTCATGACCGCATTACACCCACCCTTGCTCGACTCCCAGGCTCCCCATTCCTCAGAGGATTGAATTCAAGATCCTTGTCCTTACTTTCAAGGCCCTCCATGGCCTATCCCCTTCCTACCTTTCTGACCTGCTGACCCACAATCAACCTGTCCACTCCCTCCGTTTCAGCAGGCTCAGGCTACTGCCCCGACCTGGTTTACCATCGGTGACTGGGCTTTCAGAAAGCCTCTCTGCCCCTACACTTTGGAGCTCCATCCCACAATTCCTTCACCTTTCTCCCTTCCTTGGCGCCTTCAAGACTGGTCTCAAGACCCTCCTCTTCAACTGTACCTTCAGTCGCTCTCCTATCTCTCTGTCCTCTCTCATACCAACCCTGCCCCCACCTCACCCCTCTCCCACTGTACTTTTTGATGCAAATGTAATAAAATAATAATGGTATCCAAATGGAGGCGTAAAGCTTTGATTATTAATGATGTGCAGGTTTGATTTTCAATCTCCAAAGAACAGAGAAAAAGTGGATAGATTTTGAAGAATGCTTCAGATCATTTCAGGCTTCAAGAATTCTAAATTTGGAATAAGGACTCCATAGAGTTTAACATTTTCTTTGGGGAAAAGAATATTGAGGGGCTATGATCCACAGCTTTAAAATATCTGAGAGGAATAGATTATGCAAATGTAAGCAAGTTATTTCACTTGTACTGGGAGCACAGAACTGAAGAACACAAGTTTAAAATTAATGAGTTTCAAGCAAGATTTAAGATTAGAAGGAATTCCCCCACAGGGTTATGAATACATGCTAGACATCTAGCAGAAAAATTTTATGTTGAATCTATTCATGTGTTTTTTAAAAAAAATTCAAAGATTTAAATGATGATTTGACCAGCAGCACAATTAAGGATTTACAAAGCTAAATCAGTGAAAATTATCCTGAGATACTGCATTTAGGAAAATGTCATGCAAAGGAAGACCACTAATGAAGAATCAATTATACAGGATAGATGGTTATATATACATATTATATACATATATAATATGTATATAATAATCCCTGCATTTGATATAGCGCATTTCACGTCTTAGAATATACTGTAAAGTGAACAGTCGTGGATTGAATGATCATTTTTTTTTTCTTCATGAGGGATTATCATCAGGGAATCGAACTCAGGTCTCACTTGTGAAGTGATTGCTCTAACCAATGAGCCACAGGACTCCATGTTAGGTACATATAATAATAATAATCCTTGCATTTGATATAGCACTTTTCACATTTTCTAGAAGTCTCAAATCGCTTCACAGAGGCAGCCAATTGTGCAGTGTCCAACAAACAGTCGTGGATTGAAATTACCAATTTTATTATTGTGTTTTTTTTGGGAGGGATTATTATTAGGCGTGTGGAGTAAGGAAACTTGCCTAAGGTTTATACGGGATGTTTGCTACATTTACCTTTGGGGAAAAAATATGATAGAAAAACAACAACAAGAATAGAATAGAGAATAGGTAACTTGCGTAGAGTCTTCGATTAAGTATGTGGAGAGAACAGGCTCAAGGAGCTAAATGACTAATTTATCCTGAACTTTGCTTTCATTTCCACCCCCTAAACTTTCTCTCTATCTCTCTCATATTTCTGTATCTATCTTTCACACTTGGTATACTTAGACGTTTCTTCCTCAAACACACCTACTCTTTATGTACATGTTTGAGTCATATGTATGCTCTATATGACTCTCTTGCCTACATGTCTGTCACTCTCTTTGTGTACATATCAATCCCTCACGTGGAGACGTAAATCTCTTTTGTGCGCATGTCTTTCTGCACACTCTTTGTTGGCTTATGTGATTGTCTTTCTCTTTATCCTCATACATAGCTGTGAATCAATCTAGATTTGAAACTCAAAAAGAGAAAGCTCTGTGTCATAGACTTATGACGATTCAGATAAGAATGTCTGCACCTTTCATGTTTCAAGAATTCTTAAAGAATATTGTTTAACGCGAATAGAATATTGAAAGGTCTCCCATCTACTATCATAATTCATTTTAAGTGGAGGTATGAATGCTTAAAAGTCCAAATGTAAATGTTTGTACTTGGTCTCTGAAAATAAAGATAATGTCTACGTTGTAATGGATGAAATCATTGTAATCGTTGATTTTAAGAGTAATGATCATTCAATCAACAAATCTAACTCTGTCAAACTGTGCAATTGCTATCCATTGTTCTGACATTCATTAATAAATTACGTCTCATCAGATAATAATGCACATTATAGCTAAGTGTTGAAGGTGTCATACCTCTTTGTAAAGTAAAGTAAAGTTAAGTCCTGGAGCTCAGTGGTTGGAGCATTCACCTTACAAGTGAGAGACCCAGGTTCAATTCCATGCACCTGAGGTGAAACCTTAGGCAAGTTTCCTTAATCCACACACCTAATAATAATCCCTCAAAAAAGCAATAATAAATTGGTCATTTCAATCCACGACTGTTTGCAGTACCACTGTGCGCAATTGGCTGCTCCGTTTAGCCCATCTATATACAGTCAATTCACTTTACAGTATATTCTGTGACGCACTTTGAGACGCCTAGAAGACGTGAAAATCGCTATATTAAATGCAAGGATTATTATTATTATTATTTACTCACAGTTTCAATGTGCCAGAAAGCAACACCCAGAATATTGGTGTAAGCTACTGTTATTCTTTGATAATAAAACTACTATCATCACAAGTATTTGCATTGAATGATATGTATCTCCACTGATGAGTATATTCCCTCTCCCACTGAGTGCAGAGAAGCTTGAATTGTAATTGACTTCAGGACATCATTATATCTCTGTGTGAATCTAGCCCCATCCTGGGAGAAGTTACCACATTAGCACTAATCCAGGCTCTTCCCAGTCAACCCACAGTCAAGATGATTGAGGTCCTGCTCAATAATCAATCTACATTTACATGGAGCTTTCTACTTTGTAGTTCAGTTCTTGCAGATTGATCCACTGTTTACAGTATAGGTGATTACAGCAGATTGAGAAATGTACTGCTGTAGTGTTACTGAGTCAGGATTCTAGATGACTTGTGTGTCTCTCAATTGGAGTTTCTGCTATTCCCTCTTGTTTCATTCCTTGTGGAGTCTAAGAGGGTAAGAAAACATGGAATTAAAAAAGACCAGTTGAGCTCAGCACTTCTACTAAGCTACAGGACGTGGAGACTTGTAGATTAGTGTTTAGAGCATGCGCCTCATAAGTGAAAGGACCTGGGTTTTATTCCTGGGAAGAGCAAAACGTTGGGCAAAAGACCTCTATTTGGCTAGCAGTGAGTATGAACCTGATCGGCGGATCACTTTTCTGTCAGATAGTAATCATGCTGTACAAGCCTGATAATAATCCTTCAAGAAAATAATAATAATGATTTGGTCACTCAATCCATGACTGTTTGTTAGAAACTCCGGTATACAATTCGCTACATGTTTCGCCCACAGAATATACTACTACTCCTCAATTAACGTCGGGGATGTGTTCTTGAAAAACGTTTGACTGAAACGACTGATAATGAAACCCAAATTACCATAGTCATAGGGGTTACGTTCCGCGGTACATTTCTTGTCTAAATATTCTTACGCAAATATTAAAAAAGAACACTACTACTTTGAGAATTGAAATAAATGTTTAATAAGTATCAATATATCAATTAAATAATAATACAACAACGAGAAAACTTATTGGAGATGGTTGATGACCGCATCAACCTGCAACCAGTGGGCAACGGTGAATGACGGAGGCGGAGTTATTCAGATGAAGAGGCGGATGGCTGGTTAAAAAACCTGTCCAATGTTTGCTGAACTGCTTTTTTTCTTCTGGTACAACTGCTTGTAGCAGTTGAAGCCACTCGTTATTACCCTGTTGGATGCTGAGCTACGTTTCCCCACGTCGCATCCCCACACAGCTGATCGCTAGCACATGGTTGCGCACGTGGTTTGCGCACATTTTTTCTAAACTTTACGACAGTTGTCGTAAAATTACCGCATTTTGTGATTATTTGATCCACAAAATATAATTGAAATAACGAGTAACTGGACGATGAATACCAAGGAGTTCCAGTAGAGTCAATTCACTTTACAGAACATTCTGTGAAGCGCTTTGAGACATCTCGAAGACGTGATAATGCACTGTATCAAATGCCACACGATTATGATTATTATTATTATTACTCCTTGCAAAAGACCACATAAAATCTATCCTATCATGGCCTCCAACGCCCACAGAGGTAAACTTCAGTAAAAAATACTCCCTGATCCCCTGAAATAACATTGCAGTATATATATTCGTCGACACATGGCCACTATTCAACCTTGCCCTGCATTCTTTCAAAACAACATCTGATCAATTGATCAGCTTTCATCAAGTGACAGCTTTTCTCTTAAGAGCCTTTTGCTTCTGATAATATGTCAAGTATCCTTTCAGTAATCCACTCAGAGCTGAAATTTCCTTCTTCATCATTAAGTCTTGGTGAGACACATAATGTGAAAATCACAGCCCCTATATAAACACTTTTTTGAGCATTTGGTATTAAGCTGGATGAAAGTCATAGGAAAGATGCAGCATTTTAATTTGCATGTGCAGCATTCAATTAATTTAGAAAAAAAACGGGTGTGGTTATCAATCGGAAACATTGCTATGCTGTCATTCTGCTGACTGGCTGGTTGGCAGAAAGCACTGGAAAGGATTGCCTTTAGTACTTAAAACATGTAGAAAATAAGGAGATCAAGTGAAGCTATTCTGACAACATAGACAGTGATTCCCACTATACAGCAGAGCGCCTGCAGCAATGCTAATAGTCGTGATTCCACTATGCCAAAGCTGACAAGATTGTGCCTTAAGAACGGGAAGTGCAGCTCTTTCGGAAATACTCTTGTGGCTGTTTGCAGCAGCTGATGTTTTGATTTACATAATTTAAAAAGTCTTTGCATCATAAATAATTCAAGTAAAGAACTATGGGACTGAGATGGCTACATATAAAGGGAGAATGCTTTATTTTCGACTGAGCTGGATCTGAGTGAGGTATTATGCAATGGAGAACCAATGTTGCATGAGTGTTCCAAAAGTCTCTGGGCAATTGCATCTGCTGCTTTCATTGTAAAAATGACCTTAATAATCTCACTAGTATTTTGCCATTGTTTAATGATTGGTTGTATCAGTAAAACAAAATTGACTTTCACAATACATCATTACTGATAACTAGTTCAGTCTTCACATTATCTCATATTCACACTGGCTGGTATTTTTAAGGCAAGCTCTTTTTATTATATTTCTTCAGTAAATATCCAGAGTTATTATCCATAGCACCTTGCCACATATAGGTTTTATTAAAGACCTTTACTTCTCTGAAGTCAAATCTGTGAATATAAATAGATTTTTATGCACAGATAGAATAAACAGATTTGGCAGAGTGAAAATTACATCTTTCGTTTGAGGAAAACACAGCACTGGATTTGGAAAACAGCAAGGAATCTCTTTGGATGTTATTAGAATTTCACGGTTAACTGCAAGAGAACAATATTTGTTATATGAGTTCTTTGTGTTCATTTGTAAGCACAAAGCAAATATGTTGTCAGGAGGGAATATCAAGGGAGCACAAAACCTAGATTGAAGGCTCCGCTATGGAAATGTAACTATGACAGATGGCAGAACAGTCATGTGGGAGGAAATTGCTGCAGCTTCAAATTCCATTGTAATTCATGTCTAAATCATCTGGATGCTGCTTGCCCAAGTGACAACAGTTCAAAACTGGCTTTCAATAATACACGTTGATATCAAGGCAATCTCTTGGAGTGGCCCTGAATCAGTTTCAATATTTAAGTGCTTCATCCACCTTTACTGAAGTCCTCACTTCCAGGCAATCAGTTTAAAATGTTAATGGAGGTAGAAGTGGCTGAAGAAAAACAAATTGCAAACCCATTTCCATTTAAATAACACATATCTGAGTTTACCCAGCCTGTGGAGTATTTTTTCATCAAAAAAAGCACATTGGAACTTCTCTGTGAGTAAAGGCAATAAGCTGTATATAATATATATCAGCGATATATATTATATATCGGTGTTGATTTAACTGTTCTCAACTACTGCAGTAGTTTGGGGCACCGCGATTGGCTTTGGTACTTCAAGAGTAGGGAGCTGGAAATCAGCCAGGGTTCCCATTCCTGATCATTCTTCAGTCGGAGGGTGGCGGATCACTGTCCCTGCTGGGTGTCAGGCAACAGCAAAATCAGATTGTTTGCCTATTGGCAAATATCAAACACTTGGTTTGTAAAGTTGATCCTGTGCAAATGGTCACATGGAAATGATTGCAGCGTCCTTATTGAGTTGGACCTAGCGCCTTTGCGTCTTCTGACCCTTTGACAGTTGAGAGGTTTGTCATTCCTTTGGCCCTAGATGCAGCAGAGCTGTGTTGAGCGCTCTGAGATGCCGTCCGGTGTGGAGGGCGCTATATAAATCGAAGTTGTTGTTGTTGTTGTTGAGGCTCGCTGATGGTGTAACTGGAATATTTATGTAATTGGATGAATCTGAAAAAGAGGGAGATCCCACATTGGGGGCGATATATTTTTTTAATGGGATTAGCTGTGAATCCCGCCATGGTTGAATAGTTTACTGATACTCAACATGCTAGTCCGATTATTTTGGAAGGATTTGAGGGGAGTATTAATGCTTGTAGAGCTGTTCTCATAGAAATAATTAGCTCTTTCAGGAGCGTAGAAAGTTGGCATGAAAATACCCTGAATTGGACTGAACATTCTGCTACATTTTGAGAGCTGACGCCCACACATGTCTCTTGAGTGAATCCAAGTTATAAACTTCTATTTACATGAATCTGCACTGGCTTCATTTCAACTTCAAACATTTCATGTTTCGATTCAAATATCTGAATACTCCATCTTCATTATTGATCACATTATATGTTCTGTTGCAGGATGTAAAGGCAACAGAACTATACATCGAATCTGCATGAGACATTGTAATTCCAGTTATATTGCTCTCTCAAAAATAACCTAGTCTTTTTCACTACATTCATAACTTAATAAACATCCAATACTGGAGCCCACAAAATTGTCCATCATTTAATTCAAATTCCATTTAATTTTAAATCCAAACTTAGATCAGGTAGTATATTTAAAACAACAACAAGTTGTGTTTATATAGTGTCCTTTATGCGGGGTAGACTCCCGGAGCACTTGGATATTTAGATAGTACATCTGATGTTTAAAGGTTGTTATTAACAATAAAAAATGTCTTCAAAATTGACCCAGAATTCAACAATTTCAACAAGTTGTTGTTGTTGCACAGAATATTCTGCTAACCGCTTTGAGACGTCTGGTAAGGCGCTATATCAAATGCAAGGATTATTATTATGTATAAGATAAAGCAGCAATCAAGTCAGAGAAATCAAGTATTGATCAGTTACCTTCTCAGTGGGAGAGTTCAGCAGACCTTTGAGTCCTCGCTAATTTTTGTTTAAAAATGACACTTTCTAAAGATTTGGGCGTGGGAACTTACTTTTTTATACATGCAAATCTAGCCATATGAATACTGTACCTAGATTCAGAGGTAGAGATTGATGTCGGTTTGTTCAGTTGTTTGGCCAATTGGCTAATTGCAGCTGAATGCTCATTTGTCCACTCATCTTACAATGCTGGGTAGGGCCTATGTGACCAGTGTAAAATATTTACTAATGAGTGAAGTCAAAAGGTAAACAATCCATTCACCAAAATAGGCCAAATAACACTCAAAGATGTGGTGGCATCTCCTTATTATGACTTTTCCTTTGCCATTAGCAAAGCCTCTTGATGGGTCAGGGTAGATATCGTTTGGTCAGAGACATTCTGATTCCTTTGTACCAATTAGCCAACCTGTAATCACTGTTGGAGATGAGAGCCACCTGTGATTGCATAGCACACAACTGTAGTCATCCAATTAAGGTACCAGCTCCCTGTATCTTTTCCCATCGTCAGTGTGAACTCTCCTTCGCAGTCCAGAGATGAAGTCAACCTTTTGATTTAACTGTTTCCCATCCTTACCTAATGGTGGGAGCTACAATGCCTTATGTACAATGTTCTACAATCAGTAGACTCTTATCATTCTGTAATTATCCCAGTTGTGTCGGTTTCAAATACTCTGGTATCAAAACTAAATTTTATTGATTTTGGCAAGCAGAGCAGTTCCACCCTCAATGTTTAGTTAAGTTCTTATCTGGGAATTTGCAGTTTGGTTCTGAATCACTCTGCTGTCAAACTACCAAACATTAATTATTTCGCGAACGCTGTACTTCAAATTTATCTTGCAATAATTAGTGGCATTTAAACGTTTGTGTGAAATTTTAATGACTTATCTGCAAGTGAAACAGCAAACATGCCGGATAAAGTAAAAGAGCTGCAGTAGTAACTATGTGTACTTGCGGAAGAAAAGCCTCCTCAAAATAATTTTATTTTAAATCGCTCTGAAAAACATGACACTGTAAGATTTGCAAATGAAAGCATGGTTTACTATATGATAGTCTGGATTTAGCAAAAGTATATTCAAATCCAGGCTGCAAAGAGCTGATAAGGCCTGCGCTGATATATTGCACGTATAAATCTTCAGTTACAAAGCAAAGAGAACGCATAATCAGATGGCTGGCCTCAATGTTAAACCCAGTTTAATCTCTTATATGAAAACTTGAGAATAGTTGTTTTCTTTCAATAGTTCCAAATTTAGACGAGAATAGCAAAGCCCTGAGAAAAAGCAGCGAATTAGGAATCATAAGGAAAAGCATTTTTTTTAAAACGGGTGGCATTACAAATTATATATTTTGTACTCAGACTTTAAACTAAAATATGAAATAAGTGTTTCATTCCAAGAATATTCACGCGGAGACTGTACAGATTGACTCGTTTTATTGAGTTTGCACTGATTTCATTATCTGTAAAATCTGTTGTTATTAGCATGAATATGAAACAGAATTCTGCTCATAGTTGTATCCCTCTACTGCAGTTGCAGTTCTTACATCTTGACTAATTTATTGTCCAAGACTTTGTTTGTGTGACAGCAATAGACAGATATTTGGAGCAAGGTGCATAAACTGGCAGGCTCCAATCTGGATTCTGACAGCTGTAATAGTTTGCAGTCCTGGTAAAGGCTTTATGCTTTGACTGTTGGCGTCTATCAGGAATATCCTGATTACAACCAATAATGGTTATGAAGGCAACAGCTGAAGTGTGTGACAGGAAACACAGGTGGCAACAAGTCTCTAGAGGTGATTTATTGATAGTAGAAGATGAAATTTAAAATGATGAACTTTGGGAGTTGGGATCAAATAAATACAAGTCCTGTTTCGTTACAAATATTGAAATGAGCAGCTACAGCAATCAGTACAAAAATGAGATTCTTGACAAGTCTGAACTATTATAACAATCCTTGTGTTACGTTCACCTGCTATCCAGATCTTCAGTTGGTTAGATCAGGATCCATTTGGCTTACAGCTCCTGCGCCTGTTCGTATAGGTAAAAGGTGTAACTCGGTCAAGTAGCAGTAAGAGCTTTGCAGTGGTGGAAATGAAGATTATAATACCTGTCCAGGTATTACCTGTCCATCATATGTAATGTTTTCCTCAGCACACTTTTTAAAGGACATGGATAGTCTCTGTTTATTTAGTTAATGTATCTGTTTGTGCACGTTTCATTTTTGTCTTGCACATCCTACAAAAGAGGTGGAATTGTTTTCAGGAGGGGCTAGTCTAAACAAGATGTAAAATTTTAATTGCTTAGTAAAAATAAATGAATAATAATCCTTGTATTTGATATAGCGCTTATCACGTAATTGAGTCGTGTCAAAGTGCTTCACCGAATATATTGTAAAGTGGAGTGACTGTGTATTTTGTGGGCAAAACACGACAGCAAATTACACACAGGAGTGTCCCAAAAACAGCCATGGATTGAGTGACTACATTTTTTGGGGCGGGATTATTACCCTCAGAAGGGGATCCACCAATCGACTAACAACCGGGTTCCTACTTGCTGAATTACCAATTCAATAGTTATTCAACATCTTTCATTTGGTTCCACTTTTTTTTGCTTGTGACATTTATTCAATCTAACGTCTTATTACTTTTTGAATCCTCTCATTGGTGATTTTTAAAATGCAGTAAAAAAAGGTTTAAAGACTTGAAATGATCTGAAAGGCAGAGTTTAGATGGTTAGGTAGCATGTAATTAAAATGAAACTGACTTCATCTTGAAATTGCATTGTGAAGCAGATGGCAAAAAACGTGGTACAATTGGTACAATGCTGTTCAAATGTCACAGGCAATAATCTTATATTTGCTTCACTTATTTCCCTGTTATTTTATTGACAACTTTCCTGCCTGGAAACTTTACATGAAAGACTTGTAAAATGATGGAAGAGAGCAAATAGCGTCTCAACTTTTTTTAAAACCTACAAATTATCAAAAAATTCTGTTGTCTTTGATGTCCACTGCGCACAGCTTGTGACTAATTATATAACAGCTATTTATTTTACATTTGTACGACCTTGAGGTAATGACTATCAGTGCCAGACTTCTTTGATAAAATGTCTGTAGATATATCCACACTGAAGATACTGTAAATGCTAATGAGCAACTTGTCACAATGGATCAGCACTTATAATTCCAGCGTACAGCAAAGATGCAAAATAGATATTCTTTGATTGATGTGGTTATGGAACTGTAGAATAATCTACCTGTAGCAGTGTGATTTGCTGGCGAAGAGTACAAAATGATTATATGAATTAGGAACATTTCTTTCTGTATAGTTTAATGGACTCAGGAAAGGAAAAGCACTTAGTTTTTAGAGATCTCGAACCTCAAACTTAGTCATAACAGGAGAGAGAGTTATCATCAAGAACTCTGCTTTCAGACCTACCATCTAGCTATTGGGTTTCCTCTTTATTTGCTCTATGTGTCCTGCATTTGATGGTTTAATAAATTATTGCAGGATTCCTGTTTCCCAATTTCTATCGCGATTTCAAGATACTCACACTCATGTTCAAATCCACTCACTCCCTAGCATCTCTCTACCTCTCTGACTATCTCACTCCCCAATCCACCACCCGCATCTCCATTCGACTGGCACCAGCCAGTCCCTCGCACCCTTCGCCCCACCATCAGAGGTCGTGCTTTTAACCATTACCCTCAAAAACTCTGGAACACTCTCCCTCAATCCCTATGCCTTAACCCTCCCTCCCCCTTTTCAAGTCCCGCCTGAAAACCTTCCTCTTTGTCCTTGCTTACGGCCACCTCCTCCCATCTCCCCGGCTCAGAGTCAGGCTCCTCCATTGCTAAGCGCTCTGAGACCATTACCCAGTGTGGATGGCACTAAATAAGTGCAAGTTTTTGGTTGATATTGTTCTATCTTGAAACTCGGTCAACACACGTAACAACCAATGCCGTCCCCATTTTCTCTCTTAAATATCCTTTAATTTAAGGTGTATCCCACTTGGACCCGGATTTTCCAGAGATGACTCTTGCTTGGTTACAGTTCCATAGAAGTCAATAAGTTCTTATCCGAGTGATTATTATTCATGTGTGAGGCACAACATATGAACGCAGGTGAATATAATAATAATAATCCTTGAATTTGATATAGCACTTTTCACATCTTCTAGATGTCTCAAAGCGCTTCACAGAATATACTGTAAAGTGAATTGATTGTATATTTGTGGGCAGCTAATTGCACGCAGCCTGTGCACAAACAGACTGGCACAAACAGTCGTGGATTGAAATGACCAATTTTATTATTGTGGTTTTTTTGGAGCAATTATTATGAGGCGTTTGGCGTAAGGAAACTTTATTCACTAGTCTATTCAGAGGGCCTCACCTATCAACTTTTTCCTAAAGATTCAGTCTATATTCATCAACTTCCCTCAGATTGCATTCCTCGAGTTTGCATAACCTTCATTTCTCTTCCAGTGCATTGGCTGAATCACTGAACCTTGGTCTTCTCTGTGTCCTTCAGTGAGACAATGAATATCTTGTTTCTTTCAATTCTTCAAAGTCAATTTCTCCTTGTCTCCCATTACAAGCGCATACCTTCAAAGTCACAACATTTAGTGTCAATTCACTTCTCTCTCCCTGACTTCAAAGAATGGTTTTAGAAATGGTTGGTTGGATGTTAATGTTAACTTTGCACAATCAGTTTTTATGCTTTAACTGTCAATATTCAGTTAATTTTCACTCAACAGACTATGTGCATTTCAGTGAATGTAAGCCTGGAACTGAATCAATGGCAAAGTGCATTTCGGTGCAAAGAAAATATTCAGTTTGAGTGCAATGTGTTTCAATATATTTTTTCAGCCATTATGTTACAACAAACAAACAAGCAAAAATTACATTTTTGCAGTCCCTTTCACGTTGGGAGGACGTCCCAAGGCTCTGGACAATCAATGTTTCAGACCTGAGCTCGGGGTCAGGATCGGAGAGTGTGGAAAATAGTGGGGGGATGGAGGGTGTCTGAAGGCACAGGTGAAGAGGAGGGTCTTCAGACTGGTCTTGAAGGAGGTAAAGGAAGGGGGCAAGGGACGATATAAATAGGCATCAATTTATGCTGTATATTTATCACAGTAAAGTTTATATTACCTGCCTTTGCCCTGGGACTTCTATATGTCTGCATGCAAATATAGGTATAAAGAATACTTTCATTTCATATTTTTCTTTTTTTGCTGCTGCATAAACTCCATGTATTCTATACAGTATATTCATACTACCTGAATTTAGGTGGTGCATTATATAGAAAAGGAGCAGGTTCTAGATACACATCTTTCCTATCTTTTAAAATCAAAGTTATTTTCTTCAAGTACAATTATCTGAAACATCGTTAACTACCACCTGCTGTGAGGATTGTTATTGTGTCTGTCCCAAAGCATCTTTATTTTCAGTATAGCAACAATCGCTTGCAGTGATTGAATCAATTATTTAAATTCAGCATTTCCTTTATAATACGGTGGATAATTCTCTAGCAAGGTTACTTTGTGTTGTATAGAGTGAGTAATAATAATGATAATATAATAATCCTTGCATTGGATATAGCGCTTTATCATGTCTTTGAGATGTCTCAAAGAGCTTCACAGAATATACTGTGAAGTGAAAGTGTATATTCTGTGGGCGATACGTGGCAGACAATTGCCCACAGCAGTGTGCCACAAACAGTCGGGATTGAGTGACCCAATTTATTTATTTAAAGATGTTTTTCCCTTCAAGAGCATGAATATAAGCAATGTGGCTATTTGAGATGTCTCTTTAAAACCTTGGACTTGAGAGATGGGGGATTTTCCCATTACAAGTGAAGGAGTCTAAACGTGCTGCCCTCCCCATTGCAGCAAATAGCCGAGGCTTAGAGTTCTGTGGAAGCCAGTTTACTTTGCTATCTCAGCTCCTCTTTCCTTGGCGGTCAATTACGCACCTGAAAGACCTCTATAAAGTTTTAATAGTTGAGATAGTACAGGCAAGGGATAGTTGGGAACCATATCTAGATATTTTATGGTCCACTGGAGCTACTAATGGTTGTTCAGTGTCCAACCACCTCAGTGAATCTGTTGAGGACATGATGTGAAGTGATAATTCCCTTTCCTGAAACGTTGGCTGATTCGGGAGGGTTGTTTCAGAACCAACATCTGCTTTCTCTGCAGCCAGTACATTGATTTTAGCCTGTATCCTCTTTTTCAGTAGGTCGATTCATAGTCACATCTATTCCCTTTGTTTGGAGTGGCAACACTGAGACTATGACGGTCAGTCGAGATATTATAAATATTGTGCTTTGATTTTATTGGCAGCTCCCCCACAATATTACTTGTTACATTATCTATTGGGAACTAGAATTGTCTCCTCTGAGATCACATGATAAACAAAAGGATGGATAATAACAGTCAGTTGGATCATGGAAAGATAGGAACAGGGAACAGGCCATTTAGCCCACTCTACTCTGCCAATAAGTCTCTGGTAACATTTAAATTGATCTGACTTTTCTTCAAGACTCCATATTTTCTCTGTCTGTGTGTGTGTATGGTGTCTCTCTCTCTCTCTCTCTCTCAACCCATTGCCTCTGAAGTATAGAAATACAACAACAACAACAAAATTACATTTATAGAGTGCCTTTCACGTAGGGAGGGCCCCTGTTCCAAGGTGCTGAACAGTCAGCGGTCGGGGTCGGCCTTGAAGGAGGGAAAGGAGAAAGGCAGGCAAAGGGACTGTGGGATGGAGTTCCAGAATGTGGGGGCAGAGAGGCTGAAAGTCCTATGGTAGGACGGGTCGGGCGGGAGACATGGAGCAGACCGGAGCCCGCTGAATGGATATCATACAAATCATTCTATTCCATATAATTATAGCGTGTAAACAACACTGATTAACATTGTGTTAATCATTATGTAAAAATGACTGGAACACATTACCAGGCAGGGTGGTTGAGGGCAGGATGCTGGACACATTCAAAGAACAGTTTACTGCTGTGATGGGAAGATATAGCATGGGTATTTTGGAAGGAGGAAATCAAAGAGACTGAAAAATCTTCTTCACCCAAATAATTCTTGTGATAACCACAAAACAGAGACAGCTTCCATGGAATCTTATTGCATTCAGTGGAATGCATTGTAAATAGAATCTGGAACAGCCTGTAGTCAATATTTAATTACATTTATTTCATTAAACCAAAACCCCAATTCACCTCATCTTCAAATTTAAATGAGTTATTTATTGAGAACACTGCTTATTTGATTCATGTTTGCTATTCAATGTACAAATGAAAGCAAAATATTTTCAGTGTTACGTGTTGGTAAATACCTTACATTTGGCTCGTAGGATGTTACAGTAGCATAAATGTCACCATGATATCTAAATTTTCATGAGAGATATAATAAATGAATAACTTATTTTCTTTTTAGATTAAAAGGTGCACCAGTAGAATAAGAACAACAACAACTTGCACTTCTATAGCGCCCTTCACGCCGGGTGGCATCTCAGAGCGCTTCACAGTAGCGGAGCCAGACACCAAGCCAGGGGGAGGGGGAAGGAGACCGTAAGCATGTTTGAAGAGTAAGGTCTTCAGGCATGATCTGAAGATGGGAAAGGAGTGAGGAGACAAGATGAAGGAGTTGAGGGAGGGAGTTCCAAAGTTTCGGGATATAGTGGCAGAAAGCACAGCCGCTGATGGTGGAGTGGCGAATTCAGAGCGACAAGGAGGAGGCTGGACTCAGTAGAACGGAAGAAGCTGGGACTGCTGTGAGGAGAGAGGAGGTTAGAGAGGTAGGGGAGGTGCAGAGGAATGGAGTGAGTTAAACACAAGAGTGAGAACCTTGAATTCGATCCACTCTGTGACAGGGAGCTAGTGGAGTCTGGCAAGGACTGGGGTAATCGGGGTACAGAGTTTGGTGTAGGTGAGAATGCGGGCAAAGGAATTTAGTATGAGCTGAAATTTTGTGGGTGGTGGTGGAGACCAGACCAGTGAGGAGGACGTTAGAGTAGCCAAGAGGTGGCAAAGGCATGAACAGGAGTTTTGGCAGCTGATGGGGTAAGGTATTGAATAGTGCAATGAGAAGAGATGAGTGGAACTTTAAGAGTTAACCCATCCACAGATGTTGAATTTTTCTGTAGCACCATGAAAACCACCTAAATAATTTAACAGTCTACTGGTGTTTGTACTAAATGTCACAGGAAGCAGCCTTTAACAAGAAACAAAAAAGGATACACTATCAGCCAAGCGTCTCCCCAAAATGGTGTTAATGTTATCCAATGTTAATGTAATAAATGCACTTTGACTCTGTGGCTGCATTTTATTTCATCTTATTCAAATTAATGGCTATGACAGAAGCAGAGTTTCTGCTTTGCTTTAACCTGCCATTTGATCATTTTTTTAAAACGCACACAAGATCAAAAGAGAGAAGTTCAGATGAATTAGATCCTTTGACCATTTCATCTCATCCTTCCAGAATACTGACTCTTCCATCTTCCCATTACAATATCAAGCTGTTTCATAATTGAGCTTTCTCCTAGGGCAGGAGTCAGAGTGTTTTACACTTTTTTGTTCAGTGATAGATTGATAGTTGATTGCTCATTGTCACTAAAACTAGAACATATCATGACAAGAGGCAAACAACTCCATAAAGTCTAGTCTAACCCAACACAGCCCTTACCTACTCTCACTGACAGCTCCCCAGTGTTAAGGTGGACAGGCAGGTGAAAATGGCCTCTTTGCAGTTGCTGAAAAACTCTTCCATTCCTATTCATTTCCTAATCCTAAAATAATGTTCTTGATTTACTTTCTCAATCCTGTTTAAAATCTTTTCAATTTCTATTTAAAATAGATGTACAGTGCCAAGATACAACAACAACAAAATTGCACTTATATAGCGCCTTTCACGTGGGGAGGACGTCCCAAAGCGCTGATAGTGGAACAAAAGAACACAGCATTGGGGTTACCAAGGCCAATTTCAGCACAGAGACACTAGGAAATATAATGACGGAAACACGTTATCAGGAAGGGTGGTTGAGGCAAGGACACTGGACACATTTAAAAACAACTTTAATCCTGTAGTGGGAAGACAGTGCAATGGGTCTTCTGAAAGACTGAGATTAAATGGGCCAAAAGGCCTTCTTCAAATGAACCTTTCATGTGCTTTTCTGATCTCAGTGATTGAAATATATTATAAAATCAAATGCACTTGTCTTTTAGAGGGCATGCCACAGGTTGATAGGTTTCTCATTAATCTAATAATTAAAAATATGGGGATTGTTCATGCAGATAAACAGTGGGGAACAATTTATTTCAAATGATTTTTCAAAGCAGTTAGAGCCAAAATGATGTGTGACTGCAAGTTCTGCCTGGTGGGACGTTCAACTCTCCATTCTGCTGGATTATAAATATGAAATGAACCGACATGAATTAGCATGTGAATGATGCATTATTTACTCAGCTAAGCAAACAGGTAAATGTAGTGGACATGTGTCCAGCCTCTGACATGATGTTCCCAGCTGAGCTGTCAGTTTTAACAACATTTTAATTTTGTCTGTTAGCATCTGCCCAGCCCAGCATGAAGCTGAACGAAGGTCGCAGTGAGGCACTGGCAGCACCACCCGTTACTTCTGCACCCTCCGTCACACCAGGAAATGCCACAGAGGCGGCAAGCCCTGAAGGAGGAAAGGAAGATGCCGTTTCCAAATTGAAGGACAAATTTATGAATGAACTTCATAAAATTCCACGTAAGTAGATGACGCAAAATATTTTCACCAATACCGAATCCAGTCAACTTTGTTGTTTTGCTTCTACTGTTATAAATCTTGTAGAGATCAGATTTTAAATGGATGAACTTTTCTAGATTTTGTTTCAATGAAAACAAGTTTATTATACAGTACCACTCTGTATAAATAATATAATAATCCTTGCATTTGATATAGCGCTTTTCACACCTTTGAGATGTCTCAAAGCTCCTCACACTATAAAGTGAATATACAGCGATTAGTAAAGAATATACTGTAAAGTGTCCCACAAACAGTCGTGGATTGATTGACCAAATTATTATTTGTTTATTTATTTTCTTGAGGGATTACAATCAGGCGTATGAAGTAAGGAAACTTGCCCAAGGTTTTGCCATGCCGAGATTCAAACACAGGTCTCTCGCTTGTGAGGCGAGTGCTCTAACCACTGAGCTGCAGGACTCCAAAGTTCATATATCATTTGTTCTTCAGGTATTTACCGAATAGATAATGATGATAATATATAGCATAGAAAATGCTAGCTGTTTATGTGTGCGTATAAGCATTCCAGTAAAGTGTGTAGCTTCACAATAGGACAATTAGAAACAGAAATCTACAGGGCAGAAGGAGGTCATTCAAGCAGGGTTCTATTCAAAATAAATAATATTTTTATTGTTTCTTCAATTAAACGGGAAAAATATGGTAAACCTAAGTGAGTACTTCTTGAATGGAGAGTAGACGCTTGCAGGACTGCAGTGGGTTGTGTTAGATGCTAGAATTGGAATTGTTCTTTAGTGTGTGATTACCAACATCCATGGTATGAGGTAAGTTTTTGTGTCTTGTGTATTCTGTTTACTTTCTGTTTGTGGTTGTGCCCTTTCATTTGTAGTATATTGCAAGATACACTTTCCTCTCAAACTAGTTGTCAAACCTCCACTTCTTCCCTGTCTTATGGGATTTCTTGTATGCTTGCCCCCGTCTGGTGTTTGCTTTAGTTGATGTCAAGCTTGCTCAGACATTGCTTTCCATGTTCATTTTTTTTATTAACGTGTGGCTGCCCTGATGTTTTATCTCATGTTTGTGCTGTGCATTTATATTGGCCGTTGATGGATTGATTGTCAGCTGCTACGGCTGTTGTCTGGGGAACGATCTGTGGAGCAGCATGGAGGCAAGTCAGGTTGTACTGTACAGCATTGGAGCAAAGAGCAGCTAGGTTAACCTCACCCAAGAGAATTTGGTTTACTCAATCATCATTTAACCTTGTCTGTGACTTGTGGCATCGCATGAATTTTTTTGGGGGGGAGGAATAATAGTTCCTTTAGTGATTTACAGTAATTCAAACATTGGTAAATATAATCAGATAGTCAGACATTTTACTTCATCCACTAAAAAGGTTTCAAATCAATACTTTGGACCAGTTGGATGAGAGGGAATTTCTGACATTTCCACCACTGACAATAACAGTGACGCTAAGCTCTTCATATCAATTCTGCGAAATATACCTGACCCACAAATGGCCCTAGTGTTCATTGCTAATTCACTTAGGAGTAACAGTTGTGCAGTGAGTCACTGGAAAAAGGATCTTGTATCAATATGAGCTAATGTTATCACCAAAATGGGAATCAAAATCTTGCCCCAACCAAGCTGTTAGCACTAATATCACATTATCAATAAACTGCTGTCCAAGGCAACATTTAGAAAGCATCTCTAAGTAACTGTTTAAAATTAGGAATTACATTACTTCAGTCACTAAATACAAAATTCAAATCTAAAATCTTTACAATATTTGCAAGATAATCAAGTTTTACGTATACACATACAGCAAACTGATAATAACAGCAATATGAATATTATACAAAAGTAAGTATCATGCAACGAATACAAAGAGAAAATGCCTTCATAAATCAGCATTGCAATCATAGTGTGCAATATGACACTTACATATGGATTAATAATTGAGTGGAGTGCATTTTAATTGTAAGATGCATTAGAGCTATTTATCTGGTGCTCTACACAGCAAAGTGAATGCAAATAGGTTTTATCTTTCCACTAATTCCCAAATGTGTATATATTGGCCAGCACCAAGCAGAATTAACCTGATCAATCCAGCTTCAATTGGAATCAAACACAGTTCCTTACTAATTGCTGCAATGTTCATATCACACCAATATTATTCCTAATACAGTAGTAATAAGTGGAGGAGTCATGATGAAGTATAATGGGTAACATCAGCCATGTAAATGATGAATGCTGCATGATTGAGCAACTGAGTTATGTCGATTCCATTAGATGTACTCTAATTTACATGATGCATGGACCTTTTTTCTGTGTTATGATATAACGTATTTAAAATACTGTCCATAATACAATGACTTTAACCTGTCCATTATAAGAATCTCACATGCAAGGCACTATAGCATCTTTCAATAATGGTGGACCAATATTTGTTGTACTTAAACACCCAGTTTTCTCTCATCTTGAGTATGTCCAGTACACCTTTGGTTTGTCTTCCTGATGTGATAGATATTATATGTAAAAGGTATAGTCAGCCTGGCACAGCAGGAGGTAGCTCTCTTACCTTTAAATTAGAATGCAATAGGTTCAAGCCCCACATCAGGATTCAGTCCAAGCTGATACTCCAACGTTGGGAGGGTTTTACATTGTCAGAGGTACCATCTTTTGGATGGAATGTTAAACTATCTGCCAATTCAGATGGGCATTAAATATCCCATGGCAGTATTCAAAAAGAAAAGGGAAGGGTGTCCTGACCAACAATCCCCTAATAAAATTGCTCACTCACTCCATGACTGTTTGTGTGAGGGACATTGCTGTGCATAACTGGCTACCATGTTTCACCCACTAAACGCACCGTGAATCCATTTTACACTAAATCTTGTGAAGAGCTTTGAGTCAGCTCAATTACGTGATAAGGCACTGTATAAAAACCCAAGAATTATTATTAATCATTGTTTAATGTTGGCCATATAAAAGGCTTCACAAGCACTGATGAAGCATCGATACTCACAGGGACAGTGACAAGAACATAAGTAAATGGCCAATGGCTTTAGGGCAGTACAACAACAACAAAATTCAGTACACCAACTGAAGTTTCCTAGAAAAAGTAAATAAGCCAAGGAGCGTTTGAAAGGTGACTGTAAGGGTGGGTTTTAAATTATTACAGATTGCAGGAAAACGTGAAGATTGTAGGAGGCAAAGAAATCTATAGTCTCAAGATCTTGCAAAAGTCAAAATAGGAAGTTTTTTCCCAAAACATTCTTATATAAATAATACGATTTATTTTATATGACTCAGAAATCATCTACAGAAGCACAGAAAATACACAGTTCAGGAAAATGTCTTCATACTGTGAACACATAACTAGGTGGAAGAATTAGGTGCTTTCTATCTGAAAGGTGGAATAGAAGGAGTGAAAAACTAACTAATAATTTGCTCCGCCTTCTCACATAAAATTGTGCAATTTTCTGAAGCTACTTTTGGTATTTAGTGTGACAAAACAAGGTCAAAGAAGCATAAACCTTCTAAATCTGTCAGCATTTCACTGGATTCTCACATTTTATTGAGAAAAACACATTAAAAGTCTTGCTGAGTGAACTCAGGGAAACCAGAGAATCCAGTCATATTAGACCTAAAAGGGAGAGTAAATTGGCCAAATTGCTGCACTCTTCACTTGAATTCACCTCAGGGGAGACTGTACTTCACAGCTTAGCCTTTGGCAGCCGAAGATTTAAAACATCCCCACGGTAACTCACAAAGAAGAAAGCAGTTATTGCGATGACATTCATGTTTGTCACCAGGTCATAGCAATTTGAATGCTAATGATGCTCAGTAAAAATCATTTGCAACTAATTTTTCTTCAACTTTCCTGCTTGTTGCTGAAATCCTATTGTTAATGTGGACCACAGCCCACCTGTGGTTTGCACACACAAAATGCAACAATGGATGTGTACGGAAAAATTGATACAAAAACTAATTTTTAAACCTTGAGCAAACATTTCCCCTGCGAGGAACTATAAACCAATCTTTGGCTACACAGCACAAACATGGTGGGCCACAGGGCCTTCTCCTGTGCTGTAAATTTCTATGGTTCCATTAGAGACTGTAACATGAGGCCGCATTTTAATGCAGGCTAATGTCTACACGAATTGTACAAATTCTACACAGCCATTGTGGCCTGGCTTTTGTCTGTATTAAAATACATCTGCAATTCTTTTGTCCACCTGCTTAATTTCTTCAAATATCTTTCAATGCTATCAGTCTCCCTTGTACCCATTGCCTAGCCACAGTTGGTATTATCGAAACATGAAAAAATGACTCTCCTCCATCTTGTTTACGAACGTCAGAACACCCAGCAGAGGCTACTGTGAAACTCCACAGGGAACTGCCCAACACAAAGCTTTTTGTCTCTTATCAATGCCTTCTGCTTGTCTTTGTTAAATTACTTTTCAATGCAATCAGCTATTTTTCTCGTTAATTCCATGAACTATTATCTTCTGCAGAAGCTTCACAAACTGAACTTTGTCACTATATCATGGGCTTCCGACTTCCCAAGTGAATTATATCCATTGACTAGCCTTCATCCTAGTTTAATTATCTCCTCAAAGAATTCCAGATTAATGAGCCGTGCCCTTTAGCTTGTCCATTCATGCATTCAGAATACTCCTTACTGCCAATTGTACTCTTGAGTTGAACATTGACATCTTGTCCTCCTTCAGACCCTCCAGTTGTATATCATAAATATTTGCTGTCAGCACTAGCACTGGGAAGCAGAAATCTTGTTATATGCAATAAGGCTACACCTTCTCTCCAGCGACAGGACTCAAAATACTGTTGTATTTCATTGCCCAGAAGCAATACTTTTGCCTCTGACTCCAGCAGCTTAGAAATGAACAGAGTTTCTGAACATCTCCCCTCAGCAAAGTCCACAGCAGTGTGTTTTGTGTACCTATCCTTGAGTCAAGCCATCTCAATCATTTATAAGTTCATATGAGTCATTTTCAGTCTCACAAATGATGATATCCATCCTTGTCTCCAGCACTCAAAGTTTTAACACTTTTCAACTTGAGAAAAACATGCCGAATACTGTTGCATTCTTTTTAACCCAAGAGAAATCAGAGGAAATTGTCTACCAATGTCACTTTGTACCAGTGAAAATTTGATTCTTCCTTTCTTCCTCCATGCGAAGATGATAAATGTACTTTATCAGCGCCTTGGAATGTCCTCCCGACTTGAGAGGTACTATACAAATATAATTTTGTTATTGTTGTTTATTTGCCTTGTCAAATGCAACTTCAAGATTTCAAAGTCTGCCTGTGTGAACCTTACTCTTTCTCAGAAGTTACTACTTCACTCTGGAAAGTGATGAAGCTGCAAAGATAACTGGAGCCATTAAGAATCTTATCAATTCTTCCTGCTGGAGCCTTGATAGTAAATGGCCCTAAAATATTTGACAATAAACGTAGATAAGGCTGATCCTGCATTTAGCTAACTTAACATGTGCACATACATTTCTGAGCATCAGCAGTGCAAACCCTGGCTATTTCCCCACTCCCTGGACCAGGAACACCGAAGCAAAGGATGGTCAGAGTGTGCTCAACCACTACCAGAATCTACGGTTGAAACTGGAGCACGGAGGGGGAGGGTGGGTTTGTGATTCGCTCTCATTCTTGATCTCACAAAGTTTGGTGGGGTGTTTAGTAATGAGAAAGAAGATGACTCACAGGGGATCTTGTATAACATTTTAAATAGGATTGGAAAAGTAAATCTAGATTAATACTTTAGGAAGCACCAAACCAGTGGAACAGAACGTAGGTTCACAATTGCAAAGGACAATTTCTAATCAGACACCAGGATTTTTTTCTTTACACAGAAAGTAATCAAAGACTGCCAGGAATGATGAGTGAGGCCAGGACCCTGGGACTAATTTAAAAAGCAGCTTGATTCTGAGATGGAGGAAATGTACAGTGGGGTTTTCTGAAAGGATGTGATGAGATGGGTCAAAGGGTCTTCTTCATCCAATCGTTTCTTGTAATCAGCTGGTGCACAGGATAGTCAGGGAAGGAATCCCACTTGTTTTGCTGCTTTTCCAGCTCCAAGCTCCACGTGGCTGATTGTGAAATGATAATGTTTAATGTTTCAAAAGTAATCATGTGTCAAATATATGGGACATGCAACCTTCTGGTTTCATCTCATTCGTTTCATTCGGTGTGACATTTCTCCTGCCTGTTTGGTTGTTTCGTCTGCTATAATATCAGAAGATCAAAGGATTAAATGAGAGCTATTAGTCAGCCACATTAGGTTGGAAACAGAACTGCCTATGTGAGGGCACTAATATTTGCTCTCCTCCTGTCCAGAGATACAGCTTCACTGTTTATGGAGCTCCTAGAACTATTAACCACCTATTTCCCTCCACATTTTCTCATAAGTTTCTTTATACCACATGCTCTGCTGATATCTCCTCTCTCAGTTACAAGATGACTGAGTCAAGATGAGTGTGCCTTGAATTTTTACTGCCAAAAAAATCTATGAAATGCATCTGTCATCTTCTGATCTTGTAAGATATCTTTTATCCGTTGAAGGCCTTTGTGACCTTTAACACTGCTGTCTACTTCTCATGTGAGTAACTGAGTTTTATCCATAAAACTGCGCATTGTTGTGAAGCCACAGAATATTAAATTGCGCTTCTATGAAAGGAAAACATACAAACAGCGTTCACAAAGACACATTGGAGGGTAGATGAAGAAAACGTGGAATGTAGGAACAACAGTATACCATTTACCTGAGGAACCCTGAGGAAAGAAACTTCAATGGTGACACATTTGCTCACGTCTTTAAATTCAGACACAATGAAAAACAATAGGGAATTTGGATTGAATTTTGATTTTTTTTCATTGTGTCTGAATTTAAAGACGTGAGCAAAATGTGTCACCATTGAAAGTTTTTTTTAAAAAAATTCTCTCCCATTATCCTACTTGTTCCAATTTCCTTCAAGCACCACCATAAAAGCAATGGCAAGAGACACAGGGAGGTCACCAACCAACATTTTATCTTGATTTAGTGTCTTGTAATTGATGCTCTTTACACACCTTTTGAAAGAACAACTCTTAATGGATGAAAAGCTAATCTTTAACCGAAGGCTTTATGGAGTCTCTGTGTCCTTGTGCCCTAACTAAGCCATTCGCCAAGACATTCGCATTAACACATCAGCTGGCGTGATGATGTACTTTACAGTCTTTGGAACACATACTTATAATGTTTGAAAAGGCTTTTAAGCTTGGCTCAGTTAACCCAAGTACAATGAGATGGTCAATCAAAAATTTATTTCAAAATAGTAAGAAAAAAATTGCACAAAATACATAACTACCTATTCATTTAATCATCAGCCATATGCACGCATTGTTTGAGTAACTATTTGTATTTGTTTTGATATTTATCACAACAGATGGGCATCACTGTACTGGAGATAGATTCCCTCAGGCTGGTTTTAATGGTAAAGTCCATGAAGTCACATCTGTGGTATTGGAACCAGATCACAGCTTTTGATTGACTGTTAATGGGGTTTAGTAACCAAATCATTGCAAAACAAGAAACTCTAATAACGAGTATCTAACTATCCAGTGATGATAAGTGAGCCAGAAGTCCAATACCGCAAGCCAAGGCTGCACAAGCGATACTGCCCTTCTTTCATATTGACTTGTCAGTGGTTCTCATGTCCACGGTGATATATAAAAATAATCCTCACATCTGGTACAGCACCTTTTACATCAGGTGGACATCTCAAAGCGGTTCACAGAGTTCACTGCAACATGTATCAACTGCATACTATACGTCTTCGTTTCCTACCAGTCCATCATATCCACTAAACCACAAGATCAGACTCTTAAATAAGCCATCAACTTTAAGGTACTTGTGGCTTTTTCAAAAGAGTAGAAAAAGTTGATCTGAATTGACAGATTTGGGGGGTTTTGCTAAGAAAAATAGAGAGAAACTAATTCCACTGTCCAGAGAGGCAGTAACCAGAAGGCATGCAAAGTGAAATGTTTGGAGAATTTCTTTTCACAGAGGATATAGAATGCCCTAATAAAGACAAAGATTGAAACTTTTCGGAACAAATATTTGTGAAAGGTTATAGGGAAAGGGTAGGGAATTAGATTAACAAATAGGTGTTTTAGAGACACTGCACAGGCACCATGGCCGATTGCTGCAAACATTCTATGATTCTCTAATGATAATAAATCCCATAATCATTTCTTGGTTGGCTCATGGATTTGGAACTCTGGAGATTGACAATAATAGAGGTCTGACATTTTGAATCAATTTTTAACTTGTCACACAGATCATATAACATCTGCTTGCTAAATTTAAATGTATTGGAATAGTGAGCTTCTGCCCAATCAATAAAATTATTTGCTGCCTGAATGCTTTAGAAATATGCTCATGTTCTGAGTCTATTTTTTAATCTGGCAAGTTGAATACATTCAGTCATTTTTGGATTGTTTCTTTGGGTTAAATAACTACATTATGCGATGCTTCTGGCACCTTGGGACATCCTCCTGACGTGAAAGGCGCTATGCAAGTGTGATTTTGTTCAATTTTGTTGTTAACATAATGAAAACTACGGAATTAAAAATTCCACATGCAAGCTATATACCATATGCAACAACTAGGAGGTGGAATGTTTAACACCTTTAATGTTTTCTAGTGGCGAAAGATAACAGCCAAGTTATGCTAAATATATGTCGGGACAACCTAGCTGTCCTGATTCTAAGATTCTAATCACGACAATGTGAAGAGATTATGTTAATGTAAAAACAACTACAGCAGACCCTCATTGAATGCGGGGCTTATGTTCCTGGAAAACAGCGCACTCGGTAAAATCGCATTCAGTAAGCTTAATAAGTAATGGGAAAAAAGGGGTTAGGGTAATCCATCTACAGGCTGTCCAACCTCAAGCCTCCAGGCACATCCACACCCGACCAACGCAAGGTGCGTACTGAGGCGGGCAACAGCCAGCTGGCCCGCTCTCTTCACTTGTCGCTCTCCCCGTTCTCACTGACTCATTGGAGACAATAAAACAACACCTTACACTACCACAGCTTGGCTGAATTATTTTACCTTTGGTCCTGGAAGTGTTAGGCTATATGAATATAGTAAATATGAACGAAAGAACCTTGATTGTACTTTACCATGCAATACTATCAGGTTGCTCCAAGGCCGAGGAATCATCGGAATTAGGTGGGAGCTGGCGGCGTCCTCCCAAGTGCGCACTCGTGTATACGAAAGTCAGCGCGTATATGAAAATTTGATCCGCGTTCCGCAAAAAAGTGCCACTTTTATTTCTTCTCGTATAGGTGAATTCGCACTTGAGAAAGTCGCGTTCGGTAAGAGTTGACTGTATAAGTTCAATATTTTTCAATTGACTGCAAATTCAACCTGACACATTTAACATTTAAACAACTTGAAACATTATGTTTGGCACAGGGAATCGAAATAGCACAAAGTGGGAGAGACTAGACTGAATGTCGAATATTGTACATCGTGGCTTTTTGAAAACAAACCAACACAAATTTGTAAGTTAGGCAGGTAGAAGAACATTCAAAGAAAGGTCAAAAAGATAAATTAAGTAGATAGTCAATGATTGGGTCAAAATAACAGCCACATCAACTCCTCGTTATTGTGGCAGAGGCTTAATAAATCCACTCAGCCCTCATTTCCATTATTTAACACACTTATACTTGAAGATTAACACAATTGCCTCATAAATATGTATGATATAATTGCAGAGAGAATTGCGCAGATTTTTCAGACACTTTCCTTATCTTTCTCGTGTTAATTTTTCATACCAGAAAATAGAGCAATGTGGGAAAACTCACCGAATCTGTTCACTTACAAACAGAATATAATAGGCAAAGCAACTGGTAATTGTTGAGGAAATATACAGGACCTATGAATCATCACAACTAAATCAACAAGGAGAGTAAAGCAGAAAAAATCTGTGATAAGGTGTTATATTAAATGCAAGAATTATTTCAATTAATCTGTTCTGAGAAGCTAAAGAAATGGCAAGTTATTTAAAATAAACCTTGACAAAAGATTGTTAAACAACATAGAAAAGCATGCTGTTAATAAATATTGTTTTACAAGTTAAATGGAAGTATGTCAGAATGGTTATTAACTCAATTATCTAGTTATTACAAGTATTTAATGAATTCTGTACAGAATTTTAGCTTCTGAATAATGATAAATACATATGACTATAGTAATACTCTTTTGTGTGCATTTCCTGTCAATTTTTAACACTTCAAATAGGTCTCAAGCAAGACTTCTTTTGAACTCTCTCTCCTTCCCATGACAAACTTTCATTTGTTTTGAATCTATCGGTCGCCCTTGGCTGGCGCAGTGATAGTGTCACTGCTCATTTTGCTCCGATAAGATATTTTGTGCCAAGCATCACCTTTTGGAACAAGATGATGCCAATGTTCCTGGTTAATTCTGATCTTACATAAAGCTCATTTCTCTTTTTCTATTGCAATCAATTTTGTGTGCACCATTGTTTTCTTGACTCAGGATGTTAAATAAATATCTTACTCGGTACCGTGGGACCATGTATACTCAACTAGATGTTCCCGCTTTGTGACATCATCTGCTGGAATGAGGTTAACATCTACATATAAGTACACAGAAGATGCTCAACTCCAGCTTTTCTGTCTTTATATTTGAATCCAGACTGCTAGTTACACATCTAGTTAGTTCTGGGTGAATCTCAACCTTTCCCAATTTAACATTGACAAACTGGCTATCCTATTTCCCAAGTTGACATGCATGTCAATGGAATATCAGATTCAAGTCAACCCTCTGTGCCAGTCATGTTATCGCATCTTAAATAAAATGACGTGAAAGGCGCTATATAAATGTAAGTATTGATTGATTAATTGCTTGCTTGCTTGATTGATTGATTGATTGATTGATTGATTGATTGATTGATTAAATCGGGCGGGTCCAGCAAATCCACGATACTTCAAGGCACTGTTGATGACATTCTAGTCAAAAGGCCTTATCCAGTCTTTTGAAGAGACAAACTAGGAAGTGACTAGTTTCTTCCCAATTGACTCTTGTTAACCCTGCTAGATCTATCAGGTAGATTGGTCCCAGCTGAACAAATAACAGAAAGCCTGCCAGACTGGGTTTGCATTAGCATGTTATTTGGTTTTAGCTGTTTAAATTGCAGCAGTAACCCAGCACAATTCTCTGCCTAATACGCTCAGGATTTCAGTGAGCAGGGTATACATAGCATTCCAGACACAGGGAAATTTTTAGGCGCATGTTTCATACATATATGGAACTCTCAGTCCAGTTTGAATACTTTTAAGTATTGCAAATGTGCCAGATATACCAAAAAATGACATCCCCAAAATACTCTACATTGTGGCCCCAATATTTTCACCCTATTTGCGCTTGAACATGTTTCTGCAAAATGAAATAGGTGTTAGAAATTACGTGACGTGGCTTAAATCTTTATTAAAATAATCCATGCAAGCACAATTGATTGTATTTGCATGAAAATACAGGACCGCATTCCAAGAGTTTAAGCTGTTGCACTAACAAATGCAGGTTTGAAAAGAAATGTGTGTACAGAATATAATTTAATTCTAACTAACCAGGCTAATCTGAGACCTGAGGGAAATGGAAGGCATGGTTGTGAACAGTGGCTAATCTTGAACATTCACATCATCTTCATGTATCTCTTATCCATCAAACTCGTAATACTTCACTGTGCATCCCCACTACTGCTCTTCTTGAGAAGAAAGCACGGGTCAGATTTCATGTGTTATGAAAGTCAGTAGCATGCTAATCTGCAGGTTCAGTTTTCCTTCGGGAGATCATTCAAATAGCATCTCTGCCAACTCCCATGTAGGAATTTGACAGAGGGAATTGTTGAGATTTGCTCCATTCCATTTGATTTAAAGATATATTGGCAATTGTTCAACTCTCCATAGCTAAGGATGAATTGTCAAAGATTTCTTCCCAGCAGCAGGATATAATTGGCAGGTGGACAAATCTTATTCTATACCCCTGTGCCTTTCTACAAGGCAGCTCCATATGGACATAAGATTGGACGGCTATGCAGTAAAATACTGAAATACAGTTTTAAGGGAAAAGGATGGCAAAGGTTACACTGCAATGAACCTCTGCCAGGATCAAAGCCTGGAGATATGTCTTCATTTTCAGTAAGTGGAGCTTTGGGAGAAACCTACTGTCTCAGTGCAATCTATAAACTTAGATTTAAACCCAAATGTTGCCAACAGTACGAATTAATGACCCTGCTTCCTTGTGATGCAATGTTTTTATCTAGCATCCGAGGAGACTGTGTGTCAATAAGCACGCCCACCTGCTGCGTCTTAATTGAGAGGTTAGACAGGCTCATAGCCTAGTTAGCCACCGGATCCATAGTCAACTGAGCTCAAATCAATCTACCACTGCAACATTTGGCTTTGTCTTAGTTATTTTTCCACCATTAATGGCCATATTGTTTTTGGTAGTGACCATCTGCACAAGAATGTGCAGTCTTGTAGCTCAGTAGTTGGAGCACTTCCCTTGCAAGTGTGATACCTGGGTTTGATTCCCGGCAGGACAAAAGCTTGGGCAAGTTTCCTTATTCCACAGGCCTGATAATAATCCCTTACCAAAAAATAACAATAATAAATTGGTCACTTCAATCCATGACTGTTTGTGGGACACTACTATGCACAATTGGCCAAAGCATTTCGCCCATAAATCTACTGCCATTTAAAATATATTCCATGAAATGCTTTGAGACATCTGGAAGATGTGAAAAGCACTATATCAAATACAAGAATTATTATTATGATTATAATAGCCTGTGTTTTGGCTTGCGCTCTAGAATTCTGCCCTGCCTGAGTGAGGGGTGCTATGCTATATAAATGCAAGCAGTTGTTGTTACACCTTATTCTTGTCTTATACTCATACACTTGTGCTCACCACTACCTTTATTCTAGAGTATTATGTGGAATGCCTCATAGAGCACTCGATTCCTATGCCCAGCTTCTCCCTTCCACTCAACTTCTGTGCCTAAAAATGAGATCTACATTTATTATAATAATACTTGTATACTACTGTATTTGGGCTGCCACTCCTTGCTTTTTACAGATTTAGTTGCTCTATGTTACATAGTTGTTTTGGTGCAACAAAGGATAAGTGCAAAATAGTTTAAGACAAAGCAGTGGCATTAACCCTAATTATTCTGACGATAGATCTGATTGAAGAGCCCCTCCATTGAATCTGAATTACATTTGATCTATATCTAGTTTTGCTTCGATTAAATATCCCAGTTTAGTTCTCCAGGACCTCAATGTGATGCAGGGCCCACATGCATATTTTCAAATAAAATGTATTCTGATGCTATTTAAAGTTCACCATGTGTCAATATTCCTCTGCATATTGTCCAAAGCGAAGTAAAGCCAAAGAAATACATATTGCCCATTTAACGTACCTTTCCTGCAATCTGTCAAGAAGCCAAAGGCAGCTGAATAAAGACAAAACATTACAATTGTGAAGGTTCTTCAATGCAAAAGTTATTTATTCAAGAAGGCAGCACAGAGATCCCACAAAATGGCACACTTGTAGTTTTATAGCCACTTATGCTGATATTTTATATTTCAATCATTCGAATCACTGGGTTGCATAGTGTGTTCATTTGAATTGAGATGAGAAGGGGAGCTGGAGGTACTAGCAGTAACATTTACCCACACTACACAGAGAATTTAATCTGAGTTCATGAATAAACAATAATATCTTGCAGTTATAGACAACAAAAGAAAAATAAGAATACTGACATAAGTGAATCTCCGCTGCTTTTTTTTTACACAGTAGCAAGTGTTTAGGAAGAACTGGTGGTCATCCGGATAAGCAGAGTAGTGTAAAAGGTAGAAATGACTTACAGAATGGTCACTTAGCGAAGTGTTGGAGCGAAACCAGCCACATGTGGAACCGCACCCCAGCAGAGGTCAGTGCTTCAGGAGAGGAGCGGAGAAAGCCATTAGCAATAGAATCACTGAGACTTAACTGAAGGTTTTATCTTCTTTGTATATCTCTGCAGACTGAAAGCATTGTCCAGAAAGACATAACATGCCAGACTTTGACATGCAATCAGCAGGCAAAGCCAACACCAACAAAATAACTCTGTGAACTGCTTAATGAAACAAAAACAGTGTGTATATACTGTAACTGATTTATTTTAGCACTGTTACAAACCTTACACAATATGCAAAATATGTCAGAGCTCTGAACTTCAGAGTTTACAGTTTGTTGATCATCGATGTTTTGAGTGTTTTGTAATGAATTTTCCCACCATTGTTTCCCAATCGAGAGGCCACAGGCTGCAAGAAATAAGGCCACATTTGGAAACATGTATAAATCTGGTAACATTACATACAATACACACTACAAGTGCTATGTGCAGCTTGGCTTTTTTTTTGTTGATTGGCATTGCTGATTAGTACACAGATTGTGTTTGTGTTTTCCAGTGCCACCATGGGCCTTGATAGCTATAGCCATTGTTGCTGTCCTTTTGATTCTTACATGCTGCTTCTGCATCTGTAAGAAATGCCTATTTAAGAAGAAGAACAAAAAGAAGGGGAAGGAAAAGGGAGGAAAGAATGCTATTAACATGAAAGATGTAAAAGAAATGGGAAAATCCATGAAAGACCAGGTAAAGTAGAAAAGGCACAGTGTTTGTGACTATTACACCTAGAAAATACGTTTTTTAAATGTCTTTTTTCCTCTTGGTCAATATGTATTCCTCTGACGGCAAATACAATGTTAAAGTAATTCAACTATGAGCATTTGCGATTTTTAATTTCCATATTTGATTGGTAAATACATATCTAGTTATAGCTTTGCATCTGAAAATTGTTCTAGACATTGGCAAAACATCACAAATCAAAGTATTGATCTGAGACTCATTGTGTTGGGTCAAGGTGACATCAGCATCAGATGGCACCTGCTGAAGAGTGGAAAACCTAGACAAAAATGGGACATTTTTATTGCCATCACTGCTCCTTTTGTTACTAACGTTCTTTGGCTTTTGCAAACTTTTGTCATGGCTTTCAGGAATCTAATCTGATCTAGATGTCCTAAGCAATGGGTGTATGTTATTAATCTTGCTTTGATTATTTAACGCAATTTCTATCATTAATGCTGATTTTCCTTTGTTACCATGCCATACCCAGCTTTTGAAATTGATACATTCTGAATTTACACATATTTTAATGCTGCTTCTAATGTACTTAAAGTTACACAGTATCAGTTTCATTATTCAACCTTTCATGTGGACTTTAACAATGGATTTTTTTCCGCAGTTTAGCTACAGGATAACATCTGTAACAAAAAAATCCACTACTCCCTACCCTTCCATATCTCCCCAGCTGTTTGTTCACCCTCTAGAAAATCACTTTTGCAAAGATCACAACTAGTTTGAGAGGTCAGCAGCTTGAGATAGCATTGTTTTGCATCACTGATTCATAGAGCTAGACTGTGAGAACTCAACATACCAAGATCTCCACAACTTATACTGAAGATTTAAACATATGCAATGTTCCTTTTAAATAAATGGTGCTCCATCAGTGTCTGGTATTATCACTTCTCATTAGTGTTTTGCTACCCGAAGTTGTAATTGCACCACTCACAGTTGTCGAACTCCAAAAAGTATTTGAAAATGTAGTGCTTTCCTTACAAACCATAGGAGATAAAGTTTTGAAGTAACTCCACAATTCAGTATGTTTCTGTACTGGATGGAAATGTTCCATAATTTGTCACCAGCGTGTGAATTCTCAATTGATGACCTTTGTCTTGTAAAGAAAGTTGAAATAGACATCTCACAAACTATTAAAGCACCCTTCAAAGAGCAGGTCAGTTTATGGGTGGATAATAAACAGTTTAAATAATGAATCATTCTTGTAACATCAACACACAATGGGACGCTGTTGGGAGCATCTTCCTTTTACATAGAAAGAAAGCCTCAATCAATCACTCACTCGCTTTTTTAAAAATTGTTTATGAATGATCAGGTTAACCTCTCTGACAAAATTAATCCTGTGGTTCAATGGGCCCTATCAAGTGTCCTGTGTATCTCAAGATTATGTACTGTGCTTTTTAAACAGGAATTTAATATGGTTTATAGACCTAAAGAACAACCAGGGCCAGGATTCTGGAATGTGTGTTGTCCCTGCACGGTTGACAGGGAATAGCCCCCGTAGCAGCCACTTCAATCTCTCGTAGCCACGTAATGCACCCTCACAGCCATGCACTGCTGCAGGAAAAGCACAGAAGGCGTGTGTTGTGAACCTGTTTAAATTAGATGCAGCTGGGCTCAATCTTGCAAAGCTCATTCCATAATATTCTCCAGCACGTGATTGAAGTGTTGGTTTTAAAGACTTTTGTTCTCAGTGTTTGTTTTGGTTAGTGCCCCAACTAAGTGCCATTGGAAAAATTGGTAAGAAGCTCTGGCATATAGGAGAGGTTGAGCCTGTAAGTGCCTCCATTGGTTGTGAAAACACAGGCCTGGTTTCCTGTAAAGCAGTTTCCCCTTCAAACAGTGTATACGTGCTAAACTAAGAGACC
This sequence comes from Hydrolagus colliei, assembly GCA_035084275.1. Lineage (NCBI taxonomy): Eukaryota > Metazoa > Chordata > Chondrichthyes > Chimaeriformes > Chimaeridae > Hydrolagus > Hydrolagus colliei. The sequence goes on along the minus strand of CM068746.1, from coordinate 16,432,661 downwards.
GGGGAATCCTTTGGGGATTCAGTACGCATGCATTTGTGGGCTAAAGTGCATCCTTCCAGAATCTGGCCCCTGTGAATGTGTCATGTTTTTAACTACTGTCATTTTTAACCCAATTTTAACTTATGTTAAAAAATATTGTTCACTCTTCTTTTAGTTGTTTTGGTGAATCATTTTGTACGATTTTGTACGAAGAGAATTGAAATGGTTTGCATTATTGTGGTTAGTATATTAAGTGTTTAATTCATTTACTTAATGCTCGGCTTCCTGCCTGAACATTTTAGATTGGTGCATCTTAATTAAATTGAGTCTAGTGACGTTACTTCCGTCCCATGTCCCACACGAACATGCATTCTGTTAGATAAACCTGAGGCATAATTATTAAATAAGAAAGATATAAATATTTTTCTGATAGAGTGCATGTCTGAAGGAGGACCCGACTGAAGTACCAGGCTTGCTATTTTTATTTGATGTCAAAACAAAAATTACTTTATATTTCATACATATATATAACTATTCAATTTGCCATTTCATTTATGCAATGAAAGCCACTTAAGATTACATCCGATAATATCAAATGGAATTGAAAATCAAATATTTTCCATGTAGCAAACAAGTTTCATTTTCTGCATGAAGCACAGCATACCGTATTATAACTCTACACTCAGGAGATAAGAACGTAAGAACAGAAGAATTTACTAGGCAATTTACTAGGCGAAAGGAAACAAAGGTCCATTCCAGTTCGCTTTCCACCAGCCTGGCAGTCGCATGCACATGTCATCACCCAAATCTATCTAATTTGAAAGAATCGACACTTTCTACTTCCACTGACTCTCGGGGGAGCCTGTTCCATAAGTCCACTGCTCGCTCCCTGAAGTAGTGTTTCCGCAGATTTATTCGGAATTCACCCCTCCCTTCATGACACTGGGATGAGTTTTTTGCCTGCCAGAAGGTTGTACGGTATATATAACTTGTAACTAATGCAGGAAAGCATGCAGAATGGGTGATGTGGAGCTTGTGTAAGATGTTGCTAGGCAAACGGGCGAGCAGGATATTGGAAGATTTGAGTCTGGAGGTGGCAAACACATGGAAGAGAATTATAGATTGCATTGTTGGTGAAATAGTGGTGGAGATGGTGGAATATTGCAGAGATGGAGGAAAGCTGACTTGGTCAGAGTCGGGTAATTCAGTAAGAATTGCTGGGACTGTCGCACAGCACCTAACTGCGCCATGTTACTTTACCACATGACCCACCAAAATCAGGAGACAGAATCCAATCCTTCACCAATTCAGTCTAGATTTTCACATGATAATAAAGAAGGTGAATGTTAAAATCATATTTCAATAAACATTACCTTTTCTCTACCTCCCTATTAAAAATTAATTTGAGAGGAGTTCAATCACATGTTGACATCGAAAATAGACTTGTGAAAAAATAACTATTCTGGGGCAAATAGTAAATGTAGCAAGCCTGGTTTTGCCAGTTCCAAGTCTCAATCTCACTTTACATACATTACCTCCTAACAGTTAACAAATAAGGCTTCTGAACCATTAATAGTTTTTTGATGATGATGTTGTGCAATCTCTCATTTCAAGGTCTCGGTGAAAGAACTTTATTCCAGTCAGGTTGAATTTCTCAGAGTACATTAAAGGAACTTGAAGAAGAGAGGCTGTGGTTTGAAATGTCACTGGATATGATTTTGTATTGTTCTGCTTGTATTGCGGTTTCCGAGTATTTGCGTGCTCCGTTCTTGCTCAGTAACTCTTAACTGCCGTTCCCATCCGAAAATGCTTCTTTCCCCTAAGATACGCAATCTCTGCTCTTGCTTATGCGCTGTGACCTCGCAGAGCTGTGCACCTTAGGATACAAATTAGTACAGTTGCAGTAATCTGCTCACTGTGTTTCCCACATTGAATTTCCCGGAACACCATTTTCTCCGAGATGGTGATATTGTTTAACATCAGTACTGCACCTTTAAATCAATATCAGTGTGAAACCCATAATCAGCAGATACTAACAGTTCAATTTATTTAACTTGAAGAGCTTAAATCTCAGTCCATTGGTGAACATGGATCACTTTTACTGAGCACCAAGTTCGGCCTCTTCTCCTGGTTGAATTGCTTTCCCTCGGGCAGCCGCTAACAATGGGAATGCTCAGTGACCAAGCAACCTTCTCCATCAGAGCTGTATCAAAATTCCTGCTTGCGATCCCTTAGAAGCCAAGTTATTGCCCGTGGGAACTTTTGAATGTAGATATTTCTTTTGTGCATGTGTCCAATTAAAGGCAGAGGAGATGGGCATGTTCACCCACAGTCACCATCAGCACCTTCTGCATAATTCTCATTAAAGCAGGATATGGAATTTGCAAAATACAAATGGGAACAACTATACATGTCTGTCTCCTGGGATCTGAGTAATTCATCAACAAGTTGGGGTTAATTGGTTTGAGATCTTTTCTGGACATTCATGTTAGATCATTCCTAATTCATGAAACACAGACTGTATAGACTGGAATGGAAAGACTTGCACATTCACCACTGCTTTAAAGAGAAGCTTGGAGTTTACGATGCTATGCTTCAATAAATAAGGGAACAAACCAAATTAAGCATTTTAAGATATGTGCATCCTTCAATAATGTATTGCTCTTTGTGAAGGGTGAAGTTTGTTGATAAAGATCTCCAAATGTTTCTAGTGCTTACCCCTCCACTAAGCTGTTTCATGAAGAGGGCAAACATGTTTTCAGAGCTATTTTGCAGATCCTTTGAGGCAGATAATGTAAATCCTTAAAGGTTCTCTCTCAAGTTGACTACTGAATATTTTTTACATGCTCCAATTGAACCTTTGCGTGTTGCATAAAGTAAATGTTTAAGAACCTGTTGAAATGGCTCTTTGTGAATTCCTATGCATCATTCCCTTTAACACAATGTTTATATCATTTTAAAATATTACAAATAATTCTCAATTTACTTCCTCCAAATTATATTGGGTCAAATTGTGTGCAAACACATCATTACATTCCGATTGCGAGAAAACAAAAGATTAAAAAAGCTTCCAAATGATATGAAAACAGTAATGTTCTTGATTTGGCTAGGGATTTCTACTGAGCTTATTTCGCCATGGTTTTTCCAGTGTCTTTATTTACTGCTTGTTTGTGGTTGTTATAATTTTTATTTCTTCCTTCTATGTCCTTCCTTGTCTGTGTTGTGTCTCATGACTGTTCTGGATTTTCAATTGCGGTAGGTTTCTCTCACTGTTTCGACCTGTGTATGCTCTATAAAGAATCTTGCCTATCTGGTTCTAGCTTTCATCAGTAGTTCTCTGGCACATTCAGAAATGAACAACTTTGGACTTTTAGGATAATGGTCAGTTTAATCATAAATTCCCACAAAAAATATCAAAAATCAAAAAATCAAAAGTGAAATCATATTAGATGGATTAATAATGAGTTCCTTATTTTTCTCAATTATTTTTGTGGCCATCACATATTTTGTACATAAACACGCATGCAAGATTTAATATTGGATTCACTTCTAATAAATACTGTGAGCTTGCCTGTTGACACATTTATGCCCACTTTTAATATATTCACACATGGAACATAAAATATAGCACTGCGATATTATACGTCTTGGATCTTCTCGCGTTTCACAGTAAAGATTGATTTAACCTGGCAGCCAGCCAGCAAGCATAGTCAAGAGAAATAGCGATACTTTCAAATGCAGATTTCCAAAGTACCCAATTGCAAGCTATACAGCAGCTGGATGGGAACAAATTGGTCTGAAATCTGTCATTTTCCAGCTCCCCTTCAAGTTTGGGAAGATATTAACTGCAATTTTGGGAACACCAGGACTGATATACACAGAAAAAACGCTGCATGCACACATAGTTTCAAAATACCCCGGCTGTGAAGGTACATAGTAGCTGAGTGGAGGGAGCGGGCACGTTGGTAGGGAGTTAGGAGGTTGCAAAGGTAGGGTGAGGCGGGGCCAGTGAGGGCTTTGAAGGTAAGGGCCAGGATCTTGAATTGAATCCTCTGGGTAACGGGGAGCCAATGGAGTCGGGCGAGAATGGGGGAGATGGGGTCATGGAGCTTGGAGCGGTAGAGGACACGAGCCACAGAGTTTGGATGATTTGAACACAATTATAGTAAATGACATCTACATTACAAGCCACTTTACATGTCTCTGTGTTATTGTGAAAGTATGGCCACAAAATAAAATGATTTATGTTATAAATTATATATTGTATATTTTACTGAATGGGAAACATCCATCATCCTAATGGCTCAAATATGTCCATCTATGTCCCTAGTAACTGCGAATTACAACTATCATTTAGGAGAGAGCTGTGCTTAGTTTAGAAACATACTGCTGGCATGTAACAGCTTTGTTACTTTAATTTAGTTATCTTTAAAAAGCACAACAGGAATTCTCAGAACTGTTAGAACTACCTTATTTTATACATCATTTTAAATACGGGTCCCACTGGCCCACTCTATAGTTACTGCATGTGGAGCTGGGCTTGATTTCTCATGAAACGCTCTGATCTGCCTGTCAACAGCATGTTCATCCAGAATTGTTATATTAAAATACCATTGGTCAGAAAAGCAACTTGTCTTAACATCAAGTTGACAGTGTGCTCAAGCAACTGATTTGAACAACTTGACTTTCCTGTGATGCTCGGTGAGGAGTTTGCTCTGCATACTAGCTGTTACTTAGCCATAATAGTAAGAAAAAAAACAACTTTGTACCATTCCTAATGAAGATTAAAGCATCTATCGCCTGCTTGTAATAGCTTTTCAAAAGAGTCTGGGACAAGCTCCACACCTTTGAATTTACGTTGGATGTAACAAGCAATCATTACAGTGTACCTTCCCTGTCTGCAGCCTCTGAAGGATGATGATGATGATGATGATGCAGAGACCGGCCTCACTGAGGAAGGGAAAGAGGAAGAAAAAGAAGTCGAGAAACTTGGGAAGATACAGTTTTCTTTGGATTATGACTTTCAGAACAATCAGGTGCCCAAGTACCATATTGTAACTCAAAAGTGTATATAACATAAGCTTTTTTTCCCCAGAAAAACATAATATTATAAACAGCACAAGTGGCTATAGTATGTTTTTCAGTGGTAATAACTGCATTTTTAAAAATAATAAATTGGTCACTTTGACCTACAACTGTTTCCTGCATTGCGTTTGGCAACAAAATATACAGTCAATTCACCTTACGTCTATGAAGTGCTTTGAGAAGGCTCGAAGACGTGATACGGCGCTGTATCAAAAGCAAGGATTATTATTATATCTCTGAGAAGCTGATGGGCCCAATATTGAATATCCGATTTACAGATTGGCATTATTGACTTCTATCTGATTACTTTGTTTTGTTCAGCCATCGTCCCGTGACCCAGCAGTTCACTGCAACTGTCCACAAGCCAGAAACCCAATGGTCTCTTAGAAGTGGCCTTTGAGAAGATGAGTCATTTTCAGCACCGCCAGTTGTTGCCCTAAACAACAACAATTTCCTCTTAGTTTAGAAGATGTTTCTGGGCATTTCATAAAGCCTGAGGAAAGATAGTCGAAAGCATCAAGAAATACATAAGTTTTCTGAACACAGCTTCTCTGTGACGTCCAAAAAATCCTTTGGGTTTTTTTTCGTTGTTTTTACACTGCACAAGATCAGCATATTAAGGAATGTTCTTGGCACTCCAAATATACTTAAAAATAGCACAGCAAGTTAGTACAGCAAAGCACAAATCAGTTTAAAGCTTAACATGCAGAACTAAGCACCACTCACATTGAGGAAAATGGTTTGAAAATCAGGCACAATGTGTTATTCTGTAACAAACTGAATACGTGAATAAAATGTAGGTAGTTATTGGGGAGAAATTTTTTTTATCCAACGGAGTGCAGGGGAATACCATTCCTTGATTAAATGTGCAATGTTTATTTTTCTAAGGTACAGTTAATATCTATAGAGAATAAACTTAAGTTGAATTATGCAGTTGTTACTCAAGCTATCATGGCATCAATTGCCGCTGCATTGGCTTCTGACATTTTTTTTTCTAGAATATAATTATGGGGATGATTTGAATGGGGTTGGTTACCATGGCTGTCTGTAGGGTTTGTTACCATGCCTGTCCGTAGCAGAGCTTGTTGACTGTCCACTGATTTGGTCCATTTATCAAATTTAAATTTCATTTATTTCATTAGAAAACAGAAAGCTGGCTTGGTACAGCTCAGGTGTTTAGAGCTCTAAATGGGAAATGTAATTACCACTTCGACTGCTATACGAAGATGAAGTGGACTGTGTGACCTAAATATTCTCTGGAGCTTCATAGTTCAGTTCCAAAGAGCAAAAGCTTTAAATACCTTTCCCAGAAATAATGGAGCTCACTTCCTGCAGTAGAAATGTCTATTAAATCCTCTTTGTTTTGTGTCTTACTCGCAGCTTGTAGTGGGAATTATCCAAGCGGCAGAACTGCCTGCCCTAGATATTGGAGGCACATCTGATCCCTATGTGAAGGTCTTTTTGCTACCCGATAAGAAGAAGAAACATGAAACTAAAGTCCACCGAAAGACTCTGAATCCTTCCTTCAATGAAACTTTCATTTTCAAGGTATTTTTCTTGTCACTCTCTTCTACTCTCTGCATTCAGTCACTGATTTATATTGGACTAGGTTTGTAATAATGGTTGAAACCATGAGTACATCAATTAATTTAGTAATTTCTGAATCTGTATGGTGAATATCAATGGTCTATTTAATCACAGTAGCCTTCACAGCTAAAATGCTTGTATCCTCACTTAAAGACCAATATTCCATCTAGCCTTCATCATTATGTCTGAAAACTCAACGTGGCACAGAATTATGGAATATTCTTAAATCCACTCTTAACTTCAATGCAATGCTAAATGCCAAAAGCATGTGTTAATCCAGTTAAAGGAAGCATTTTGATGCTGATAGAGGAAAAGGGCTCCACATGATTTTAAGAATTATAAAAGTCCAATGACCTAAAAATTCGAGAATGTGTTTTGTTCAAGGAAGAGCAAATAAACTATTGCGAACAGAAGAAATGTTTTAAATTTAGAGTCATACCAAGAAATTCACCAGGCTTTTTAACATGGATATAATGTAAGTGGAACTAAAACATTGTCAAAGCACGGTTTCAAAGTATCTATTATTTGTAACTGATGTTCTAGCGAAGTAATATCCACCAGTGACTGGGTTAGGTAACGCCTATCCAGTGATAAGTGGACTGCCTCAAGCAGCTATTGACAAAACTTTCAATTTGGTCTAGATGACAGTTGAAAGAACAAATAAATCAATTTCCATTGTGGTGAATTCTTCTTTACTTTGTGGATGGCAGATTCATTCTTCATTATTTCCTCCAGATTCCGTATGCCGAGCTGGGAGGGAAAACCCTGGTGATGGCAGTTTACGACTTTGATCGATTCTCCAAACACGATGTCATTGGAGAAGTAAAAGTGCCTATGAACACTGTGGACTTTGGTCATGTAACTGAAGAGTGGCGTGATCTGCAGGGGGCTGAGAAAGAGGAGGTAAGGCTCCTAAATCTCATTCAGATCCAGAGCAAGGGTAAGCTGCATATCACATACTTTGTGCAGTGATAAAATGGCATTCTTTAGGCCAAGCTTTTCACTGACAAATATTTTTTCATGAGCGAGATCCTCCTTTACATTGATCTGTGTTCTTGCTGTCGAGATAAAATTGCAGGAAAACAACATAAGAAAGCTGGAAACTAGAGAAAAAAACATTCAGCCCATTAATCCAACTCCGTCCACAATACATACAAAATATGTTATGTATAGTGTATAGCTGTATGTGATCAATAATAATTCGGTCATGCATTCCATGACATTTGGGAGACACTGCTTGTGCAATTGGCTGTCACCCACACAATATAGAATAAATTCACTCCACAGTATATTCTTTGAAGTGCTTCGAAACATCTGAATGATAAGGCACTATATAAAATGAAAGGATTATTATTATATGTGATCAATCCACATGTGGATACAAGAAACATTTTATTCAATTTTTAGTTTTAGATTAGTAGTCTCTGCCCCCACACTCTGGAACTCCATCCTACAGTGCCTTCGCTTTGCTTCCTCCCTTGCCTTCTTCAAGGCCAGTCTCAAGATCTCCTTTTCAATCGTGCCTTCAGCCGCCCTCCCAACTCTCCCCCGCCCCCTCTTCCCCCTACCCTGTCCCTCCCCCGTGCTCAGGTCCTGACCCCTGACTGTTCAGCGCCTTGGAACGTCCTCCTGATGTGATAGATACTCTATAAATGTGATTTTGTTGTTGTTGTTATTGAAAAAGAAAAAAGATTCTTTCACTTCTCATGGCTAAAAATAAACTTTCTTTTAGCTGCAGTGCCACCAATCTTCATGGCTCTCTTGCAGTTTGGTGGTGAAAGCATCCATATGTTCATTTCCCAATCTTTTTCTCAAAATCAAGATAACTTTAGTCAACTTCTGGTTCCTCTGGTATAGCTCCAGTGTTTGTGAAGCTTCATCTGCTTCCAGTCTCATTGAGATGAGGATCCTCAGGTTCGTTTGCCTGGCAAACCAAAAAGATTAAAACACCAAACACTTATGTATATGGGGTAAATGTATATTTTATTAATTGGTAATCTGGTGGGAAGGTGAAAAAATGGCAATGATGCATCTATTCCATCTTGGCAGTTTTTGTAATTATCCCATGGTTGTGAGTGAGCGGTGCTAATAACACAGCGATTGCTTGAAATTTGCTCCAGTGAAGCAGGCTTCAAAGCTGGAATCTAAAATGAACAGAAGCCGTATTTGCTGAGTTGAGAATGTCGGGTATGGGGTGATTGCTGTCTGTTCTCTGAAACACAATCAGTTTGCCACAGTTGCCAAATCACACGAGTTAGAAATGATCTGTTCAATACGTTTTATTTTCCTGTCAAAGGCCATACAACAAGCAAAATACCACAACAGTGCTGAGTTACCAGGTTCATTAATTCAGGAACAAAACCTTCCTAACTCACTTCATGTCTCCGAATGCTCTTGAATTCTACATTTTTCCCCACCCGTTGAAAGGGCACACCATTATGTAAGGCTATCGGTGTGGTACCTGATCTTAATTTCATTCTGTCAGTTCTGTTTTATATTTAACTATTGTGTTTGTGAATCCGATACTCACCAATTTGTAGTCACACTACAAACACCTACACACTGCTTAACACTTCCTCCTCCTCTTGCCAAGGGCAGGGAAGAGAATAACAATGATCTAATGAAACATCAACACATCTACTCCAAAGTCAACTTTTTTTTACACTAAATATAATGCATTTTTTCTCCTCAGGAATAGCATCAGTTTGATTTGTCATTATAAAAATAGAAACAGCATTGCCTGTTATCATTCCCAGCGTCATTGTGGCAACAATGCAAGAAGACAGCTGCTCCCAAGTCTAAAGGCCCATTTGCTCAATAAATAATGTTTAATGCCCGTTAAAAGGAAAAAATTCCATTCCAGGACATTTCTTCTGACGAGACGAATAATAGGCCTAGCCTGGAGACAACAAAGCCCAAAGCCTTTTATTTAATCCGGTATCACTGTCAATACTACTGATATACTGGGAAGTAGGTCGATCAAAAGCACTGTCAAAGATGAGGGCTTTAAGTCCCTCCTCTGTTCACTGTATATTACTGTTTAAAAATAATGTAATCTACTTTATCAAGATGTATCCCTGACTGCATTGTTGGTCATCTTTTACCCCACATCTCCGTTGGCTTCCACGACTGCGGGCACCTCCCCCCCTTAAGTGCCTCGTCAGCTGTACAACATGCTTTGAGACATCCTCCCAACATAAAAGATGCCAATGTAGAGTATCAATGTAAATTCTGCCGAATTTAATTCTAAAATTGTTGTGAAGCGCTAAAAGGCATTTCCACTTGTTGTTTGGTTTGGTTTGATGTTGTAACCAGTGAAAATGAATTTCATTTTGTGTCAGATAATCACTCTGCTCAATCACTGCATGACAAGTTCTTGTTCATCTGGCATCGGTCTCGTCACAAGTCATATTATTAGCGTGTCTCTTTGGGTGAAATTAATTCTGTGTTGTACATTGGCCTACACAGACCTATGTGACATTGAGGAATATTATCAGGCGGAAGCCAAACTAAGCCAAGTGGCAAACTGGAATGAGATGGGATCATTAGAGCATAGCATTTTGCTGCAGGCATTGCTGGAGAGATTGAGGGAACTGGAAACATTGTGAGAAGATTTATTTGCTGAAATAGTAAAAACGTTTGGGCACTTTTTTTGATAGGACATCCACTTCTATTTTTGTCACTTTGGCCTCTGGTAACAGACAGCTTTCAGCATTGTGATGTGTGGTTTGAATGCACCCTTGTGTTTCACTAAATACACAAGACTGTCAACACAGTACAGTTGCCTTTCCTCTGCTCACATGCGGCAAACTCTTTGTTTACTTGGAAGATTTTTAAAAAGTTTTTACCGGAAAGTTCTTAAACTGATAACATAAAAACAAGAACAAATTACATTTATCAGAGTGCCTTTCACGTCAGGAGGACATCCCAAGGCACTGGACAATCTGGGATATTGACTCAAGCTAGGGGTTGGGAATCAGGGAGTGGGGAGGGTGAGGGTAGGGGTAGAAGGGTGACTGTAGGTGTGATCGAAGTGGAGAGACTTGAGACATGCCTTCAAGGAGGCAAGGGAAGGAGCAAAGCCTAGCGACAATGGTATGAAGTTCCAAAGGGTGGGGCAGAGAGGCTGAAGGCCACACTCAGTGTTCAGCTTGTCTATTCTTTACAAAAAAAATTATTTTGCATATTATTTACTGAATGGTTATGTAGGAGATTCTAATTATTCTGAAACAACAAATGTTTCATTCCATAACGTTCTTTGATTTCAGTAGTTGAAATAGTAATAATCCTTGCATTTAATGTAGCACCTTGTTACGTTACCGAGACATATCAAAACACTTGACAGGATGTGTATTTGTAGGCGAATATGGCAGCCAATCTGCTCACAGAGTATAGAAATGTGTGTGATTTTGAGACCGAAATGCTGCTGATTAACAATGAGAGCTGATTTGTGTAATAGGTCATATGCTTTAGCTGTAAAATGAAAAGAAGAGGAACTGTGGTATTTGCATTCCAGCAGAAGGATTATGTGAAATAAACACCTTCTTTGGTCTCTGAACTAACAGCTCCTTGCAGCCCACATACCAGTCTGGTGGAATGCTCCCAGCATGACAACCTGTTTTTAAATAGCCTCGCAGATATGACATTTTAATAAATATGTGACTGAGCATCATTTAGTTCCATTAAGATTATAACTGCTCATCTATCTAATGTGGAACTGGGAATACTGATTTCTCAAATTTTCTCTAAAGAAATATGGAGCGAGAACAATATTTTACACCTTTGCTTTGTACAATCTTTTGATGAATCGAGAGGTTTGTGAGATAATGGAAAGAAATCATTGTCACCTCTAGCTTTGCCGTTCAAACAGTGGTCTGGATACTATTACATGTATAAAATCGTGCACAGGATTAGAGATATATTAAGTGGATTAAAAGCGGTAATCTAAGAAAGGGTTCCAAGGGATCATTAACTTTGAACACAATGTGAAATTGAGTTAATCCATTGCCTTTGGCTGAAGGAGGAAAAAATCCTATCAAAGTGTACGGAGTTTTGGGTGAACAAAGTATTCCAGTTAAGCACTAAAGGATCGTGGTGAGGAGGGACAGCTGAATTCTAACAGCATCTAGGTTGGAAAGAAACTCAGCATTGCAGGACTGGCCTTGATATGTCTACAATTTTGGATACAAATGCTACCTATAATTTCTACTTTGTTGGTCACATAGACGGGCAAGTGAAAACTGGGCTGGGGGAGCCAGGTCGGAGTTAGATGTGAAATGGTTCTTGCCCTGATTGTCTGTCCCGTCTTCACATTAACATTGTTTTTGTCGCTTGCCTCATGCAAGTCGTGCCTCACATTCAATTAAGATCAGTTCTTATTTATAAATTATTTTACTTTGATTTCAAATTGATTTTTTTTCTGCCCACAGAACGCAGGAAATTTCAGTGTGATGTACAGTATATTATTATAAACTGGTACGCTTCAAAGTGCAGGTTAACTGAACTCTTCCATCAAAACAAAATGTGCTTAAATGTGTCACTCCATTAGCAAGGATGGATCTTGCTGTAACTGATGTACTGTACTGTGAAAAACTCGCAGGGTGTCCGGAAAGAAATAACAAAGACTAAAATAAATCCCGCGAGTTGCAAAATAAAACCTAATTCTGTTAATTGATACTGACTATATCGTCTTGTTTAAAACAAAGATTATTATCGAGCCATCCCATAAACCTGACATTTATTAATCTGATTTTCAATTGACGTGTTTGCTTTGCTTTCCTCTCACAGCAAGAGAACCTGGGTGACATTTGTTTCTCTCTCCGCTATGTGCCAACGGCTGGTAAACTGACTGTTGTCATTCTTGAGGCAAAGAACTTAAAGAAGATGGACGTGGGTGGATTATCAGGTAGATGATGATATGCGATTCTTTCTTTTATAGCTGAAATATCAACATCTGATATGACACAATGCCATAACTTTTATGGAGTGGCTGCTGGCTAGAGGAGATAAGAGATGACTTAACACTATTTTTTTTACGAGAGAGCTCTATTAATGAAAACTGATAGAATGTACTTAGAAGAAATTGCTGCTACGTAGATAAAATTGGCCTTTCAATACTCATAGCTGGGTCAGATTGATTGTATTCTGAACAATAACTTGTTGTTTGAGCATTTTGACCTTTTTTGATCCCTGTTGTCTAAAGCCTCACATGAGTTTCTTGGGCACAGACAGATTTTGTCTGAGCCCCAGCTTTTAAATTGTGTAGTATTCAGCCCAGCAGCAATAATCAATAATGTCACAAGGCAGGACCACCCACAAAAAGAAACTTCAATCCAGCTGCTTAATGACCTAGTAGTGGTGCAGTTAATACATCCCCAGTGAGTGACTGCTGGCTGGAAAAAAAATCTGTTTACAATAGAGTCAGCACTGAGAGACTCAGCCTGTTGTTCAACAATTTATTTGACTATCGCTAGAACGTGCGAAGGTTAGACAGTGCAGCAGATGCAAATGTAAACACAAGGACATGAAATAGAGAAACTTTCAGATTGCAAATATACTTTTTTAACAAAAAAACTGCCATCACTTTAAAGTTTCATAGTGGTTGAGTAATCAACAGATTGCCAGAGAGATTATCGGTTGTTATCTAGTGTGTTAAAGTCACACTGTGATGTTGTGCAATGGAATGGGGGATATATGCTTGACCCATTCGCTTCCCATTCACACTCTACTGAATGTTTAATCTCTCTGTGTTGCTGTGGGGATAGAAGGTCTTTAAGTTACCTGATGACAGCTAATTCAAGTAGTGTTCGGGATGGTGGCTGCATTAGGGCCACGGTGTTAGGGCATCACAAGAGACAGTGCTGGAGGAGAAAAGAGTGAAAGGTAAGTAGCATAAGTTTCCATTAGTATCCTCCATGTGACAGAACATAATTATTATGTTACTATTATACAGTATTTGTCCCATTACGTTTGGGCTGGCTCAACATGAGCTACCTAATCAATCCCCAACTCTCAGGCTCTCTCCCTTTTGTCCCTTTTATATTGCTCCATGCTCTCTGATTCATCTGTACTAAACATACACATATGTACATATATATATATATATATATACATATATAAAATACACAAATAGACTATCTTCAGTAGATACGTGTAAAGACACCAGTACAGCAAGGTTGCGATGCTGATGGGATCATTTTAATTTTGCAAAAACTGAGGAGAAGAAGTACAATCATAATGTTTAGTTAAATAGGTACAAACTGTGCCAGGTGAAAGGATGAAAAAAGCGGAATTAGTTTTCGTAATGTTTATACTATCAAAGTACCATATTAGGTTTTTGACGCACAGCACTAAGATTACTTTATGACACACACACACCATGTGCAGTATTTTATCTCCTCGCAGTCCTTATTAATACAAACAGTGTTGTGTACACTTTGACCAATGTTGTGGGATGCATCACCCTTCACGCTGTTAATTGCAATCTTAATAGTTGTCACAGAATGAATTCAATTTTGAGCTATGTTGCTTAAAACTGCAAACTTGCATTAACATCAGCTAATAAAATGTATCCTCTAGTCTTACAGCAAGGGAAAACAAGGCAATGTTTCTGCTGGTAGAAGCAAAACCGATACATCTTCCACCACCCACTCAAAATTATATATCCAGCAAGCTCCACATCTATCGTAGAGCTACATTACTTGCCTGGATCACATTCAATAAATCACAACTTTGACTATCTTTGAGTAAATTTCCTCCTCAGTAGATCTTGTTCAGTAGCATTGTTACAAAAATATTTGTTCTGATGTTATTGATGTATTCTATATAGTCTATCCAGCCAGTGGTAACTACCCAATGTAAATTAATGAGCAATGTAGGAAACACTGCTTAATTCCATTGCAGAGCATATCTGTAATCCCATTGTAGGATATAACTGGGCAGATTGTGAGCTCTGTCTTGTCATCAATCTAATTATTTTCTGTTTGCACAAACAGAATTGCCATTTTGTTCCTTTTCCTATTACATCTGTTGAATTCAATCCTTTATCATTTATAATTGGTATTTACCTGCTTCACTCACTTTGTGTTTCTTCTGTGGATTGGAAAAGTGGGACTGTCCAGGCAGCGGATTTTTCTCAGGTTATCTGTATAATAATAATAATAATAATAATCCTTCCATTTTATATAGCACCTTATCACGTCGTTGAGACACCTCAAAGCACTTCACAGTATACATCGTAGAAGTAGTTTGACTGTATATTTTGTGGTCTTTTCCAAGCCTAGTCAAATAAGAGATGTGTTTGAGTCTTATATCAGAAGCTCCTTCCTCATCAGATATAGAGATTTCCTCAGCATACCTTCTTCAGCCTCCTGCCATGAGTACGAATGAAGCTGGCAAGAGAAGGCTATTTTAATAACTTGCACTTGGATGCTGCAATGCTAAATTAATAATTTGAGATTTTACAGGTCCCTAGTTTATTTGTAAGTAGAGATGAGCTGTCAAGGTATAGCAACCCCATTGCCATGATGCTTCTGATTATTTTTTCAAAAAAATCAAGCAATAATTTTGGAAAATATATATTGGATATATAAACAATGGAAATTCTTCACAAGACCATAAGAAAAGTTTGGATGAAAAAAGCCCTTCGGCCCTTTTTGATCTCACCCTCCTAAGAATATTTGCCTTCACATCTTCCCATTACAGCAGCAAGCTGTATAATATCTAAAATAGTGTGGAGGAAAATGTAGGAATTATACTTCTACCTCAAATGTGTTTTCTTGTTCAAATGAAACCATTATTTCTTCCTGACGCTAACATTCTTTGCTCAGATTAGCATTTGCTGCTCATTCCCCACTTGTAGATTGTCAGCCTGTGTGAGTTGGAGTTGATTTTTTTTGGAAACAATTCCACATTTTATGGAAAGCAAAATGATAAATCAATGTGTTTAGCGCTAGCAGCAATGATAGCTGACACACAAATCCGACAGGGTGGAGGAAACACAATCTTACTGACTGCAGTCTGTCTCAAACTGACAGTCAAGTTGTTGCCAGAGGGTCAGAGATGCTTAATGGGATTAGTAATAAAAAGTGTTTATCTTTCCTCAAGTAATGATAATATGCAGCATCCTGAAATTTACCGGGTGCAATGAGCGGCTTGCAAAAGACAGGCTTTTTTTAAATAAAAAGGGTAAAATTAACCTGTTCTAGTTTTTGGTGCATTAACAACACAGGCCATGAAATGTTGGGACACTGCTTCACGCTCACAAATCCGCACACATTGTCTGAATCTTGATCCTGGCTGCCTTGAAGTGTAGTAAAGACACCTTATTGTTCTTTGTGTAAACGCTTCATAGTGTGGTATTTGAGGTAGGAAAATCCCTAATTTCAATCTTTAATCTGACTTGTGTTAACTGATCTCAGAGAGGATGTTACAAAACCAGCCAGCCAATTTCCAATGACGCTTGTTAGAACGTGTGTGTGTGTGTGTATAAAATGGATGAGGAAGGGATCAGAGCCAAATGTGATATCCTCCCTATCTCGCTTTCCTACTCTCATTATCAGTGCCTACAAACTGGAGGTCATAAATGAAGAATAGCCATTTGGTTAAGGGTTTCCAACTTTCAAATTCTATTTTGAGGATTTAATTCAGGAGAGAGAGGTCATCGCAATTAAGATTTGCATTTGGGAGAAAGCCAGGGTATTTGGAATGGGGGCTCATTGTAAAAGCTGAGCTCATAGTTAAGAACTTTGTTTTTATTTCTATATCAGTGTGTTAGAAGTTAGATATGAAGGGAGCTTGCCCTTTCCTGACAATGTTAATCTTTGCTTTTACTTAATGGGGGTTAAGTAAAAGCAAAGCACTCTCTCAAAAAATACACCGAACAAAATGACTACCTGATATCTTGGAAGAAAGTAATTAAAAATGAACTTTCTGCATCAAAGTGGAAGATATTGAATTTGTTTTAACTGAATAGCATGCAAGCAGCTGGTGTAGCTGAAGGAAAAACAAGCACCTCATTATTCAGAGAATGTATTTTCCGATGCCTGTACATGTAGGGTGTAATGTCACAAACAGGAATGATGCATTTTGTAGCCTACAGCCTTTTGCATTGATGACTATTTTCTCCTGAAATTCCCTAATTCAATCTCTAATTTTAAAGTGCTCGAGCAAAAAACTTCTGACATGATGCATGTTTCCTGGCTAATGGCCTTTAAAGACTCAGTAAAGTGTTTATCTATCAAATTGAATGTATTGGAAAATGTTTTTTTAAACATAAATGAAAAAATTAAAGTGTTTCACTTCTCACAGCCAGTGTTATGTTATCCCCATTGTTCCAATCTTTATCTCCCTTCGTTGGCTGGAAGGTCCAATTTCCCGTCAAATCAGTTCCATTGGAATTAAAAAAAACTTTGCAAGGCATTCCGTTCCCTAATATGGTAACTGCAGAGAAATCGACCCAAGTTACTCTCAGCCAGCAAAATGTAGTGGAGAAAGCTGTGGCGACAAATTGTTTTCCTTCAGAATCCGAGCACACGGAACACAAGACTAGCGGACTGCTGCTTGGTGGTCAAACACTTCTCTCACTCCCGGAGATGCAGGTTTCGTTCCTGACACGAGAGCAGTTCAAACTGTAGCCTTCCTCAGTTTACCTGTCTTGCAGCCACATCAGCCACGGTACTCGTTACGTTCAGTTCACAACATCCATGTCTGGTCACTGGAACTGCCCCTGCTGTTTTGGAAAGGTCTGAACAGGCCTGGGGTGCAAGAAAGTGAGGTTGACTGAATGAGCAAGGCACTTGGACCTGACGGACTGGGGGGGGGGGGGGGGGGGGGGGCTTAGGAAGGGGGGGGGGGGGGGGAGGAGAGGAATCAGAGAGATTGAGCCCTTGGGCCAGTTGGACCAGGGAACGTGTCTGAACACTTGGACTCGGATAAGGTGGAGGGCTGAGCACCTGTGGAGGGGAAAAACAAAGTTAATAGCAATGACCTGTATGGGAGAAGGGGTGGGGGGTGGGGGGGGTTGAACACAGGCTGTTTGGTGGAAGGGAGAATGTGTAATAATCACATCAGACTATAAAAGGGTGGAGCACTCAAACTGTACCGGTAATTGAATGCCTCACTTATGTCCAAAGGTGACAAGAACACCACCTCTGTATGTATATCTCAATGCCTCTAGGAGCAGGAATGCTCAATTGCTGATTGTAATCTGGCCTTACAGTTCAGAAAATAAATTGCATCCAGGTTCCTTCAATATGAGGTGCAGATCAGCTATGATCAAATAGAATGGCAGAACAGGCTAGAGGTGCTGAATGGCCTACTCCTGTTCATATGTAAGGGAAAAGAGAGAACATTTGTCCTTTGCCCTATATACTGTTGCCTCTGGCAGGGAATGAAGCCCCACCTCAGAAAGTAGTAATACACCTTTGTATTTGGTATTACATCTAAAAATGTAACTGTTCAAATGCATTGAAAAGTTGACAGTGTCCACAAGTATGAGTGCTTCACAGGGACAACTTGGAAAGTGCTACTTTCCACGAACATCCGTCTCCCAGTGATTGTAGCACATTGCCTGGTTTGGCTCAAAATATTCATTATTGATGTACAAACATAAATTCTTTCCAAAAAATGAATGTGTTGCCCAGTGGTAGAGCACCAGACTCGCAGCCAGTGAGAGGCTTGCTGTAACTGATGTTCCAATTCAGGTACCCTTTCACGTAGTTGGCCTCTGGGTGGGATAGTGGAGCCTTCCATACACTGCTCGCCTGACTCTGAAGATAACCATGATTACATTTGCATTTGGACTATGCAGAAATATAGGATGAAGATTAGCATCAGTGTCTTGAGATGACTGAGGGAGTGAATTACTGATTTAGAAAGTATCAGTATCATTGAATACTAAGAAAAGGGAAGGAAATGGGGTTAGAAAAAGAGCTTTTATTGAACCAGTTAAGTGGGCAACACTGGCTGAATGGACAATTCTACTTACTGTGTCAGGAGCTAAAACAAAGGGAAAATCTCTGATTTTTCAAATGATTGTATTAGTCAAGTCCAGAAATAAAATCCATTGTGATGAACTACTGAAATTTGGTTGTATTCTGGTTCCACATCATTGTACAACAACAACCTGCGTTTATATAGCACCCTTTACATGGAAAGGCATCTCGGAAGTGTGAACGAACGTGCAGAACGAGTGACTAATGATTATGCAGAAAGATGGCAGGAAGCTATTTCACAGAAATCCAGTGTACATTTGATGGCATGCCTGGAAATAGTGAAACAGTGAATTCAGTTAAGCTCTTTAATAGGTATAAATAGTTACGGAAAGGTAAATTTGTATTTTTCCCCCTCGATTGGTGGAAAGACTAACTCTCCATAAAAACAATAATAGAACATATTCCCTAGCAGTTTACTTATTGATGACTATTTAGTAAATACATAATTTTAAGTAAAATGGGGTCACTTGAGAAAAACAATTTCTTGTTAAATGCAGTCATTATAGCTAGCAGAAAATGAAATACCTGGAGCTCCACTAAAAATTAAATTAAACAAATAACAATTTTGATGATATTACTGTATCATTTTAAAGTCAATTTACAGAACCACAAAACCATTTGGTACACAATGTTTTGATGTCCTAAGACAGTCCATTAATATTCCCATTTAATCATAAAAATCAAAACACTGACTAAAGGGAAACAGTTTGATCAAATTGTGTATTTAAAATAGTTATTATATCTGTTTCTCATCAATGTGGATGGGGAATGTGTGAATAATGATTTGAAGTAAACAGCGAGACAGAAATGAAACTTTGTTCTTGGCAAGGGAAGGCGATTTAAAAACGCAATAAAATAATAAACAATAATCCTTGCATTTGATATAGCGCCTTATCACGTCTTTGAGACATCTCAAAGCCCTTCACAAGTTATACTGTGAAGTGAAGTGACTGTATATTTTGGTGGGCAAAAATATGTGTCCTGTCTGCAAATATATTTTGTGCTTTGATCTTTAAATCTTTAACCCCAGTCGGTCGCTTTTTCCCATTACTTCCCCCAGATCCTTACGTGAAGATTCACCTGATGCAGAATGGCAAGAGGCTGAAGAAAAAGAAGACAACAATTAAGAAGAACACTCTTAACCCTTACTACAACGAGTCATTCAGCTTTGAAGTACCATTTGAACAGATACAGGTAAAGTCAATCAGGAGGCAACCTCACATTACTTTTTCTAATTCAGACCTCATAAATATTTAATGAGTGTTCTTGTTAATTGCTAAGTGTGCATGCTTTCATTAACACCATCGCTTGCCTTGGCAGCTACGTAATATCAATGTGTCTGGCTGAAAGATTAGAGAATTAACACTTACCCTCCAAATGCTGCTCAAACCGGGTCCTTTGCTTTGAATCTTAAACCAGCAAAATGTGGGAGTGGCATCAGAACTCCCAATTTGGCGGGTTAAGAGTGAAGAGTAGAAAAATAGATTTTGTTGGGTAAGAATGCTAAAAAAAATTGGACCTAAGCCAGACCACTGTGGTGGTCTCGCTAGTCTGGTTTCTCAAGCCAGGCAGGTCCGCAGTATTCCAGGGCAATGCTGATGATAGGCACAGACAACAGCACAATCACCAACAAACACATTCAAAACAAGAGGCTCCTTGTTGGGCAAATAACGCAATGAGCGGCCAACAGAACAAGAGCAGCAAAATGCATCTGCTCAAGGTAAGACTGGTCAGTGATGAAAAACAGATATCACTAGTATAAAAGGGTTAAGGTTTTTTTTTGCATTAAATAAAGGTATGACATTACTGTAGCACAAGTGAAAGAAATTGTGATCTGAAATGATGATGGTATCTGAGATACTATTCTCCGTGAATGAGTGAATTGATTTTCAATACGCTGTCATAGAATGCTTGGACTTATATTATTTGTGGTTTGACTCAACCTATTGAGAGAAGCTTTTGCATTTCCCAACAGTGGTACATGTACATACAATGAGGTTTCTCACGGCAGCCTATGATTGGGTGCAAATTTAGCAATTGCTGGTGTTGGCTGTTGTGGTGAATAGAAAAATGACAAAGGTTAAGGAGATTTTGTAAGGTCAAGTGGAGAAAGCTTTCATATGACATTTGTAAATGAGCTGAGGTATTTGATACCAAGTACCAAATATAGAAACATCCTGTTCCTCCAATACTGACCTTCTGCACCTTCGCAAGCACAACAATTCACCACAATTAATCATTGGTGAATGGTTTAGGGTGGCTTTATTTCTGATGTTATCTCACTGCATGTGAGAGCATCCTGATATGAACACAATATTTGTATTACAGTACAATTTAAATTTAAACAGTGCCTTTCACATCACAGGGTTCAACTATGTAAAGTAAGTACTGTATTGAGTTAAAAAAATGGAGGCGAAGAAATGAAAACCATTCCGTCAATTTCAGACATTAATCATGTTCTAATTTTTTTTCCTTTTACACACACAAACAGAAAGTGCAAGTTGTTGTTACTGTCCTGGACTATGACAAGATTGGCAAGAACGATGCTATTGGCAAAGTTTTTGTGGGCTACAATAGCACTGCGGCAGAGCTGCGACACTGGTCAGACATGTTAGCCAACCCAAGACGACCCATTGCACAGTGGCACACCCTACAGCAGGAGGAGGAGGTAGATGTTGCTCTTGGGCTCAAGAAATAAAATTTAAAAAAAAGCCTTTCAATGTTTCTCCATTTAGTGCTCACAGTTAGTATCTGTAAATACCTCAGTGAGACTGATCCATCCATTCCCACCGTCAATGTTAGACCAAGTAATATTTCCTCAATTCATTTGGTTTTTTTCTCCCCACCCATCAATGGTAGGTCTAGTGGAACTAAATCCCCTCAAAACACTTCATCACACTAAATACTCTCCATCCGTTTCATCCTTTTAAGCAATATGATCTGTGTAGATAGAGCATGACTGAAATGATGTATCACACAGTTGTACATAACAGTATGCTGATAAATGATTTATAGTCTGTGTGTTTGTATGTTGTTAGCGTTTCTTAATCCCGTGCATATCTAGATGTTTTTAATAAGATGTTCTATTTTAAACTATGTAAATTGACGGAGAAATAGGAAAGTTGATGCTATATATTATTGGGTAAATATATCTTCTGCATTCCAGTGATTTCCTTCTTGTAAGCCTGTAGACCAAGATGGAAATGCAACTTAGTAAAGATAAGCAAGAGGGACAAAAATGTACAGTACTGACGTAGATAGTCTAGCTTCGTACACTTTGGAGGACTTCTTGCACTTGCTAGGTGCTTACTTCAGGAGGAGTTTTTAAATGTTTCATGTGATAATGTAGTCAATGGCACTATTATAAAGCTATCAGTCATTCCATTAGAGTCTAAAGGACTGCTCTGTGTATCACTGTGACAGCTGTGTGTGCTTAGAATTGTACATTCTTCAGTGGATAGCAACAAATTTATTCAATTGTAATTCTGATTTAGGCATGGATTTGCCATACTAATCATTTCTTTCTACTGCCACGTTGAATGCCTGCATAGCACAGATAGTTCTCTTAAACTCTGGACCAATATAGAACTGGAAGGCTATGCAAGAGAGGTGTATTTTATTAAAAGAAATAGCAGGAACAGAATAATCATACAGCATCTTTTTGAGCACTGTGCAATCTAGACCCAAACATCATGAATATAGAGTTCCTGAGATGGTGTACTCTGTCTTAAAAAGAAGCAACAAAAAAAAGCTTTAGGTATTCAGCCGTTAGCATATACTAACATACTCTTAGCTCAGGATTTTAATACAAATGTTACACAGCAAGCACATTGCATTAGGAACTGCCACTTAAATACTAATCAATGTTGATGTGCAGGTTTAATCTACAAGAGCAAGATTATAGATATATATACACTGCCAAAAAATTACTACAATCCTTTCGTAAAATCACTATTTAGTGTTTTTTCTGTGTTTTAAAAAGTACAGCCATAGCCAGAAGGTGCCCCTTCCTTTCTATTCACTGAGCAACAACTGGTACACTTCAATAGACAAAAAGCCACAATAAATCTAATCTTTATGAAAATGAAGTGTAAAGTATTAGTCAGACGCTGTAGAATGATACTAGTTGCCTTTGTGTATGATTATGTATATTACCTGCCTGCTTAAGTATTTTACATGTGAACTTTCTCTGTATCTTGTAGAAATATTGAGATGTTTTTTTTCTGCCACTTTGCTCGTGGCCAGCGAGCTGACCAGTAGAGCTCTGTAAACCTTAATTTTTGATGAGGTGTTTATATTTTGTTTCACTTTGTGTAGTGAATTACACCGTGGCGTTTCTGATGTTGTTACATAACTGAATATTACACTAGTGTTCAATAAAAGTTTTATTTCCTGTTGACGTTTAAATGATTGTATAATTCTGTGTGTTCTTTACTGATTGTTTATATAAAAATATTAAAGTTGATTACAGATTTAAAGAAACGTCTAGTGAAATGATGATCGGGATATTTAGCATTTGTTGACAAAAGCCCCTGTTAAATATCTGTTTGATGTGAACTGATCAGCAAACTTCAGTAAATTTTCATCACCAGCAATTGTACAAGTTATGGGCAAGCATTGCACCCCCATGCTCTTCACTCCCTCCACATACACTTGGGCTCACTCGCCTCTGAGGCAGAAGATTGAAGTTCCAGTCCAGCATTGAGACTTTGATCTCATAATCAAGGGGCCGCTAGATTATCAGAAATGCCACCGTTTGGATGAAATGATTAAGCAAGGTTCTGTCTACCTGTTCAGTTGGATGTTAAAGATCCCGTGGCACTATTCAAAAAGAGAAGGCAATTTGCTGATGTCCTGGCCAACAATTCCCCAAATAAAATTATCCATTCACTCCTTAGGCGTTTGTAGGACATTACAAACGCCTATGGAGTGAACGGATAATAGTGTTCGAATCCAGGCAGGTCAGGGCAAAACCTTGGGAAAGTTTCCTTACCCCACACGCCTAATAATAATACTTCCAAAAAAAACACAATAATAAAATTGGTCATTTCAATCCACGACTGTTTGTGTGACACTGTTGTGTGCAATTGGCTGCTGCGATTCACCCACAAGTACACAGTCAATTCACTTTACAGTATATTCTGTGAAGCATTTTGGGACGTTGATAAGATGTGAAAAGCGGTATATCAAATGCAAGGATTATTATTACCGAGTACAAATTGACTGCAGCGTTTCCCTACAAATACCCAGTCACTACACTTTACAGCAAAATCTTGAGAAACACTGCAAGATGTTTGAATACCATGATCGTGTAGTATATCAAATACAAGTAGTATTATTATTATTGTGACCATCACTGTGCGACACCCCTGATGTGCACATTATGCACAAATGATCTGCATTGACATAACTCATCTGCTCATTATGTGGGAGACCGGTTCAATTATTACATTGAATCATTCTATTATACTTCATTTTGATCTTACATTTTACTGTAGCGACAAAGAGTTAGTGCACCTGTGATGAGATGTCCCTTGCTCCAAAATATAATGGCTCGTATTGTAATTGGAAAAGCCGAAGCCCACATCTTTGAAGTTTCTACACTTTCTTCAAGCAAAATATCTCACCTAGGATACAGGCTGAAAGATTGCCGAGTGACTGCTGATAACCACGGGTGGCCAATTTGTTTCTTCTTCTGTTTCAGGAAGGTCCCCGAGGTTTTTACCCAGAAAACTGCAGGTTGTAAATTTGATTGTTGCGCCTCGATCACAGCACCACATCTCAGTATAAACAATCTATCAATCAAATAAAACCACTCTCCAGAAATGATCCCGCAACATAATTTGGGCTGAATAACAGCAGTGGATTTTTTTTATTTCTATGTCTGAATGTATTTGAATTGCATTTGAATCTGCCAATGTAAGCAGGATAATCTCTTTTTAATATCAGACTAACAGGATATTATTGGAAGTGATTGTATTCTCTCACTAACCACTGGATGGCCACAGTAAATCTCTTAAGACTCATTTGTATTAAAGAGACAGAATAATTAATTGTGCAGGTGGAGTTCGCTGCATGGATGACACCGATATATTACAAGTTATAAACATTCACTTGAGATATACAAACACGAGGCCATATATCTGTGAAGTAAAATAAGTTCACTTAAAAGTCAATGCAAGTGTGAAATAAACACTGCTCATTTGCAAATGGTTCGGGTTGTTTAAAGGGGAGGAAGGAAAGTGTAAAAATACAATTAGAAGCAACATGATCCAGGATTATCCAATATACACAATACGAATTAGTATCAGGAGAGGGTCAATCTGCCTTCACTGCTGATTCTGGGTAATATCTATAGTTCATTTATTTGCAAAGTTGCCAGTATTATGTCTCACAATAAGATCAAGCTGTATATTGGCTATTTTACATTGTATTTCACAACTGTTTTCCTATAGATCTACCTCAGTCCAGTAGTGCAATTTCCACCTAGAAAAACTCTGGATCAGATCTAAAGTAGTGTTTGTGTAGGCATCAGACATGGAGGGTAACACACAGACAGAGGTGTACAATTTTTTTATCGAATTGGTAAAAATAAAAGCCAAATCAATACTTTAGGATGCATCTTTTCAGTAGAATAAGAGGACGTAGGTTTAGAGTTGTAAAAGTAACTTCAGGATAGACTCTCCTTTATGCAGACAGTAATCAACCACTGGGACAGGTTGTCAGGAAAGGTGGTAAAGGCCAGGAATCAGACTCATTAAAAAAAAAGCAATGCAGTGGGGGTAGATTAGATCAATAGAGTCTAATTGACTCCAGTCATGCAGTAGCTTTAAACAACATGAAGAGGGATACCTCGAAGTGAGGCCCTGCTTTGATGTTGTCTTCGCATTGCAGGTGCAGCTGCACAACAATCAGCCTTGAAGGCATAGACATTGAACATCCCCACACAAGTTTCTAAAGTACTTTGGTACAGTCCTGTTTGCATGCAGAGGTTGTGGAAGCTTATTCAAAAAAAGTGGTAGATCAAATCTAAAGTGCACCAATATTTGCCTTTATCGCATACACGAATGACTGATAACTGAGGGACATTTGAAGGCAGATGTCAAAGTATGGCATATACACTCATACATATGAACTGGGTGTTATGTTATTTTGATATTTTTATACAGTAATTACACCATTTGCACCCAGTTCACATCGTCCACTGCTTCCGGCAGAACTATCACTTCAAAGGAATTGATTCTGAACACTATCAGAGTGCAAATATCATTACAAATACCATACACATCCAGGTTTCTTCAACTCATTCATTCCAACAAATATTTTCTTGTAAGAACTTGGCTCTGATTTCTGACCTGCAGTCATCAAGCTCTGATCTCTCCTCACACAGCCACCACCATCATCTATCCTCAGGTGGTCAACGAATCAGTATTTAATCAGTATTTGAAACGAAAAAGAAGACAGCGAGGTACTAATGGTTGTAATTTTATCTTAAATTAAGATGGTTTTGCTCAAATGCTCCTCTCATTTACAACAACAAGAAAATTACATTGATACAGCGCCTTTCACGTCGGAGGAACGTCCCAAGGCGCTGATTTACATCACATGAATTCCTCCTGGAATTATTCCAGAATCAATTGCAGTTCCAACAACCCGTGTTCATTAAAGCAGAAAGTCTCGATGACCACAGCTGTACTTTGTTACAAAACAATTCAACTGTG
Organism: Hydrolagus colliei; assembly: GCA_035084275.1. Taxonomy (NCBI): domain Eukaryota; kingdom Metazoa; phylum Chordata; class Chondrichthyes; order Chimaeriformes; family Chimaeridae; genus Hydrolagus; species Hydrolagus colliei. The sequence goes on along the minus strand of CM068746.1, from coordinate 16,406,296 downwards.
CACACTGGGTTGAAGGCAACATATTGTATTTATTTACTGCAGTAAGCCTCATTTTAAGCAAATATTCACTTCTACAACAGTCACTCATTTGCGCATACAAATTATTTACAAATAAAGAAATAATTTCCTTATTTTATAGCCCCTTACCACATCAAAGCACTTGACAAGCAATTATCCTCAACTTTAGTGATCAATTTTGATAAGCTAATAAGCCAGCAAAGTTCGACAAAATCCAAGAGTTGAATGGTGAATTAAGCTGGATAATTGTTAACCAGGATACTGGAAGAGAATCCCTCTTCTCTTTCATGGACTCTTGACTATCCATTTTAATGGTCAGGTGGCAATTCAGTTTAACTCCAGGTCTATTATTTATTTTAATTTTAAAAACCATGATGTAAATAGCATTCGTGGCATGCAGGGAGTGCATGCATTGTATTGTTCACCCATTGTCTGTGAAATCACAAGAGCAAAGCAAGATCAGCCAACCCAGATCAGAGATGAGAGAGAGCCACTCGCTCGCATGATTAGCTAGAAAAATACTGAGAAGAAACTCAAGATTGTGTAGATGGCTACACCTACTATGGTGGAAGGAGTCAACCACTATTTCAGGAAACTAACCAGATTCTGAAAAGGACCAATAGTAATAATAAAAATAATAAGCTCCTACATTGTATACCGAATTGTTTCGGAATCTGCCATACATATCTCAGTGGACCAACACGATAATAATGAATCCTTGCAATTTGATATAGTGCTTTTCACGTCTTCTATACATCTCAAAGCGCTTCACAGAATACACTGTAAAGTGAATTGACTGTGTATTTGTAGGCAAAACGCAACAGTCAATTTCACACAGCAGTGTCCCACAAACAGTCGTGGATTGAATTGACCGATTTATTATTGTTTTCTTTCTTGAGGGATTCTTATCAGGTGTGTGGAGAAAGGAAACTTGCCCAAGGTTTCGCCCTGCCAGGAATCAAACCAAGATCTCTTGCTAAGTGAGTTACAAATGCAGATGTGCATTGAATTGGCACAAGTCCAGGAATTTTGTTTTCCTCTCGGGTTCTCATGGTAAAGTCGAGAACAAACTTGAAAAGCATAGCCATCTTCAAATTCCCTGAGCTGGCAATTCCATTGTCAAACACAAAGCTTTCAAAGTACCAGTTGGTAGGTCAGCAAAATGAATCCACCGCTGCTGACTAAATAAATTGCTGTGGTTATTAGGCTGAGGTCTGGAAACCAATGTATGACTCACAAATGGTTTGAGTTCAGAGACATAAGATTTTGGATTAAACAGGCCACAGAAACACAGGAATTCCCATATTGCAAGGTACACCACCCTGTAATCCCCCACAGCTACCCACAAATTGCAGCTCCAGAACTTCCAAGAAGGAATGACTAATGTACCCTTCTCTTCCCCAACTGCAAGTGAACAGGCTAACTGCCAGGGGTGCAGTCTTTTGGATGAGCTGTTAAACTGGGACTCTGTCTGTCTGTTGAGATCCCATGACACTATTGGAAATATGAGTTGTTAAAGTTAGGCTGACTGTATATGCTGGTAGGTGATGGGTTTCCTTAAGTTTCAGACACTCAGCTGATCACCCCCCAAAAAAAACTTTCAGAAATTTCATCATGATAGGGCATTGTAACAATGTAAGTACTTTTATTTTGATTTCATCTGATCACATAATCCTTGCATTTGTTATAGCACTTTTCACGTCTTCTAGACGTCTCAAAGCACTTCACAGAATATACTGTAAAGTTAATTGACTGTATATTTGTGGGTAAAAATTACTTTGCAAATAATGAGGCAAATGTTAACCAATAACAATACGCTTCAAAGCACTTTGAGATGACTTGAAGGTGTGATAAGGCGCTGTATGAAATGCAAATATTATTATTAGAAGTATTATTATTACTACATGCCCCAGAAGTGTATACATTCCTAATGTTTTGATCCTGGAATTCAATACTTTTTCCTAGAACCTCTTTATTTGATAACTTCCAAACTATTAGTTCCAGTGATTGACAAAGGTGGCCAAAGTAACACATATATATACCTAATTTAGGAACAAGAAGTCCTCATATGACAATCTGCTTAACCTGGGATATATACAAGGGCCAGGTACAATAACCACAAATAATGGAAAATAAATCATTGAGTGGCACCGGGCCATCTCGTTCATGTACATCTCAAACATGAGGGAGGTAATCCAAATGTGCCATAAATGATTTAATTTTCATAAACCATAAGTCGTTGGCTTGGTACTTTGTTTAGGCCAGTTGTCTGTCTGGTGTCTGTTTGATGGTTTATTCATTTACAAAGCTTACGTCATTCATTTCTATTACGCATTGACGATGTGTGATCATGTGTGATCAAATGTGATAATTTCGTCAAGTTTTATTTTGCCATTTGAAAATTTTAACACATTTTTCGGTAGCATATGAGCAATATCACACAAAGCTATAGTTATTTATTTCATCCATTATGCGCAATATAAATCCCCAAATGTCTTTTGTGAGTGTAACAAATTGTTTTAAAAGTGACTTGTTGACTTTTGTTTGGCTTAAAGTATCTTTGTCTTCTGGATATCACAGGGATTTTGCCTCGAAAAACTAGTTTCAGTCTCCAGTTCAGCATTATTTCCTTGAGTTTAATGGCATTTATCTGTTCATGAAATGTAATTTATTCCACTTAGAACTACTGTCAACATGCCTCTTTCAAACTGAGGTTACTGCTCGAGCATTCAAGCTTTTTTTTAATATAAAATAAGATACTATATTTGTAGTTTCAGCTCTTCACGACAATTAGGGTAAAATAGGTTGCATTAAACACTCCCAAACTACCTAACCACTAATCACCATCTCCCCGTCTCCCTCTCCCAAGATCTTTATCAGAACCACTGAGCCACTAAATTATATAGATTCTTGAAAACTCCAATAAACTGCACTTGGCAAGTACACTATACACTTAGAAAGATACTTTGAAATGGAATAAAAATCCATACTTAGAAAAACATCAAAAGAAAATTCACCCAAATCAAAAAGGCTCCCAGCCAAAATGTCTTCTGATTTCTGGTCACAGTAAGTTATTGGATTTGGAATGCCTACTTACTGTCAGAGTTGTGTATCCTTCAGGCTGCAGAATGCTATTGAGCTTCACCAAGGTTTGGACTCCACTCCAACTTCACTGATGATTCGGCACCAAAACAATTAATAGCAGCTGTCTCCTATTTACAGCATGGCTAATAGCAACAGAAAACAGCACACAACACAACAGCAGTTTAGAGGAAATGAAGTTTCAACAACAACAACAAAATTATACTTATATAGCGCCTTTCACGTCGAGAGGACGTCCCAAAGCGCTGAACAGTCAGGTCAGGACCTGAGCGGGGAGAGGGAGGGTCGGGATAGGGGGGAGAGGAAGGAGAGTGGGAGAGGGGGAAGAGTTAGTGGGGCAGCCGAAGGAGTGGTCAACGAGGGAGATCTTGAGACCGGCCTTGAAGGCGGAAAGGGAGGAAGCAAGGCAGAGGGGTTGTGGGATGGAGTTCCGCAGTGTGGGAGCAGAGCAGCTGAAAGCCCGGCCGCTGATGGTTGGGAGGTTAGGGCAGTGGATACAGAGCAGGCCTGAGTCTGCTGAACGGAGGGTGCAGGAAGGCTGATAGGGAGACAGTAGGTCAGAGAGAGAGGCGGGGGCAAGGCCGTGAATGGCCTTGAAAGTGAGAACAAGGATCTTGAATTCAATCCTCTGGGTGACAAGGAACCAGTGGAGACGGGCGAGAGTGGGAGTGATGTGGTCGCGAAGCCTGGTGCGGGAGAGTACATGAGCTGCAGAATTCTGAATGATTTGCAGCCTATGAAGGCAGGAGCTGGGGAGGCCGACGAGGAGAGAGTTCCCGTAGTCGAGCTTGGAAGTGATAAAGGCGTGGATGAGAGTTTCGGTGGCATGTGGGGTGAGGTAGTGGCGGAGTCTGGCAATACTCTGTGCCGGTCATGGAGCGGATGTGGGAGAGAAAGGATAGTTCGGGGTCAAACAAGATGCTCAGATACCTGATTGGCTTCGAGAGGTGGAGAGAGCAGCCTTGAACGCTGATGTTGTCAGCGCTTGAGGTATGGAGGTGCTGACGTGAGCCAATCAGGAGGGCTTCCGTCTTGTTGACGTTCGTTAAGTTGTAGGAAATTTGCCCTCGTCCAGGACTCAATGTCAGACAGGCATGCCAGTGGTCCTGGAGTCGAGGGTTGACGTGGATAGGTAGAGTTGGGTGTCATCCACATACATGTGGAAATTTACCCCATGTCTGTGGATGATATTGTCCAGTGGAAGAGTGTAGAGGGTGAAGAGTAGGGGGCCAAGGACAGAGCCCTGGGGAATGCCGCATGTGATTGCGTGGGGGCTGAAAAAGAAGCTGTTGGGGGAGATGAAGTGAAGGCGGTGGGAGAGATAGGAGCAGAACCATTCAAGGACAGAGCCTTGGAGGTTGAGGAGGGAGGAGAGGCAGTGGAGGAGGATAGCGTGGTCTACGGTATCGAAGGCAGCAGATAGGTCGAGGAGGACGAGAAGGCAGAGAGAGCCCTGGTCACAGATGGTCAGGATGTCGTTTGTGACCTTGAACAGGGCAATTTCCGTGCTGTGGGAGGCACGGAAACCCGATTGGAGGGGTTCGAGGCGTGTGTGTTTTGTGAGGACTGAGCGGAGTTGGGAGGCAACCACTCTTTCAAGGACCTCGGAAAGGAAGGGGAGGTTGGAGATGGGCCAGTAGTTTGATAGCTGTAACGCATCGAGGGAAGGCCAGTAGTTAGCTTCTTTTTTTCCTCTCACATATGTATCTCATGACCCAATATGGCCTGATTGATGTCCACCCATTTCATTCAGCAATTAGTAGATAAGCTTTCAGCCACTTTCTTTTTGGCAGCAGAAGTGGCTGAACCTTTGGAAACTCATTACCATGATATAACAAACAACAAAACTAAAGGGAGAGGTCCATGCATCTCAGTATTTCGGAGAGGAGGGTCTTGAGACGGATCTTGAAGGAGGCAACAGAAACAGCGATGAGGAAGGAATGCGGGACAGAGTTGCAGAGGGTGGGGCCAGAGTGACAGAAGGCCCGCCTGCCAATTGTGGAGTGGGTGAGGCAGGGAACTTGAAGCAGGCCAGAGTCCATTGAGTGGACGGAGTGGGCAGATTTGTAGGGGGCTGTGCTGTTTGTAGGGGATTAGAAGGTTGCAGAGGTAGAGGGGAACAAGATCCTGGGGAGCTTTGAAGATGAGGACCAGGATCTTGAATTATATCTTGTGTGATGGGAAGCCAGTGGAGTCAGGCGAGGATGGGGGTGATAGGGTCACGGGGCCTGGTGCAGATGAGGATATGAGCTGCAGAGTTCTGGATGATCTGCAGCCTTCGGAGTGAGGAGTTGGGAGGGCCGACAAGCATTGTCGAGGTGAAGGTCTCGGCAGCCTGCAGTGTGAGAGTGGCGAAGCCGGGCAATGTTGCGGAGGTGGGGGAAGGTAGAGTAGGACATGGCAAGGCTGTGGGGGAGAAAGGATTGTCCTGGAGTCAAGGGTTGAGGAAGAGAGGTAATAGTTGTAGAGATAAATGTGGAAATTGACCCCATGTCTGCAGGTGATGTCACCAAGAGGGAGCATATAGATATTGAAAAGGAGGGATCCAAGAGCAGGGCCCTGAGGAACTCTGCACAAGACGGTGCAGGAGCTAGAGGAGAAACAGTTTGTGGAGACAAAGTGGAGATAGTGTGAGAGGTAGGATCTGAACCAGTCAGGAGCAGAACCATGAAAGTTGACGTGAGAGGAGTGTGGGTGGAGGAGGATAGAGTAGTCAATGGTATCGAAAACAGCAGTGAGATTAAGGAGGATGAGGAGACAGAGGGAGCCATGGCCACAGATAGAATTTTTTAAATTTGGTATTTGGGAATGCCAGGCTGTATAGGGGTAACTGCTGGAGTCTTAACCAACAAAAAAAACACAAAGCTTGCCATTGATATCACTGTCTGCCAGGTTTTCTCGCTGATTGTCCCAACCAGGGCCATCCTACCCACTGGAACTTTGGCTTGTAGGGATAACAGGAACTGACTCCCTGCGCCCAGTGACTGGTCTCCCCTCTCAGGTCATGCCTATGAGCCAGTTTGGCTGTTATCAGCAATGTCGAGTACTAAGGGCCTAACTGGCTCAGTAACTGGATTAGCTGGACCGCCACAGAGGATTGGCTCGATTTTGACATTCCTTTGTCAAACATTTCCCATTGGAGCCAATTCAGCTCTAAGGAGACCTTGCTTACCTTCCCCACCCCCAGGAGGATAGTCGTTGGTTGATCATTTGACATCCAACAAGTGCAGATTTGAGCTCTCACTAAGTGGATGCCAGATTCTAGGAACTCCTTATGAGTTTCCCGGAAGAAAATAGCTCAGCGTGAAATCATTAGTTACTGCTGTCAGTCACTTTGTCCTCAACCTCTAGAATTCTCTCGCAAAATCCCTCCACCCCATCTCCTCCTTGCGTGCAACCCCTCATCTCCCTTCGAGCTCAAGCTCACACTTTATCTTTGCAAAGCCTGTGAATGGCCCAATAAAAGTACAAAATTGATGCACTTTTAATGCAAATTAATTAAACAGTTACAAGAGGGAAGCTTGAAATTAACTCTTATGTAGTCGATACCACTTTGGTCAAAACACTGTTTAGACAATGCATGCCACTGAATTTGGGGTGGGAATCGGGGTAAAGAGATCCCGATGAAGTGCACAGTGCATTTGCTGACTTTCTCACATGTACCATGGGAAGGGGTACATCATAACAACTTTTAAAAGAAATGTAGACATTTATTTGGGGAGGACGGGTTTGCGCGGTTATGGGGAGAAAGCTGGGCAGTGAATTGCTCTTTTCAAGAGCCGGAACAGACTTGATGGCCCGAATGGCCTTCTTTTGTGGCATAAGATTCTATGATCATGTGGTTTCCATCAATAATGGGACAGATCCGATCTTGATTTACAATGTGAGATGAGAAGGTAAAAGCATGTCTTACAGGAGTTATTCTTCCCTGTTCTCTTTCTGTCTGGATCATTTGATTCCTGAAGTAAATCTTCAGCAATGATTTGCCTTTTAAGACAATAACTGACAGTACACTGAGCTGTGCAAGCTGCAAATCTAGGCACCAAGCCAGATGTTTTGGTGATTTTTCAAGACCTTTAGGTTGGCTTGAACTTGTTCACCAGAGTGCTTTTGGCAAGAAAGTTAGTTCCAGAAAGTTTGGATGTTTACAGAAACCCTGAAATTCTCAGAAAATGTCATCTCTGCAACCTCTACCCCCTTCCTGTTACCTGTGTAGCAGAAAGTCCAATGGCTGGCCTCAAGCATTTCCATTAAGGACTTGTTCTGTAGCTGCTTTACTCTATCTAGTGGCTTGGCTACATATCAGCTTTACATAAAAAATAGAAAGATATTTCCCCCTCCACATCCAAACTTATGTTGCTTTGAGCAGTGAGTTTGGCTTAAAAAATATTTTTATGTCCAAAATTCCTTACAAATATTATCCACTTATTCAGGCTTCTGTACAACTTGTGGAGGGATGGATGCTTTGCCCTATATGGAGATTTTGTATGCGAATGCCACTTCTGTTCTATTCAAACTGTGCTTGTGGATTACTTTATAAAGTCCACAACAAATATTATACTGTAAAAGGCAATGGCTTGTTTTAAGTTCTGCAGACTGTTCTCAATCTGAGGCCACATTGGGTTGTATTCTTTCTGCTTTAATAATAAGAGGATGGGATGAACTGACTTCTATCAGTGTCATGGGATGCCATTCTGTGGTTTCAGGTAGAAACTACAGCTATTCTGTGTTAGTATGTTATTTGTCTTACAATGTGGTCTCCATTCGAATAACTGGATCTTATCCAGCACAATCGCGGTGTCGCATTTAATGAGTCGATTGTCACACAAGAGTACAGTACGATTAGTTCTGAATGCTGCCGATAGTGGCACTTTCTTCTTAGAGCTGCACTGTCAGTTTTTCCTCTTCCTCTCCCCCTCTTTTTCTTTCGCTCTCTCCTTCCTTTCAATCTCTCCCTCTCTCTATCTCTTACCCATGTCCTTCCTTTCTTTCTTTCTTTCTTTCTTTCTTTCTTTCTTTCTTTCTTTCTTTCTTTCTTTCTTTCTTTCTTTCTTTCTTTCTTTCTTTCTTTCTTTCTTTCTTTCTTTCTTTCTTTCTTTCTTTCTTTCTTTCTTTCTTTCTTTCTTTCTTTCTTTTTCTTTCGTTCTTTCGTTCTTTCGTTCTTTCTTTCTTTCGTTCGTTCATTCGTTCGTTCTTGCGTTCTTTCTTTTGTTCTTTCTCTCTCTCTCTCTCTCTCTCTGACGGATACTACAATGCCTGACTGTATCGTGGGTTTGTACACTGTTTTGATGGGGGGGTGGGGTGGGAGAAGGAGAGAAAGGCAGGGAAGGGGTGGGGGGGGGGGGGGTGGGGGGAGTAGGGGGAGAAAGAGAGAGGAGTGGGAGGGGGAGAGAGGTGGGGAGAGGAAGGGGGTGAGAGAGGTGAGTTGATCAATTCAGATGAAAAATGAGAGGAGTGGAGGGGGTTGGGTTTGAAGCCATTGAGATGCCAGATTGGCTGAGTGTGTGTGAAAGAGAGAGAGGGAAGGAGGGAGACAAAGAAAGAAAAAAAAAGGAAAAAACGACAGTACTGCTTTAAGCCACTACATTCCGCCGTTGTAGAAGTTTGCTTTGTGATTGTGTGCTATGTTTATAGACTGTAATCGACATTTATTGCTTTATTGGTAAGTATCCATACAATATTCAGTTATTATTCAGTCTATTATTAATATGGTATGTTTAAAAAAAAGTAATTTTTTTTGTGTTGTGTTTTTGGCAGCTGGCCGCCCGAATATCCGGCATGCGGTTTAACCGGCATTGGCCAGGTCCCGAGGGTGCCGGATAAACGGGCTTTTACTGTAATTATATCAAAGCAGTCACTTAGCTCTTGAATATCTGTTATTATAACATGAGAGGTAGTAAAATAGGTTATAACATTCCAACAGTTAATTGCCAAAAATTCAGTGTTTTTACAATTTCTTCGGGGGCACAGCCATTTTCCGTTAGTCCTCAGGTTCAATAGAACAGTGGATACAAACCACTGAGATGAAGCAGTTTACCAGAACAAACTCCAAGCAGTAGTTGCCTGGTGATTCTACATCAAGCTTTACAGAAACCCATTAACTAAAGCACATATTTCAACTTTACTGACAAACCGACATACAACGCTACTACCTTTCTGATTACATTACACACAAATAACGGATTTAATCTGCAGACATAACCGTGAATCAGATGGTTTCTGTCTGAGTAGAATTTCGGTTGCCATCATTGGCCTCGTGTCTTTGCACTCGGGAGGAGATAAATCTACAAAACTGGTCTCTCCTGTTCACAATCCAATGACTCCGCCTGTGGGTACTTCAACATCAAGTAACAACATAATCATTTCTTAGGTGTAATGCCCTAGGGCTTACATGATTGAATGGTGTGCCGACACTCGCCGGTGACAAATGGCCTCTTAAATGAGGTGCAGGAAGGCTGCCTTGGAAGCATAATGTAGCTTAAGACAGCAATTTTAGGAAAGAAAATTGAACTTTTTTAAAAAAAAAGTTGGAAATCAAATTTCCTAGGCTGCGCCATCTCTCATAACAGAAATGAAAAACTACATTTACTAACCGTTCTATAAATTGTATAACCGGAAAGGAAGGGAGGTTGAGCTCTGAAAGGGAAGGCTGAATGCTGTAAAGCGGTCGATCAAACCCAGTGGAACGGTAGCAATTGTAAACACTTTGGGTGTGGTGATACATAAAGGCTACCGTGAACGCCTCAATTGTAGGAGCTGTGCTAAACTGATAGAGGACAGTGTGTATTGCCCATTACACTGCAGATCCACCCAAAATGACAACACAGCTGAATGCCTTGCTTTTAAGTTATGCTCATTCAGAGAAGAAGGGAGTTGTTTCTCCTGGTGTCCTGGCCAACAATCCTCTGGGAAAATGATTTACCTTCCGGTTATTTGTGGAGCATTGCCGTGGCAAAATTGACCCCTGGGTTCACCAACAAATACACGGTCATTACATTTTACTAAAAAAAACTCTGTGAAGTGCTTTGAGACATTAACAAAATGGGGTGCACTATCAAAATATAAAGCTTATTATTAAAGAACCTTTACGGTTGTTGAGTATTTTAGCATACAAAGATCTCTCTGCCACTTGAGAGTCACAGGAACCAAGGTGAGAGATGCAGAGATTAAGAACAAAGAGGGGAAGAGACACAGATACAAAGTACAATAGATAAAATTCTAATGTAATGAGTTAAATGTCAAGAGGCCTGCAGGGAGCAGTAAACGGGGAAGAATACTGCATAGGAAGCATGAAAAAAAAGTTAAAGAATGGGAAGCAATAGCATTTTCTGCAACAATACACAGTCAAGAAGTTCCCAGCAGGATTTTCAATACTTCAGATCTAGAAAAAATGTACCTTTCACATCACTGCGGGTTTCACCTTTACTGCTCCTTCTAAAATGTGTCAATTTTACCAGCTGGATGTACTGTGAAATGCTCTTGAATTGTTTTGTATTTCAAGGTTGACTGCCTTTTTAAGAAAATTAAAGTGGTAGTTGTCAAGACAAATTAGTACTTCACCATTAGAAAGAGAGGAAAAGTGTCAACACTATTGTACAGATCTTAAGTACTGAGATAAACCTGTCACTTTCTTTGTTCTCGAGCAATCTCATCCAATTTATGTGGGCACATGGAGTATGAACTCTATTACTAACTTTAAAAGCCAGCTTGAAGCTGAACGTTTAAACTTGTTCTGTTCTTCATATGGTTCTTTTTGTTAAGTCAAAGCAACTTCCTGCAATAACTACTTGCAAGATCAATCCTCAGATACAAGAACTGTAGGTGCACAGAACCATTGATGAAATTATTTTATGGCGTGAACAGTAGCTGCTAATAGCAGTTAATGATAACAGTAAAATAATAGAATAATAATCCTTACATTTGACATAGCGCCTTCCCTCGCAACGTCTCAATACACTTCACAGAATATATTGCAAAGTTCATTAACTGTGTATTTGTGGCCGAATTGTGGAAAAAATTTATGCAATTAAATACTTTGGTGGATACTCGTAAAACAAGTGCCAGGTGTGAAAATTAAACAGTAAAGAGACAAAAAGGAAAATGTCAATGGTTGATTTTTCCTTATTGAAAGCACCCAGAAGATAAAACTACAGTATAAAGTAATCATTAAAGATTTGTTACTGTATGTGTTTAAAGATGCACATTTCATGAAATGGTTGGCGTTTGCTAGCAATTTCATCTTACAAGTGTAATTTTGTTGTTGTTACTGCTGACTATAACTCCAGTGATAGCAAAGGTGTTCATTTTTCAGGTCTATAGATGGCACTATTGTAAAAGCAGCATTTTAATATTCTATGGAATCACTTTGGATTCCTGCCACATGGTGTATTAAAATGTCAATAACAGCACTTGCAGCAGATGAGCTCATATATTTCTCATTTCTTAAAACAGTAAGAAAACAAAGCATAATCTGCTTAAAATTTAACTTTTTGATAAAACGTTTAAGGATTTAGAGGCCTACTCTGATTTCAAATTGATTGTGTTCATGGTAAACATCATTTCTCTTTCAATATATTATGGTATAATCTACATACTTGTGATTTTTTTAGCCTAATCTTTGAACTGGATTTTTAACTTCCTCAGAGGATGGGCACATCAGGATAAGGCGAGGTGGGTGTCACCACCTACACTGAGATCCTTCAAAGTCTGTGTGCTTACAACTTTCCCATGCCACATCAGAGAAATGGTTCAGAGAAAAAACACAGAAAGAATTTGTCTTAGATCACATAGAAACTAACTAAATTGTATTTTAAAGAAACACGCATGTCTTTTTTGCACAGATGTGTAGAGTAGATATGTTGCACATGCATTATGTACCAAGATAATTAAAGTTCCTAACAGAATCCTAGGATGAGAATTTGGTTTTAAAAATATCATTTCATCATCATGGGACATTAGAAGGATATTAGAATTCAAACTAAGACTTGTAATTTTTTTGAAAAAACAGTTTATCAAATAATCTAAATATGATGATCTCTTCCTTGTGGAATAAATATGCTCATGGTGTAGCAAAAGGAGTAGCAAATTTGAAAGATTGTTCTACATGGGCGGGGGGGTGGGTGGTCATAGTTTAAATTCTTGCTGGAAACACCACTCCTTGATTAGATTCTTAATGATTTTTATAAAACACGTATGCCCTCAGAAATGAATATTGATTGTGATAATTGAACATTTTCCATCTGTTGGTTCATTATTTTCAAGTCACTCAGAGGATGTGTCGGGTGAAATGATGAATTCTATTGTTGTCAAATCGATATCCATGCTGCAGTTTAAAGTAAATCGGTGTTTCATGTAGTAATGAATATATTTCATTTATTGTTTGGTGCCATAAGTGTTCAGCAGATTCTAGAAGTTAAAAGACATGGAACAGGTATTCATTTACCATTCAACTATTGTTACCTTCTCTGACAAACTCAATTGGTAACTGAAATAGCACAATGGAAACACTACATTGAAAACAGGAACCATTCTTTATTTTACAGGTGTACTTTGCGGCTGATATACAAAAGAGATGAAAGTTGTTGTTATTATTATTAACGCTTTCCTCCCAAACCAGCTTCTAAGTTCAAAATGATCATCAGAAATCTTTGATTATCGACAGTCACATTAAGGATTCACTTCGTTCAAAATCTCTAATATGCAGATGAGTATTCAGCAGGCAGATCATTTGTGGAAATTAATGATTGTTCTTCCCTTTACTCCCACCAATCTAACTGAATGCACTTCACGCTCCTCATTTTCAAATATCCCAAACTGGATATCCATAAATTCGTTCACATTCAAGAGATAACATACAATAATATTCCTAGCATTTGATGCAGCACCTTATCATGCTGCTGACCTGCCTGAAAACACTTCATAGGATACAGTATGAAGCGGAGTGACAATGTATTTTATTGGAAAAGACAATAATACTCTGCAGTGAGCCTAGGTTAGTGAAGCAGCTGGTCGATTGAAGGTCTTGTTTTTCAGTTAGGCTGTGCAACCCACGTTCCTAACTATGATAAAGTCACCTGTATATTATTGTTTAATATGTGTATTGTTGAAATCATGTCATTTTCATACCAATAGCAATCATTCCTCCTATTTAATTGTATGAACAGTGAATGGATTAGCATGAAACTTGAACAGTGAAACCATAAAACTCTAGAAAGATCTTGAGTGAAAATATTCGAATGAAAACGGGTTATGCAGCTGAGTCTTAAATATGGCTAGAATAATTTCAGTTTAAGATAGGTACAGTAAAAGTCCGATCCGTGACCCGATCAACCGTAACTCCCGTATAACCGGCACCTCAAAAAAAAAGGTCCCCATTCGATTAACTGGATCTTATCCGGCACAATCGATGTGGCGCATTTAATGAGTCGATTGTTGCACTAGAGTACAGTGCAATTAGCTCTGAATGCTGCCGGTAGTGTCACTTCTAGTCTTTCTTCTTAAAGAAAACTCTCCTTTTTCTCTCCCTCTTTTTCTTTCTCTCCCTCTTTTTCTTTCCCTCCCTCCCTCCCTCTTTTTCTATCTCTTCCTCTTTCTTTCCCTCTCTCTCTGACAGATACTACATAATTGCCTGTGTAGCCTGATGGTATCGTGGGTTTATACACTGTTTGGGTGGGGGTGGTATGGGAGGAGAGAGAGGCAGGTAGAGAGGGGGTGATGGGGGGAAGAAGGGGGAATGGGGGGGTGCAGGGGAGAAAGAAAGGAAAGAGGGGGGAGAGAAAGAGAGAGGAGTGGGAGGGGAGAGAGAGGTGGGGGAGAGAGGGAGGTGAGGTGATTAATTTAGATGGAAAATGAGGAGTGGAGGCGGATTGGGTTTGGAGCCATTGAAATGCCGGAATGACTGAATGTGTGTGTGAAAGAGAGAGAGAGGGAAGGAGGTAGAGAAAAAAAAGGGTAGAACCGCTTTAAGCCACTACAGTCCGCCATTGTAGAAGTTTGCTTTGTGATGGTGTGCTGTGTTTATAGACTATAATTGATATTTATTACTTTATTGGTAGTATCTTAATAAGGTATGTCTGAAAATTTGTAATTTTAATAAATGGCCGCCGGCACAAGGTTTAATCGGCATTGGCCAAGTCCCGAGGGTGCCAGATAAACGGGCTTTTATTGCACACAAATTGAGAAGTGGCTTGAAGTGGCCAAATGTATAATATTAGAGTCCTGAACACACAATGAATCAGTTGTTATTGAAACATGCTCAAAGCAAATTAACTTGAAAAGCATATATTTTGGGACATCCTCCCTACGTGAAAGGTGCTCTATACCTTTTCCTTGGTCATTTGCCCTCCAAAAAAATTAAGGAATTCCATATTCTCTTCTACTAGTCTACATGAACACAAACCAAACATGAATGACACACTGCAAGGAGAAATTGTAATGTGCTGCTGACTTTATTTTGCTTAATTTTATCTACAACAGCATAAACAGCTTATAATGTACCATCCCTTATGGTGCACTAAATTAAGCTAAAACAGGAATAATGCAGGTCATAATTCTTAAGAATTTTATCTTAACAGCAATCAAAACTCATTCCCTGCATTGTTTATTTACATGCTTGTCTCTATCAATTTAAAAGCTCCAGGCTTTTAATTTTCTACTGAAAATTACGCAACTGAAAACAGTTTATTTTTAAAAAGTAAACTTTTTTCTGTGAGATTATATGATTGTTTAATCTGGTCCAAGAACAGGTCACACTTTTAAATAAGGCATTCAATCTAAAGAAAACAGGTTGATAAATTCTGATGTATTATTCATAGGCTTCCAAAATGACAAACATTAACAATATGGATTGTTGTACATGATATAAGTAAACATCTTCCTGCTTATGGAATGCATTTAGTCAGTAAGAAAAGCTATGAAAGCACCCTAAACTATCCTGTAAACAGAATTTAATAAAGGTCGGGTTATAGTGATGGTCTGTATGCATAGGCATCGCAGATAATTTTAAGATACATTTTAAGAAATGCATGTACTAATTTATTGGGAGCATTCCTATCCATACCTTCATCAAATAGGAAACATATAGTTTGTTTATGCTGAAACATATGGTGTTGAATACACAAAACAAAATATAACTGTATATAAATGATATACATCACCTACAAGTGCAAAGATTTATCCATATCTTAAATGAAAGGCCTGCTTATTATATGAATGCTTCATATGGTTATATTTCTTGTGATCAATGCTGCCTAAACCTATTAAACTGTAAAGCAACTTTAATTTCCTAAGTTTTATCCATATCATTATAAATACTTTTCTTAAGATAGTGGTATATAAATGATCAGAGCACACATGAAAATACAAGGTTTTTAAATCCATAATTTAAATGAATGACCTGTTTGCACATACAAATATTCTAAGAAACTTTGAAATAATCAAAAAACAATCCAAGTGTTGGTACATGAAATACTGAGACACAATCAGCCACAAATTCAAAATGTTCATGGTTAACAATGGTTAACAGTACTTATAGTAGAAGCACAATGCTCCCAAACACAAGTAGTGTGACTTCAAAGTCTGTGCTTTTTCAAAGCTAATTCTGGGATAGTGAAATCCACGTTATCAGTCAAACTTACTTGTACGAAGTACAGTAGAAATGACTTGCATCGATAGCTTCTACCTGGTTAACTGTCCGACAACTTTCAAAAGGGTCTTGTTCTCTTGTTTCAGTTGATCATTTTCATCTTCTATTTCATCCAAATCCTTTTTAGGTAGGTGGAGAAAGCAAAGCACATTTTTATACTCACAATTCAAAGCATTAATGAACTAAAGGAATTTGCTTCCTGTATGCAGACTAATACGTAATGCAGATAAATAAATTACACTGTAATGAGCAGTAGTTTTACTCTTATTTACACGTTAAAAATACAGATAATATGGGCTAGGCTCACTCCCTCGTATTACTCAACTGCAAGTCATATAACATGTAAACACACACAGTAATATTAAGAGCAGAAGGAATGTTAAAATTGATTACTTTTGCCCCCTCAATCTTTAATTTAACTTCAATCTCCACTACCCATATTATGATGTGAGAAAATTACAACCCAAAATAGTGCTTCCCTCACTTTCGACTGAATATATGAATATATATTATTGTAAATCCCTCTTCAGTTCATTAACGTGGATGGTAGTACGTATAATTCTATTGCAGCAGGAGCACTGAAATCCAATACTGTACAATGAAACAATGTAGATCCAAATACTGCCAAATCAGAGAAAGAGACAGACAAGGGGAATTTTATATGTGGAGCATGAAACCAGAAGGTGAGGCATATATCATACAGTACCTGCTGGAACACAACTATACACACTACCTGAATTCAGTTTTGCTTCTGAATTGAGAAAATGTATTTGTTCAGTACCAAGGAATGTGCTGACAGGGGCAATGTGCACTAGCTGATAATCACATGCGTTGGTTTTTGTCTGGAATTAATCTCATTAGATATTGGACTAGAGTCTGAGCCCACTAGGTATGCTAATTTCTGATGGATGCCTTCTCTGGTCACTCAAACAGACATAGAATAAGTTTTATCAGTTCAACTTTAACAAAATGATCTTGTGAATGTTTTCTCTCGTATTTAATTTCATGCTTAATCTGTGGGGGCAGGAGGAATGTTTCTGTGCTGAGCTGTACACCAAGGTCTGTTCGCATTGAGACTAAACAAAAGCATCAACATTCTTACAGCCAGGATCACTTTCCCATGAATGCATTGTTTGTGTCAAGTTCTTTTATTCAGCCTAAAGCATTGCAAGATTACTGAAACAGAAGACATTGCAGCCAGGTGTTCTTTGGAAGAATATGTGGCACTCTAAGGCAAGTTTTAAAACCAGGAGCTAGGATCAGCCGATCAGCGTCTGCACCATTTAGACTTCATCAGTGCATTTCATCATACACCCATTATTGACCAAGCTATCAAGGCAATTGTGCTGCTTGATTCACAGTACTTGCTCAGCTATTATCATTACGATATAATACAATAATCTTTGCATTTGATATAGCACTTTTTCACATCTTCTAGACACCTCAAAGTGCTTCACAGAATACACTGTAAAGTGAATTGACTGAATATATGTGGGCGAAAAGCGGCTGCTAATTGCACACAGCAGTGTCCCATAAATAGTCATGTTTTGAAATGACCAAATTTATTATAGTTTTTTTTTGAGGGATTATTATTCAGGCGTGAGGAAACTTGCCCAAGGTTTCCCCCTGCCTGGAATTGAACCCAGGTCTCTCACTTGCAAGGCGACTGCTCTAACTATTATTAGGAAAGTGTACACTGCCCATTATAACTTTGGTTGCGGGGTGTGGGACACATCTTCACCTTAAAGACTAGATCAACAATATTGGCCTTGGAGGCAATTACACCACTCTTGCCCAAGCTGACCTTTTCTTTTTTTAAAAAGACACGCTACCCTTTTATCCCACCTTGAAAGGACGAATGGCTGAATGGTCCTACTGGAATTTAAGCACAGGATGGGCCAAATAGCTACATTCTTATAGTTCTATATGGCACTGTACTTCCAAGTCCCTAGTGCTGTAATATAAAAACAGCATAAAAAGCAGATGGTCTGAGCAAAGGCCAACCACCTTTTTTAGTTGGCCAACAAAATGATTATTTCTTGATTTATGGCGTAAATCTATGCTATTTTGTTACTTCTACAATATTTCATTGGCTATCCAAAAAAAGATTGGCCACCACTGGTCTGAGGTTATAAATAAAACTTGAGGGTTCTTATAATTAAAGAGATCAATCATTTACTTGGTACTATATGGGATATTCAAATCCTGTCATGGTTAAAACAACACTATGTAATGGAGATGCCATATGCATAACAGGAATCCACTAATTGCAATTGGGTTAACCAATGCATGGCTCAATGGCCAGCAATATGATAAATTCAGCTTGGTGGGAGAAAAGCTATGAGTAAGTCGGAAAGAGATCCTCTGAAGTATAGATTTTAATTCTATTAGATATATAAAAGGTTGTTTTCTCAGGGATAGCTGATACACAAACCTATCAATCTGCACAATTGGAAGGACAAGGGAATAGGTTATTTGGGACCCTACTTACTTTACCAGATATGAAAGTTGGCAACTAAGACATAGTTTAGAGATCGAGTTTAGATCAATTTGGATCTCTAGTGAGAAGGATTTGCAAGCTGTTATGAACTCCCAGAATTCATCATTACACCTCCCTGATGGACTGTGTGGTTTTAATATCAATTAGGTATGATAAATGGTCATTAAACTCATAAAAATTCCATTAATCTGTATCAGCAAAGTTATTACACTGATCTAACTTTAAATTATCAGAATTCTTGAGCACTTTTCTCAATTGGCAACTCAAGAGTGAGGAACTCACTAAAAAAATGAAATGCGGTTGAAATACAACCCCTAACTGTTGCAGACACTATTATGTACAGTAAGAAACTAAGATGAGGATTCATCAATAGTACAGGAGGATGGATGCATGAACAATCACTGTACAAACACAGCATGTTTACCTTTATCTGTAAATCCCCAGATAGTCCTGAGAGACTAAAAGAAGCCACCTAACATAAATGATGAGAGAGACAAACCTAGCAATTGTGGGACTGAGATGCAGAAAGGAAAAGCTGCACTTGAAAACAATATTTTAGGGCTACGGTATAAGACAATTTGTAGACACAAACTTCTCCACAAGGCTGAATTTTTGCAGTGTCCTTACATGATTAAACTGAGATTACAGACAGGAAGTGAAGCATGCTTAAAAGATCAGAAATTGCCAGTCTCTGTGGTTCTCCAGACATTCCAGAACAGAATTTGGCCACTGAACAAACAAGATGTGGAATTCCACAGAATATACCTCATAACCTTTTACTATTCATTAACAAGTTAACTGTACAGCTAATGTTTAGTTTTGTCTCATCATTCAGAAGAAAAGGTTGTTAAAAAAGAAAATGCATCTAATCCTTAACATGAAGCTTAAAGCATTTCCAAATTGCACATATTTCCATAAAGCGTGAAATGTTTTAGCATACAAGTGCCTCTATCCTCAGTCATGGGGTTAACTAAATTGATACTCAGGACTAAAACAATTAACAAAACAAAAGTAATCATGAAAGGTGCTACATTTTAGAAATGTAAAGGATGTCACATGCCTCACTCATTAAAAAAACATATTCCAATTAATAGAATCAAGACAGTACATTTGTATCTTTGGTACTGAAATATAACGGGGTACTAATAATTAAGTAGGGAAACATTTAATGATGTTTAAGAAAAGAAATATTTAATGTTTAATTATGCTTGGTCATCTTCGTTAAAAATAATTCTGTACTCCACAAAATCTATGTTTTTGAAAATGCCTAGTGTAATGCTGTCCTAGCTTAAGACAGTCTCAGCTATCTCATACAGAAAAAGATTAACAAAAATAATAATCCTTGCATTTTATATAATGCTTTTCACGTTCTATAGACATCTCAAAGCACTTCACAGGATATGCAGGTATCCCCGGATTTACGACGGTTCTATTTACACTGTTTCGATTTAACAAACATAATTTTTTAACACCTTTTTATTGATATATGACATTTGGTTTCATTTTAACGACAAAAAAATGTGGCACTTTTTTTTGTGCATGCGCAGTAAGTGTATTTCGTGGTAAAATCGCAGTCACATTTGGCGCGTCTGTTTTGCACATGCGTATTTCATGGTAAAATCGCGATCGGATTGGCACTTTTTTTGGCGCATGCACAGTATATAGTGTATTTCGCGGTAAAATCGCAATCATATAGTGTATCCAAGCGTTTGAACTGGCCAACAGCATGTTGCTACATCATTGTTTAAAAGCCAACTGATTTTGAAGCGACACCACGCCAAGCCAGTATTACAATAATTTAACCAGTATTAAAGTACAGTACTGTATAGTTACCCCCAAGTACCCCTTCCTGTCTATGTGTGTTATTTTGTGTATTATTTAGTGGGTTTAAGATCCGCAAATTTTGTGAAAAGAACGCATCTCGGGTTATATAATGGGACCGCATGGGAAACTGCGTTTCGATTTACGACATTTTGATGTGCGTGACATTTTTCAGGAACCAACCCTGTCATAAATCGGGAGATACCTGTACTGTAAAGTGAATTGACTCTATATATGTGGGTGAAACAAAACTATTCTTAGCCAATTCGTCGCACCTCTCCTATCTGCCCTTTAAAATCTCAACATCATTTAAACCATTTAAACTCTTTTTTTAAAAAAAGATGCACTTAACAATACAAATCTAATATTAATATTGCACTACCAATGGTAACAAATATGAAGTCTAGTGCTCCTCAAACCACACACTTTTTTGGACTTTAATGAATGGTACCAATGGCTCTTACTCTGTTAAGCAGGTCAATTTCTTCTCTCAGCTTTCCAATAAGGTCATCTCTGTCCTGTAGTAGCTTGACTAGTTTCTGATTTTCTTGTCGCTCCTTGGTGAGTTCCTGATAATAAACATGGAAGTTAGTTACAGAACCAATAATGTCTTTAAATTGATACAAAATAACCTGACTTAGAATCTAAGGAAAGTAAATAAGACAACTTTGTTTTACATCTTCAGTAGTCTTGTGAGCGCTGAATGATTTCCTACCATTCCAGCATGATATACATATAAATATTTACTGTACTTTCTGGATGAAAATTGTAAAGTTTATTAAGAATGCATAAATAATACATAGCTGCTTACATATTCACACTAAAGCAACCAATTTCAGTGCAATAGCTGTACCTATTTACTGTGAACAATAACACATTCCACAACACATTTGGCAACAGGACTTTTCCAAATAAGCTTACCTATTATCTATTTTATTGCTGAAAGAATGGGCTCGTAAGACTCACAAGACTTTTTGGAGGACAAGGTTCAGTTTCAAATTTCCCCGCAATCTTTGTTGGCATGCAATGACATGATCTGGAGGCTTTTTCCTTCCCTAGCTAATGTCACTGCCTGGGAGACATGGACCCAGGTACAAAAAAAAACCTTGGAAACACAATGAATAAGAAGCTAGAAAATGTGATTGAAAATACATGGGATGGCACAGAGATGCACTATTGTCGCATCTGAATTTCTCCAGAAAGTGTATACTACAAAATCGCATACATTTGAGATGTATTTTCATACGTAAAATGTTGATGACCTACTACAAGGTCTCCCAGATCTGTTGGACAAATCCTTCTTCTGACTCAAAATTATTGTTTCCGCTTTGGCTACAAAACTATTTCTGAAAAAGAGCCCCCTTTTGAAAAGTTATTTTTAAGGTGGAAAGGCAGTGAAGACAGTATGACAAAATTTGCTGAATTTCAAGTTTATTGTAGAGGTGGACTGAAATTCCAATCCGATAGGATAAAACTCATTGATAGCTTGGCCCATTAGTTGGACACTATATTGCTTCTCAGGTTTCTAATAAGAGTTATGTTGTAGGATACAGGCTTGGCTTGAAACAAAGAGCTTGTTTGAATTATAGGTTTATCAAGCGTATGCTTCTGAAAACTTTCCAATCTGAAAACGCAATGCCCACAAATCTGCACTTCCGATAGCTTGAAATGGGCAAATCTCTCCATGCATCAGCCATCATTCTAGAGATTTTAATAGGAAAATTATTGAGTTTTTCTAAGTTGCACACTTACAAATCAATATTAGACTTGTTCTTAATTTTTCTAAACCTATTTTGTACCTTTTCCAGTTCTTCTAGTTTCTTCTCTAATGTACTGCCAAAGGCAGAACTTGCAGAAGTGTTCCCAAAGCGGTTGTAGCCAGGCCTTTCTCCTCGGCCAGAATACCGACTGCTGGATGAATACACTGTAGCATCGTCTTCAGGTGCAGTGCTGTAGTGAACATGTAAATACAAGTGATATGAGAAGAAGCATTTTCCTGTAAAGTGTAATTTCATTACAGAACCAAAAAATGCTACGCAGAATTCAAGGTGTAGATTATGGGGTTAAATTAGCTGTAATGGATAAATAAATGATCCAATATATGAGCAGTGCTCCGTCCCTGTCAAGTGCTCTGGGAAGCTAACCTGAGGAGTGTGACATTTATTTTTTTAAAAAGCAAATTGTTGTTGTTTTCGTTTTGCATTTTTAGTGGATTAAGAAATGTGCTTCTTGCTATATTATCCTAGATTTTCCCCTTTGTTTCTAGCTTCCACACTTATACTCTTAGGTTAGAAGGTAAGTTGAGCATTGTGGCAATGTTGAAGATAGCTGAAACTAAACCCTAATCCAAAATGGAACTCTTCCCAAATCCACCTTTTTGTTGCCAGCCAGTGATGGCTTTGATTCCATTCAGCACTTCAGCTCTGGTAACTTGTCATCTGAATGGAGGGGGAGGAGAAAGAACGTGGAACAGTCTCAATAGGAATTCAACTTCCCTGAGGCTTGAAATCTTAATCCACAGGACTGTTAAGTAAAGCTTTACAGCATTGGACTACCCTGCATTTAAAGTTTTAAAAGTGGAATTTGCAGGGCTCAAATAAAACAAGTGCTTGTTAATGTTTCATTTACCTTTTCCATCGTCCTGTAGCAGTTCGAGGAGTTTCCTGAAAGAGAACAAAGACTTTAAACACATGCTTTAGAGAAAACAGTTCATACACATTCCAAATATTTCAATATGGAGCCCCTGAATGGCCTAACCACCATCAGAAAAAAAAACGTGTTGATTCAAAAAGGCTTAGCATTCAAGTTATTCACGTCAATATCTGCTTCAATCATATCTTTATATCTGAATCATAGCACTAACTGAGCTCCAGCTCCCAATAGTTTTATTTTCATTTAAAAATTGCACTGTCTCAGACAGGTTTTGTGAGCAGATTCCTGCAGCAAAAAAAAATGGATTAATTGATAAACGCACTGATATGAGTCATAAGGATTGCTATATGGGAAACATTCACATGGATTCAGTCTACACACTGTGTGTATATAGTTCTGGATTTATGCCAGAAGACATGGATCTTGAACTCTGCAGATGGTAATGTTACACCTGCTTTGGAAAGCTTGATGAGTGCCTGGAATGATAAGTGTTCAATATTTGGTGAAAATATCCTCCACTTAATAAAATCTAAATTCATAATACAAACAATAAGAGAAAGGAAATGGTAGTTCAATTGAGGCATATCACATGAAGCTGGGGCAATCTTTAAGCCAACTTTTATGTACGATTTGTCAACCAACATTAATA
Organism: Hydrolagus colliei; assembly: GCA_035084275.1. Classification (NCBI taxonomy): domain Eukaryota; kingdom Metazoa; phylum Chordata; class Chondrichthyes; order Chimaeriformes; family Chimaeridae; genus Hydrolagus; species Hydrolagus colliei. The sequence continues at coordinate 16,382,911 of CM068746.1, read as the reverse complement.
TACTCAAACTTTGTTATTACAATTCCATATGGCTTTCAAAGTAATTGACATCAGGGTTTATTTCAACCGTTCTTGTGACTGAACTCCAACTGAAAGCTGGGAAAGCATTTTATTTAAAAGGCCATTCACGGCCTTGCTCTCTTCTATCTCTCCAACCTGCTGTTCCCCTATGAACCTACGTGCCCCATCCATTCAGTGGGATATGGTTTGCTCCATATTCGTCGCAAAACCCGCCCCAGGATCGGTGGACAGGCTTTCAGCCTCTCTGCCCCCACTCTGGAACTCCATCCCAAAGTCCCTTTGCCTTGCTTCCTCTCCTGCCTCCTTCAAGGCTGGTCTCAAGACTTTTTCTTCGATTGTGTCTTCTGCTGCCCTCCTAACTCTCTCCCTCCCCTCCTCCCTGCTCGGGTCCTGACCTGTCTGCCTTGGGACGTCCTCCTGATGTGAAAGGCGCTCTAGAAATGTAATTTTGTTGTTCTTAAGGCTTTTTAGAATCGTTCCAAAGCAAAACTTTTTGTTTCAAAAACCTCTGAAGATCACAGATGTATCACGAGCATTAAAAAATTCTCACCTGTAAGGATCTTCAATTACAGTGTCTAAGACAATAAAAAAGTAGATTAACTACTTCTTGAACTGCATGGTGGAAATCAGATGGCAAATAAGTGAAATAGATACATGGTAGTTTTATTGATTTAGTTATTGAGTGTCTCATCATATCTGGTATTTTAATAGCACATGGAGGTAGCATTTAGTGTGGCCTTGCTGATTAACCGATCTCAACTATAATCTGTTAAAACAAGTTATGCAAATCAAAATTATTGTTTACCAATATTAAATAATTACATTTTTTTAGATAATGCATTAATCACTGTATTCAGAGGGAATTTTAAGGTATAAATTGAATGAAATAAACTACAGCAGAACTGCAATTCATAGAATTCCCTCCGATTGAATTATGGATGCACAATTTTCTCCTAGATATTGATTTAACTAATTGACATATAGAACTTCCTGACCACCAATATGTAAACATTTTGAAAAACACGAATTTTACAATGGTTTATCTTCATGCATGAATTTCACCATTGATCAAGCACATAAATTATATACACAGTTGAAATCTGTCAAGACAAGATGGACCAAAACCTGAACAAATGTAACAAATCCTTTCATAAGATGTAAGCATATCTCTAATAAATAATTGCAGACAACAAAAAATGATGGCAGTTGTAAATATAATGTTTGGTTCAATTATGGAACCAATTATGGAACCATTCAGAGGGTATAAGCATTCAGTGCTTATACCCTCTGAATGAAAACTTTGGCAGGGGGGGAAGAAAGTGTGTTTTCACCCCCAATTTAAAAAGCTACCATTGAATAGTGAGCTTGGTTTGAGCATCCACGACCAGTTCCAGAGAATGGCTTGAACTCAGTCTCACGAGGCCGTCACACATGCACAGAAACCCAGCCGCTTCCCACGCTCACTGGTAAAGGATTTTCAGTTCTTTGTATGGAGGGGTGGTCAAAATTGACTGGAGTTTGACACTGAACAGTGGATAAGGGGGAATGGATAGATATTCTGCAGTTCTGGTTGAATACTTTTGCAGATTAGGGAGTGATCAGACAGTATTTTTTCCCTGAAGGGATTAGATGAAAATAATATTCAGAGTGGATTATAGTCTGTGGAAGAAGTAAGCAATATGGGCAGAATGACATTTTTATTTCCATACTATTTTTCTTCCATAAGGAAAGGTGACTTTTTTTTCTTAGCTTCGGGAGGCTCAGTATGGTAGCATTTGAGAACCTATGGTCAAGAGTACCCTATCTCCAAGCCAGCCTTACTCATTGGAAGTGTCGAGCAGCTGGTTGCTAGTTTATAAACCAATGCCACGTTTTTATAACTGCCTCAGTGCCTTGGGACGTCCTCCTGACATAAAAGGCGCTCTATTAGTGTAATTTTGTTGTTGTTTATTTGGGATGATGTAGCTTTAACCTGGGCCAGGTAGGAGTTGGCAGGAGTTGCCAGAGTCGATGTCACATTGAAGATGCATCATAGATGGTGAGAATATTATTTTATAAAATGACATTGGGAAGAAATTTGTGCAGCCAAATAAAGTCATAAAAATGGACCTAGAGAATTTGAATTTACCATTATTGCATTTAGGATAGTTGATGGAACAGAACTGCTTACAATATTATTTATCTCCAAGACGATCATGCTTTTATGAAACGCATTCGAGCATAAATCCGTTTATACTACAGTAAAAGTCCATTTATCCGGGACCCGATCAACCATAACTTCCATATAACCAGCGCCTCAAAATAAAGGTCCCCATTCGATTAACCGGATCTTATCCGGCACAATCGCTGTTGTGCATTTTTTTCCCCTCGTATCAGTATTTCGGAATGCTGCTACTAGTGTCTGAAGGGGGTGCTGCCAGTTTTTTCCCTCACAAAGTACAGTACAATCACCTCTGAATGCTGCCGGTAGTGCACTTCCGGGTGTGAAAGAGAGGAGAGAGGAAAAGGGGGAGGGGAGAAAGAGAGAAAAAGAGGGGGAAGGGGGGGGGGAGGGAGAAAGAGAGGGGAGGGGGAGAGAGAAAGGGGGTAAGTTGATTAATTTAGATGGAAAATGAGAGGAGTAGAGGGGGGTTGGGTTTGGAGCCATTGAGATGATTGACTGACTGAGCGTGTGTGTGTGAAAGACAGAAAGAAAAAAACAAGAGTACACCTTTGATTGTGTGCTGTGTTTATAGACTGTAATCAATATTTATTGGTAAGGATCCATACAATATTCAGTTATTATTTAGTTTATTAGTAATATGGTATGCTTAATTTTTAAAAATATATATTTTTAAAAAGGTTAATTTTTTTTGTGTTGGGTTTTCGGCAGCTGGCCACCCAAATATCCAGCATGTTGTTTAACCGGCATTGGCCAGGTGTCAAGGGTGCTGGATAAACGGGCTTTTACTGTATATACAAGGCAGTTTCATTCGTTTACTAGATATAAAAAGACCCAATAACACAGCCAGTTCTGCAATATAAATTTGAAATCTCTCCAAGCTGCACCCTAACATGATGAATTAAAACAGTAAAACACATTAGTAAGAAAAATAAATACAAAGAAAATTCACTAGATATATTATCCACCATTATAGATGCCATTAAATGAATAACAATCGTTGCATTTGATAAAGCATTTTTCAAGACTTCTAGACCTCTTAAAGCACTTCACAGAATATACTGCAAAATGAATTGACTGTAATTTGTGGGTGAAATGCGGCAGCCAATTGCGCACATTGACAATCCGATGAGATGATTTTCTAGCTAAGGAAAATAAACTAAACAAAGTTTACTGCTGAAAGGATAATGGAGTAGAAGCTTGAAACGTTTCCTTGGTTCATAGAAAAATAATTACTGGTTCAGTTGCATGCAACATTAAGTTAGTAGTCCCATAAATCACACTGAAACAGATTCTGGGTCACTTGAATCGGAGAGCATTAATGCAAAATGACGATCGACTCTTGCAAAAAACAAACAAAACTGGCAAAAACTTTCCAGAATAGTTATTTCGGGAGGATGGGTTTGCGGGGTATTGCGGAGAGAGCCAGGGAGTGGGATTGACATGAACAGCTCTTTTCAAAGAGCTGGCACACATTTGATGGGCCGAATGAGCTCCTTTGGTGCTGAAAAAAATTCTATGAATGCAACAGTCCTGCAATGAAATTGTGATTGAATTATTGTCTCGTAATTAACCAAAAGCTAATATCTTCCAATTAAAGAAGTTCACAATCTTACACCACACCAAAGACGAAAAGGCTTTAACATTTTAAAAGTACAGAAGCTCTTTGCAGCAAACCTTACCATTCTAATTTTAGAACAATTTCTAATTGTGTTGTGCCAATCAGAATTTATATTCAAATAGTGTTTGACGATATTCCGACCTACCAAAATGGTTCCTGTACCAAGGAGAAAGCTCCTATACTGTTAATCACAGTTAAGGGTAAAAGCCCTTCTTCTCTCAAGGACTGTAGAACCTTATCAAATCCCAGCTGGGTTTTCCATTACTATACATCTTCCTAGCTTGTTTGGTCACATAAGGCCCAGGATAAAGTATTAAAAAAAACAAAATAAAGGATTAAAAAAAAAAGGTAAAAGTTAAATGAAGGGAAAAAGCAAAGGAGACAAAACAGAAATGTGCTTTTGTTAGCCACTGCACCCCTGGAATTCTGCTTCAATCTATCCATTTCGTTAATAAGGGCTATATAAAGAAACAAGTATATAGTGAATAGGAACACAAACTGACATACAAATAGACACAAGAGCAAAGGATTATTTGGATTCAAATGACCACACATTATTGAAACTAAAGTCTGTATATCAGATTAAAACAAATCATGTATGAATACAAACATTCATACAAATTATGGGTTCCTATATCCTGGTGTACTGTACTCTTAAAATATTTGACTGACACCAATTCCCCAATTTATTGTTTTTGGGAACAGAATGTGCAGAACCAAACAGGTGATGAGAAGAATTGGATAAATAATTCATCAACCAATTGTAAAATTATGAAGATCTTTACAACTGAATTGAGATCCCATTTCATAGTTGATATAAATTATGATCTAAATAGTAAGTTGTACTCCAGTCTATTATTTACTTTTTTCAATAAAATATATTGAACACAGATGATACATTGGAATGTTCTCTATTCACCACTGTTACATATTTAGTGCAAAATGTTTTCCAGATTTTAATACATGGTGTTTTTCCAGGTTATATAACAGAGAGAACATCTCAACTAACAAGCAGCATATGTTAAATAGCCCAGGAAGTAAACAAAGATCTTGTACTGATGAAGTACACAAAAATAAGATATCAGAAGTCATGTTAAATGGTAGGAAAAGTATAAAGAAGGTTTCTTTTCTTTTGATTATAATATTAAAACATTTTTTTTACACTTTTCCATTCTATTTTCCATTTGGTCTTTTTCTTGAAACAAAGACACCTCTTTTTATAGTGTCAAATGCATCAAATAATTATTGTGGAAGATAGTAAATGTTTTGTATTTTCTTTCCACTCCAAACTGTTTCTTCCCATTTATAATGATAAATAAAACTTAAAACTCTTCTAACTGCTTCCAGCTTTCACTATCCATTCTGGAAAATTTGAATAATTTAGAAAAAAAAACTTTGTATTGATGTAAGTACTAGAGGTTTGCAGTCAATGGAAAGTTATTAATGGAAATTTGACAGGTGCATATGTGGCTAGATAAACTCAATAAGCAGTCTGCACATAAAAATCAGGTAACATGTGGGGAGGGGTAGAGGACAAGAGGAGAAACATGGCAATCAAATAGATTTATCAGCGGCCTCCATAAATCAATTGTGTCCTACGTGTCATTTCATCTATGATATTTCAAGGATTAAACTCATTGGAGAAAATTGCCCAGATGGGCATTTTCTCTCTGAGAGCATCCAACCTCTGTAAACCAAACCTGTCACAAAATGGACACTGTCCAGTTACTCCTGCACCATTCTTGGAAATCTGATTTCTTACTTAGAAAAATTCCATTATCTTTTTCAGTAAAGACAGATGTCAAGTAACTAAATAATTGCTAATTCTTTCTCTCCAAATTCCAGCTTCACTCAATCAATTTTAAAGTTGAGAAATACTATGCTGAAAGCATATTTGAGAAACTCCATTCCTTGTGATGTTCTCAGCAATCTCTTTAGAATTTCTCCTGATTTCTCAAATTCTTTTTGTTTTACCTATCGCAAACTACAGTGTTAGCTGTTAAGACCTGAAAAAGTGAAAAAAAAATTGTTATTTCTATTTAGTTTGCACATAAATTACCACTGTGTGACACAATAAAGTTGGCTCTAATTCTAGAGCACTTGGCGTGTGCACAAAACAAAAACATAAAGCTCTGGGGAGGTCAGTACTGACTGGCATTCAGATCTGTTTACTGACCAGAAGCCATTTACCACATCAATTCCTCACATTCCAGACAAGCTTATTGCGGGGTTGGGGCAGGGGGGAGGGGGACTTCTTTCTTCAATTCAGCTATCGCAAGAGTAAACCAGCTTTATCACTTTAAAGTGGCACAGAAATGAGAGGTATATTTGACTGGGTTGCTCCATAATCACTTAAAGTTATTTATGGGGATTTGCGAACCTCAACATCCTTCAGCTGAATGTTGTCAAAACCCAAGCAATCCTGTTGGGCTTTTGCCAATGTCTCCTCACTCACTGATGCAATTGAATCTATTTCCTTGGATGCAAAGAGCCAGTACATAATTCTGGCATTTTGTTCTCCCCCAAGCCTTTCATCTGGTCTTCACCAAGCCCACTTCTTTCCATCTCTGCAACATCCATCTCTACCTCACCCCCAATGTAGCCCAACCCTCATTCACGCCTTCTTCCCACCCAGACTCAATCACAAGAACAAAATTACATTTGTATAGCGCTTTTCACAGTGGGAGGACATCCCAATGTCTCAGACACTCTCCTGCTACACTATCCAACTCAACCAGATCATCTGGAACATTGCAGCCCATATTTTTTCTCATATTAGCCCACAATTTGGCCTTTTCCCCAGTGGAATCACTAAGTTTTCTGTTTCAACTTTCAAAGGCCTCCACACCCTTGCCCCTCCCCATTAAAGACAACAATTTATTTTGCCAAACAGACGTTACCAATGTGTTTGCTGCAGAATAAAGAACTGGCAAGAACTACAGTAATTTTTAGTTCTATCCACAAAATATTTGACTGGCATTGTATTACGCGAATGCATTTAAATGTAATTAAATACACAATTAAATACATTGGAAAACATCCAAATTGGGAAAAGCATTGGGACTTTGTTCATTTGAGAGAATGTCCATAAGTATTAACATGGATGTGGTAGGGGGATGAGCTGCAAGCAACAACAACAAAATTACATTTGTATAGCGCCTTTCATGTCAGGAGGACGTCCCAATGCGCTGGACAGCCATTGTTTCAGACACGAGCTGCGGTAGGGGATGGGGAGGATAGAGGGAAAGGGGGTGATTTCAGGTGACTGTTGAAGAGGAGGGTCTTGAGGTGGGACTTGTACGAGGCCAGGGAGGGGGCAAGATGGGGGGACGGTGGGATGGAGTTCCAGAGGTTGGGGGCAGAGTGGCTGAAGACTCGCCTGCCAATGGTGGGGTGGGTGGATCGGGGGACATAGAGCAGTCTGGATACGACTGAGCGGAGGGGATGGGCAGGTTGGTAGGGGTGAGGAGGTCACAGAAGTATGGTGGTAGCAAGGCCGTGGAGGGCTTTGAATGTGAGGACCAGGATGTTGAATTGGATCCTCTGGGTGATGGGGAGCCAGTGGAGTCAGGCGAGGATGGGGGAGGTGGGGTCACGAAGTTTGGAGCAGTAGAGAGGCCACAGAGTTCTGGATTATCTGCAACCTATGGAAGGAGGAATCGGGAAGGCCGACAAGCAGGGCATTGAAGTAGACGAGCCGAGATGTGATGAAGGAGTGAATGAGGTTTCAGTGGCCTGGAGGTGAAGTAATGGCGAAGTCGGGCAATATTGCGGAAGTGAGGGAAGACAGAGTGGATCATTGCTTGGATGAGGGGAAGAAAAGACAATTGAGGATCGAACAAGACACCTGGCTTCCTGACTGGCTTGGTGTGGTTGAGTGTGCAACCATGGAAGTTGATGCTGCCTGTGCATGATGCGTGAAGGCGCTGGCTGAAGTCAATCAGTAGGGTTTCAGTCTTGTTGACATCCAACTCTAGAAAATTAGCTCTCATCCACGACTTGATGTCTGACAGCCAGTCTGTCAAGACAGTGGTGGACATGGAGTCGAGGGTAGAGGCAGAAAGATAGAGTTGGGTGTCATCTGCATACATGTGGAAGTTGACCCCATGTCTGTGGATGATGTCACCAAGGGGAAGCATGTAGATGTTAAAAAGTAGGTGGCCAAGAACAGAGCCCTGGGGGAACGCCACAGGTGAAAGTGCGAGGGCTGGAAGCTGTTGGAGGTAACAAAGTGGAGACAGTGAGATAGGTAGGAGTCGACCCAGGCGACAGCAGGTCTGTGAAGATTTGAGCTGGGAGAGGCGGTGTAGGAGGATGGCGTGGTCGACAATGTCGAAGGCAGCAGAGAGGTCAAGGAGGCAGAGATAGCCCTGATCACAGATGTATAGAATGTTATTAGAGACTTTGACCAGGGCTGTCTCCGTGCTATGGGCAGCACAGAAGCAGGATTGCAGGGGTTCGAAGAGGGAATGGTGAGAGAAATGAGTGAAGCAACGACTCGTTCCAGGGCTTTAGAGAGGAATGTGAGTTTGAAGATGGGGCGGTAGCTGGAGAGTAGGGATGGGACCAGGTCCAGGTTTTTTCAGGATGGGGGTGAAATGACAGCTGGTTTTAGAGGGCCAGGAACAGTGCCGGTGGATAGGGAGAGGTTGATGATGTCTGTTAGGAGGAGGGCTAGGAGGTGGAACCAGGAGATGAGGAGAGAGGTGGGGATGGGATCGAGGGAGCAGGTGGTGAATTTCATTATTTGGATTTGAGAAAAAAAGGAAGGGGTAGAGATAGGGTCAAAGGTGTGTCGTGGGAGGTGGGAGGATCGTGGAGGAGAGGTAATGGGGAGATAGTGGTGGACGGGGTAAAGGTGGCTGAATAAATCACCTAAATTTTTGATTCAAGGAAGTCCAGCATCTCCTTGCAGTTAGGAGTTGGAGGATAGGATGGTTGAGGCGTGGGAAGGTGGACTGAGGAGATGGTTTATGGTGGAGAAGAGTAGCCTGGGGTTATCCTTGGCCTCCAAGATTAATTTGGAGCAATAGGAGGACTTGACAGATGCAAGGGCAGAGCCTTAGTGTGATCCAGCCAAATAATTAAATAGCCTGGGGCTTCTAAGCCTTGCAAAGAGACATATCAAAAGGGTACTTAGTGAGGCAGATAATAGTCTGAATGGGATAAAAATAGCAAACACTGAATAATATTTGAGATACACTAAAACAACAGAACAAGTGGGCTAAGATTCAAAGTTATAAATGGTGAGGCAGGAGAGACACCAGGAAGCATTTCTTCACATGGAAATGAATAATTAAATGGATTGGGATACCAGGAACAGTGGTTGAAGTTCAGATGTTGAACACTTTAAAGAAATAGTTTGGAAGGAGCTGATACCAAAGAGACCAAGTTTTACACAATGGAGAAATTAAATACATTTAAAAGGAAGCTTCATATTTGGCTACAAATTTAAAGGCAAAAAGAGAATCTTACAGGTGAAATTTGAAGTACATTCAAAGAACGATTTAGATCACTGTTACAACAGATGAGTTAATGCATGGATTCCTAATTAAATTAATTTAACTCAAAGAACTCTTTGATGTCTAACAAATCTATCACTGGTAGATAGAACATGTAAGAGCTGGATAAACCACTTTTAGAGTTGGCTTCTAAATTGTGATTCACCATTCAGGAATTCCTAATTTACTATCAATTGTTCAGCTTGTCAATTGTCACTTATTTTTCTTTCTCTCCATTAACTCTTTAGATTTTTTTAGTTTTTCATAATTATTGATCTAGTGAACTGTTTATCTTCCTTTGTTCAATCAAAACCATTTCTCATACTGATGACGCATTCTTTGCTCCTTTTGATTATCGTTATTTCCTACTTTGATCTTTTATTCTCTTGGGTGCCTCTCTTTGAAATATTATTTGTCCCCATTCACTCTTATCCTTAGCCCTCTGTCCACTCTGCTTCACCTCTATCCTTCACTTTCCTCTCTTATTCTGTGCCCATGGCCACCCTTTCTCAGGATTCTCTTTGCCCACTCCTTTCTCTTTCTCAGACATGTCCCTTCCTTGTTCCTGAAGTCAAAACTCCTCTGCTCTACTACTGTTGCATCCATTTTCCAGTTATTAAGCTTTTGCTACCTCCCTGGAGGCATTTTCCCACAGTCCATGCCAACAAGCGTCAACATGTAAAAAAACAACTTAGGTGGAGCAGGTGGCCATCAGTATTACTTGAAATTCCACCCACCAATTTTACAGCATGCATCATACCAATGCTTTAATTTCACACTGAAGCACTGTCCGAAGAAAATGAATCAGACTAAAATCACAAATAAAAACAGATTTGGAAAAAGAATATTTCATATAAAATTAAAAACCAAGGTTGATAAAAAAAAAGCTCTAAATACTTACAGAAAATGTAGTGTTTGCATCTGACGCAATCGACTCATTCTGGAGAGTGTTTTGTTGAGTAACGACATCCTCCCTCTGCCGATCCTTTTGTTGTGAGCGGTCATCATCATCATCAGGACTCTGAGGAAAAATAATAGTAGCGATAGTTTAACACAATTTTTCACAGAAAGCTCAAAGTCAGATGATGTCAGTCCTGGGAAAAAAAAAGGATTTTTACACTCTGCTCTGAGAGCTGGTCCAGAGTCGAGCTAAATAGTTTATTTGTACGATTATATGCCTCTAGCCACACAGCAAAGAGCATTCCTACTGAATACAAGAAAGCCAGAGCAAAATTGCTCGAGTCCCATTCAGTTTCCCATTTGGATTTCTTTGAACTAATACTAATCACCTCCTAATACCAGTCCCCTATCCTGCATTACTTGTTTGCATTGTACCAGCTGCATTGAATCACGGGAAGTGATTTGCCGACCAGTCGGGAAGTGATTTGCCGACCAGTCGACAAATGAGCACTTGCTGACCAGCTGCATTGAATTACGTAAGCGTAGTGCAGATCAAGTCGGATTTTGTATGACTTATATAGTTTGCCTGCAAATCAGACTTTGCGTAAGTCACATTAAATATTATGGTCCCGACTGATACAACACACCTTGAGTTTTACTGCATTTCTTTTTAGTGGGCAAAAGAAAAGGATTTTCAAAACAACAGTACAAACTTTATTGATCACCATTTATAAACAGGCTCAAATAGATTTAACTTCAGAACCACATCTAATGCAGTTTTCATGGGATCTTTTAGCTATTTCACAATCTCTTATGAAACCACATTATGGCACACAAGCTGCTCTGATGTCTCAATGTTTCCCCTAGGACATAAACAAGCATTTTAAATGCCTTCAAGATTTCTCTCTTTCCACTCAACAGTTCCTAAAATACTTTTTTAGTTTATGTAAACGGTTTTCATACCAAATAAATGACTAGCTATCAAGGGATAAATGATGCTGGGTTTTACTTATGAGGATTGTTTTAGAAATTCACTCATAGCAAAAGATACTATTTCACAATTCCTATATAGACAATAGTAATCTCTCACATGAATGCATTACAAATATTTAATGCTTTATTACTTAACTTTTTTTAATATATCTCCAGTTCAATTGGTAGCTTCTGAATGAGAAGGATGTTAGTTCTGGCCCTACACTGGGACTTTTGAACTCACGGTTTACTTGACAATACACAGTCACTGCACTTAATAATAAATGTTATGAAGTGCTTCAAGTAATAATAATATTTGCATTTGATATAGCACCTTTTCACATCAAAAGGACATCTCAAAGTACTTCACAGGATTACTGTAAGGTAGAGTGACTGTATATTTTGTAGGCAAAATGCAGCAGCACAATTGTGCCCACCAATGTCCCACAAACAGCCATAGTGTGAGAGGCTGATTCTATGAGGCGGATTGTTGGCCAGGACACTTTTTGAATAGTGCCACGGGATCTTTAACCTCCAACTCAGTTTAACGTCTCATCCGAAGACAGAAATTTAAGAGGATAGATACAGATAATCAAACACGGAATAAAATACAATTCCTGTGCCTCAGGTATCATTGGTCATTATGTAGAATGCGACAGATTCCTGCACTTCCCACAGAATTTAATCTTATACCCTAGAAATGTCACGGTTGAGCAGGGGCTGAAGAGAAGGAGCCATTTAGATATGTTGCCCTTTAAGAAAATCACACTGGTGTTGGGTTTTTGTCTGGGCTTTGCTGTTTTACTTTGCCTCACTTTGGAGTCCTATAGCTCAGTGGTTAGAGCACTCGACTTACAAGCGATTGCCCTGCGTTCAATTCCAAGCAGGGTGAAACCTTGGGCAAGTTTCTTGACTCCACACGCCTAATAATAATTTCTCAAAAGAACAATAATAAATTGGTCATTTCAATCCACAACTGTTTGTGGGACACTGCTGTGCGCAGTTGGCTGCTGCATTTCACCCACAAAATATACAGTCCATTCACTTTGGAGGACATGAAATAGTCAGTGCTCACTGAGCAAATGGAGCAGTCAGTTCAGCAGTTTTGTCCACAAATATACAATCAGTTCACTTTATAGTATACTCTGTGAAGTGCTTTGAGATATCCAGAAGATGTGAAAAGCACTATATCAAATGCAAGGATTATAATTACTTTCAAGTAATTCCTCACTTTATTTTTTTAAATAGGGTTTAGAAAGCAGAGTTCAAGGTGGAAGAATTAATGGAAGTAATTCCAGAGAGCTGATCATCTTAACTGGAAGTGCGAAAATTTGAAGGGACAGCGTCCCCATTGGATGGAAGGATTTCTATATAACACTTTAATCAATAAGGAAGAATTGTCCATTCTTCACCCATTCAACTTCCACATACAATTTGAACAAATGTCAAATCAGGACAAAAAACTCTGGAAGTGAGTGTCTGGAGTCTTTTGGCCAGTGTAGAGCACAGCAGAGGCAAAGTGTTCATCATCCTCTGTAGACAACTCAAAACAATAAATCTTTTGAAAAAGTGTGACAAATTTCTTGAAGGTACCTTACAGGTAGGCTCCCCAGAAATTCAGTGTACACTGTTCTGAAGAGTTCAATGAGCAGCCTAATTAAGTGGCTGGAGCTCAAACCTCATCTGCCTGAAATCAAAACAAAATAACTCCACACTGCCATTTATTAAACTTGGTTTAGTAGAATGTTTTGTTTCAACTGCCTGCAATAGGAAAAATCATTCATCTCATTTAAAGAATAGACAATTAAAATTGTTATAACACCTGAGCACTCTTTGCAATTTACAGGCAATTACTGTCAAGTCTAAAGACTGCATTTGAAGGTAAAACATGGACAGACAAAGAGTAAGTAGGATAGCTGATTAAATAATCTAGAGGACAGCAGGAAAATATATTATAATAATAAACAAACAACTGTTAATGGAATTTGGGTCCACTTGGCTAACAGAAATTCTTGCTGCCAGGTCACAAGTTTCACAGTCCAACTTCTGTGGGCTCAAGCCCCATTTTGAGTTGAAATTGTAGTCTAGGTTTGAACCTCAGTGTAGAGCTGGAGGAGCAATGTATTGCCAGAATTGCAGTTTTTTGGTCAAACATTAAGGAGAGGTTTATCTACGTCGCTAACAGCAATTACCTGGGAAGCACTTTTGAGATGAAATAACGCAATCTAAATTGAAAATAATGTTTTCTTTCATGTTCAACTGAGTTTAATGTCACTTCTAAAATTGGGTAATTCCGACACGCAGCAGGACTGCCCCCAATCTGAAATCTAGATGAAAGATTTAACAAGATTACTGAACTATGGTAACTGGATAAACCTTCTCTTTGTAAGCTGGTAAGCTCAATAATAAGAGCTTGAATGTTAGCATGTGATCATTTATCACACTTGCAACACAACTACTGAAAGAGCTACCAGAATGAAAGAGAATCCAAAGATGTATAAAATGTCATCATAAAATGTATCTTTTAGTAAGGTTACAAATAATGTAACATCTTACTTCTATTAACCTCAAATATTTTGTTTCAGGGCTGATCACACATTGAACACTGAGAGCCCACATTAAGTAATCTCTCTCACTTATGAATTGATACACTATTAAACTCACTGAGAATTTCAGTTCATTTGCAGTATTCTCTTGTTTTATTTTGCAGTTTTTCTTTATATGTGTTCTGCACTCTTTGACTAGTATTTTAAATCAACAATATTCATCTGCAACTTGATGTAACAGCAGACTTTAAAAAATGTTAATCTTCTTAAACAGACTCCTCTCGTTATTTGCTACGGGCACATTACAATACCTAACCTGTGTACCACTAAAGTACTTATGTACTGTTGACAGGAAAAATGCCCCAGTTTTCTCCTTTCTGCCCTGAACACAGCAACACGATTTAATCGGTCTCAGAAGACCTATGGAACTTCAACATGGACAAAAGCCAATCAACCATGATTTGGGTTGAGAGAAAAAGCAAAAATAGATACAGTGCGGAGCCCAATGAGCTTCTTAGTTTAGGCCCCCACACATACACTTTCCATTAGTTTAGTTTTGTATATTGCAATCAGCAATATGAATCTCAAGCACTTTGAGAAGCCTCAGAGATGTGATGAGGTGCTGTACCAAATGCAACGATTATTATTATTATTATCTCCAAACATTTTTCTCCTTCTAGCCTGAAAAATAATGGAAGTTAACCTGTGGTGGCCCATTACCTCAGTTGATATCAGCCAACATGACCACAAGATGAAATCTGGTAATTGCACACCACATGATGCAGCTGTTGCTGTTATTTGTATGCCCCTCCAAACCTCTTCTCATAATCCCTTTCTGCCCTTCTCCCTCATGTATCCCTGAAGTTTCCCTTTAAAATGCTGATGGGTTTTGCTTCACCGCAGCTTGTGACACAGCGTGTATAACTGGACAACTTCTGGAACTCACTCATGTGTCTACCATAAACTCAAGTGTCAGATTTAATCTGTCCAGTCTAATCGATTACTATGGGTTTCTGACATTGCAGAACCTGTGGTTGGTTGGACCCATTCATTGCTTTTCAGTCAGATTGCTGTTTTTCTGAAAAATTAAAACTCACTTTGGGAAATCTATTAAATCTAAATGTTTAACAAAATTAATGTTAAATAAATCTTTGGAAAACTTACAGCTGAATTTAGATGGATTGGAATTTTTTCAAAATTCTGTGCCATATTAAATTTTAAATTAACGGTCTTAATATATGGACTGTATATATTCGCCCACAAATATATACAGTCAATTCACTTCACAGTATATTCTGTGAAGAGCTTTAGGACGTTGATAAGATGTGGAAGGCACTATATCAAATGCAAGGATTATTATTATTACTATTAAGGTAGCATCATACGCAATTTCAGAACTCAGCTTTCATGCCTTTGTTTATTTTATTCTTCAAAGAGAAATGCTGGCAATTCCAGTGCTACTATATAAAATTTGACCTGTTTAAACATTGGGCTGGATACCACAAACAAGCAACAACACATGAATCGACAACAACTTGCACTTATATAGCACCCTCCACGCCAGGAAGCATCTCAAGAGTGCTTAATCAGTTGCACATTTAAGTGTGCTGCAGAAACTACCCTTGAAACAAAATGGATAAAATAATTCTACATTACAGTATAGAGCTCTCGTGTTGTTTGACTATCTTTATTTTTTCCAGTGCTCAAAACATATAAAAGCTATTTCTATGTAGTTAATATAGCTTTTTTCATATATCTGAATATATCTTTGTGGAATACACCTGCATATTCTCAATAAATTCACCCAAATATTTTTCTTTCCAGTCTTGTAAATGGGGCACCAAACAATGATATACAGGGCAATTTTCACATTTTGTATTTCACTACATGGTTCTTTACCTTCTATGGCCATGGGTCACTAGGAATGAGAGACTGGCAAACCTGGTGCACTTTTAATAAATCAGTGTCAAATTTGCATTCTTTTAGTTTTCTAACAGATTAAAGCCTACAGGGGTCACAGCAGAACAGACTTACCGAATCAAGAGTCTTACAAATGCTGAAAGTATTCAGAGCTCTGAAAATGTTTAACAACCAAACCTAATTACTGAACAAATTAGGCAGTCATCTGAAATGAGGTGGGGGAGTGAGTTGGGATCAACATTTAAAAAAGTCTGCTGTCAGTTTGGTCATGTGCCCATTATTTGTCTGAGTAAGTTTTGACTCAATACTGGAAAACGGTTTTAGCGACAACTTCCCACCTCAAATTCTCTCCTTTTCCTCCTCGTCATATAATGGCAACTCAAACTATAACTGCACAGGCACCAGTGATTCTGCAGAATCCCTACTAAATGCCCAATCTTCATGTGTAGACCTTGACAGACAATGTGCCCCACAACTATGTGGTTAGAAAAACCCTCCCCTGAACAACACATATGCTTTTCTATAAAGGAAGCTTTTGTTCTTTCTGTATTAGTATATTTATTTGTATTAAAGGTGGGGGGGGATGCAAGTTGATTGCTATGCTAGGATACTGAGGTATCCATATTGCAATTCTATGTGCATATTTAAAAGGAAAGCAGCTTGCACCACTGACAAGTCTTCTTTGATCACTGCATCAAACGATATTGGTCTTATAAAGTATTCTATTAAATTGTAGCAAACTAGCTTTTGAATCACAGGTCAACAATCTTCATTAAAGCAGTAATATATATATATATATATATAAATTCATCTCAAACCTCTGCTTTTGAAATTTAGGAGTAACATTTGCTCATATATTCAGATACTGGAAGGGGAGAAAGAGTGAAAAGAGAAAAACGTAATTTTCTGCAGTTTTAAATGAGACAATAAAAATGGACCATCACACCTATAACAGAATATAATGAGTAAGTCGCTGATTCCTCAGATCTAGTGTAATTATAATTATTATAATGGAATTTACTAATATTCAGTTTGCTTACTAGCCGGTAAGTTTAAGTGCTTTTTTTTTAATACCTTGACAAATCACTAAACTTCAGGCAAAATTTTCCTGTGCGGTCAAAAACGAGACCCCATCCAGTCAGCCTTATGAGTGAACTATATTGCAAACAAGCACTGACAGTACTTGTTTGCACTATACAAAATGATGCCACCGCAGATCTGTGTGAAAGGTCATTTCATTGTCACTTTTGCTCATCCTCATTAAACTAATTGACATATGGTTTCTAGTAATTCATTTTTCTACAAGCCATTACAATCTAACAATATTAGGATGGAAGCTTGCCTTTTATGACTTCCAGAAAATTATATTCTTTTCCACAATCTGTTCCATTCTCAATATTCATGCCTTACATGTTGAACATCAGTATTTTGTTTCCCACTTGCACTGATCTACAGAATCAGATGAGTCAGATGCAGCTAAACTAATGCAGTCATCAGACAAACAGCCCGCAAAAGCCCTTGGATTAAATATTCACATTGCATTCGGGCTAGAATTAAACACGGGTGCAATCACATTGAGTAAGTCGCTGACTCCTCAGATCTAGTGTAAAACTGCATACATATCGAAATCATAATCAACAGGGCTTTGCAGTTATAAAGTGGTTAAAATGAATAAAATTCAAGCACTAATCACAATAAATGAAATAGGTTTCAGGGTTTCTGATCTAATAAAAATACTGACTTCATGGTCACTGGCCAGCAAGCCATGCAACAACTATAACAACAACAAAATTACATTTGTATAGCGCATTTCACGTCAGGACAATGTCCCATGGCGCTGGACAGTTACTGCTCCAGACCTGAGCTGAGGATGAGGGGGTGTGGGGACAGGAAGAAGTTGCCGATGGGTCCATCGAGTGGGGGGCGAGGTTGTGGAGGGCTTTCAATGTGAGGACCAGGATCTTGAATTTGATTCTCTGGATGATGGGGATCCAATGGAGTCGGGCGAGGAAGGGGGAGATGGGTTCACGGAGTTTGGAACGGTAGAGGACATGGGCCGCAGAGTTCTCGATTATCTGCAGCCTGTGGAGGGAGGAATTGGGAAGGCCGACCAACAAGGAATTTGCATAATCGAGCCGGGATGTAATGAAGGCCTGGATGACGGTTTCAGCGGCTTTAGGGATGAGGTAATGGTGGAGTCTGGAAATGTTGGGGAGGTGGGGAAAGGCAAAGCGAGTCATTGCTTAGGTGTGAGGGAGGAAAGACAGTTGAGGGTCGAACAAGACACCTAGGTTCCTGACTGGCTTGGTGAGGTTGAGTATGCAACCATGGAGGTTGATACAGCCAGTGCCTGATGCAATGGCGCAAGCCAATCAGTAGGGCCTCGGTTTTGTTGACATTCAACTGTAGAAAGTTAGCTCTCATCCATGACTTGATGTCTGACAGTTTGTCAGGACAGTGGTAGACCTGGAATCAAGGGTAGAGGCAGAGAGATAGAGTTGGGTGTCATCCGCATACATGGGGAAGTTAACCCCACGTCTGCGGATGACGTCATCAAGTGGGAGCATATAGATGTTGAAAAGTAGGGAGCCAAGGACAGAGCCCTGGGGGACACCACAGGTGACAGTGTGGGTGCCGGAAGAGAAAGCGTTAGTGGCGACAAAGTGTAAACAATGAGAGGGGTAGGAGTCAAACCAGACAAGGGCAGGAGATTGAGGAGGGAGGAGAGGCGGTGTAGGAGGATGGAATGGTCCACAGAGAAGGCGATGTAGAGGTCAAGAAGGATAAGGAGGCAGAGAGCCCTGGTCACAGATGTTGAGAATGTCATCAGAGACTTTGACCAGGGCTGTCTCAGTGCTATGGGCAGCACGGAAGCCAGATTGAAGGGATTCGAGGAAGGAGTGGTGGGAGAGGAAGGAGTGAAGCTAGGAAACAACGACTCTTTTCAGGGCCTTCGAGAGGAATGGGAGGTTGGAGATGGGGCAATAGTTAGAGAATAGGGAGATGAGGAGGGAGGTGGGGATGATGTCAAGGGAGCACCTGGTGGGTTTCATTTTACGGAGGAGAGCAGAGAAGATAGGGGGAGAGATAGGGTGGAAGGTATGTAAGGGGAGGAAGGGGTGGGAGGGAGATGGATCCTGGGAGAGGTAGTGGAGGATGGGGGTAGAGGTGGCTGAATGGATTCCCTCAATTTTAGATTCAAGGAAATCCAGCAACTCCTCGCAGTTAGAGGATAGGATGGATGAGGCATGGGAGGGAGAGCAGAGGAGGTGGTTGGCGGTGGAGAAAAGGAGCCTGGGGTTGTCCTTGGCCTCCAAGATTAGTTCTGGGTAGTAGGATGACTTGGTGGAGGCTGATGGGGGCATTTGGGGGAAGTAGCTATGGTTGATAGCGGCAGCCACAATGCGTTGTGATGGAGTAGATGGCAGGGGTCAACGAGGCATGGTTAGCCTGCTGGGCTGGTGTGGGGGAGGATGAGGCTCATCATAAGCAACAAATAAAAAATAATAATGATAAACAGTATCATTAAATAACAATGCCTACAATTATTTTTGCTGCTACGATGTTTCTTTTGAGTCTCACATCACAGAAACGATAACAATTTAGAATAAGGGATAAATTGAAAGATATGAGTATAAATCGATACATGGCAGCTCAGCAAAAGAACAGAAAACTGTGAGAGAGACTATTGTTTAAAACAAGGTTTAGATGTTTAGCTATAATTTACTGACCCTGCATGGTGGTGGGATGGGTTAAGGGGGAAAGAAGAGATGATTGCATGATATGAAAGGCACAGTATCAAATGCTAGGATTCATATTTTTATTCAAGACAAATGCATGTGGAGTTCTGTAACTCAGTGGTTAGAGCACTCACTTTACAAGTGAGAAACTTTGGTTCAATTTCAGGCAGGGCGAAACCTTGGGCAAGTTTCCTTACACCACGGGCCTGATAACAATCCCGCAAAAAAATTGGGTCATTTCAATCCACGACTGTTTGTGGGACACTGTTGTGTGCAATTTGCTGCCGCATTTCGCCCACATAAATACAGTCAATTCACTTTACAGTATATTCTGTTCAGCACCTCGAGACGTCTAGATGTGAAACAGCTATATCAAATGCAAGGATTACTATGCTTTTATCCCAATCTGTACCATAATATATGCCTTTTTATTTATTGGGTTTATAGAAATGTCAGGCAAAGTGTAAACATTCAAATGTGTATATTATATGTTTATTTGGAGAGAATTACAAGTACCCTTCATTATGTAATTAACAACCAACTATTAATTGGCAAATGAAGCAGACATAAATACCTTCTTTACACCACACATATTAGACCCACCTTATACAGTCTCTTGCTTTTTTTTGTACCCATTGTATATACCTAATTAACAATTCACACTTCCACAAGTAGGCAGAATCTGAAATTATGATTTTTTCTATTGTAATACATTTAATGGTTCTTCTGCCTGATCCTAATAATGGTTTGTAAATAATGCTTTCTAAATACGTCTATAAATTTTTTATTAAAAAAATTGTTTTTATGTTCTTTCTTCACACCTTGTGTAATGTTTGCTAGTTTTGGACTTCTGCAGTTTCTACTTCTGCTCCAGTGTGCTGTACAAATGCAAAAAAAACTTCCATCTGTAATCCTGTGAGGTGACCTGCAGCTGAAAGCAAATTGCTAACCACGACCATCTGCAAGCAAATATTTCCATCAATCAGCATGTGATAACAATTTGGCACAGACACACATTCCTGAGAGGATTCCAATTAATTTGCAGAACAGTAAAACCTACATTATGGTCCTTCACCTATTACAAGCAGACATTTTCCAAGTCCCAGGAATTCTCAGTGTAACCTGAAAATCGTATTTACCCATTTCCTTCTATTATAGAATCATAGAACTATACAGCACAAAAGGAAGTCATTCGGCCAATTGTGAGCGTGCTGACTCTTGAAAGAACTATCTAAATCAATCCCGCAGCCCCACTTTCTCCCCATAGAAAACTTGTCACCCACCGAATAATTATCTACTTCTCTCTTAAAAGTTGTTAACAAATCTGCATCCACCACTTCTTCCAGATCCGAAAAACCCATTGTGTGAAAACGTCACGAGCTATATGCTTATGTGTTGCAGAGCAACTATTGTTGACTATTGTCATATCCTGCTGAAAAGCATTTGATTGTAATGAAAACTATCTAGCCCCCGGTTAGCATGTTTTACAGCTACATTTTCCTGGTTAAGCCACAAAAAATGTTAAGAGTTCTCTCCAGCTGCATTTGGAAATGTTCAGGCTGGCTCTGTTGCTATAACGACCAGGCACTGACTGCTCCAAATAAAACTGATCAAGTTGGTTGTCATGAATTTAATGCTGTGGCACAAATATCTCCCAATTGCCTTGAGCTTTGGTCATTGTCACATTATGGAGTCAATTTCTCACTTGTGGTTTTACAGCTTGAAGTTTGAGATTATGAAGACACAATACAAAATTACATTTGTATAACGCCTTTCACGTTGGAAGGATATAGCAAGGCAGTCAGGTATTTGGATGGAGCTGGCCGGGATCAGGGGGGCGGGGGGGGTGAAGGACAGGGAGGGTAGCCAAAGGCTTGATCTTACAAGACTAAATTATTAAAGCTATTTTTGTATTAATAATAATAATAATAATCCTTGCATTTGATATAGCGCTCTTCACATCTTATTGACGTCCCAAAGCGCTTCACAGAATATACTGTAAAGTGAATTGACTGTATATATTTGTGGGCGAATCGTGGCAGCCAATTGCGCACAGCAGTGTCCCACACACAGTCGTGGATTGAAATGACCAATTTTATTATTGTGGTTTGTATTTTGGAGGGATTATTATTAGGCATGTGGAGTAAGGAAACTTGCCCAAGGTTTCGCCCTGACCTGTCTGGATTTGAACACAGGTCTCCCCAGCTTGGTCTCCCCAACTTGCAAGACAAGTGCTCTAACCACTGAGCCACAGGAGCTCCACTCCTTGAATATTATTGAATATTCAATACTAGTATTGAATATTTGCTAAGGAAAGAAGACCAAGGTCTATCCAATTTGCCTTCCACCATCCTAGCAGTCGCACGACAAGTCGTGTCCCAAACTATATACTGTATCCCAAGATATAAATTCCTAATTGAAATCTAACTAATTTGTTCTTGAATTTATGTATAAGAGCCATGTCCATGCACCTTATACATGAACCCAATCCAACTGGGTTTAGTCAGTTCAGAGAAATTCTGAACTGGAGAAAAAATAGCAAGGTATTCTAAGGAACATAAAATGGGAACACATCTGCACACAATTAAATGGTAAACAGCATTCTTTCTCCTTCAAATAGCATCTTTCACAGGCAGATATTTCTGAATAAATTCCTAATGCAATATGTTTGGAAGAGGGCATGACAAATGAGAAAGGTTCTATGAAGGGAAGCTCATTGACCCTGATGAACAGACATTTTTTTTAAAAAAGGCTAAAAATACCCCTGCAACACATTCCTCAGTGTGACCTGATTGGCAAGGTTAAGATTCAATAGGGTGAAACAAGTCTGCAAAGAGGAATTATCACAAACATTTCTAACAATGGAACAATTGCTTTTTTTTGCACAGTATCTCTCCTTCTACTCTTCTGAAGTGGCTAATTTGAATGAGCACAAACTGATTGTCAAAGTAGTTGATTGTGATGTGCATCACAGGAGTCCTGTAGCTCAGTGGTTACAGCATTCGCCTTACAAGTGTGAGACCTGTGTTTCGAATCCAGCCAAGTCAGGACGAAACCTTGGGCAAGTTTCCTTATTCCACACGCCTAATAAATCATCGGTCATTTTCAATCCATGACTGTTTGTGGGACTCTGCTGTGCACAATTGACTGCCGCATATCGCCCACAAATATATAGTCAATTAACTTTACAGTATATTCTGTGAAGCGCTTTAAGATGTCTAGAAGACGTGAAAAGCACGATATCAAATGCAAGGATTATTATTATTATTATCATAGCTGAGCTCAATTTCCATCGCACACTGTCCACTTTCCAGTAGAGTGACTGGGCAGTGATCAGAATTGAAAAACAATTGCTGATTTCTTTTCTCAAAGTATGACACTATAGCTGAATGTATCACCAAGTATTACCGCCAGCTGAGATCAGATACCAACAACAACAACAAAATTACATTTCTACAGTGCCTTTCATGTTGAGAGGATGTCCCAAGGCACTGATAACTCAGGAGACCACAGTTGAAAGTACAAACAGAGACTGGGACTGAAGCAGATTATAGTGGTTGGTAAAGTGAAGTTCAGGAAGAGAATCTTAAAGTCAATCCACTGCTGTAATGGAGCCACTGAAGCCGGGTAATGTCATGATGACTGTGTGGAAATGGAGGAGAGGATATGAGCCTCAGAATTTTGGACAAAATGGGAGTGAAGATAAAGGGGCTTGGAAGGATAGCATTGGAAAATGTTAGTCCTGAGGTGATGAAAACATGTTTGAGTTTTCATTTGGGAGAGGGGGTTCTGCTGTGAAATGGCGAGATAAGAGGAGAAATGACAGAAATGGAAGAACACAAGTGATTCAGAAGGCTTTTTGAAGGCAGGATTAGAATCTATATTAATTTACACATGAAAAGAGAAATAGAAATAAACTTTGGTAGTAAATCAGGTGGGGGGGCTGGCACAAATTGTTTTTGCATTTACCTAAACAATTCACTACACTTTGCAGGAATTACTGGTAAAGTGATTCAAGAAGTTAAGTTGATTAAAAAGTGCTGAAAACACATTCTTTAAGTCTATACAATAATTTGGCAGTGCAGTAGATGCAAGAGATTCTTATTCCATTTATTAATTTGCAGGATATATACCAAATTAATGTAGATTCATACATATATATTCTATCTGGTTGAGCCCAAAACTGAAACTTCAGAGACAACTGTGAGTAAGATGTCCTTCTGCATTAAATGTATTAAAATGATTCCGGTACAAAGCAGTGAACCCACATACCCTATCATTTCGAAAGGGTTAAATAGGATCAGCAAGATTCTCAAGATTTTGAGACCAAAACATAATGAACCAGAATCTGCATAGGAATGCCAAAAACTATACCGAGGCATTGACCACAAATTGGATTAAAGGGTAAACTGAAAACAAAGTTTCAGATTGGTTTGCTCACAACATTGATTTAAAGTCTCATACCATTAACACCATACGGCATTCAGGGGATGCAACAACCGTATTTTTGTCTCATGGATGTCAGGAGAAGCAACAACTGATGAGAAATACATTTGGGGACCTTAGTGGATGACGGGGGCGGGGTGAAGAAGGGATGACGACTGTTGCCTTAAGAGGTTAAAGGTTGTTGTCCTAGAAGATTCCCATCTGAGCAAAGTTCTTCTCAGAACGTCAGCTTCTTCCTCCATATCACCAGATAATACGGAGTGTTCAACTAGTGCTCCTAAAATAGAATAGTGCTGTGACTAAGATATCCTCCTAAGAATTGCTCAGGCACTTCCACCTGTTTCTTTTTGACTGTTCTTGACTGTTTCAGTCAAGACATTTCTCAGAGACAATACATCTGAGGCTGAAAATCTCACCCAACTGCTCACCCAAAAGAATTTAAAAGGTGCGACATTCTTTGCATCAACAAGTCATAGAAGATTGTCGGAAGCAGAACCATTGTTGAGACCAATAGAAATGGAAAAGAGCAAGGTGCAGCTTGAATTGAGAAAGTTGGACCAAATAAAAACCAAGTGACCCAGTCAATGAGAAAGGGCTCACCAAACTCAAAGGAAAAAAATGTTGAAATCGGTTTATCACACTTTATAGTATGCATATTATTTTAATGTTTCTGAATCAACATACATTACGTAGGGATCTGCAAACAGCATGTCACTAGTGTTATTGATTACTCCATGATAACATGAATATTTGCAAAATTGCTTATCTCTTATTGATACTGTTCGATAGGAGCAGAATGTCTGGCACACCTTCACTGCATTTACCATCTGGTTTAACTTAATGGTAAGATTTGGGAATATTTTAAACTAGACATTGGCTTATCATTATATTCAAATATTTTAAGTTGAAAAATGTGCCGGTCTTTATCTTGAACCCAGCAAGCATTAAATAGCCTGCAAAATGAGCAGGCAATGAAATTACTTCAGTTTCGATCAACTTTATTTAGTGAATTTTTTTATGTTTTACATTTTCTATTATTTTATTTTTCTCTGACCAGACGTCACTTATTTGACCAGAATCAAACAAAAACACAACCATACATTGATGCGACAAACATTTGTAGCAGCAACCATTAATCTATACAGCTGAGAATAAATCCAATGTGTTTTATTTCTTTCTTATTTGTAAGATTTAAATTCGGCCAATGTAAGCACTAGTGGATTTGATACTGTAGTTAAATTTGTACCTGAATTTTGTTGCAAAAGGACTGTCCCAAATACATTTCTAATAGTTTTAACAGGATTTATAACACTTTGTTCTTTGCTAATTGTTGGCAATTATGGCTAAACATTAATGCAACATACGTAGAAAACATAACTTCCATTTTATAGACTAATTACATCTCAATGTGTCAAAGCATTGTGCAGTAATTATTGTCAAGCATAGTCACTGTAGGTAAACGTAGGTTTTGTAGGCAAATGTGGCAGCTATTTTGCTTGCAAAATCCCTCCACACCCGTATGCTTACCCACACAAGTTCATATACTTCATGCCGGTCCTTGCCAGGCTCTATTGGCTTTCTATCATAGAACAATTGATTTGAAAATCTTTTCAATCATCTGCAAATCCCTTCATGCCTTGGCATCTCCCTACCTTTCCAATCTGGTTCTGCTCACTCCATTACTCTCTGCTTCAACTCTGCTGGTTCGGCCTCCTGCTTCGCCCCTTGTCCTCTCTGCTCCACCATTGGTACTTTCAGCCACTACAGCCCAAAGCTTTGGAACTGTCTCCTTCTGCCTTGTCCCCCCTTCCCCCCTTTTAGATCACAACTGAAGATTTTTGATTTTTCCCATCAACCTTGCTTGCCTCCATCCCTCCCACCAGCTCAGCATCAGCAAATTGTTGTGTTGCCATTAGCACTTTTTAGCGCTCCAAGAGGCTGCCCACGTCGAGGGCACTATACAAATACTGCTGCAAATGTTGTGCTGCAAATAGCCATTAGATGAATACCAATTAATCTTGAGGATTGCTGGCCAGTAACCATGGAGAAACAGTATCATGGGATCTTTAGAGGCACCAAACAAGCAGATGAGCTGTTTTCATGTCTCAACCAAGAAACAACACCTAAAAAAAAAGCACACCACCCCCAATACTAGACACACTATGCCATTTTAGAACTTAAATGTGCAAAATAGTTTTAAGATCTCATTTGAAAAAAGCATCTTGGAGCACTAAACAGTGCTAATGGCAGCACAACAATTTTTTTTAAAAAAACATGAACTGTGTAAAAGGTGACCTTTGCAAACTGTGCCTCAATGCAATTATTTGAAGGAACCCGGGCAACAATCCTCTCAATCTCTGTCACATAATTTTTATTCCCATGGTGAAAGCTGCATATGTAAATATGAGAGTTTCACCAATAAACAGGAATTCCAAGTGATCAGAACCACATTCTATGCAGTTTCATAGTACAAATGAGGTACGAATCATGAATATCTTCGATACGCAAGGAAAAACTAGGCCATGGAGGGATTCAAGTTGAACACTAATATGCCCTGCCAAATGAGGCTAGTGCCATCTTTGTGGCATTTTGTTATGCATTTTAGATGCATTTTAATACTGTAGATGGAAATGTGGTTACTTACATTCTGATGATATTTTACACAACAGCAGTAGATTGACAAACATCTTGAAACCATTTTCCTAGCATTAATCAATACCTGGTGTCACAATTTGCCCTCAATTAGAGATATTTCTAAACAAAGAAAAATTTGGGTAATTCATGTTATTGCTTTTATATCAATCATCATAAGATGTTTCAATGCTGAAAACGTTTGTTTTCTTCAATCCTACCCTAGTGGAACTATTCAAATTGGTAATTACAACATTGCAAAATCTTGACAACATCTGTAAAGCTATATTCATAATAATACTCCTTGCATTTGATAGAGCACATTTTCATCCTTGTAAAGATGTCTCAAAGTGCTTCACAGGGTATATATTGTGAAGTGTAGCAACTGTATTTTTGTGTGTGAAAACCAGCAGCTAATTGCACATAGCAGTGTTTCCAACATTTAAGACTGAGTGCTATTTTTTACATATGTCAAAAACATATTTGGAGTCCTGTAACTCAGTGGTTAGAGCACTCGCCTTACAAGCAAAAGACCTGGATTCAATTCCAGCCAGGGTGAAACCTTGGGCAAGTTTCCTTATTCCACACACCTGATAATAATCCCTCAAAAAAACTGGTAATTTCAATCCAAGACTGTTTATGGGAAACTGCTGTGCGCAATTGGCTATCGCATTTCGCTCACAAACATATAGTCAATTCACTTTACAATATATTCTGTGAAGCGTTTTGAAACACCTAGAAGGTTATATCAAATGCAAGGATTATTATTATATTTTTGATGGGTGCAAAATGTTGTAAATCATGATGAAAATCTTTTATAGAAGATTTCTGTCACACAGGGACCAGTACCTTACATTCTCTGCATATTCCTTAGTGATGTATACTAAGATATTAATATACCAGGTTACATTACCCTCAGGAATGGGTGCTGATTTAAATGCAATGTTTATCGTAAGATCAGCATCGTAAGCATTGTAAGAAGAAAGCTTGTAAGTGGGGAACTGTCTGAAAAATAACAAAGTAATAGATTACTATAGGACATCCAATATGTAGTGTCTTTACACTTTAATGTGGGCTACAGGTAGGTATACATTCCTGCACAGCAAGATGAGCCTGCCAACGGCCAATTTCAACAAATCTAATTCACACTACTACTGAACTGTGACAATGGCATTTTAACATCTCTTTGCAAAGGCTCCTAGAGGAAAAGGTTGACAATGCATAACAAAACAAAGCTTGCCCAATCACCAAGGAAAGGAAGGATGTGGGTTTTATCTTGCTATTTCCCACAATAAGGTCTCAATCTCAACTATGGAGAGGGGATAGATGCCATCAAATAGTAGCCAGAGGGCAAGGGGGGGGGGGGGGGGGGGGGGGGGGGGGCGCGAGAAACGACATTCACTTGCGACTTAAGTTGCCGAAAATGGGTAGTAGAATTATACATAAATTGTACATTTGAACCCCCTATTGATGATGACTTTATAGATTGAAAATTCAAACTATTTAATAATTTAAGAAGCAAGCAAACATTGCAGTTTGCGAATTCATTATTCAACAAGTTTCTAAAAGCTTTGATTTTTCTCCCTTTTGAAAAAAAGTTGAATACATTCTCCATTGAGATAAAATAAACTGACTGTTGGTGTTCGCAAACATTCCAGCAGCAGTGAACAAGCCAATGATAGCCAATCTTAATTTTGCTTTCCATCTTATTTCTTCAATTTGACCCATTATACGAGTAATTTAAACCTTGAAGTTACGAACAGGAACCCTTTTGTATCATGACAGCTGAACATGCTTGATGAGTTTTATGAGCTGTTAACCACAATCGGAGAGCTGAAGCAGACAACTTCAAATGTTTTGTCTGAGGCATGACTATTTTCTGAACCAGACATGTACACGCCCAATTTTGAAAGAACCAGGTAAATTAAAGGCAAGAGGTCACTTAAGAAATGAACTTGAAAATCCACCAAGTTTTTCCTAGATCAAAAGAACTGAATTCTGAAAATCTGAAATGAAAGCAGACTCATTAAAACTACACGTATTGCCATTTTGAAAAGGATTAAATAAAGTCTGGAAAAGAGTGACCAAATATTTCATATTTTTTAAAGTCAAAAGCAATTTTAAAAAAGCATTGATTTTGGAAGAGGCATGATTAACTTGTAACTTTCACACAAAAGACCTAGTTAATTTTAATTTGAGCTTTTTAAAACTAATGCGTCTAATGTAAAACAGTAACAGCAACAAAAATACACTTGTATAATAGTGCCTTTCATGTCAGGGGGACATCCCAAGGCGTTGGACAGTCATTGTTTCAGACACTAGCTGGGATTAAGAATTAAGAATGAAATTATATAGTACAGGTATCCCTCCCCAACCGCGGAGGATACGTTCCTCTAAACCTTCGTGGTTGGTAAAATTGCGGTTGGAAAATGCTGGGCCCTATGGCAAACATGGAGATAGGGGAAGTTCATTTGCTTTCTTGTGGTTGAAAAATGAAGGCCTCTATGGGAAACATGGGGATACGGGGAGTAAGTTTGCATTTAGTAAAACTAAACACAAAAAAACACATACAGTTATAACAAACATGGGGATAGTTTGGGCGCATCTGCAGCAATCCGCGAGGCTGTCTGACTGACTGGTCTACACACA
This sequence comes from Hydrolagus colliei, assembly GCA_035084275.1. Lineage (NCBI taxonomy): Eukaryota > Metazoa > Chordata > Chondrichthyes > Chimaeriformes > Chimaeridae > Hydrolagus > Hydrolagus colliei. Next base: position 16,353,803 of record CM068746.1, on the reverse strand, counting down.
GACAGAGAGAGAAATCATGGTGAGTGACATGGAGGGTGGGTGGGGGGTTAGTCGACCTCCCGGAGGGTGCTGGATAAACGGGCTTTTACTGTATCTGATTCATTATACCACATATGTACATTGAATATGTGCAGGCATTATTCTTCATTATTATTCTTCATTCTGGTGTTGTTTATGACTCCCAATATCAGGCGATGAGGGCAATGTTGTAAATTTTTCTCCTGTATTTTAAAATAAGCCGTACTCGCAAAAGAAAATGATTTATCCTGTTCTTGCCCTGATTTAACCAATTAAAATTTGTTCTACCTTAATAAACACTTGGCTGGTTGTATTCTACTACTCCATGAAGTTGGCAGGTGACTTGTTACATTACACAACATATTAGAATATTTTGTGACCTCCTAAAGAAGGCCTTGCTAGATTCTAAACTTAATTGAATGCTAGAATCACTTATTTTTTTAAAAAGGGACGCAACTGAATTCGACATTCATAAAAGTACTGGCGAATGAGCTCACAAGATCCACTTTTTATGCTTATGTGTTTGAGGGAAATTGAAGACTTTATTACCCCTTCTCTTAGGTTTGCACGATTCAGAGATGGGAAGATTAATTCACATTGGATACGATTCATTGCAAAATTTAGTATCTCATATCTGAGAGGCACCAAGAAATTTGTCCACAGAGTACATACAGTCACTCCTTTTTACAGTATTTCCTGTGAAGCACTTTGGAAAGTCCTCCCAACATGAAAGGTGCTAATAACAAATGTAAGAACTATTGTATTATTATGCATATATTTGTGGAGAGCGACTATAGCTCGACTGAATCTAATCCTTTCATGAATAATACACACATTCCGGAATTATTTTAGTTTGATAGCGCTATTGTATTACTTTAACAAAAACAAACTGAACTGCTATTTTCCCCTCCTCCATCCTGGAGGCAGTTCATTGCTCAAAACTTGCTGGAGGTCATTCACACAGAAGCCAAAACAAACTAAACCTCAGTAAAACTCAAATACTGAACCAGAATTCCAAACTTAAAATTTGATTTTTTTTTAGGGTGTGCAATCCTAGTATAATGCAACAAAAATAGTATTGTCCTAATGAAATTGAATTTTGAGAAAACAATTACATTCTCTGAAAAGAGGAAACCAGGTAATGTTTTCACTTTGTGCAATAAGAAAATTGATCACATTCATTATCTTATTAGTAAATCATTATCCTGTTAGAATCATAGTGCAGTACGTCACAAGCAACAATGTTTCCTCAACACTTGATTTGCATCCAATGTAAACTTGCAACTAATTCCAAAGAAGAAAGTGGAACATTTAAAGATGTGCAATTATTTTTAATCAAATGACACCTAACCCCAAACATTTCACGAAACAAGTTTTTTTTGTCATGTCTTTCATTAAAAATGGTTTAAAACATTTTTCAAACAAATACATATACATCTGACCCTCAACACAATACTCTTCTTTAGTTGTATGCTCCCTTTGAAGTTCGAATGTCAGATTTCTGGCATAAAAAGTTCAAAAGAGCAGGATCCAACTATCAATAGAGATTGAGTCAAGATAGTGCAGGCCAGCCCAGCACACTGGAAAACATTTTTAAAAAGAACATTCTTCAGCAGAGCAATCTTCTTCGAATAACACCATACTGATGTAAGTTTAAAAAGGTTAATGCAGTCGCACTGTGTCACATATTGATACTGCAAGGCACAGATAATATTGTAAAATTGCTAAACCTAACTTTTTTAAAAGTAACTTTTCGGATTAATTGATTCACAAATGTAAACATTTTTGGGGACACTGTAAGATTACAGCTATATCCATTCTTTATTTTTTCCTCCCCAGAAATAAGCATAAAACAATTACACCAACATGCATTTATATAGAGTCCTTCACGAAGCATCTCGGAGCACTTAACAGTGGCAGAACCCAAGCTGGGGGGGAGGGAAGAGGAGAGGGTGACAGTCGAACCTGCAATCTCTAAATTATGCACTGGATTTTAGATTGGAAGAGAAATTATTTAGATAATCAGAAAAAATACAAGAGCTGATTGAAAGCTCCTTTGGACGTCCTTCAGGTGTGAAAGGTGCTCTATACATGTAATTTTGTTGTTGTTGTTGAAAGACTAATGGTGGGAGATGCTGTGTTGAAAAGTAAAAAGAAAGGGCCCCATGAGTGTTGAAAAATACTAGTTTTGGCAAACATACTTTTCCTGTTCATTCCAATTCTAAAACTAAATCATTATCTGCTAATTAATCTGTAGCATAACAACAAATAAAGGTTTATTTCTATATCATAAAATGCAAACTTAAACTGATAGATTATGTAAAAAAAACAAATGACACACACGTAAATGTGAATAAATTCTGACCAGATATCAATTGTTTTGGCACAGCTTTTTTAATATAATGCGAGAAAAGAAACTGCAGGCCAAATAAGGAAAAATAAGTCTAGTCTTTGTTCTTTAACAGTTTAAGTGCCAAATTTTAAAATACACATTCACTGAACTGGCCCCTAAATAAATTAATTTGCTGTAAATTTTAGAGAGCAAAATTACAGCACTGAGAACCATCAAGACATACTAAAAAAAACTTAGGATTTACTGAACTAACGTGGCTGTTTGTAGACGTGAAAGGCACTATACACGTGTCATTTTGTTGTTCTAGTTATATCAAAGTGTTCAACAAGTGTTCATAAACTAACTTTTAGGCTTATACACACAATTTATATATTACAAATATTAGTTAACTCATGATTAGTTATAGTAAACCTCTGATACATCGTGGAAACTCTGCTCAGACTTCATTGTCAATCATGTCCACTGATGTAACAAAAAGCAATAAAAACATTTCAACTCCATTTAAAAAATACATCAACTATATTTTTATTCTTGTACTTCGTATACATCACGTGATAGTTTGAGATCTGTGCCACGAGCACTTTCTGCATTAGATCGTAAATCATTTCTTAACTGTTTCTGGCTGCCTTTCAGTGCTAAAGGTCAGTTTGCGACTGGTGTACTAGAACAGTATACTGTAAATTTATATTGTAAAAATATATATAGATATATATATATACACACACACACAGTAGAAGCCCGTTTATCCGGCACCCGCGGGACCTGGCCAATGCCGGTTAAAGCGCCTGCCGGATATTCGGGTGGCCCGCGGCCGAAAACCCACTACAAAAAAATTAAAAGTTCTTTTAACACACACCTTACACACCAGACCAAGTAATAACAGATAATAACAGAATATTATATTGGTACTTATTGTTAAAACTACTCTTGCACTTCTCACCTTTTCTGATTGAGGTTTACAGTCCAGCGATTCTTTTTTAAATGGAGGACGCCAAGTCGCGCAACTTTACTAGCTGCAAGCCGAAGTCCTAGACTCTACTAGCGGCAAACCAAAATACTGCATCTACACGACAATGTGGGTTATCGGCTAGTGTTATCGGTTTACCACTAGTATGACTTTAAAGTCATATGCGCTCTGTTTTTTTCACCTGCTTGGCGTGCTCCATTTTAAAAAGAATCGCTGGACTATAAACCTCAACTGCAGCATCATGGCTTCAAGCGCAGCATCTACCAGCAAAGGTAAAAAGCGCAAGAGAGTAGTTTTAACAATAAGTACCACTACAATATTCAGTTATTATGTTATTTATGCATTTACAAATGCTCCACTGCTATTGTTCCGGATAAGTTCCGGTTTATCGAATGGGGACTTTTTTGGGGGCGTGCCGGTATACGGTAGTGCTGGTGCATCGAGTCACGGATAAACAGGCTTCTACTGTGTTTATAGATATATATATATATATATATAGAAAACTTGAAAAGAAACTTGGGAATGCCGGACCTGTAGCTCAATGGTTAGAGCACTCACCTCGCAAGCGAGAGAACTGGGTTTCACTCCCAGCAGGGTGAAACTTTACGCAAGTTTCCTTATTCAATAGGCCTGATAATAATCCCTCAAGGCAAAAATAATAATATGGTCACTCAATGCACAACTGTTTGTGGGACTCTGGTATGCACAATTTGCAGCCATATTTCTCCCATAAATAGACAATTCATTTTACAGTATACAGTAAAACCATGATAATCCGGCATGGTTGAGCCCACTCACCTCCCGGATTTCAGAGTTTGTCAGTAGTTAGAACTTACCCTAGAAATGGCTGGGGAAGCCCCACCCCAGACCACCGGAGCTGTGAACACTGCACTGAAGAGAAACAATGCTCGAGCTGCACCCACAGCGCCGGATGACAGAGCCGGCAATGCTGGGAACTGCATGCAGCTGTTCCAAGCTTCGGGAGAATTAGAAATTAGAATTTCTAGACATTAGAAAAAAATCTAATACTGTTGGATACCAAAGCCGGTTTTAGGGAGTTGCTAAATTTCAGAATGTCAGATTACCGTATTCTATGAAGTGCTTTGAGATGTTTAGAAGACGTGAACAGCGTTATATCAAATGCAATGATTATAGTTTTGAAATAAATGTAAATAATCCTGGAAGTAAACAAATCACACATTGAAATACGTAACATTTTCAAGTGAAACCCATCATTAAGGGTCCAACCCAAGTTTTTAATCTACCTTTCTCCTTCAGTTCATAACATCTGCCATAAATTACAGGCATTTGGGATTTCCAGTTTTGAAAAAATACCAAAACATGATTTCAGGGCAAAGAGAAAAACTAATACAGTATTCTTTTCTAATGAACTGACTTACCACATTGATTTAAAACATTTTTGTACATTTCATTTATTCAATCTGCATGAAATGCTATTGGTTAAAATTGAAATGTCACAATTCAAGGCAATCTTGACATTTCTTTGAATAAATCCGCTGCTTTATATGACCAAACAGATTAAGAAGATGCTCATCTTAATCATTGGTTTAGCTACCTTGTTTGCCTACACGCAATTTCCTCATCTTGTAAAGCATTTTGAAACTTTTTGCACATAAGGCACAGTATAAATGATATTAGTTTATTTGTTTTAAATTAGCTCATCTAACCTGGGTAACAAACAATTGGACTAGAGTTATCCATATAATTTTAAAGACCTCTATTGGGTCTCCCCTTAGCGTTCTCTGTGCCAACGACAATAAGACCAGTTGCTTCTGAGCACATCAGAATGGAGTTCTTATGGGTTCCAGTTCCTGGAAGGAGCTTCTATTTCCGACTAGAAGTTGCTATTAGCAAATCCCACATTTGCAACTGATATGGAAGCCGTTTCTGTAAACAGTCACAAGCCTTCAACTGATGGACAACAACAACAACTTTGATTAATATAGCACTGCTTAACAATGAAACACTCCAGGAGGCTGGGAGAAGGGCGCTATATAAATGCAAGTTTTTGTTTTCGGTGCCTAGCACCTTAGGTTATTACACCCCATTACACACAGATGATGATCTTCCATGAGAAAAAATACATTGAAGCAGTTGCTCATGTCGCTCTTGTGATGCAAGACTAATCCTCTTGTAGTGTAGAAATATGATAAATTATCTTTGTTAATTAATGCAATTTAATTGCAAGTAATACATACTTAAGAAAATGTCAACCCCATTAATGCAGATTTTAGATTAAATGCCCATTATGTTACGGGTAGTAAGTTTAACAAACCCACAAAACTGCATGCAACAATACTGCCTTGTAGCTTGCATAAGCATTTACAATACCATAAACAGTAAACCAGCACGCTCCATTGTAGATTCAACATTTTCTGTTCCGGGTTTTGTAGAAGCTTAATTACTTGTTAATTATACTTTTTCTTTAAGTTAATTATATCCTTTATCATTGAACCAACAACAACAACTTCGACTTATATAGCGCCCTCCACGCCGGACAGCGTCTCGGGAGTGCTTAAACCAAACAAAGGACTGAAATTGGTTTACCATCAAAAGACGTTTGGAAAATCAATCACGTTGTATGAGTTTGCACTACAGTACTCTAACTCTATAAAATAGATTCTAACCAACTAGCAACAATATCCTAAGAATTATTCAGAGTAAATAGCAACATGATGCACTTCAACTTGTATCTTGGCAAAACTCAGACCAGATTTGCCAACATTTACTTATAACAGGAGAAATGCCAATGTATTGAAGTCACATCAGTACTCAGGTTACCTTGCTGCCCAGAAATTCACAGTAACCTCAAAGTGCTTTGATGTAATTCTACAAATATCCTGAATAGGGTGGTGGCTGTGACCCAAAGGCATAATTAAAGCATCTATAGGAGAGGCTCTGTTTACTTGTAAAGACATGAGGGCTTCCTTCAAATGTATCACTAAAGAAGCAAACCAATTTGTTTGTATAAATATGCTAAAATTGGGCCAGTAAAACACAGGTGTGGATAAACCAGAAGCAAGAGACATGTTGCGTGTAAACTGATTTTCCAACAGGGAAGAAAGGAATGGTTACACATTCTGAAAAAAAACTCAAGATTGTTTCTTTTCTCCTCCATAAATACTTCATGTTTGGTAAATTCAAATAGTCTATACCAAAAATTTATATTTTAACCAAATTTTAATTGTTACATTGAAGTTCAAAAAGCTGTGTTTTATTTTATCTGAAGTGACGTGTTCTTAGATAATTTATAATAGGAGTTGTTACATTTAATACAGTTCCTTTCACTCTAGGACATGTCAGATATACAGTATCTCTGATGTAGGGTGCTGTAAGGTGTAATAACTGCTCCCAACTGTAACACCAGTAATGTCCCAAAACAGTTGGCAGCTGGTGGAATATTATCCTGAAGTATTTTCTAAGACGTTTGACAAAAACTATTTTGTGGACTTATTCACAGCCTTCAAATGTATAAGACAAGCAGTTGGTACAAACATAATGCAGAACCAAATAAACAATACCTAAAATATATCCAATGTCCCCATCGTTTTTCCCATTAATACCGTACTTTCAGCGCCTTGGGACGTCCTCCCGATGTGAAAGGCACTTTATAAGTTTAAGTTGTTGTTGTTGTACTTCCCAAGTAGTTATTTTCCTTTAAGCATCACAAATAGCTACATCTACAGTCTTCTAGGGCAGTACATTCCACAATCCTGTGTGCGAATAATTATTTTCCATTTCCCTTGTAACGTTTTTAAACTCTAGATTTGCCTGGCTCACCTGGTAGCATGCTCACCTCTGAATCAGAAAGCTGTGGTTCAAACCTCACCTTGGGACTTTGAACACTTAGTCTGGAATGTGTCATAAGGCTGATACTATTCAAAAGAGATAACTTTCTAATGTGCATTCCGGATACAAATTGATCAGTCATTTGCTCTGTACACATTAGTTGCCACGTTTACCTACAAATACACAATCTCTGCAATTTAAAAGTGAAAATAATGCTTTTGAGATGTTTCAACATTGTTGAAACTGAATGCAAGAATTACTGTTCATCCAATTTTAAAGTTGATGTCTCCTCATTTTAAAAGCAACTATCAAGGGGAAGAGCCATCCACCTTTTTTTAATTAATATTTATTTTAAACACTTCAGCCAAATTACTCCTTAAAAATCCCAATCTCTAGGGAATATCACTCACTGTCTCACAAAATAAAATGGAGATCACTTAATGAACAATCAACATGCAGCATGTACATACAGACAGAAGCATATCACCCAAAACTGCATTCTCCAAACTAAAAGTACACTTGGGTACTTATGGTTTTGAAACATTTCTACCAACATGGATGAACAGTACAAAATTTCACATTATTTATTGGCTGAATAAACCCAACTATATTGAGCAATTTAGCTTTTAAAAGTTTTGATTGACAATAATATATAAAATATTTGGCATAATAGCATATTTGGCATCACACAATAAAATCTACTTATTCAATCCCAGTAGTTTTGTTGTACAAAGAGAACCCCATAAACTTAATTTCTGATATTGTAATCATGAAATTTCTGCCAATTTTGGAAGGTTTCTTCTTGAGTAATTTACAGGCAAACATTGAAATAATCTACACTGCTATAAAAGATGAATGGCTGGATTTGATCAAAAGCATGCGGATCTTGAAGTCGATCCGCTCCGTGATAGTGCCGATGACTGGGGTAATCGAGGAGCAAAGTTTGGTTCAGGTGGCGGAGTTCTGAATGAGCTGGATTGTATCAGTGGTGGCAGAGGGGAGACCAACGAGGAGGGCATTGGAGTAGACTAGCCAAGAGGTGACAAAGGCATGGACCAAGGTTTCGACAGCTTTTGTGGTGAGCTAATGGCGGAGACGGGCAATGTGGCAGAGATGGAAGGTGGATATGCTGGTGAGGGACCGGATGTGGGGGAGGAAGGATAATTGGGGGTCGAACTTGATGCCTAGGTTGCATATGGGTTCAGAGCGTTTTAGGGGCAGGTCGGGTAGGTGGAGGGGGTGAGAGCTGTGGGACTGAAAAGATCGAAGAGAAGAGGATGGGTGGGAAATCATATGGTTATATAAACATTCAACCCCAGTTAAATATTTTGACCAGTTATTTCATGGAGATGGTAGGATGTCTAATTCAACACCACCATCCTCGCTCCATACTGATATACCAAAATTGTACAGCAAAAAAAATCTTGCACTCTAATTAAATGAGGTACATCAAGTGGTACATAAGTTGGGTAAAAGAAGAAAATAAAGAAAATATTTTGTTCTAACAGTATCTTTGAGAAATGTTGCTATACCACATTATAAAAGAGCTCACTTAACACCAGTGAACATAGTTATTGACCTAACAGAGCTTCAGTTTCAAATGAATACATCAATTTATCACATTATCAAAATACTTCCCTTCAATAATCTATCAAAGCAAATTCTGATACAGAAAACATAAAAATATCTATGCTATTTATAAGTTACCTTCTAATTTTAAAAAAAGATTGTTGCACAGGTAAGCCTCCATTTAGGATGCTTCTATTTAGGATGTTTCGATTGAAGGACCATAATTGTTTTTAACCTTTGGATCGATATAGGACACTTGGATTCATTTTAACGAACAAAATGTTTTTTTGCGCATGCGCAGTACATATTTTGAATATCGCAGTCGCATTTTGCACGTCCTTTTTGTCCATATGCACAGTACATAGTGTATTTGCGGGTAAATCCAAGCGTTTGAACTGGCCAATAGCATGTTGCCACAACATTGTTTAAAAGCCAGCTGATTTTGAAGCGACACCACGCCAAGTCAGTATTACAGTAACTTCCAAACATTCCCGAGCAACTTTGAGCGATTTACAGCCTCTACCGTGTTTATACCAAGTCGGGAAGAGATAGTAGTAAGTGAAATGAGCAGCGGTAATACCGCTAGCAGCCAGAAAAACCGCAAAGTCATCACTATAAATACCAAATAGGAGGTGATAAAGCACATCGAGTCTGGTGAAAAAGGTACGGATGTCGGGAGGGCTTTGGGGCTAGCTAGATCAATGGTGGCTACTATAAAACAGAATAAGGACAATATACTGGCAAGTTCAAGGTGTGTTACAGCTACAGGTGCAAGCAGATTAGCAAAACATAGGAGTGATGTGATGGAAAACATGCAAAGAATGCTGAGTATCTGGATTGAGGATCAGAACCAGCATAATATACCACTCAACACCCTGGTTATCCAAGAGAAGGCAAAATCATTGTTTAGGGAGTTAAATGATCAGGAAGCAGAAGGCTCAATGGCACCATCTTTCAGTGTTAGCAGAGGATGGTTTCAAAGGTTTAAAAGATGCTATGGGCTCCACAACATCAAGATGAGTGGGGAAGCTGCAAGTGCCACTGTCACAGTACCAGTATTAAAGTTTGCCAGTAATGTACTGTATTAAAGTTTGCCAGTATTAAAGTACAATACTGTACAGTTACCCCAAGTACCCCTTCTTGCCTATGTGTGTTAATTTGTGTGTTATGTTGTGTGGTTTTGTGTGTTATTTTGTGGTTTAAGGTCCGAAGATTTTGTGAAAAGAACGCATCTCTGGTTATATAATGGGACCGCACGGGAAATTGCGTTTCGATTTAGGACGTTTTGATCTAGATACAGTTTTTCAGGAATGCAACCCCGTCCTAAATAGAGGCTCACCTGTATATATGATCCAAAAGTCAAAAACAAAGTTCAGACAAACACGCAGTTGGAAGAAAGATCCTCTGAGCATATTTCACCATGATTGGATATTGTAGTAAACCCATCCGCCAAATTGCACAAGCTATAACTACAGTATCACTTGTTAAGCACATTCCTACTTATGTTAGTGATATGGAAAGTAATCACTGAATGCAAGACCGGGTGCTCCTGTTATGCCAATCTATTTATTTGCTATTCTTATCATTCAAGCTCATCTACGAGGTTTCCCTCCTTACCTGCTCAGCCACTGGCAGGTGAGCTTTCAACCTTTTTGTCCGACTCTCCAGAACTCTATCCTGAAGTCCCTCCAACCCTCCACACATTCAGAGCCCACCTGAAACTTACCTCTTTGACTGTTTTTGGTCATCTTTCCCCTCCCCACTCTCTCCAGTTCCCACACCCCATCTTAGGTGAGTAGCGAGCAGTGTGAAGTGCTTTGAGATATCCTCCAGTGAGGTGAAAGCCAGTACAAAAATTGTATTGCAATGTGATTCACTATCACCCTCTGAGTAACTGCCCTTCTTAAAATATCTGAAATACTATCAGAAAATATTTTGCTTGGCTATACACAAGAACTCAAAACTGAACCAGAAATGGCAAAACAAAACAAAAGTCGGGGATTGCCAACAGGCTCAGAACCAAGACTAAGCATTTCTCTGTCCTTAATATCCTTTTTCTGACTCCATTTTGCCCACAGAATGATTAGCATTTCTGAAAAAAAAATCCCAGGAGAAAGGACTATGCAGATACACAAGAGATTATCTGAATTTATTTTGGGGATAACATCTATTTCTGCAATAGTTTTACCTGGCAAAAAACAGTTCAATCTCAGCATTGTAAACAATGCATTTCAGAACCACAGCATTCTACCCATCTGCAGCGGCTAAAGGGAAGAGAGGGGTGGTGGGGGAGGAGAGGGATTAGACAGCAGGTGGATGAGGACAAACAGTGTTCTTGTTTTCCTCACTGAAAAATGCAATCTTGCTCAAAGAACAAAATACATTTAATAATTCTTTAAAAACATGTGACCAAAGTTTTTAAAGAATTACTTCAATTATATTGCTATTCATTTTTAATGCTGTAACTGAAGGTTACAACTGCCAACTCCCCCACCACACCCTCACTCCCTCCCATTTCCGCATTCCTTAGAGGATCTCAATCAGCACACGCCTCAGTTGAAAAGCACTGAATTCTAAAGAAAACCTGATATGGAAAGCTCTCAGGCAAGAACATTTGAGAACAGTGACTAAAAGTTTTTCAAGTTTACCTATTCCCCGAATTACAAAAAAAATTGGTACCTCTTGTAGTTACACAATTTGCAGCTTTTTTTTGGCTTTTCAACATAAGAAATTATTATTATTATAACAAATACGTTTCTTGTTATATTAGAATTAGACTATTCTACACACTATGGTGTTCCTATCTTTAGCATCAATGAAACTGGGTTCCTTCAAGACACTGCGCTCCAGTATCCTGAATCCATATTAACAATTGTCAAAAGATTGCTTTCGGGCATGTGAATATTGATTCAGCTGGTTAGAACATCTTGAGGAAACAAAGCTTTAACACTAAATAAATACATGCATTTACTTGTACCAGAATAGGCAACAAAGTATGGAGATGGAAAAATTGCAATACTGAAGAACACTTTTACATTTGGTCAGATACAGGCTAAAGATCTAATATTTCAGTCTAACATGCAGCTTTATGTTTTATTACATTGTTATAGTGGAATTTTACACAATATATCAAGAGGCTCATTTTTATACATACTGAGACCAGAAAGTTCCTGAATTAGTATTTCACAACTGCATGATATTTATATTTAAAATTTAAAAAACTTAAAAACACCTTTTAAATGAATCCACAACTCAGTCTACAAATTTGCCTTATGTTATTCGTTTACATTCAAAACCTGTTCTACACAAGAAAGCACCAAAATATTCACAGGTTAAAATATCTATCAGGGTACCAGATTTGACAGTAACGGAATGCAATTTTTATTTGGTACTGACTAAATGCTGTTCAGATTTAAAAGTATTATCTGTATTAACATAATCTATTAGTATGTTCACATAATTGCAGTTTGACAGCTGGATCCAAAGTAAAGGTTGAGACATATGGTTGCAATAAACACATCAGAATCAAGATGTTAAAACCCCATGATGCTGCTCCTTTGCTATTCTATTCCGTTTGCTACAATCATCAGTCATGTTATACTGCAATACTGACATAAAACCCATCATTAGCAAGGAAAATTACATTGGCCCTTTCAGGAAGTGAAAATTATAACTTTCCTTGCAGTATATGTGTTTTAACAAACCAAACAAAAATATAATCATCCAGAATTTCTCATGTTCCCTGGTATCAGACATCTAGTTTCTATGACCAAATGATAATGTAATAGAAAGGGTTCACAATTCCATTCCGACAAGATTGGGTACAAGCTAATTTGAAGGAGAGAGCAGATAATGGAGACCGCTGTGTGCCAGCAGAGCAGGTTGGTATAGAAACCTATTTATTTGCATAAGGAAAACAACACATCAAGAGGAAAACTTTTTTTAAAAATCAGCAGCTACATATCAAACCTGGCCCTTCCTAACAGCATTATTTATACAGATATCTCTGAAACAAAAGTTTGAGGAAAATACCTGATGAGAAGCAGGTCAAGCCTCACTTACAAACTGAAAATGATAAACATTCCATGGTCTATTACTTTAAAAGGCTTTAAAAAGCCCTGCACTTTTGTATAATTGTCAAATTTGACTTTTTTTGTTTAAATCTCAATTCATTCTTCTCTGGGTCAAAAAAAGCCTGGTAACCAGTTAAACTAATAATTTGGTGGATTATAATTGTAGACTACAAATTGTCCACCAAAAAGAACTCTTAATAGCTCACAACCCCCAACCAATATTTTCTTCTGGTGAGGTGGGTGGGAGGGGAGGAGATAGAAAAAAGAGAGAAAAAGAGAGGAATTGACTACTGTATTATTGTTTCAAACTCAATGTCAAAACAAAGCAATTTTTGAATCTTGATCATTCAAATTACAAAAAGAAATAAAAATCCACACTTTGGAAATGGTACCTATGACCTTGTAAAATCCCACAGCATGATCATGATGCTTATGATTAATAAATTTATTAATGTGCATTGTTGTATTGACAAATTGATACTGTTGTTTACCTTATTATTACTCTGTACGCAAAAGGCAAACAAGAAAATCGGTTCTATGCATTTTTGCCATATAATGCTGAATACTGAAGCACTGAGAGCTCATCCAGATAAATCTACCTGGAGGTCTTTCCAGGGGATATGAGAGAATATAAAACAGTCACAATTGAATAGACTTCACTCGATCAGAGTCTAATGTTAAGTATCAGATTAAAAATCCATATACTTCTCCCCCTGAGTGTACCGTGCTTGAGAATGAATTCACTTTGCTCCCAAACAATTATATTTACTTAATTCCGTTTCAGTCAACACTGGAAGATTTTTTTTCACAAAGCTAAGCATTACACAGGAGCATCAACAAACACCTGTAGCATGTCCATCTCGATTGCAGTTAATGAATTAAGCAAGTACATATCAAAATTCGTTTTAATTCTGCCTCATTGTATCATCGTCCATCAGGAAACTAAAAACAAATGTAAATGTGCATTTTACTGTAATAAACAATGGCTGGTTCCGTGATGAGCCGATTTATTGCTTCTACATTTCTGTTGATTGCTCTAAATTATTTATACAGTGTACACAACCCTTCATTGATTTCAAATGTTATACTTGTAAATAGTATACGACATTCACTTTCGCTTCTCATTGTTTATTTAACCACGGTAGATACAAAGAAATAATGTCTATCGTATTATTTTTAAAGGGTTTCCATCCAGAGTTAACTCAACAGGTGGAACTGAATAACTTGGGAAATCATTTCCAAAATAATACAAAAAGAAACTTCGCAAAACAGATCAGGAACTCGTGTGGTTGAGAAAACAAACTGCCTTCGCCTTTCAGGCAGCACTGGTGAAAAAAACGCTAACGACATCCTGAAAGCTGAAGATAAACCCGATAGGATTTATCGTAATTTTACAGCTCTATCCAAAGCTCCCCTGCAAATGCTGAAGCTGCTACATAAACCATCGTATCTAACCTAAAAACCTGGAGCGTGGGGACAAAACAATGCAAAAGTTAAAACTACAGCATTACTATCGGTTGTAACCTTGGTAACATTATCTATCTGTAAGTACCGTAGTTCATTAATTTATAGACACCCCTCTCTCTGCCAGTCCGTCTCTCTATTCGAAAAGTTTTTGTTTCAACCCAATCCTATCTAACCTTGTAAAATGAGCAGAAACACGTGAGCAGGCAGGCTGCAGAGCTAACCAGGCAAACTCGATATCAAAATAATGATTTGGGGATGGGAGTTAACGTTGGATGCAACTAAAGCTAACGATAATAATAATATGAATTCACTATGTTTTCATTGAAATCCCAATTCATTCTTCTCGTCTGGCTATACACATGTATTTTTTTTAAATGGTCCAAGTTAGCAGGTAATAATGTACAACTGATAGGATGCATCGCTGTATCGTTTCGTTGAGAGATACAGAATCTCAGAGATACCTTTCTTTCTTGTGTAAATACTTTTTTTGATTTTTTTAAAGAAAAGTCTGGATGAAAAGTGGCTTCGTTCACCTCAGACAGTCAGTCACAGTATGTCACACTCAGTCACTGCTGGGGGAAGCTGACAAACCTGTATCTCTTTACATAAAGAGATAAAGCCGAGAGACAGAGAGGAGGAGGGGAAGGGAATCGAATCGAGCTAGCTGTGAGAACAAGTTTCACTGAAGACAAACTAACATAGTCACCGAGACACACACACACACTAACATACACACACTAACATAGTTACCGAGACACACACACACACACAATAACATAGTCACTGAGACACACACACACTAACATACACACACACAATAACATAGTCACTGAGACACACACACACACCAACATACACACAAACAGTCACTGAGACACACACACACACACACAAACATACATACACTAGCATACCGTAATCACCGAGACACACACATTAACATACACACACTAACATACACACACTAACATAGTCACCGAGACACACACACTAACATACACACACTAACATACCGTAGTCACCGAGACACACACACACACTAACATAGTCACCGAGACACACACACGCTAACATACACACAATAACATAGTCACTGAGACACACACACACAAACATACACACACTAACATAGTCACTGAGACACACACACACACTAACATACACACACTAACATAGTCACCGAGACACACACACGCTAACATAAACACAATAACATAGTCACTGAGACACACACACACACAAACATACACACATTAACATAGTCACTGAGACACACACACACACTAACATAGTCACCGAGACACACACACACACTAACATACACACACTAACATAGTCACCGAGACACACACACACTAACATACACACACTAACATAGTCACCGAGACACACACACGCTAACATACACACATTAACATAGTCACTGAGACACACACACGCTAACATACACACACACACACACACACACACACTAACATGGTTACTGAGACAGACACACAATAGGTCTGGGAATGAAATGAAGCTGCCCATTGTATGTTAGTTGAGTGTAGGGTAGTTTAGTGTTAGTTTAGTGTTAGTTTAGCTGTCCGCTGACCTACCTCTGCTGATGGGATGTTGACCACACCTGTGGACCTCCTCTTCTCCCTCAGTTTCCTCTTCTCGATCTGCCCTTTGCCTTTCCTGGCGCTGGGTCCCGAGCCCTTGCTCTTGTCTTTGCCCTTGTTGCCGCCGGACGGTGAAGCCTCCTCACCCTCGGGACCCGCCGACACCTTCCCGTCACAGCAGCCGTCGGTGGTGGTGGTGGTGGAGGTGGCGGCGGCGGCGGCGGAGGAAGAGGAGGAGGAGGCGGAGTAGGCGGCCTCGACTCCCGGGAGAGTAGGCGCCGGCTTCGGGGGAGGCGCCGGCTTCTCTAGGAGCTTCTTGGCGCTTCCCTCGATGGTGGTGGTGGCGATGGCGGCGGCGGAGGAGGGAAGTCCCTCTTCCTCACAGCGTTTGGGAAGGGGCGCGGGAGGCGGGGGTCTGTTGCCGCCGCCGCCGGTTGCTGAGGGAGTCATGGCCGCCGTGGCTGTGGCCGTTGCCGCCGGTAACCGCTCACTGCTGCTGCTGCTGCTGCTGTTGTTGTTGTTGTTGTGCTGCTCGATGGGGCCGCCGTTACGGCTCGGAGCCGCTTCGCTCAGGTTGTTGTTGTTGTTGTTGGCGGAGGAGGAGGAGGTGGTGTTGTTGTTGGTGGTGGTGACCGGCATGGCCGCGAACCGAGCTCTCATCTTCTCCCGTTTGGCTTTCCATTCCTCCAGGAAGTCGGTGGTGTTGCCGCCGGGTCGGTAGCCGCCTGTCGCCATGATCGCCCTGGAGGGAGGGAGGGAGGGAAGGAGGGAGGAGAGGGAGGGAGGAGCAGGAACTTTCCTGGACTCTGCTCACACTCACTCACACTCACTCACTCACAATCCCCGCCTCACACTCACAGCCTCTCTCTCTCTCACTCACTCACTCTCTCTCCCCGCCTCTCTCTCTCTCACGCACTCTCCTCTCCTCTCTCTCTCGCGCACTCTCTCCTCTCTCCCCGCCTCTCTCTCTCTCTCTCACACACTCCCCACATTCCTCAGGTGCTCATCCCCGCCCCGCGAGCTCACCCCGCCCCGCGAGCTCACCCCGCCCAACTGCCATCCCACAGCAGCCAATCACACACACTGAGACACACACTCACTAACGCAGTCACTGAGACACACACACAGACACACACATAGGGACAATACACACACACAAACGTAGTCACTGAGACACACACTGGGACACACATATTAACACAGTCACTGAAACACATACACACACGAACATATACTAACACTCTCACTGGGACACACTAACATACACACACTGGGGCACACACTAACACACACACACTAACACACACACACTAAAATAGTCAATGAGACACTCACACAAACATACACTCACACAACTAACATACACACACTAATACACGAACATATACACCCACTAACATACACACAAGTACACACTAACATTCGCTTACACACAGGGACACACTAACATACACACACAAACCAACATCGTCACACACTAACATAGGCACTCAGACACAGAGAGACACATACACACTAATGTACACCGATACACACACACTAACATACACAGAGAGACACACACATTAACATATGTACACACAAACATACAGTGACACACACTAATATACACACACTAACATACAGACACTGAAAGACACACGCACTAACATACACTGAGAGACACAAACTAACATAGTCACTGAGAGACACACACACATTATTATATGCACACTTACACAGAGAGACACATATAAACTAACATGCACTGAGACACACACATTAACGTACACACACTAACATACACTGATGGAGACACTAATATACACACACTAACATACAGACACTGAAAGATACACACACTAACATACAAACACTGAGCGACATACACTAACATACAGATCCTGAAACACGCAAACTAACATAGACACTAAGAGACATGCGCGCACACTGATACACTAACAGTTTCCTTAGCCACACGCGCCTGATAATAATCCCCTTTGAAAAAAATACCCAATAATAATAAAATTGGCCATTTCTCAATCCACATTATAGACTGTTTGTGGGGACATGGCTGTGCGCAATTGGCTGCCACATTTAGCCCATGCATATACAGTCACTACACTTTACAGTATATTCTGTGAAGCGCTTTGAGATGTCTAGATGATGTGAAAAGCATTATATCAAATGCAAGGATTATTATTATTATTAACACATAGACACAAAGAGAAACAGATACTAACATACAGGCACTGAGACACACAAACACTAAGAGACACATGTATTAACATACAGACACTAAGAGACACACACACTAGCAATAGACACAAACAAACAAACACTTAAGAGAGACATACATACACACACACTAACAACAACAAAATTACATTTGTACATCACCTTTCGCGTCGGGAGGACGCATTGGACAAGGTTTTCTGGACCTGAGCTGGGGATCAGGATTGTTGCGGGTGGAGGGGGAAGGAGGTTGATCGAAAGCACGGTCGAAGAGGGCCTTGAGGTGGATCTTGAAGGAGGCAAGGAATGGGGTAAGGCAGAGGGACATTAGGGTGGAGTTCCAGAGCATGGGGGGTAGTGTGGCTGAAGCCCAGCCTGCCAATGGTGGGGTGGGCGAGGCAGGGGATGTGAAGCAGCTGGAGACTAGTTGGAGGGAGCACATTGGTTGGTTCTGAAGGTGAGGGCCAGGATTTTTAACTGTAACCTCTGTGATGGGAAGCCAGTGGAGTCGGGCGAGGATGGTGTGATAGGGTCATGGAGCCTAGTGCGGGAGAGGACATGGTCTACAGAATTCTGGATGATCTGCAGCCATTGGAGGGAGGCCAAAAAGCAGGGAGTTTGCAGTTAAGCCTATGGCAATGTTGCAGAGGTGAGGGAAGGCAGAGCAAGACATGGCACGGATGCGTGTCAAACACAGGGAGACACACACCAACATACACACTGACACCGAGAGAGACACACTAATATAGAGACACAAACACAGAGACAGACATGCACATAGACAAACATACAGATACTAACAGAGAGACAACACAGACACACCCACTAACATAGAGAGAGAGAGAGAGAGAGGAACACAACACACACATACAAACAGGGAGACACTAATAGAGAAAGAGACACATACAGAGAGTGTACCAACAGAGAACGGTACACACAGATACTAACACACAGTGATAGCAACATAGAGACTGAGACAGAGAGAGAGAGAGATACAGATTAACATAGATCTACACAGAGATAGACACAAATACAGGCAGAGAGCCACAAATAGACAAACACCTACAAAAAAAATACCAATGGAGACAGATAGAAAAATATATAGATAATAATATAATCTTTGGATTTGATGCAGCACTCTCTTATATCCTTGGGATACACTGAGATACAAAGGGTGTGACTGTGTGTATTCAGTGGCTGGAAGAGTCATATAGAAAAGTTACGGGGAGAGGTGCATATCCAAGCAAATACATAGTCAGAGACACACACTCCTGCATACATACACACTCAGAACCACAAACAGAAACTCACACTACACCTTATGAGACACACACACACACACACACACACGAGAGAACAAGAGATGCACAGTGAGAAAGATACAGACAGAGACAATTCTCGGAAGCTAACTGTGGAATTTAAGGTAATGAATTGGAAAGCCAGGGTAGGGCAAGGGAGGCTGAAGGGTGGAAGCACTGAAAGACTAAAGACATAGGTATGTTTTCTTCAGCAGTTGCTCGTAGTTAAATCTTCACTGGAGCCCCTCCATGGACAATATATAATTCCTGAGTGTAATAATGACTGTGCGTGCAATTAATGTTCAACATGCAGCACAAGCAGAATTCACCAAGATCCACGATAGAGGGTTCATATCCCTCTACAGTAGTTTGTTATTTAGGGTTTCAATGTCATAGAACAATCCAATATTCCTAGCTGACCTTGAAATGAGTTAGCAAGTTAGTAGGCCAGCAGCTGAATGAATATCTGATTTTTTTCCCATGTTTTTTATCCTCATAGTAACAAATTAATGCTTCAAAAACAAACACAATCTGACGGAGATTGTGGAAACCGAATGGTTCTGTGTAAATTGACACCAACGATTTCTCTACAGTTACAATTAATAGGCTATTTCTTTCTTGTCCCATTTTATCTAAGACCATGACTCCTTGAACATCAGACTTCGATCGGCCTTTTATACAGCAGCAAGGATTTTTATTTTATTTTTGAAGCTATAATGCCACCTTTAATGGGAAAATAAGTAATCAAATACAATCAAGTATTTCTACTGTTATGTTAAAAAAGATATTTACAACAAAAGTTTTATGTTGTTTTGAACTAATATAATTGCTGCTTTTCCAAAGACCAACATAAATCAGCGACTAACAGAAGAATCGACCACCGTTAAAAATTGTGTTGTTGAGCAACTTTGCCAACATTGTATCAATTAGACAAAGAGTGATGAAGTTTTTCCAAGACATTGACCCAAACATTTGTCAATTTGCATTTATATGCAGTATATATATATATAGAAAAATAACTCATAATTCATCAAGAAGATTGAAAAGTTCAATTGACCTTTGAGAACACAAAGCTTGATGTATGGGTTGTCATAGGTCATGTACTGTATATACCGGTATTGTGTTTCTGATCTAGGGCATTAAGTGTTCACTCCCACATGCTGTGTCCATAGATTATGTAAACTGATGCATAAATTAATGATGTTTTTATATATTTATACACACACAATTAAAATCTGTATCTTGTTCAATTTCACTTGACAATCACCCACCTCCTTATTTATTTCAGCTGGATTCTCCTAGATATATCTTCTGCTCTTACAATTCTGGTCTGTTGCCCATCCCTCATTATCTCTGTACTACCACTGGTGGCCAAGCTTTCAGCTACAATGCCTCTGCCCTCTGGAACTCACTTCTAAAATCTGTTTGTCTCACTTTTTCTCTCTTCTTCAAAACCAGTGATCCTCGCTGGCAAAGCAGTGAAACGCTTGCCAGACAGTGATCTCAATGGCATGTTTTGCAGATTTAACAACAACAACAATTTAAACTTATAAAGTGCCTTTCACGTCGGGAGGACGTCCCAAGGCGCTACACAGGAGGCGTGTGACCCGAGCTGGGAGGGGAGTGTTCGGGAAGGGGTGAAACACGTAGGGGAGGTCGAAAAATTTGGGGGGGAACAAAAGGCACGGTCAAAGAGGAAAGTCTTCAAACCGGCCTTGAAAGAGGAAAGGGAGGAAACAAGGCGGAGGGATTGGGGGATGGAATTCCATAGGGTGGGAGCGGAGAAACTGGAGGCCCGGCCTCCGATGGTGGGGCGGTTCGGGCGGGGGCCTTGGAGCAAACCAAGTCCTGCTGAACGGAGGGTCCGGGTGGGCTTGTAAGGGGAGAGTAAATCGGATAAATAGGGCGGGGCGAGGCCGTGTAAGGCCTTGAAGGTGAGGACGAGGATCTTAAACTCGATCCTCTGGAGGGTGGGGAGCCAGTGGAGACGGGCGAGGGTGGGGGTTATGTAATCTCGGAGGCGTGTGCGGGATAGTACACGGGCTGCAGAGTTTTGGATGACCTGCAGCCTGTGAATGGAGGAGCTGGGGAGGCCGACGAGGAGTTACCGTAGTCCAGCCGTGAGGTGATGTACGCGTGCACGAGTGTTTTGGCAGCGTGGGGGGTGAGATAATTGCGGAGCCTGGCAATGTTGCGCAGGTGGAAATAAGCGGTGCCGGTCAAGGCACAGATGTGGGGGAGGAAGGAGAGTTTATGGTCGAACGTGATGCCGAGGTTCCTGACTGGCTTTGTGAGGTGGAGAGTACAGCCTTGGATGTTGAGGCTGGCAGCGCCCGATGTGCGGAGGCGCTGGCTTGAGCCAATCAGGAGGGCCTCAGTCTTGCTCACGTTCAATTGGAGGAAGTTGTCCCTCGTCCAGGACTCGATGTCGGACAGACATGCTGTCAGAACATCGATCGTCTGGGGGTTGAGGGATGAGGTGGAAAGGTACAGTTGGGTGTCATCCGCATACATGTGGAAGTTTACCCCATGTTTGCGGATGACATCGCCCAGGGGGAGCGTGTAAATGCAATACCCCAATACATACTCTGGGTTCCCCAAACCTTGGCTCTTACCTACCTGTACCTAATCCTCTCCAGAACTAGGTGAGCAAGGCTCCTTCCAGCGAGTGAGTACATATTCCATTCCAGAGGGAGGCAAAATTACACGTTTAAGTGGTATATGTATATTTATACATATGTATATGCAGTAGAACCCTGTTTATCCGTGACTCGATGCAACGGCACTTCCGTATTGACAAGTTTCTTTTTAAAATCCATGTCTCTTTTTACGAAAATAATTTCTCCTACACTTCCTTTTCTGTTTTTGTATATATTTGCTTGATGATATTTATCAAATTACCTGCTAGGTAAATTAATTTGTAAATAAAATGAAAATTAATTTCCAAGTTTGAACCTCACCAAACCTGAAAAAGTCCAAATCTGCTTCTGCCTGATTTCTAAAATCCCCAAATTGCATACCCTTCTTGCAATTCGTATGTGTATATTTGATTAGAAATGCATTAATTTTGAACAGCTATCGTAAAAGCTTTTTGGATCCAAGTGTTCTTAAAGGCAGTGAGCATTGAAGGATCAAACCTAAATTTCTGTACCCATTTACTCTCTGTGTTTCAAATACAAAGTACAAGAACTTGCATTTATACAGTGCCATTCACGTCGGAGC
This sequence comes from Hydrolagus colliei, assembly GCA_035084275.1. Taxonomy (NCBI): domain Eukaryota; kingdom Metazoa; phylum Chordata; class Chondrichthyes; order Chimaeriformes; family Chimaeridae; genus Hydrolagus; species Hydrolagus colliei. Next base: position 16,331,208 of record CM068746.1, on the reverse strand, counting down.
ACGTAACAGTAGCAGTGTCGGACTCCGAGTCAGGGGGAGAAGGAGGTGACCATAAATGTAATCATAACGGAATCTGTTTAGGCGGGGTTTGAAAGTGGTGAGGGGGGGGGAAAGGCGGAGTGATGGGGGAAGAGAGTTCCAGACCTTCGGGGCTTGGTGACTGAGGAACAAAATCAGTTTCTCGTTGGCTTTTCAGCATGTAACATAATTGTAATTGAACCTCACCAATAAATCTCCAAGGTTTGATTACTTCATGACAGTTTTCTTTGTAAGCAAAATACAGAACAGACTTTTCAAATGACACTATGTACCATTTAAACAACATATTTGGTAATACAAAGATTAACGTCACTGCAAAATATGTGGCTGCTTCTTCAGTGAGTCATGTTCCTGATCAACACTAAAATAATTTGTTTTTACAAAATTGCTCACTTCTGTCATTTAGCTTTGTTGCTTTCAGCAGCATTCCATTTCTGCTCAGTATAAACAGGATGAATGATACATTAACAAGAACTCAATTTACTTTTTACCCCCCTCCCTCAAGTAAGTTACAATAGAAATTCCAGACCAAAACAAAAAGCAGTTACATTGTTACTTCAGCCTTTTTGGATACCATGAAAACATCAAGCAGTTCAATGACAGTACTATTCACTCAAGAGCTACAAGAACATCCAAAGATCTCGGAGAACATTCAAAGAGCGACAAGAACTCCTTGGCATTTAGCAATGGGTTGGCTGGATACCAAAAATTTACTGGCATATTCAGTGAAGCGTCAGACCCATATTATTTGTTCTGAAACTTGTGTATTACACAACACCATTTACAAAACTTACTTAGGTGGTCCAGAATTCTTGTGACTGGTTTCATTTCATTCTACACATTTTGTAAATAATAAAAAAAAATCCCTTTATGTTCTCTCCCTGCACAACACCCCACCCCAGCCTCCAGCCAAGAGTGTTGGCCGGCAACCTATTCCAATTTCTTTGTAACGGTGATCTGTAGCTGAGTGTGTGATAATAGGGAACATGGGAACAGAAGTTCCTCGAGCCTGTTCCGCCATTCTGTATTGCAACTCCATTTACCTGTCCAACTCCATACACCATATCCTGCAATACCCTTACCTAACACATGTCCACCTCAGTCTTGAAAATATGAATTGATCCAGCATTCACAGCCTTTTTGGGGGGGAAAGCTCCAGATTTCCACCACCATGTGTGTGAAAAAGTGTTTCCAGATTTCACTCCTAAATGGCCTAACTCTAATTTTAAAATGATGTCCCCACCAGAAGAAATAGTTTCTCTGTATCTACCTATTACAGTAAAAGCTTGTTATATGGCACCCAACCAACTAACCAGAACGCTCAACCAACCGGTATCTCCCGAAAGGCGCCATATAAATTTAAGTTTTGATTGATTGAACACAATTCACCATTCCAGCAAAAGGATCTCATACCGGAGCCATCCAGGACATTCACGAGTATGCTCACTTTGCTACGTTAAATGCGTGTGCATGCGCACTTATTAAACTTAACGAATGCTGGAATTTTTATTTTACTGATCATTTTACCAAGTGTGCTGGAATGCTTTATTTGTAAGTATCCATACAATATTCTGTTATTATTTAGTCTATTATTAATACGGTATGTTTTAAAATGTTAATTTCTTGTGTAGGATTTTTGGCAACTTGTTGCTTGAATATCCAGCATATTTGATTAAATGGCACCGGTCAGGTCCCGCACATGCCAGATAACCAAGCTTTTACTTTACCATTTTAAACACCTCGATTAGATCACCGCTCAACCCTCTAAACTCACGGGAATACAAGCAGAGTTCATGCAACCCATCCTCATAATTTAATCCTTTAAACCCCAGTATAATTTTGGTGAATCTTCACTGGAGCTCCTCCAGGGCCAATATATCATTCCTGTGTGTAATAATAACAGTGCTGATTGATTTTATATACTAACGATTATGTCAAGAACAGGCTGGTTCAGTTTTAAGTCAACATTCAGAGAGCTCTTGGTTTAGAGTAATGAAAAATGGCTAAATAGAGGGCTGCCTGTAGAGCCACGGTGGTAACTGAAGTCTGAATCAAATACCTTTTGGGGGGGAAACAATTGGGAGAAAAATGGCAAAAATCTGAAATAATTTAATAACAGGATTATTAATGCCAGGAAGGGAACAGTGGGGGAAACATTGTTCAGGTTCCAGATTAAAAAATCCCAGATGAAGGGATCAGATTTGTTTTTAAAATCTCATCCTTAGCCCTGCTTTGGGAAAAGCATTATGATTGTTTAATCAATAGGCTTTGAATGCACAAGAGATTGTTCTAATGTTTTTGAGTTCAAGTTGTATTCAATGTTTTTAAATTGCTGAGTTTACAGTGAAATAATTATCACACAGGCCAACATTTTAATTTTTATTTGTATATGTCAAAATACAATTTTCTGAAAATAGCTGTTTTTTGCAATCAGATTTGTGCAGATACAAGGTCTGCTCAGTACTACCAATAAAACTGACATAGCACACTAGCCATATCATTTATTCAGATATAAAGAATAAATAACCTAAATATAAAACACTAAAATATTAGAAACATCTACGTTAATTTTGCACATGCACCCAACTTAGCGGAACAAATTCCGCAATCTGCTAGTTATCAGTCACACAATATGACAATTGCTGTTAACCAGCTGGCCACTACATTCAATCAAACCTCTGGCATATCCATTTATGTATAGAATACCACAGTAAGATGTCACCACTGAGTATCTCAACCCAACAATCACGTAGTCCAAATACCACTTTAATGTGAAAACCCGAGTTCTCTTGGTACCTTAATAAAATCAAGACTCCTGAGAGTGGTAGTAAGAACATGACCTTGCACCAGCAGAGATCCGATTCACAGAAACAAGACACAAGGACATTATGCCTCGTTTAACCAGAAAACTACAAGCAATGCAACACAATGACCTTGTTTTTTATGAAGGGGTATAAATTCACATTTAATATATTTAATGATAATACAATAACTACGCAAGCTTTACAATGTACATTGACTTTGCATGTTTGAACTCTTCAGTGGTTTTATTTGACATAATACGTGCCGTATGAAGTTGTACGGATGTTTAAATATATTGAAAATAAACTAGGGGTAATGCAAATATTGATTTTAAAATAGAGTGTTCACTGAAGACATTTTAAAAGGCACCACAATGTACAACTTCATTTCTGATTTCAGAACATGGTACAATGGGGTTGAGCCTTTTAATTTTTCTTCATGTGGCCTCCTTACCACAATGGATTAGAAGCAGGTGATGGGCACAAGTTAGCTTTCCCAGGCAAATGCCCGTTTTAGTGATATTATTTTGGCTAATACTATTGCCCTGGACGCGGTGCTCAGAATGCAAAACGCAGTGAGAATGTCTCTAGTCATTTACTTGATGCACATTTTTCAATTATGAACACTTAAATCTCAAATCATCAGCAAAAGAACGGTTTCCATTTCAGACACCCAACTTTACCAAGAAATCATTCCATGTATACATGCACTTTTTAGCCATAAAACCTCTTTTAAAAGAAAATGCACCTTTTTTGGAGCAACCTTTTTTCTGTCGCTATTATGTAAATGTGGTGCTCTGAAACTTAAAACAGTACATATACATATACAACAGTACCTGCTAAAATGAAAGTGGAGATTACAGATTTCCTACAAACGTACACTACAAACTTAAAAATGTTGACAATGAAGGCCAAGAAAATGTTCATTAAAAAACTGCTTCAACTGACTTGTTAAAGCGTTTTAGAAGAAATGCATATTGCACATACAGTGAAAGCAAATGTTCCACCAAGTCTATCTGATCAATACGGAGGGCAAATTTTAATTTGAAACTACCTCCTTTTTCTGGCTTGGATGCACTGTCCCCCAAACTTGATAGTTCTTTGAACACAGTCCAACTTAAACTGGCACATGGGTGGTTAGCACACATTTTAAACACTTCTAAGCTTGCAAAGAAAGGAAAAGAACACAATTCTGTGGCACAATTAAATGTGTTGCATTCTTAACCGTCTTTGATGTGACATTTTGAAAGCTGCTTGTTGAGCAAGTGTTTATATACAGGTAAGGCGTATTGGTTTAATATCCGAGGCGTCTCTGGCCTTAAACACTTTCCTCATACTGTAAACAAGATTTTTCAGTTCTTCCATTTCTTCAGCAGTTGTAGCTTCTGTTAAAATAATGACTGTATATATTGTATTTATTTTTATATAATAAGTCATTAAAACAGGTGCAGAAAAGAGGATTCTCTCAAAAGGTGGTAGTCCTGGGGGACCGATTGTTACAATCTCCTTTAGCTGAACGAACGTATGCACGCAAGAATCCATCAGAGCTGAGTGATCAGTTAACAATCAAGCAGTGGCATTAACAGCGGGTTTAATCCGGTTTACTTGGAAAGTTTGCTGATGACCCTGATCAAGGCTCCATTTTCATCCTTCAGCCTCTGGTTATCTGCTTTCAGGTCTGGTAACATCTGTAGTGGAAACACAGAATGTATTGGATATACGCAGACAAAAAGTTAACAAATTAGTAATTATCTAATATAACACATAAATTTAAATGTTAAATTTAAAATTAACCAGAATGTGGCAGGAATATGCAATTTCCACCATTTATTTTTAGTTTTTAATACACACAAGACACAACAAAAAAAATTATAAAGATGTACAAATAGGTTGTCTAAAGTTTCAAATACGCTTCGGTGATCTTCAGAATTCTGAGTGTTATAATGACCTGGGATAGTTAGGGAAAAAATGCAGAATGACTACAGTAAGAGCCTTCCAACTGGTTCCTCAATATTACTTAAGAGCCAAATTCAACCGTCCTAAATACATACAGAGCATTTCAAACTACAGTACATCGGAATGCTTGCAGAGAATTACATCCCACCAAATTGGACTGTTATGAGTCAAAATGAATTCTCTCCTCCCTCACAAATCAGTTAAAAAAAACTACAGCTTGATGAGCAGACTTTTCATGCTTATTTTAATTACACTGAATTATCACAATTTTGACTTATTAATTCATACTGTGGCAGCAATATAACTTCTCCCACCCTCTTCTAGTAAATGGGCCCAATGCACACTGATCACCCCGAACTTAGCTCATTCTTTTTTGGAACAGATGAAGAAGGTAATCATCTCAATTTTCTAACCAACGGTGGACCAGTGCTGTGATTTGACAAACACACATCGCCTGAAACAGCTTTAAAAGGCAGTGATCGGTGAATAATGGGCTAATGTATTAAAAGAAGGAAATAGATTATATTACTGCTACAGTATAAATTAGTAAATCAAAATTGTGACAGTCCAATCATAGTGAAAATAGGCAATTCAATCAAATTGAAAAGTCTTGCACTTCTATTGCACCACTGACCTAATAAAACATTTCCCAATCTCACACTTAAAATACAATCTGTTAAGAAATAAACAATTGTAAATAATGTCTGTTAAGTTGTTGGGTAAATATTAAAGGAAATATTGAATAAATGGAATATGAAGACTCTGTATGACTACTACACAAGATATTCTTCACTGCACAAATCTCTCACCCATCCCAAAACATACCCAATTGATATAACCTCATAACTGGCCAAGACTCAATATTTAAAGCGATGAGCATTTGACTTGTAAAGTAAGATACATGACATTAAACTCGTATGTCTATACAAGTGTGAATAAGTTGCAAAACAACAAATTGTTGTTTGTAAAAAAAAAATCCCTGAGTGAGCCCTTCACAATTTTAACCACATTGAAAACAACAAGCTTGGAAAACTCTATCCCTAATTTTAAACAACCACAACTGAATGTTTCACAAAAATAAGATGGCAATTTAGATGTTACAGATACAGCAATTCCAGTGAAATTAAAAGCCATGCATTTTGTCTTGGCCTTGTACAATCACCACTGGTCAATGCAACACAACTATAAGGTTTGTGGCTAGATTTTAGATACTAGTCAGCCTTACATTGCTTTCTTGGATTAACTCAGGCGAGCTTACTTACCAAAATAAAATGAACCACATTGGAGAACTGGGATAGGTAGGAAATCACATTAGGAGCAAAAATGTACAAGCTACGTAGAACTGCCCAACTCACAAAGAAGCAACACATGCACAAAGCAGAGTTTTAGATGAAGCACTGTAGCAAAGAAAAAAAAAGCAGTCCTCACCCAAAGGGAACAAAGGTGGGACCAGAAAGCTAACTGAAGGTAACACCTGCCTGGCTGTGAAGGGAAGCAGTAATGAAGTAAAGGAAAGGAGCTACAAGTCCACAGCATGGAGCTGCCTATAGGACTCAGAAAGCTTGGTAACCACTCTGGTCAGAGCCCTATTCTCAGCCAGCAGCCGTTCATTTAACTGCTTCAGAGTCTGAATCTGCTTTACTTGACACAGGTTCTGCAGGGATCAAAACAGAGGGAGAAGAAATAGAATTGGAAAGCAGAATGAAAAGCAGGCATAAAGAATAAGGATTCATAAAATGATACTCGAGGGCCCGATTTTCCATGTTGCAGGCACAATGTCACTCACGTAGTTTCACACAAATGGTGGCAAGAACATTCTTACCACAGAATTTTCAAGTTGCGATTGGAATTTGTAATGTGATGCCAGATTATATATCTTTATACCACTCTGTAATGTAAGATTTCCCTACACACCTGAAGTTTGGGTCTTCTGTCCATTTGGATTCATAAATATCTCCTTGGTATAGTGATTGTTGCTTGTGAAATTGGAATACAATCACTATCATATATAAATAAAAGCCTTAGGTATATTTCCGCAATTGTGTCCTCCTGACGCGGATGGTGCTGTGTCAAATCTATCTTCTATATTATATAGATTTAAAAAAGCCTTAGGTATGTTTCTGCAATTGTAACAATGAACTTCTAAAAGGAAAACAAAAACCAATGCAGCTTAAAAACCCCTAAAGAAAAACAACCTAGTGATTAAAGCTCATGGTAGTATGGGGTGAATGGGATTTACTCATCTGCTGATTACCAGTAAATTTGTGTAGACTTGTAGTTTACTGGTTAGAGCAGTCTCCTCGCAAGCGAGAGGACCTGAATTCGACTCCAGAGCAGAGCGAAACATTGAACAAGTTTCTAAACACCACAAGTAACCCGTTGTTACTTGATTGGTGGATCACTTTTATGGGGGGTAATAATCCATTCAAAAAAAATGTATATAAAAAAATCCATGGCAGTTTGTGGGACACTGCTGTGCGTAATTGGCTACCGTGCTTCACTCACAAAATACAGTCAATTCACTTTACAGTATATTCTGTGAAGCGCTTCAAGATATCTCAAAGACTTGATAAAGCACTGTATCAAAATGCAAGAATTATTATTATATTGACTGATAAACACTGGTGAAAAGATCCACTGGCTGATATTTTTATATTGGTCCCTCATCGACTCTCAACAAGACAAAATTGAATCCACATTCCTACATATCCTGGTTCTCTACACAAAAAAGGATGTCAGCCTAGCTCAGTTGGTAGCACTCTGAGTCCAAAGGGTTACCCCACATCAGGACTTTGAAATCATGACACCAAGCAGTGGTAGAGGTTGCAATGTTGGGAATACCATACTTCAAAAGACCGAGATGAAACCGACATCCCATTTGCCTGTGCAGAAGGATATTAAGGATCACATAGTACAGTAAAACCTTGATAATCCAACATTCCAAAAGCTGGCATCTCCCTAAAACCAGCAAGATTGCAAATGTCCGGCAAATCTCCCGAAGTTCGGAACATCAGCATTGTTTTGCTTCAGTGCTGTGTTTACAGCACATATGGTGTATGGGAAACATTTGATTAATTGTTTCAAAAGTTTAATTATTAAGGAAAACTAAAACTATTCATGAAATAAACTACTTTTACCAATAAAGGTATATCGCTGAATGATACTGCACCACTTGTTAGCAGTCAGCAGCTGTGTTCTTATGCATAGGGGTATATTTTTAGAGATGTCAAAATATGACTTGAAAGCAGCAAATGAAATCTCTTTTATATTTTTCACCCACATCTGTTTAGAAATCTTTATGGCACATGTCACTCTTCTCTTTCCTCTCTTGCAAATATCCTGTATATCCTTGGGAGTCCTGCAGCTCAGTGGTTAGAGCACTTGCCTTACAATTGAAAGACCTGGGTTCAATTCCATTCAGGGCAAAAACCTTGGGCAAGTTTCCTTACACACGCCTGATAATAAACCCTCGAAAAAACCCAATAATAAATTGGTCATTTCAATCTACAACTATTTGTGGGACACTGCTAGGTGCAATTGGCTGTCGTGTTTCGCCCAACAATATATACAGTCAATTCACTTTACAGTATGCTCTGTGAAGCGCTTTAAGACATCTAGAAGATGTGAAAAATGCAATATCAAATCGTAATTGGCTACCGTGCTTCACTCACAAAATATAGTCAATTCACTTTACAGTATATTCTGTGAAGTGCTTCAAGGTGTCTCGAAGACTTGATAAAGCGCTGTATCAAAATGCATAACATCCCCAGCCATTTCTAAGTAGGTTTCTAAATACCCGCAAACTCCAAAATCCGGGAGGTGAGTGGGCCAACTATGCCGGATTATTGAGTTTTTACAACACCAACTTCGATTTATATAGCGCCCTCCACACCAGACGGTGTCTCAGAGCGCTTCACAATAGCGGATCCCGGGACCGAGCCAGGGGCAGAAAGGTGACCAAAGGCGCGGTCGAAGTGAAAGGTCTTCAGCTGGGACCTGAAGCTGAGAAAAGAGGGTGCGAGGTGAAGGGAGTGAAGAAGGGAATTCCAGAGCCTCGGGGCATAGTGGCTGAAGGCATGGTCGCCGAGGGTGGAGCAGAGGATTCGGGGGACATGGAGGAGGCCAGACCCAGTGGAGCGAAGGCAACGGGAGCTGGTTTGAGGAGAGAGGAGGTCAGAGAGGTAGGGGGTGCAGAGTGGAGGGAATTGAAGACAAGGGTGAGGATCTTGAAGTCGATCCTCTGGGATAGGGAGCCAGTGAAGTCTGGCAAGGACTGGGGTAATGGGGGAGTGACGTTTGGTGCGGGTGATTATGCGGGCGGCAGAGTTTTGAATGAGTTGGATTTTATGGATTGTGGTGGAGGGGAGACTGGCAAGGAAGGCATTGGAATAGTCCAGCTGTGAGGTGACGAAGTTGAGTTTTTACTGATAGAATTGGTCATTCATTTCAAAGCTGTTTAATGGATATCGCTGTGGGCAATCTGGCTGTGATTTTCACCTACAAAGTATATAGTCACTATATTTTAATAAATCCAATGAAGTGCTTTGAGAAATCTTCCCAATGCATCAGGCTTCATATTAAAGACAGGGTTATTATAAGTATTAATAAGACTTGCTCTGTGCTCACTGGAGGCATTTTTCCGGTTACACAGTCAAATATGTTTGGACAGGCTAAAAAAATGTTTTAAATCTTAGATAGGACATGAGATAAGGTCCCACACTCTCCCTAAAAAATGCTGCAAAACCTTATACTGTATATGCTTGGTTGTGTTTTGATAATTTGTTCACCGACGTGAAAAAAATCAAGAGCCGTTTTCCAGGCAAGATACTCAGGGTCAGACTCGATAGGTTACCATAACTACCTTAAGGAAAAAAAAGACTTCAAGTTTCTTCGATACTCGGAACAATAAGAACCCGAAATCACACGATTGACTGATGGATGCCAAAACACTGGTTGGGTCACAAAGTACTGTGAGAAATGTCACTGATGGATGGTGCTTGCTTGATCCTATCAAAACACTCAAACTCTAAGAATAGAAATAGGATAGAATTCAGAGGGCAGAGAAACCACATAAAAGTTGACCAAATGTTTTCTTTAGCAAAACGCCAGGAGCTGTGCATTTTTCAAAACTCTCAACATTCTATCAAAGAATTCAGCTGTAAAAAAAAATCATAGTACTTTGATCATTTTAAATGAAGCAGCTTTCATATCCGGTAAAAGAAACCTATGGTTATTATTAGCATATAGTATGGTAACCTATCAAGCGCTTTGGAACACTACCCTGCGTGAGGTTTGGAGTCCCTGTGTAAATTCAAGTTGTTGTTGTTGAAAGCCGCAGGTGAATCCCAGGATCCCAAAGAATGAATATGTTTGTACGAGAGAAATAGTTCTCTTTGCCTTAAACCATTCATTGTAACATTATTTGCAAGCCTCAAGAGGATCCTCAGTCACTTTATGGATACTGAAACAAATGAAATAGGAAAAAGCACAGGTCAGCAGACTTGGTGCAAAACACCTTTCAATATGTGAATGAAAATTTAGCAGCTATATAATCAACACATTCTGTTGAGTACTAGTTCTCAGACATTTAAGAAGGGGATGAGAGAAAGAGAAATTCCACGTGGGTCCAGCACTTTTTTTCAGAGGGTGTAAATTTTCAATCAAGTTTGGAACTAGCTTCTGTACTTTTTTAAACAGCTTAATTAATTAACAAAATAACTCAGTAGTCAAAACCAGATCAAAGCAATTCAAGTGAGATAAATGGCTTTCACACCAGATAGAAGAAAGCAGCTGGTGGAAATTTCACGAACATCTATGGTATTTTTGATACGAAGGACACCCATTGAAATATATCTATACTTCAATCACTATACCCAGTGAAAGCAAGCAATCACTGCTCATCTTAAAAAAAATAGGAAACTAACTTGAAGATGCCTCCTTATTTAAAGACTCACTTATAAGTTGGAATCTTCCAAACTGGCTGGTGAAATTGAGCAATCTATCGAGACCACGGGTTAAAAGACGAGTACAGTAAAAGCTCGTTTATCTGGCACCCGATCAACCGTAACTTCCATATAACAGCATCGCAAAAAAAAAGTTTGATTCAATTAACCGGAATTTATCCAGAAAAATGCATTAAATTACTATTTATTTATTTTGCGTTTTCGGCCGAATATCCAGCACTCGCTATAACCGGCATTGGCCAGGTCCGAGGGCAGATAAACAGGCTTTTACTTACTGTATTATGAAATCCCTCTCTCTCCATTTGATGAAGATTACCCTAAATATGGTGTTTCACAAAGGGGACAAAACAATTGTTGAATAACTATTCTCCAAATGGACGAATCTGCTGATAAAACCCTCACTTCACTTTTAAATGGGTCTCCAAATCTTCCAAATGAAGAGTTTAGAAAACAAAAAGCTTTAAATTGTAGCCTGCAATATTCTTTGCTAGACAGTATGGCTGCTGGAAGAAAAAAAATCAGCTCAATTGAGTTACGTAAAAATGGTTGTGGCTTATTGCACCTGTGATGACAGAGGAAAATCGGGGCCTCAGTTATGAATGCATTATGAGACAGCTGCTTTTTATCTAAACATATCAGAAATAATTAACGGATTGATGATTACTTCAAGATCAAGCAAAGGGATTATAAAATTCCTGAGTTAATAACAAACCAACTACTTTACTAAATATCATGACAATAATGAGATTTAGCAAAATGGTTGGTTTATTAACAACTCAGGAATTGTATAATCCTTCAGAGTAAGAATACATTTATATTACACTAATGAGCATGGTTTTACAATCCCAGCAATTTGTTTAGTCTGCCATTCAACAAGTCCCAGGATAACTACTGTTCCTTAATTTTAAGACGATTAATAGTTTTTTTCTCCAAATAACCTCTCACATCACATTCTCAGAAGCTAATACAAGAGAGTCCCGCAATAGTCTTCTGAGTTCAGCTCCATAAAAACACAACATGCGTGATAATGGGGCTTCCCTCAATACAAATGAGGAACCTTCAGTAATTAGGTCTTCACCAGCATCACTGGTGCAGGAAACAGCAAACACCCAATAAGCTAGAATTAGAGTTGGTGTTTTGAAGTGGAACAGCAAGATTTGAAGTGAGCCATGCAGTTTTCTGCACGCATTTCATTTTAGTATTTTCAGCAAATTTGTGTTGTAACAAAGCTCACTATAATGGGGTTCTATTGTATATTATTTTGGTTACATTATTACACCTAGGGAATTACGCAGCTACGTGCCCATGTTTCATTAGTAGGTGCATAATATTGCATAATATGGCCAAATCTCAACATGCGACTCATTCCACCTTTCTTCTTGTCGCTCTCTGCACCGCCACTGGAGGCAGTTAATATCTCCTGCTCCAGATTCTCTTCTAGGCTACAAGTGTTATTTCCTATTTAAATTGTAAAACAAAGAATAATTTCGCATAATTTTTAAATTAAAAGTTTTTGCTTGCATAATTTTTATCTGTGTATAATTCCAGGGGTATATATTATTTATCTGCTGTGCAAATGGAAGCCAGTTTCCTTTTCATTTCACTTGGTGCCAATCTAAACTTACTTTAACACAAGAAGCCTTCGACAGACTTTTTACAAGATATAATTATCGTTTATAATTATTAAATTTTTCATGCATTAAGTTTCAATATCAGGCAAACATTTATCAAGAGAGACTAATGTTTACCTTGAGCTCCTCTTCCATTTCAGATATCTTCCTTTCTAAAGCTCTTCTTTCCTGCTCAACAATATCAAAATTGTTACACAATTTGTACTTTACATTTGAAAATACATTAAAGGCTACTTAGTCGAAAGAAACATTTTAGAAAACAATTTTTATAATGAGTTGCAACCCCAGCAAATATGAAGCAAGTTTCTTTTTTAAAAAAAAGCTTCACGCAATGTAGACTATCACAACTTAAATTGAATGAGAGCATTGGAGCACACATTTGGAGAATGTGAAATAAATTTATTATCAGCTCTTCCAATTGTCAGCTTCTGGAGTCATCAACTGTTGGTGGGATACAATTCCATGGATACTTCCCATACTTCAGTATCTCATCTAAATAGTTCATCTTCAAGTGTGCACAAAAACAGTGATTTTCAGTCGACATAACATCCAAATATAATCTCCACACACGTTTACTTACCAACAAAGTCACAATATATAGAGAAGGGCAACTCTAGGATGAGTTTCCCTTATCAAGTAGAAGGGCGCTGAGGCCAATTGTACCAATCTTAACCAACAGCTGCATGACTGAAATAGCCTAAATCAATATGGAATGGGAATCAGTGTAGCTTTCCTAATCTGCATGATTCAGTTTGTCACTATCAGTACCTTTGTTTGCCCATTTTTTAATTCCTAATTAGGCATTCACTAAAGATCCAACACGTTTGCTTTCATATATCTGTCACAAACATCTATCTGATGTCTTGAAAGATGTCATTACTGCAAGGATGCATTTAACCCATAGTGATATGCTATTGGTAGCTTACCAACTGGCAAATGATTCATATGCAACCTGCTTTGTCAGTTCTCTTTCAACCCTCCGGGCTGAATTAATTTTCCATATTCAAGGGTGTATGCCTACAAGTTTGAAATTTAATGGTATTACTGTGATTCAGATCAAAAGATTAGGATCAAGAACAGGGAAAATGACTCTTGGAAAGGTTTCAAAGCTGACTTTTCTACTTCAAAGCCAAGTGAAAAAAAATTGTTGTGACTTTTGAGACTTCATTACACCCTACAGAGGACAAGCCAACTTCTCTCCCACCCCACAAAAAAGGGAAAACAGAAAAAAGTAAGATGGCTAACGCTTAAGAAGTTTCTTCAATTCAATCTCCAATTAGTATTATTTTGAAGGATAAAAATAAAGTCATGGTTTGGCACGTACAACCAGTGTATTTTAGAAAGGTTTGAGATTGATGATCATTCAAACAAGAAACAGAATTCTGGATTGGGCTCCATAGAAAAAATGAAAAGCTTTGCAGAGAACTTTGATTGCTCAGTTGGTAAGGTTACTGCCCAGTATGAAAAACCCTCAGCTCAGGTCCAAAACATTGACTGTCCAGTGCAATGGAACATCCTCCTGATGTAAGAGACACTATACAACTGTAATTGTGTTGCTGCATACAAAATTTTTGCTAAATTCTGAAACCTGCAACTACTATTTATTCATAATAGCAAGCCCTCGTCATTGCTAAACTAGCGAAATAGATGGATCAGGTTATGTGGAAGTTAAATGTACAGCAGGTAATTCATATGATAAGAATCAATAATAATGTATACTCAATTTACATCAGGTGGCATTGTAAGATCTACTTACATACCACAACCACAAAGACTGTGCATGAGCCTGACTGGGAAAGATCTAAGAAAATCAAATTTTAAATTGTGCTATTAAATAGACATCAGATTGCAAAATTAACCTTTTAAAAGTATACTAACTATTCTATTCAACTCAATAATGCACTTCAATTTTTATTTAATAATGTACAAAGTCAATCAAAAGAAATGTGATCTAGTCAATATCATGGGAACTATCTGGTAAATCAATTAATTGGTAAAACAATCAATTAATTGTGTGTGCAGGGAAGTTTAAAAAAGTATACTAAATTACATTTCGTTGATATTAACACAATATCTAATAATACTATTACAAACTTTTTGGTACAAAACATACCCTTTTCTCCATCTCTAGCAGTGATCGATCAGCTATTCTTTCGTGCCTCTGTAAAAGAGTTATAAGATCATGTTTCCATTAAATAATAGCTCAGATGGTGAAGCCACTGCCTGTAGTAGAGACATTCACATTGGAGAAGCCTTACAATAAATCCCAGATTATGGTCCCATTTCCAAAACCTGCTCAGTGAAACCTGATGCAAAGTGCCATCAAGTAAGGACTTTCCTCAAACCGACCAGATAAAGGGTGCCAAGCTTGCAAAATAAAACAATTCCTACTGCACTGGTTTATTATTCAATGACGATTAATTCAGGTTCCATGTAAAACTAAAGACAGTTTAGGAATATTATAATAATCCTTGCATTTGATATTGTGCATTTCACATCTTCTAGACGTCTCAAAGCGCTTCACAGAATATACAGTAAAGTGAATCGACTGTATATTTGTGGACAACATTTTATTGCTTTATGATGCTCAATGATATTGTGGTACAGTAAAAGCCCGTGACCCGATCAACCGTAACTTCCGTATAACCGGTACCTCAAAAAAGGCCCCATTCGATTAACTGGATCTCTCTGGCATAATCGCGGTGGCGCATTTAATAAGTCGATTGTTGCACTAGACTACCGTACAGTTAGTTCTGAATGCTGCCGGTAGTGTCAGTTCCGTTTTTTCTTCTTAAAGGGGCACTGTTTTTTCTCTCCCTCTCCTTTTTCTCTCTCTCTCTCTCTTTTTCTCTCTCCCTCTCCTTCCTTCCTCTCTATAGCTCCCTCTCTCTATCTCTTCCCTTTCTTTTCCTCTCTCTCTGACGGATACTAAGTATTGCCTGTGCAGCCTGACGGTATCGTGGGTTTGTACACTATTTTGTTGGGGGTGGGGTGGGAGAAGGAGAAAGAGGCAGGGGGAGAGAGGGAAAGTGGGGGAGGGAAGAGTGGAGGGGGTTGGGTTTGGAGCCATCGAGATGCCAGACTGACTGAGTGCTTGTGTGTGTGTATGTGTGAGAGAGAGAGAGAGGGAAGGAGAGAAAGATAGACAAAATAAGAAAAACTGACATTGCCCCTTTAAGAAAAAAACTCTTCCGTCCGCCGTTGTAGAAGTTTGCTTTGTAATTGTGTGCTGTGTTTATAGACTGTAATCAATATTTATTGCTTTATTGGTAAGTATCCATACAATATTCTGTTATTATTTAGTCTATTATTAATATGGTATGTTTAAAACAAAGTAAATGTTTTTGTGTTGTGTTTTCGGCAGCTGGCTGCCCGAATATCCGTCACACAGTTTAACCGGCATTGGCCAGGTCCCGAGGGTGCCAGATAAACAGGCTTTTACTGTACTTCACGTCAGGTTAGCAGTGGTACTAACCTGAAGTGAGGTATGCCTGGCTTTCAGTACTAAAAATATCTGACTTCTGAGTTTCGTGAAAAATCTGATAAGGTGAAAAGCTAAATGTTCCAGTACTCAATGTTCATAGATACAATGATTTCATGAGTCTATGTTGGGAAAAAAATGATAGTCGACTCATTTGAATAATTAAGATGCACCATTTCTTAAATACAAGTCAAACTGTCAGATTTGTTCAATATCATTTTCACCAGGGCATCAGTCATGAGGGAAGAACATTTTCAGATTTAAGTTATAATTTATAGCAGTGAGAAAGCAGGAGGCATCAGAATATACTGTGGAAAAAGCTTCAACCATCCAGCACCTGATAAACATCACTTTGATCTTCACAAATAACAAGAATTTTCCTTTGGCATAAAATGATCTATTACTGATGAAAATCTCATAATATTAGATATTTTGCTTTCTCATTACCATTGAGGTCTAGTTTATAGGTCAACATGTGTAACATTTTGCACGCATGCAGTGAGAGAAAGAACATTCAGAACAAGGTAAAGACTCAGAGAAAAAAAAGTAGACCAAGAAAAAGAGCAAGGCAGAGAAAATAAGGTTGGTGTAGAGTGATATTGCAGTGACAGTATAACACGCAATGGAAAAATTGTTTGGTTAACCATCTTGCCAATTTATTTTCATGTGATGACCAACTAACCATTTTCTTATCCAATGTGGCTTCTAATTAGTACAGATAACTGGCTCTAATGTATTTTCAATTGTGATATAGTACTCATTTAAAATATACTTAGGAAAATTAATTTGGTTCTACCTCACGGAGACATAAATATTTTATAGGTGATATGTGAAAAATCTATACAGGGATGACCTCTTTGCGCTTTATAAAGGGAGACAATCCACGTACCTGGGTAGCTTTCTCCAATTGCACTTTCAACTCAGTCAATTCCAAGTTTGTGTCATGTAGCTTAGCCTTCAGCTTTTCATTTTCACTCAGGAACTGTTCATAAAGCTGTGAAACACAGTAAATTTCAATCAATGCTAAACCTAGAACAGCAAAACCAATGTTGCAAATTCAAAATCTCGAGCATTGATCCTTCCAACAAATCTCCCAAACAAAAACACTAATGATATTTCCCCACCAAAGCCCTAAACAGTACGTGCAGTATGTTGAAAGATTTTGGGGACAGTGCTGCATCATCAGATGTGGATTTTAGTCCAATCAAATACAGCACTATTTTAACAGTTTAATGCAGAATAAACCATTTCAAATAGGTACCTTTTTATAATCTAATGCATCATCCTTTTCTGCCCTGCTCAGTGATGAAAACCTTCCCTCTCTGTAAGAATATGAAGTGGATCGACCAACCAACAGATCAGCTCCATCGTTATGTCCCGTGCTAGAGTGTCCTGTATGAAACCTGAAAGACAAGCAGTTATTGGATAACTAGACATTATTAAAATAATATTTTCTGGTCAAGTGATCTTCCTTGTTCCAATGAAGGGTTATCTAAAAAGTTAACCTAATAATGGACTATGCTAATTTACAACTGTGGATTTCCAACAGGTTTCAGAATGCCTTTGGAAACCATCTTCAATTGGTTGTGATGTGTATCCAAGCAATGGGCAGAAAGGTGGTGGCCAAGTTCTCAAGCATTTCATGCTGAACTGTTCTGCCCGTCAGGAAGCTTGCAGAGAGCCCTGGTTCCTACCATCCACCTGCACTTGTCGGATATCAAATGAACCACTTTGGGGCAGGGTGAATTAGGATGTAAGCAGATACACCCTGGAACTGAAACAGCCACATGCTTATTTCAAAATCCAGTCACTCTTCTGTGGCAACAAATAGCATAAAATACTACACTAAATGCAAATACTCATAGATAAAATACCGCAGAGACTAAATGCAAATACCCATAGATCTCCTCCCAACACAAAATGTGTTCTATAAATGTAAGTGCCAATGCCCAATATATTGTACAACAAAACTGAAAGAAACATACCTTGAAAGTCTGTCATTCTGGAGGGAGAAAAAAAATAGAATATTACAATTACAGGAAACAATAAATAAATTCAACAACAATTTGTACATATAGCGCCCTCCACGCTGGGTGGCATCTCAGAGTGCTTTACAGTGGCGGACCCAAGTCAGTGGGGTGGGGGCAGGTGGCCTTAAGCACTGTTGAAGAGGAAGGTTTTCAGGTGGGACAAACAAGGGGAGAGAAGGGGCAAGACAGAGGGATTGAGGGAGTGTTCCAGATGTTGGGGGTGTAGAGGCTGAAAGTACGACCGCCGATGATGGGATGGAGGGTGTGAGGGGCGAGCAGGAAGCTGGTGCCAGCTGAGCAAGGCTCTGGGTGGTGGTTTGGGGAGTGAGGAGGTCAGAGAGGTAGGGGGGTCGCCAGGGAGTGAATATGTGTATGACGATCTTGAAGTTGATCTGTTTGGTGATGGGAAGCCAGTGGAGCCTGAGAGAAAACTGGTGAGATGTGGGTACGAAGCGTGGTCCGGATCAGCATCCGGGCTGTGGCGTTCTGAATCAGCTGGATCTTTTGAATGGTGGAGTCTGGGAGACTGGCGAGGAGCGCATTGGAATAATCCAGGGGGATTCATTAGCAAAAAAGAAAGTTTTACATAGTTTTATCTAATTAATCTGTAGCAGAGATACCCAACCATCTTCTGAAGTCACCAAGTCTAGGCTCTTGCCTACCTACGCCTATTACTTGTGAGATTAGCTAAATTGGGTGCATCTCTCTGGGGGATGATTTCAGGGGAAGGAGAACTTGCAGTCTGGTGTGGATAATTCCCAGCAGTTAAACACTTGGCCAATAAATCAAAAAAATAACATTGAAGATAGGTTCCACTACAGTTTGGAGCACTTAATAGTACTGTAACCACAAAATATGAAGTGGTTTGAAATTTTAGCTAGTTAAAATAGCATGCAATTAGCTAACCTAGAATAAATAAATTATTGAGTTTGAAATCATAACTTGAAATCAAAATGTAGCAACTATGAAGTTAAACATATTTTATGCTAAGCTACAAACACTACTTAGATGCTAAGACAAAAATAGCCAAACTCCAATGTACAATGTTAAACGATTACTTGCACCAAATTTGTCATAACTCATTTGTTAGTGAGGATTGATTTAGCATGAATTTTCAGATAAAAGGTTGTAGATAAGTTTTGCAAATGTTACCCTTACCCTATCCCTTTCCACCAAAATTCTAATATTTTAGAGCATTAGCCCCTTTTCAGAAAGATTAATATGCATTCATACAAAATATTAAGGAAGAAAGTAGCTGAGTCCTTGTTTTATAGGGTGAGATAAGGTCACATTTTTTGAACATATCTTTTTCAGGCAAGTTAGGCTAATTTTAAATACTTCAAAAATTGTCATTTTCTCTACATTTTTTGTTTGAAAACTTCTCAACACTACTTGAGATGTGAAGCTTTCTAATGTCTCTATTCCAGGCCAGTGACTGGAAATTAATAGGCAGTGGCACTGTCAAATTCTTACTAGTCTGGACTTCTACTGAGGCACAGTTCTATTGCTGGAAGGGATTAAAAGCTGACTTTCTATTTTGCCACAGGCATCAAGATAGCTTCAAATCTCATTATTCCACCCTATGTGTCCCTTTCCTCAGATTTAGAGCTCAGATTCTTGAGCATATGCCAAGACCATCAGTCACTGACTCAGCCAGTGTCGTAACTCATTAAAATCAAACTAATCTTCCTGAACTATTTAAGAACTAAAGTCTGCAAAAGAAAATGGCCTGAAAGGTCATTTCATTCCTACAAATGGTTTCATTTTAATCAAAAAGAAAAGCATAGCGATCCATTCAAATAATCAGAATGACATGTAAATTTTAAAAACATCCTGCAAATTGGTCAACCAGTTTTACAGGATTCAACAGTTCAACAAAGTAATAAACTGGCAGCAATGACATAAACACATCATATTACATTAACAATTTAATTAATCATATTTAAAATCTGCCACCATTAAAAGCAATGCTGCCAAAGGACAGGTTAGAATAGGTATAATGAAAGCCAAACCGCAACAAATATTAACAAAACGCAAAATACTGCAAATGCTGGAAATCTGAAACAAAAACAGAAATCACTGGGAACACTCAGCAGGTCAGGCAGCATCTATGGAGAAAGGAAAGTGAGTCAACGTTTCGGGACCCTTCGTCAGAACAGAATATTAAACCACTTTACTCTGAACTCTTACGATTATAATAAATTTAGCATTGGATTTCTATTAGAAATTCTGAAGAACCCACAAACTAATAGTTTGAGGAATCAATATTCTTCCAAATTGGGCTGTTTTGCTATGAGCGTAATTAGAAATTTCTAAGCAAATATGATGTCAATAAAGAGTATCCATAAAGCCTATTTTAAACAATAGAGGCAATGGTGCTATACAAGTGTAATTTTGTTGTAGTTATTAAAGTCTAGGCTACTCAGTTATATTACATTAATGGAAATTTGCTGATGATTTGGCAGATTTATAGTCCCACCCACTTAAAAAAATGCTGCCTATTGCAAAAGAAATGTTGAATATTGCAAAGATATTCCCAACTTGAAAAATAAATTTAATTAGCATAGAAGGATTTCAAATGACACTAGCTCCAAAACATCCCATGCCCCAAATAAACATATAAGATAGCCCAGAGGGCTATGCTGATTTATGCATTCCAAAATCTGTTTCCATTCCAAAATAAACAATTCAAGGCCTACATCATGAAAGAAAATATTACCTGACTCTCTTTGCTTATTCTATCTTCTGTATCAGACTGCTGTTCTTGATCATTCTCATCACTCTGAACAAAACAAAAGTTTGGAAATACTTAAAAAGATTTATAGTGTGTTATGTACTGCAAAGAATGTACTTTAATTTTGCACAATGTGTTTCTTTACTATAGCCCTACGATTCATTAACACGATTAATTTGTAGGCCTCGATGAACCCATTTACAAGTGAAGTGCATGCATTACTTTTTAAAACTGGACTAATATATACAGAAACTACATGAATAAACAATCCAGCAACCTAAGACATTTTATAAAACTGCTGATTGTAAAACATGCATCACTTTAGCAATGTCCGCCACTAACAGGATTTCCCATTATAAATGCAAATCACTCAAGGCTTGGCAAGAAACACTAAACAAAATGTTTTACTCGATAGAATTGTGTGTGGAGGCAACATAAGACTCGATACTAACTAGAGGAGAAACATGTAGGTTTGTTTCAGAAGGAGGCTCTTATTTAATGGAATATTCATTGGTATATTGCTGTAAGAGTCTCATAAACATATAGCACTTACATCCTGAGTCCAATAAGAAACCCCTGTAGATCTCCGTTTTTCCCTTGGCCGCCGCCGATCTCTTATTGATGGTTTGTTTTGTGACCTCTCGTCCAATCTCTCTTCTCCATCTTTCTCATCTTCCTTTCTCTCTCCTTCTAGTGAATAATGAATCAATGTGTATTACTGAATGTGCCCAAACTCCATTTCCACATCAGACAAATTAAAATAAACAAGTAAATCGAAGCATATTAGCAATGCTGTCCAGTTTTGTAATGCGAATGATTAACATCCAATTGATTTCTCAATTGAAACTATCATCGTATTGTGTCATTTATGACATTTGGCTACACTTTTACCGGCAAAACACTGATTAAGGAACTGGGTTTATGGGGGAAAAAAGTGCTATTGAAAGTAGGGCCTTGTACTGACACAACAAAGTCACCTGTAATGATTGTTTTACAGAATACACAATGAACTGCTTGGTATTTTGATGTTACCTTTATCGGTTTCTCGAGAGCTCCTGGAGTATGACGAGTAAGCTGACGTAATACCAATAAGACTGTTGGGTCTATTTATCTGAGACATTGAATATATGGAGCTGCTGGTAGTAGAAACTGGGGCAGTTGAGGATGATATATTAATTGGTCTGATGCGTTGATAAGGCTAAAAACAATAGAAAAAAAATTGGATTTAGTGAGTAACTACATTTGCAAAAATACTTTAAAAAAAATTGTTTACTTATTAAAAACCCATTTTTAAAGCAGCTTTTAAATGTTATTTCTCACTTATTCTTGGATATTATTGACATTTTGATTCAGAAATGCAATTTATGTATAAGTTACTAATTTTCAATTTATGCATTCCAAACATTATGCAATGACTGAAAAAAATCTGATATTAAATCCTTAATGATTTAGTTGCTGAATCTACAGCCTAAATGTACAAGGTCACAAGAGAGGTTCAAACAAATAATAATTATTCAAATAATTTGATCCCATCCTTCCAGAACACCCACCCTGTTTTGTTAATGAATACAACATCCTATCTTTAATCACCCTTCTGAGTAACCTGCCCCAATGTTGCCTGAGACAAATAATG
The DNA here is from genome assembly GCA_035084275.1 of Hydrolagus colliei. Lineage (NCBI taxonomy): Eukaryota > Metazoa > Chordata > Chondrichthyes > Chimaeriformes > Chimaeridae > Hydrolagus > Hydrolagus colliei. Next base: position 16,308,940 of record CM068746.1, on the reverse strand, counting down.
ATAATCCTTGCATTTGATATAGAGCTTTTCATGTCTTCTAGATACTTCAGAATATACCGTGAAGCAAATTTACTTTTTTGGGGGGTGGGTGGGGTGGAGTGGGAGAAACTTAGATTTTTATATTAAAGATACCTCTTCAATATTTCTAGTGAACCTTGGCCTCTCGTCTCGCGACTCCATTTCTTTCTTGTCTTCCTGCTTTTCTCGGTCTTGTTTTTCCTTCTCCTCCTTTTCTTTCTCCTCTTGCTCTCGAGTTCGACGATCAACACGGCTCCTACTTATTGATTTTTCAGCTTCTTGTAGGTCTGTCAGCGTTACACCCTGCAATAATTTGTATTCACCATTCACTCTTAGGTCATAGCACTTTTTTTTAAATGCAATTGACATTGAATTCTAAATGAACAAATCATTTTTAAGTCTTTTAACAATGAATTTTTTTAAATTGTTTTGGATAGAATTTTATATCAGATGCACACCAAAATAAGTAGACCAGACTTTTTCTTGCAGCAGTAAGTGTGTGTTGAGTCACCGGATTGAATGAACATACTTGAGTATGTCACCAATAGGAATTTTCAATATCACAACATGTGGTGGTGCTCAAGATTTAAAATTTGAATAAATACTGAACTTTAGCCAAAACGCAGTTGCATCAGAATCCTATTTGAAACAGAAGCTTTCTTTATATATAACCTGTGGATTGTAATCCAAGTGAAAAACGTGAGCAATGAAAACTTGCCTGAGTTGATCTTCTCGATTGCCTTGCTTGCCTTGATCTGGCTTTCCGCTGCGATTCAGACTCTTCATCTCGGACAGGGGTTAAATATGACCTATTATATCGTAATAGGTCAAAGAATAAGAGATGTACGATGCTCAAAATAGTTAGTCAAATATTCTAACTATTTGCTTAATTTACCGTTGTAACAAGTGCAAAGTAAGTTCCAAGTTCAGACTTTAAAAAAATCTGAAACCAACTTTTCCTGTTAAATTTTAAAATATATATTCCATCTCATCGGTAGTTTATAAACACTTATAACAATACTTCTCCTCTCAATATCTAAAAAGCTATGCAACAGTCAACTACCGTTGAGAATTAGCTTTTACTGTATACAGATCATCTGAAGGTGGGGTGGTGAACATTTATTTGCTTTGATAACTGGTCAACAGTTACAAGACAAAGTCAGATAATACTGTTCTTATTACATGAAAACTGAAATAAACTACTGTACTTCTATGTATAGCATTTATGATGAGTCACTGAAGATTGTAATGTACTCATTACACTATGGCAAAAAGCCGTGATTTAAATGTTCTTTTAAATGGTTGGACCTATAAACCATGCCATACCAGGTGGTCCTAGTTTAAGAAATTAATATTGTATTCTTGACTGACATTCCAATGAACTTGCTGCAGTTACCCAGCTCCCTATGTCTGGAACAAAACTATTCTGTACGTGCCCTACTAAATGCAGGCTTAACTTGTAAAGGCGGAAATAATTGGAATCTCTCAGCCTTGTTCTTTCAAGCAATCATTCAAGTTTTTTCAGGCTAATTTTTCAGGTGTCATCCTCATCAGTCAAGTCAAGATTTGAGATAAATAATAATAACAGCCACTGCTCCATTGATAAAGGATCAAACCATCATTCTCTTTCAGATGACCTGCTGTGCAATTCCAGTATTTTCTGGGATTATTCCAGATTTTCAGCATTTCTATTTTTCTCACTTGAATAGACTTGATTCCACTATTCCCCACTGTCTTCTATTTCTCACTTTCAGCACAGAGACTGAGAGAATTATAAAGAAAGTACATTTTATTCTATTATATCTCTAATCTATCAAATTGCTCCCTCACCTAAATCCCATGAATGAAGGTTACATGAAGATCAGCAGGCTAAAGGGCAAAATGCAAATGGCAATGCTCTCAAAGGCAAAAAGGGTACTTACGTGTTATACAATGGTTATGTTTAAATCTTACACTTTCTGGGTTCAGATGACTTATTATCTGAGCCTTACAAGTAGGTTAGAACCTTGTTAAGTCACAAGCAATGATATTCTCATATTGAATGCAAAATAATTGACCTTTTTGGTCAATCATTTTCTTCACCTCCCCAATTTAATTTCATGCAAAAACCTCCAAGCTCAAATGCAACAAAATTAAATAGGATGCAACAAACACTAGTTATGCAGCATAATATAATTGAAAGAAAATCATACTCCTACTTGGATCTGAAGCTGTGTGAACAGCCTAAAGGTGCATTGTAACATACAGTGACTCAATTCCCTGAAAGGTTGGTTCCTTGATAAAGCTTGAATGATTGAATCAGACATCAATCCTTCAGTGAAGTGCTTTGACACCCTTCAACTGGAGTACAACAGACTCAAAAGGGAATATTTCCAGAGATTGCATAGCACATCAACAATTTAAGTACTGCAAGTTTTGAAAATAAGACAAAAATGATAAATTTTGCTAAATTCTTCATAATTGTAATTTTAAAAAAATTAAAACCTTAAGATTGATAGGATTTTTGTGCCTCTAATGATTTGGAACATCATCCAAACATTACAAATTACTCCTGGGTATTCCCTTTTGGGGGTGCCACTATTCTAATTTTCTCTGTATACAAATTGTAAAGCATACCTATTAATTTGGTAACAAAGAAAGTTTCTAAATTTTGCAACCAAGCCCCTGAAGCTGAGCAATAATGTTAGCAGCAAGACTACACACCTGCGTCTCTCCCTGACCTCTGTTGTTGACACAGTGCCAGTTGAAGCAAGCGCTGAAGGAACACTTTCTTTTTCTCTTTCAGCATTGTCCCCCGTCGAAAACCGATTTGAGGTACTACAGCACATTAAGCAGCAACACAAACAAGAAAATAAGCAAAGCTCAACAAACATTAAATTAAAACAAACCAAAGCAATAAAACAAATCTTTGTATGACTTAAGGATTGGTTTTGAACATTACCATCTCTCAGTGATCAATAAAGATTGTTTGCCAAAATTTTGAATTTCTGGAAACCAATATTTCCCAGTATTTTACCATTTAATTACATTAACTAATGAGCGATTTTTGAGGGTGGGGTAGAAGAAAAAAATCAGTCAAATAAATGAATTTACGAAGTATAAAGTGCTAGGAAATTAGACTGATTAATTTTTCCATTTCTTTAAACAGCCCTAAACTTTCTTTATTCAGTATTTACAGTGACATTGCTTCTTAAATTAAAATGTAACTGAAGAACCCTAATTGTAAAGCTGCTTCAGTGTTCCCTGCTTGTCTCCTTTTTCCCTCTTCCCTCCCCCAAACATTATAATGTCTGGTATTTCTTTCTCTAGCTTTAGGCATTTTATGTAGGCTGTATGTTACAGGAGCTTTATCTGTAGTGGAGTGGAAGAAAGTGACAGTGGCAAGAAATACACTGCCTTACTTCTACAAGTGACATTTATTTATGAATGTGGAACAAGGGATTGCCAATGACATAATGTAATTATGCAACTATATAATTAGTCATTGGTATTTAATTTGGATGCAAGAGTTAACAAAGAAGAGTCCAAGTGTACAATGAATAAATCCAGGACCCTTAAAGGCATACAAAGAAAAAGCATAAAAACATACAAAAAAAATGCAGAGCCGAAAACTTTGTTTAAATGCTTACCTGCTAAGTGACGTGGAGGCAGGAGTCTTTGTGGTAGTCGTGGATTGTAGACTGTTTGATGAGGTAACAGTTGTTAGCGTTGCAGATGAAGGTTTGTTACTTGGAATAGGACCAATAAGATCTTCTTTCCGTTTACCAAAAGAGCTACTGAAGAAAAAGAAAGCACTTCAAAAAAACATTTATATCAATGACGCCAACAATTCAAAAGACTAATCCCTAAATATATAGGATTGAATACTTTTAAAGTTTTTGTTGCACTATTAAAGATTCTATTGTACAAATATGCTGTAACAAAATGTTTTATAAGGAGTCTTGTGCAGCTGTGCTATAGATCATGAACAGCGAGAACTGATTGTTTAGTCATTATCTTTACGGAAAAATTGTGTGTGAAACCTAACTGTTCAGGGAAAAGGTTTTATTTCCTCTCGCTTTAGAACCTTGGGACGTTCTCGCGATGTGAAAGGCACTATACAAATGTAATTTTGTTGCTGTTTTAAAATCGAGAACATTTCCTCCAGTTCATTCGTCAATATGCCCCACCAAAAAACAGCTCACTAGAACAACAACAAACAAAAGATTACATTTATAAAGCGCCTTTCATGTCAGGAGGATGTAGAAGAGTGAATGATACTTATTCAAAGTGCAGTGGAACTTGACTGCTGGGGAAATGGAAGCGAAATTAAACAACTCAAATATGTTGAGCAGGAAACATTCGCATAAATCACTGTCCACAAGAAAAGCAGTGTCACAGTCTTCCCTTATGTAAATTTACTTTGCTTGAGCATGTTTCAGCAAAAATAATTTCTCTCTCTACAAATCCCCCTCCTCCGAGGCCTCATTATGACACAAGGAATAATGCATCAATCCCAGTGGAACATCTAGAGCTAATGGCCAGATTCAACGCACATTGTAGGACAAACCTTTAACGTCCGTTATGAATCAGTAGACAATTCACCGAGAGATATAACACAGGACCAGGATATAAAGACAACAAACCCTGGCTAATGTGATTGAAACATTCTGAATATACCTTACTCATTGTCAGACAAGTCATTTTCTTCTTCTCCAATGAGCACAGATTAAAACAAAATGTTTCCTTTTTTAAGAAAATGCATCAATTTTAGTGAGAAGATTTAAAAGATGTTAGGTACAACCAACACTGTGCTAAAACATTACTAGAAAATATTATCAATACAGAAAGCAACGCTGTACCCAAGACCAAGCTGATGATGGATATTCAATACCTTAGTCAAAAACAGAAGATGAAAATAACACAATATTGCAAAAGAGAACACAAACAACCACACACATGCAACAGAAAGCAGGAAGCACGCTTGCAAAAGTAAGAAAACTGCCTTTTCAAAGAGGCTGGTATGATACCTTTTGTAGATGTTGTAAGATGAATATTGAGCTGATGGTGGGAGCCTAGATTTAAAATTAGTAGAATCCAAGCTGATGGCTGGGGACGAGTTGACTGGGAGATCTCTGGCACTGCTACTTCTGCCTATTGCTAGCAGGTACGAATTACTGCATGCATACCAAGCAAGAGAGCACATCATCCAAACAAAACAAAATGAGCAAAAGAGAACAAAAGCATTAGAAACACATGCTATCATGCGCACAACTGAAAAAACACACAGAAACGCAAAATGAAAATTGTATGCAAGCGCTCAAGTTAAACAAATGCGAAATACTAAACAAATGTTTTTTTTAAACATTTGGCTATGAATGCCAATATGCAAAATCATCAGTTTATTCCAAATGCTATCACAAAGATTTGTAATATAAATTACTTCATGCAAATCCATTGTTATCAACATGAACTCAATTCTCTTTCCAATATTGGGACGTCCTTTCGATGTGAAAGGCGCTATACAAAAGCAATTTTGTGGTTGTTCTTGAAAGACATACCAGCATTCTAGCATGAGATGGTGGCACATGTATTCCGAGAATTTTGCATAGCAAACTTGAACACTTCTATAGACTTTCAGCTGTTAACAGATGAAGTTGTCATTTCTTTCTTTGCTTGCTACATCACACAAATCTGGTTTTAAGCTAGCTTTTTTTACTATCATATAATTATGTTACTTATTGGATATCTGAATTCTATTGTAATTTACCATTACATTTAACTTTGTTGAGAACTTTCCAAGTCAACTTTAACAGCATCATGGATTAACCTAACAACAACCATTGTTACATTTTCTTCAAACAATACCACTTAAGTTTACAAATAGATCAAGACAATGCAAGACATTTAACATGAAGCAGAAGCCATGCATTTAAGAGCAGGATGCAACTGTACACAGAATATTGCCCACCATGGATTTGGCTAAGAACATCCAAATTCTCTGAAAATTCACACTGTGAATTTCAAATTATAGAAAGACTCATTTGCTTCATCCAGTAACATTTTACTTTGATATAGCTCCTTTCACATTGGGAGGGCCTTGTCACTCTTAAGTCTCTTTAACGTGAGCTTGCTAGTGTTTGCCATTACCTGGGACTAGAATAAATTGACACTATGCTTTACAATTCAAATTTTTGGAAGAGTATGAAAGAGAAGTCTAGAACATTTCAAAAAAACTTTAAGAATGAGATCACTAACACATAGGAGTTTCAATACGCCTATCATTGAGTTAGATTCTTAAGTGTATGTTGTGTTTCGCCCACAAATTGCAATTGCTTCACTTTACAACATACTCTGAGAAGCATTTTATGAGATGTCTCAATGAATGGTAAGGTGCTATATCAAATGCAAAGATTATTTTTATTATTATTAAAAGAAGAAATAATACTCAAAACCGATGTCAATTTATCACTGAACTCAAAAAACACAGGAATTGTTGAGACACAAATGCCAAGAAAGCATTTCATCCTCCAAGGGAATAATGGGAAAATAATAATAATCCTTACATTAGATATAGTGCTTTTCACGTCTTCTAGACGTCTCAAATGCTTCAGAATATACTGTAAAATGAATTTACTGCATATTTATGGGCGAAACGTGGCAGCCATTTGCACACAGCAGTGTCCCGCAAACAGTCACGAATTGAGTGACCACATTTTTTTTATACAAAAAAGAAGACCCAAAGGTACACTTGGGTTTGTTTCTGTTGTGCAATGGACTCATCCAAATTCATATGGAGGGAAAAATTTAACATATCATCACTTCATCTGTACTAATAATCTAATAGTAGCCCCCAAAATTAAGCTCATAAGTGGCTCAGTCAGAGAACCATTAGAAGCAATTTGTGATGGGGTAGGAGGAAATGAAAAATTTGTTTACCGTATATCTCCGCGTATAAGGCGCACCCCCCCCCCCCCCCCCCCCCCCCGTTTTTGACCTTTTCTTGGTGAAAAAAAACGGAAGCATTTTCAATGATATTGCCAGCAGAAGGGAGGAGAGAGAGAGGCAGGCAGCCAGGGAGGGAGAGATTGAGGCAGGGAGAGAGAGAGGGAGAGAGGCAGGCCGGCAGCCCGGGAGAGAGAGAGGCAGAGAGGCAGGCCGGCAGCCCGGGAGAGAGAGAGGGAGAGCGGCAGGCCGGCAGCCTGGGAGAGAGAGAGGGAGAGAGGCAGCAGGCCGGCAGCCTGGGAGAGAGAGAGGGAGAGAGGCAGGCAGGCACGCAGGCAGGGAGGGAGGGAGGGAGAGAGGCAGGCCGGCAGCCCGGGAGAGAGAGAGGGAGAGAGGTAGGCCGGCAGCCCGGGAGAGAGAGAGAGTGAGAGAGGCAGGCCGGCACACAGGCAGGGAGGGAGGGAGGGAGAGGCAGGCAGGCAGGGAGAGAGAGCGGCAGGGAGTGAGGCAGGCAGACTGGGTTCGGCAGAAGGTAAGCACAGCACTGAAGTCCGCTGCTGCTGCCGCTGCCCGGGCGGCCGAGGCCGAAGCCCCGTCACCCGCTCCTCCCAACCCCCGCCGGACACTGACCAAACCCCGGCTGACAGCGCGCCGGCCGCCCGCCCTGTTTACTGTATTTCCGAGGCTCAAAATTGCTTGTACCTGCGTATAGGGCGCACCCCCAACTTTCGAGATCTTCCGACCTGAAAAAAAGTGCACCTTATACGCGGAGATATACGGTACTCATTTTAGTGCATTAAAATTGTGCACTTTACCTATTCTTCCTTCCATATCCACACAACCCATATCAATCAAACATCTGGGCATGATTCTCACATTGACAGCTTCCAATTACCTTCTTTGATAACTAGGCACTACAGGTAAATTGGTAACAGCAGCATTTTGTGATGTAGATCCTTCAGGGGTATGATTTACTTCTTTCTTCTTCAAATCGTCTTCCCACCGTCGCCTTGTGTAAGACCCACATCGCGTCAGAATAGAATCTCTGTGGAGCAATCATGGTTTGAGTATGCACAGAAATAAATATATGAAATGAACAATACAATGACCAAGTTTAGCAGGATGTCACCTGGTTTCTCGATCATCAACATCAGATGTACTGGCCAATCTTCTGGATGGGATCGTAGGTGCAACATATGCAAATTTGGTTCCTTTCTGATCCTTCTCCTTGGGAAACGATGGAAATGAAAATGCGTGACTGCTTAGATCTCTATAAAACAACTTGACTCTGTATTGGTGGCATTCATATAAATTGTTTCAGTCTAGCTGGCAATTTGGGTAGATAATATGAATTGGGCTTCAGATCTTCTGTTCTCATTCATCTCCCTCCAACTTGCTCCCCTCTCCCCCAGCCCCCCCACCCCCAAAATGCTCCTCATTGCTGTCAACTTGAGGAGTGAGCAAGTCTGCAATAGAGGAAAGTAGAACCTGTTGATGTTCTGGTAGTGGCTTAAAATGTTCCAGAGATTTTAACTTGTTCTTAAACTGCAAATGTTTTTGCACTATGGATTCAGATTTAATTGTTTGAGTATGAAGAATAATAACAACAATAATCCTTGCGTTTGATGTAGTGCTTTTCACATCTTCTAGATGGCTCAAAGCGCTTACAGAATATACTGTAAAGTGAATTGACTGTACATTTGTGGGCGAAATGTGGCAGCCAATTGTGCACAGCAGTGTCCCACAAACAGTCCAACTTTTTATTGTATTTTTTGGGGACGGATTATTGGGTGTGTGTGTGGAGTAAGGAAACTTGCCCAAGGTTTCGCCCTGACCTACCTGGATTCGAAACACATGTCTCACGCTTCTAAGGTGAGTGCTCTAACCACTGAGCTACAGGACTCGCCTATAAATCGCTTTGACATCAAGAAGGGATTGAATCCAGCTTTCATACTTCACCGCAATTATTAACTTAAGATCCCACTTCCCTATGGTAACTCAATACCAATCTAAATTGACTACAACATTTTCTATTGGATAATATATAGGCTAGTTACCTTCTCTTTGTTATCTAAACTGGAGGAGAGACGTGGACTTGAAGCTGAACGCATCACACCCACGGGGTCTCTCTCTTTCTGTCCCTCTTTCGAAGCACTAATCTCAGCTAATGCACCATAGCTCCCAGTCTTCCGCAGCCCTGACCGCCATGATGCTGGAGATGCATCTTTTTTCTCTTCATCATCTCTCCTCTTCCTCTCCTCCTCTTTAGATTTGGTGAATGGAGTGGTAAACTGTAAACAAAGATTGGAAACTAAAGTAGCATCATACTGCTTATTGATCTTCCTCATGGTGTAAATTAGGTGTGTATATGATGGCTTGATAAAAAGTGATACACACTATCCAACTCTATTGGTGACATAGTAATACTCAACCAGCCTGACTAATATCAGACTCAAAATATTAATATCTAAAGCAACAATTTGGATATTAGTAACTACTAGGTTTTAGTAAAACCACATGCATTTTAAAAAAAATATTTCCCATTTCTCTTTTCCTCCCACAGCGGGGAAAACACAGAAAACACCTACAATCCCATCCAGAAGCGATCAAGAATTGCACAGTATTTCTTCACAAATGAATTCAATCCTGATCCCACAGCTAACAATTTAATCATTCTAATTCCATCCAGCAAGACAATATGTATAAATGAGTAATGAATCAATACAAATCCATGGTTCCTTTGCCAAAGTTTAGAAACAAAATCTCACTATGTTCGAAATAAGACAATTTCCATTTTGTAAATCACTGTGCGCTTGTTTCAGCTGATCATTAATGAATTAAAGTGCATTGAAGTATTTCCATCCTCCAGCACATGAACCTCTAGAAACCCATACACCAAAATTAATTAAAAAAATTATACCCTTCACAAAGAAGATAGGAATCAATCAGTTTGGTCCTTATATCACTCAAATAATAGAGCACTTGAAAGATATAGGACTCTATGCAAAACAAACATTGTTCACAATTCCACTGTCCATTTATTTACCGGTATATATTTGCAATTTATTGCAAATATGCAATATTGTCCATACAATTCTCGGCAGATAAATACAGATTTTACCACTGAAACATTAACTGGAAAATTAAAAATGTCAGGAAACTGCTTGATTGTAATATATAGAAAAGTGGACATTTCCAAATCTTCTCCCAAATTAAATACATGACCCAATAGGATAAAACTCACCCTAATCCAATTTATTTTACCCTATCCTTAACTCTTTACACATTTTAAATCCTTCAATCAAACAGTTTGATGAAGGCAAAGATTTGATACTACACCATTTTGCAAGAGAACATTGAAAATACTTGTCAGAATGCAATGGCTGCATCATTATCAGTTCTGCCAACAGGGGGAAAATAATCAAAACATAAAACAATTAGTGGTTAAAAAAACTATGATGGGATGAATTTCGTAATTATTTATCATGCAGCTTCCAGAGTAAAGTAATGAAGCAAAACGTGCGCAAAACACACACTCAAAATTTTTATTCAAATATTCACACATCAGAACTACTTCTGTTGAAAACATACAAAATAAGTGAGCACAACATGCAAGAGTGGTATGGGACATCTCTGATTGACCATAAAATGTCAAACTGCACACGTCTGCTCACACAAGGCAGCTCACCATAACTTTTTCACCCTTTTGAGGCACAAGAACAATGCCAGTTTTGCGCAAGCCCTGACGCCAAGATGCTGGATCCGCCACAGGCATGACTGGAGTAATGAATTCATACTGAAGCCAATTAAAACAGAAAGTATAATGAGAAAATGGCAAACACAATCAAGCTAGGCTGTCTGTCACACACAGAGAAGAGTCAATCAGGATCCAGCAGGGAATTAAACAATGAATAGCGCCAGGATGAATCTACAACCCTTCAACAAATTAACAAATTAAGACCACAACAAGTTAAGACCAAATTTAGTATGTCTTTCAAAATTGTTGTCTCGATTGGAGATAGCTGTCCATTATCATATTTCTTCATACCATATACTGAAAGGATTTAAAATGAGAAGTTCCTCATCAGTTGACTACCACTCTAACTTCTTCAAATTCAAAACAAATCCATGATGAAGATAAGCTAGTCACTAAATATAAATTTCACCAAATGAATGTTTCAGATATCGTAGAATGTTTGATTGTCTGATGGAGAATTATAGTTCCACTGTTTGAACATGCAGATATTATTTTGGAATTTTAAAAAACATCCTTTATCAATGAAACCTAATATTTTATTTAAAGGAAAAGAATAATTCAATTCATTGCAACCTTTGGGTAACTTCCAGATCTACAACACTGCCAACATATAGGTAGAGCCTTACAGATAAAAATAAACATACCAAATGCTTTAGAAAATGACTGATAAATGAAGTTAATTTTCTATAGGCAATGGCTCATTTGAAGAAGATTTTTCACGTTCAGTTCAAAAGTTGAACCTAGGTCCAACCATTCTATCAATGTCAGATTGGCAATCCACTCAATTATCATCACCAGTTGTTATAAGACTATCAAATTTAGAGGCAAGGAAATCAGGTTCTGCCTTAGCTCACTGGACTTGATGGGTGAACCCTCGAGTCCACAGGCACAAACTGACAGCAATGTTCGCTCAGCATCTTCTACACTGACAAAACACAATTTAGCTGGGCCACCAAAACAAATACATCACTGAGTATCGTATCCTCTGGGAGCTGAATTCATTAAACAGTACCAAATGGGAGATAACAGGATTAGTCATCTGCTTACAACCTCTTTATACCGTACAATGAACTCAGCCCTAGCCAAATACAACCACAAGCAATCAGCAAACATCACTCAGCATCATCAAGAATTTCAGTCATTGTTAAAAAAAAATTCTCTTTATTGTTTGAACAATGTACAATAAAAGCCTGTTTATCCGGCACCCTCGGGACCCAGCCAATGCCGGTAAAAGCGCGTGCCAGATATTCGGCTGAAAACACAAATTATAATCTTTTTAAAATACATTGTGCCGGATAAATTCTGGTTAATCGAATGGGGACCTTTTTTTTTTGAGATGCCGGTTATACAGAAGTTACGGTTGATCGGGTCATGGATAAACGGGCTTTTACTGTATCCTGCTCAACAGGCTGCACAGAACCTCGGCCAAAGTAACCTTGTGGATCTTGAGAATGCATTATACCATTTCAGTTTTTAATCTTCTACAAAATACTGCAATCAGGTTGTCAATTGTCTATCAGAGAATGACAAGAGGCTGTCTAGGCATAAACCTATCTTCTATGTGTAGCAGCTGATGCAATTCCAATTCAATATTCTGCCTATTTTAAAATATTCAGTGATAAAGAGCCACAAAGTGCTCTAATAACTATGTATTAAATTATGCCCCTTTTAAACAAAAGTTTTAACTGGGAATTACTGACGCTTATATCGAGTGACCCTGTTTTGTGCAGTGTTTTGAGTCCATAAAATTAGACCCACAGGCTTGAGAAAAAACTCCACAACTCCTCTCAAAAGCATTTCTAGCTTTCGGTTACTGTAGGTCCACAGACCTGCACTTTAGCAAAGTGCCTTACAATGGAATCACCGTAAATATCATGAAATGCCAGAAATACTAATATGTTAGTAGTTGGTGTTATTCCATTATATATGTCACCAATATACATTTCCATCCTTTCAGATTTACCACCCAATAGCCCTCATTGGCTCCACCAAATAGTTTGCCTTCAGGCACTAAAGGTAGGAAAATTACTGAAGGTAAATTGTTGTTACTGATATTGTGCCAGGGTCTATGCAGGTCTTATTTGGGAGCTAATGCCCAGAATCTTACATTACGAGTGATGGAACTTGGACCAATGATTCCTCAGAAAATATCAAATAGAACCAGTTCCTTGCTTTTAACTATTCTGCAGGTGGATATTTTACTTAGGAACAACAATTACTGGGTCTTATGGTTAGAATAGAACAAAGTGCAATCAAACTGATGGTGGGGGGAGAAACTTCTTGCATTGTAAAAAAAGAGGAACCCACAGTTAGCCACGTTATGATTAAGCCCTAAAAACATAGGAGTACCAGGTCTGCTGAGTACCAACACGATATTCAGAATATAACAGCTTTCATCATTGCCATCAATACTATCACATAAATTTGTTAACAAGATTAACTTATGCAGATCAGTATTTTGCCTCATGGGGAGAAAGGTACCTCCAGTGTCCCATCTACTTCCTCAAACAGTAACCTGCCCAACAGAAGATGCTAAAACTTAGGTTTTAGAAAAAGGCTGGAATTAAAATTTCTAACTAACCTTCATTGTTACATGTTATTGAGCCACCCTTTTTTTTATACAATGTACAACTTTTCTCATAGTTCATACCTTCTTCACTGGTGATGTTGGTGCAACTTGGTTGGTAGGTACAGTTGATGGAGCCACTGTTGCTGACTGTATATTACCACTATTGGTATGATTTGCAATATTTACAGTTGCTGTAGGTTTGTTTTTTTCTGAAAAATAATAAATTTATTAATGAAGGAAAAATAAAGACACAAGTGTCTTCAAAATATTTATATAATACAATTTGCTATAAATTGGTTGGCAATTTCTAGCCAGAAAATCTTACAGGATGTCTTACAGGAAAACTAGATTATAACATTTGTCCAACAAAAAAATACATTTTGATTCTAAATCAGGTTACTGCCAAAAGCAATTCACTTTTAAGTATAATAAAGCAATCTGATCAGATATTTTCAAAGTTACTTCACTTGAGGTAGACATCTTGGGGAGAGCGAGATTTCAATTGTTCAACAATTAAAATTTGGCTGAATTTGTGGACAAAATCAAATTGCTGAACAGCATACCTGACTCAGCTTCAGACTCCGAATCCTCCTCCTCTTCCTCCTCACTGGAACAGCTAGAGTCATCTTTCTTGCCCTCTTCCTCTTCATCCACTTTCTCCTGTTCCAAAGCTTCTATGTGGGCTGCGTTCTTTTGTTCATTCAGTAGTGCTTCTTTGCTGGTAGAGAATTTAACAGATCAAATTTAAGTAAACAAACTTTTACAATCAATACACTGTAGTATTCACGAGAACAGAAGGAAAGGTTGATTTTCTTCTAGATAAATGATACAATTTCCTAAAAACAAAACCTCAATGGTACATACTTTTTAACTGATTTTACTTGCTGATTGTTCTCCAATGTTGTAGTTGACTCAATAAGTGGTGATTTAGTTGCTGGCTTCTCACTGAGTAGCTGTGGGAATAAAGTATGACCAACAGGGATGAGAATTTTTAATACTGTATCAATTTTCTATAGCTTATTATAATAATGATCATTATAATAGTGATGACACAAGTTTAATGTTAATACATTTTTAATTAAAGTTCTGATCTGCTGAGTAAATATCCCCAAAACTACAGTTTTAGAAATAATATTAAATTTATACCCAATTAATATGTAATATACACCCAAACATATCCTGTAAATAGGTAGGTTTTTATCGTATTTATTAAAAAGTTCCTAAAAGTCAAATAACGCAGAACTAGAAAAGCATTTAAAAATTAAAATTCAAAACTTGCCACGTAATTCTGGGAAAAAAAACTTTTGCTATTTTCTATAACTTATAGAATATAACTTCAAATTATTATTGTACATTATTATTGTGAGCCTAAATTTGTGGTGGGGAAAGTAATTAACGCAGTAAACCTCACTCATTTTGACTTCTCACCCAAATGAAGCACCTCTTTTCACCATATATCTTAATGTAACAAAGTGTCATTACTGCATTAACACTGCAACATAGCTGACTTGGGCTTCTGGAACATCAGGGTCAGTTAATGAGAACTCAATGATACCGGCTAACTGACTTCAGGCTCCTCGGGAACGAGCCAGGTACAGGGGAGAAGCCAGGAGAGTGATATATCCAGGAACTGCGCCCTCCAGTGGCTATTCTTCCCAAATAGAAACTCACAGTCATCCCTGCAAAGGCATTCTGTGGGATGTCCCAAGGGTATTTTGTTGAATGAGGTTAAGAGTTTGTTAAGTTTACATGTCATTCAGTGACCTTCCTAATTGCTTGTGTAAGATTTTTTAAAAACATCTTTCTTGTTTGGTTGTGTCTCACTTGCAACCCAGTGCTCCAAGATGCTATCCCACGGGAAGGACTCAATATAATTCATGTTGTATTTTCCCTTATCCTCCGAATCCATTGGAACATTACAGTATCAGCAGATCATATTGTCTTCATGGTAAATACTTTGGAGCTCTATTGGTGTGTGGAGGAGACTGGGTAAGTATTTTATTTGCAGCTACAGATAAATTCATGATAAAGAATGCATATAATTGCATTGTAGGGACTTTTCCTACCTAATTCCTCAGAAAAATATGTAAATAGTCAAACATAGATCAATAATTTTAAAAACTCACCACACTCTGCTTTTTGTGTAACTCTTCTAAATACTGAAGAACATCTTCGTCTGCAACATCAAAAGCTGTCTGACCCTGTGGATAAAGTTTAGGCACCTTACTTGATGTTTCACGGAACCAGTTCCCTACACACCTTTGCTATAGCAAGACCAACTGTGATGAATTCTGTACATTATTGTTAAACATTTTCAGATTTGAACCAAATTCTGATACCTGATAAAACTATCTGAAATAATAAATATAAAAATGGTAAAGCTGTGATGTTAGCAAAATGGTAAAGCTTGACCCCATTTCCCCCATTCTCATCCGACTCCACTGGCTCCCCATCACCCAGAGGATTCAATTCAAGATCCTAGTCCTCACCTTCAAAGTCCTGCATGGCCTTACTCCACCCTACCTTTGCGACCTCCTAAGCCCCTACCAACCTGCCCACTCCCTCTGCTCAGCTCCATGTCCCCCGACCCACCATTGGTGGGCGAGCCTTCAGCCACTCTGCCCCAACCTCTGGAATTCCATCCCCCAGTCCCTCCTGCCCCCTCCGTAGCCTCCTTCAAGTCCCACCTCAAGACTCTGCTCTTTGATCACCCCAAATTCCCTCCTTTCCCTCCACCCTCACTAATCCCAACTCAGGTCTGAAACATCGACTATCCAGGGCCTTGAGACGTCCTCCCGACATGAAGGGCGTTGTATACATGTAATTTTGTTGATATTTGAATTTTCGGCTGACAGGTACAATATTTAGCAATCCATACCTTATAAATCTCCTTTTGCCTTTACGCCCTCGTCAGTCTCCTTCCCCAATACCTCACATACCCCCACCAAATCTATGTAGTTGGATAATTTGCTGATTTTAATGTTGACAAATAAATTTACAGCCATTATCTGAATGTAACTGGTAACAAACCACTTTGTTGATCGCCTCCATATCACAGAAGTGTTCTACTAGGATGCGGCAGGCTTCTGCTTTACCCCAGTGCGCAGAAGCATGAAGTGGTGTCCAGCCATCATAATCCTTGATATTTACATCATAACCTGCCTGGATTAGAAGCCTGTGAGAAGAAACAAGTACTATGGATAAATAATGTTTTCAGGTGGAATTTTTAATTGGATATGTCCAGGATTTGCATTTAAGCTTCATTTAAAGATTAATATTTAAGACAATAAATAATATACCGTTTTCAGTTTATTGCTGCGCCAAGATATCAAATTTTTTAAAGAAATAAATATCGTATAATCATCATCATATGGCAAGGCCATTTATAAATACATGAACTGTGAATTAACCAGGAATTACCCAGAAAACTTTTTCATCCAATCCACCAGTTGAATAAGAGAGAAGACAATTGAGCAATTTTATATACGTACTTTAAAACCTCTGAATAGCCCTTTGCTGCAGCTACATGAAGTGCTGTTCCCCCAGATTTTGGGTGTCTAACATCATTTATCTGCCCACTGTTTAACCACTGTCGTGCATCGCGAAGCATTATTCGTTCCTCTTCTTTCCGAGCTGATTCTATATCCACACCTAATGAACAAACCAATTTAATAAAAGATTAATAAAATATTGTTTTATAAACGTATTCTGTATCAACATTCAAAGTTAGCATACTTGAAGGCCATGGACATAAAAGGAGACTTAGTACAGTAAACATATTTAGAGGCACATGGACATAAAAGGAGCTTTGCTGCAGTAAACAAATTCCAGAACAAACACAAGATAAAAGGGAACAGTATGTAATCTGACCTACATAATTGAACAAGTTGAAACCAAAGATATGATTCCCAAAACGATTACAGTCTGGCTGGAGATCTTAAATACAGCTCTCTTATTAATTGAAGATATTGTTTTAAAAGTAATGTAATTTTAGGCCACAGATCATGATGTAAATTCTGCGGGTATAATAAGCATGTGTTGAGCACCTTCCGTTAGAAAGGATACAACAGCCAACAATGATTAACCAAAATGATGGTCAAGGTGATGAGATTTAGCTAAGATAAAGCACTGGGTAATCTTGTGTTATATTCACTAGAGTTGAAGGGGGTAAGTGATGACATGGTTGAGTTGTGTAACACAAGCGACTGAAGGAAATTACCAAGGTAGATAGGGAACCCTAACCCTATTCTTCTGGTTGCCAAATCCAGAACAGGAGACCATAATCTTGAAATTAGAACCACAGTGGATAAAAGGCAAAATAAAAAAAAGATTAATGCACTGCTCATAACTACACACGTAATCGAGGTGTTCGAAAGGGAGATCTAGGTTTATGAACTAAAAATATTAAGGGATACAATGGGAGTGCAAAACTATAAATGGCTAATATGATCCAATGTGACAAGAGGATAGGCTTGATAGATGGAATAACTTTTTTTGTGTTCCAATGCTGTTAAATATTTTTCAAATCTTTAATATTGCAAATGTATTACACTACTCAGAAGGCTTATTGTGTTGAAATGTGAAAAACGATGAACAAATAATAATCCGTGCATTTGACATTGCGCTTTTCATGTCTTCTAGACATCTCAAAGCACTTCACCGAATATACTGTAAAGTGAATTGACTGTAGGTTTGTGGGCAAAACGTGGAGGCCAGTTGTGCACAGCAGTGTTCCACAAACAGTCTTGGATTGAAATGGCCAATTTATTAATTTTTTTTGAGGAATTATTATTAGGCATGTGGAGTAAGGAAACTTGCCCCAGGTTTTGCCCTGCCAGGAACTGAACCTAGGTCTCTAAGGTAAGTGCTCTGACCACCGAGCTACAGGACTCCACAATTGTTGGTTTGAAAAATGTAGTTTTTGCCCCAATAATTCAAAGCCATCTTCACAAAAAAGTTACTTGATTTCACATTTCCATTACACAATTTGAAAATGGTGCTGCTATTTTAGGAAAACTATTATCATCAATTACATAATTACCTTAAAACTAAAACCAAACACTTCAAGGAGATCTGCCTGAAGAGGGCAATGTTGCTTAATGCTCTCTTAATAGTCATTGCTTTATAAAAGTGAACTTTACAATTTCATTATGATAATGGCAATCATTAACACCAGATGTAGCTAAGGTCAGCTACAACATTTGAAGCAATCCCAATACTGCAGGTACTATCATTGTTGTTTAAAAGTGAATAGTTCTGAATGACAGAAGACTACATTTCACAAAGTTGATTAGTATATGTACTCAAATGAGTTTCAAGCTTAATTAAAGGATCAAAATTTATGCTTACAGAATATTTATTTGAAAATATGATAAATCGACATACTTGTCACTTACCCAGCACAACTTATTCGTGAAAAAAAGTTTTAAAAAATGTTTTCACCTCCAATGTGCTTTTTCTGGATTTTTTTCCTTACATTTTATGTTCTTTATTCATCTTATAAAATATTTATTTTGTGCTTCAATTTTATTTCTTCTATTGACTCCTACAACCTCATTAACCTTCTCCCAATAATTCAGCAGGTTGCGTTTTACACTAATGGAAGTGTAAATTGTCAATATTCCCAAGTACTGTACTGTGAAACTTCTATAATGGTTACAGAGCATTTTTAGTCATGCTGATAGCTTTACGCAGGCTGCGCCCATCAAGAAACAGATTAGAGATCTTCAGCAGAAGAGACCATGTTAATACTGTAATGCTAAATCATAAAGCAGGAGTACAGCCTTCAGCTGACAGCAGATCTTGGAACATTATATTCTTTCATTAAACGGTTCAATATTGAACCTTGGGGCCACCTGCCATTACTACTTCAAAGAAATAGCTTGCAATCACCTCCTTAATCCAACTTGAAATTAATTTACTACTCATCTGACTGTTTGCGAGGGTCATCGCTGGCACAAATTACCTGCTTTTGATTTCATTATAATATTAGCTTAATTTCTTATGAATTATATTTTGTAAAATGCTGTAAGAAATGTATCTTTACATGAAAGATGTGCTATGCAAGTTGGCGATCATTCATTACGTGAAGTGTTAGGCTCCATATGCCTAATGCACTCAAGAGCTAAATATAAAAATCATTGCATGTGATACTGTGCTTCATAGTTATTATAAAATATAGTTATTTTGTATTTGTCAGAAAATTGGCAGAAACCAATGAATGTCCTACAAACAACCATTGAAGAGAAAGTCAATTTTTATGTGGTGTTATTTAACATATATTATATTGTACTATATAGTAAAACTTACACACACCGATACATACATTCAGGTCACAAACAAAATTGTATATTTCTGCCTGTCTACCATCTCTGTAAAGTCCATTTTTCAAAGGGCTGAAACATTTTAACTTGTTCCCCGTATTTCAGTGAAATTCTATGGCAAGTTCATCACTGAAGCCAAATTTCTGATTATTCTGAAATAAAGGTCAAACTTGAAACATATACTCCTATTTCATCAGAAAACCCCCCCACAGATCCCAGCTCAGCAGCATGAAACAGTCACTTTAGGTGTGTCGATAACTACAAAGTGTCTAAATAAAGGAAAAACAGAAATCTAAGTGTACCAAATACTGGCATTATATAAAATTGATAGAAACGGAATAATTACAAAACATAAAATGATCCACAAAGTGTCAAAGCAGCACAAACGGTGTAAAACTTCCGTGATAATAAGGTTCAGTTACTGAATATTTAAAGAGGCTCTAGTAGAAAACAAACTTATTAAAGATTAATAACCAAACTTTTTTGGGCCAACTAATTGTTTATTTGTATCCACCTGCATATTAATAAACAATTCAAGCAATTTTTTTCCTCATGTTACCCTATCACATGGCATGTGAAATATATTCAAAGAAAAACAAAAGCATCTATCCATCACTTTCAGCACCTAGGGACGTCCTCCCAATGTGAAAGTTACTATACAAATGTAATTTTATTGTTGTTTTTTATGCGACAATGGTTACTTTGTCCAGAATACATATGCTTGTACAAAAGCTCATCTTAACTGCAGGAGGCATTTCAGCTCAAAGTTTAGTGATGAGCCTGAATATGTTCTATTTCACCACTGGCAAAAAGAAGCTAAAGTGGAATATGTTCGACCTCACTTGCATTCAGGGAAAAGAGTCCAAGTGGATTGCTCTGAGCCTAAACTAAAATGTTAGCTGATTGAAGTTCCCTCGATCCACAAGAAAGATGGTCTCCTCAGTTGCTGAACCTATTGAAGAGTATTCAATGTGCTCCATTTGCTAGACTGATAAAAACAAGAGAAAGATAACACTTGGACCCATGGAACTTAACCCCCTAAACTTTCAGTTTATTCTTCCAAACATGTTCGCTATGCATCATTGCAACCTAAAATTCACCCCAAGGCAATACACTTCTGGAAACCCAAATTTGCACAAGGGAAATTTGCCACAGAGATGGCAAATTTACACGAAATTGAGCATGATGGGTCATGCCATAAAAATAACCTAAACTAGAAGTATAGTTTAAACCTGAAATAAATCTAAATTCCAGGGAATTGTAAGTTTTAGCATAAAAGGCCTGAACACAGCTGCAAAGTTGATGGGCATGCTTTTCGTGCAAATCGTAAAATCTCAGTGCAGCATATGCAGATTGCAGAAGAAAAACTAGCAGGTTAAGTGCAAAGCAAAATGGCACTTTCATGCAGTATTGGAAAGGATAGGTGTTACTTTCCTATTTGAATGTCCAATTATAGTTTAAAAACATTTATTGTTAAAAATTACATCTTAAATGCCACATATATTGAAATTAATCCATACAGATAGTACTCTGTGGTTAGCACCAGCTACAGTACCAATGCTTGGTGGTCCATTATTCCCCATTTTTCTTACCTTGCCTATTAATTTCTTCCCGCAGGAGCTCTTCCATTGATTCTTCTTCTGCTATATCTAACGGAGTTTCTCCTTCACTGTTCACTGCCGCTACATTTGCTTCATGACTAATTAGATACCTGCAAAATTACGTTTAAAAAAATTAATCTTGGCTCACTCACATTTCTGTGAAAAGTAAAGAACATTATTGCCGTTGTTTAACTAAAGTTTTCAATCTGATTTGATTATAAAAGGAACACTTTGCTGGACAGAAAATAATGATCCTATTAATTCAAGCTTAAAATATTAAGATTCTTTAAGGGGTATAAATTGCAGGTAAAATAAAAAATGTCCAGATTCATGTGTGTGTGTGTTTTTTTTACACTATACTGAAATAAAACCTAAAGCTTCCTAACTTCATGATAAAATAATTCTATTTTTTACAATATATTTTGCTAACATAGCACAGGTTTTACAGTTATGTAACATGAGTTTGTGTAAATCCTACTTATGAAGCAAGGAACTACTGACAATTCCCCATCACCTAATTTCCAGCAATACGCTGTTGTTCCAACGTTCAACTTAAATACTTATCTAGGTGCTAGTATTTTTGTTCATGAATGATGTTTCTCTGCTAGGTGCTACCTCCTTTTTAATAAGCCTACCTCTCCATACCTGGTCATATTTGCTTATTTTCACATTTATTTATCCATTGTTTTACAAAAGGTAGGGAATGAATAAAAGACTAGCTGAGAGGCGTAGAAAGAAAGAGTGAAAAAGAGAGGAATTGGTTTTCCTCATCACTCACTCAAAGCCAGTATCAGGTGTCACCAGCTTGACCAGAGTGTGTAAGCCGAGGGCTAATTCTGGAATTCTTGAAATTAGCTCCCAGCCTATACAAGGCAACACAGTACATTCCCGACTGTATGTTGATTATACTCAATTCCCTATCCAAACTGGAGCTATGCTGTCTAGCAGAACCAGAACTAAACCTTACCTAGAGCAAATGTATCCTAATCACCAAGATAAAGATTCCAAGAAACGAGTCAACTGCAACCTTAACTAAAATGCTGATCAGACAAAATGGTGACAAATCATGTGGAGGAGATTTAGAGAAAAGGGGAAATAAAGAATCAGAGCAAGGTCACTCAGCCCATCGCGTCTGTCACACTGGATTGGATTTCAATACCCATGGAGTCCTGTAGCATGTTGATCTGAGCACTCGCCTCGCAAATGAGAGGACTGATTCTAGGGCAGAACTTTAGGTAAGTTTCCGTACTCCACATGTCTGTTCATCTGCCAGTAAGCAGACGAACCCGGATGTTAATCGATTGGTGGACTGCATTCTGGGTTAATAATCCCTCAATTTTCCCAAATAAATAAATGATTTGGTCACTCAATCCATGGCTGTTTATGGGACACTCCACCATCAGCAGCCTTGCCTTGAGCCACTAAGCCCCGAGGCTCTGGAACTCCTTTCCTCACTACCTTTGCCTCGCGCCCTCTCTTCCTGGTTTCAGGTCTCGGCTAAAGACCTTTCTTTTCGCCCGCACTTTTGGTCACCTTCTTCCGCCTTCCCCTGGCTCGGCCCTGGGATCCGTTATTGGGAAGCGCTCTGAAATGCCATCCGGCATGGAGGGCACTATATAAATCCAAGTTGTTTTTTTTAACCCACAAAATACAGTCAATTCACTTTACAGTATATTCTGTGAAGCTCTTTAAAACATCTCACCTATGCGATAAGGCGCTGTATCAAATACAAGAAATATTATTATTATAAACCATTCAATATTTACAAAAAACTGTACAAAACAAAAAATGGAATAATAAACACACGGAGACGTTGCTGAATTTATACAGTACAAGACAACCCTTTATGGGTGTGTAAAATTACTGGTGCAGTATTATAACTAGTCTGGTAGAAAAAATAGCACTGGTCCCATTTCTGGGTAGCAGGACATTTGTGACATCCAGCTCTAAAAACGGAGTGAGTTAGTGGCTGACCAGCTGGCTTCCTGCATGTAATATGCCAGGGAGTATGTGCGACAACCACAGATCCACTGAGCACCTGTAATTATAAGCAGACTTGTACTCTAACATGGTGCCTCATTACAGAGTTACTCTGCACACGAGTTTGCCATATTTAGCCATCTTTTGGCCGGTGTCTTTCTTTTATTTATAAACGTCAAAGTAATACCCTTTTGTTACTGGATTGCCAGTCAGTAAAAACTGTGTCTCCGGTTACTTGATTAAATTCAAGTTTTTGAAAACCCACCAGATTCTCACCTTAGGCTCCTGAATTATGAGTGGAAAAAGTACCAATTGTCCAGGCTCTCCTAATAACTACTGTATATCCTCTTCTTTCTGGCATTACTATAGTGAAAATCCACTGAATCCCCTCCATGACTATTATACTTTCTGAAATCGATTGTCCAAATCTGCTTGTAATACTTCAAATATGGCTTAATCCATGTATCATACAAATTGGTAATTTCTTTGCTCTTAATACTCAATGTCCCATATTTAAAACCAAGAATGCAACTATTTAATTGTTTTATACACTCTCACCTTTAAAGATTTCTTGAAGGCCATTTGATGTTTTTTTTCAATGAAGGTAAGGGCCCTTTTAAATATCGACATTGTAAAAATAAATTCCAATAGATAAGATGAATAACCACAAGTCACACAGATCCCAATACCATTTTAGGATGTGAATAGCTGCTCTATTCTTGTGCTAAATAAGGTAGGAGTCTTTAATAACTAAAACACTCTAAATATTTGCCTCAAGTTCACCAACTCTCTTGGCTGAGATAAGGGCTAGAAGAATGCAGTCTTCTGATGAGATCCCATCAGAATGGGGGAGTGAGGTAAAGAGAAAGGAAGCGTGGAGAGAGAGAAGAGATTGAGAGGTACAAGTAGGAGGGAAAAGAATGGTGAGAAAAAGCTGGGATACAATACTAAAGAGTTTCTCAACATTGTAGGTGAAATGCACAGATATACCCAGTATTACAGTTGGATTGGAGCCCAACAAGCAAATCCATCAAATCTTTCAAGGCACGAGTCACTCCACATGGCAAAATGTATACGGTGTCAGCCTACTCTATGAATTTGTCTGTCAAACAGAAATATATGTATAATCTGCATAATCGTTTTCTTAGGTATGTCATTTTTGAAGACCAAAGAACACTTAATACTTGCTGTGGACACCAGACCAAAACACAGATTACAGATATAAGATTTCATTCCAATTCATACTAGAAATATCCTGACAAAACAATTATAGTCTCACCCTTAGTCGGCTGACAACTTACAATTAGTTTAGCACCCACAGGCACAATGTATTGATAAAATTAGCATTTGAACGTGTTATATTTATATTTTTCCTGAATTGAGGATTAGTTTGATTTATAATAAGTCTTAAGACATTTGATATAGCACATTTCACATCTTTCAGACGTCTCCAAGCGCTTCACAGAATATACTGTAACGTGAATTGATTGTATATTTGTGGGCAAAACGTGGCAGCCAATTGCACACATCAGTGTCCCACAAACAGTCGTGGATTGAAATGACCCAATTTTATTATTGTGGTTTTTTTGGAGGGATTATTATTAGGCGTGTGGAATAAGGAAACTTGCCCAAGGTTTCATCCTGACCTGTCTGGATTCGAACATAAATTGTAAGGCGAATGCTCTGACCACTGAGCTACAGGACCTTTGCAATACACTCATGAGGATCCAAAGCAGTCTGCAAGCTCAACTATTACCACTAGAAATGAAGCTGCAATTGAAATAATACTAGGTTCATTTTTTCACCCGCACGGCATCCTCCATTGCAAAAAGAATTGCTGGAATGCAAACCTAAATAGTAAAGGTGAGAAGCGCAATAGAGTAGTTTTAACAATAAGTACCAATACAATATTCTGTTATTATTTAGTCTGGTGTGTATGGTGTGTGTTAAAATAACTTAATTTTTTTTGTGGTGGGTTTTCGGCTGCGGGCCGCTCGAATACCTGGCAGGCACTTTAACCGGCAATGGTCAGGTCCCGCGGGTGCCATATAAACTGGCTTTTACTGTACTATGTTTAAGAGTATCCAAAATAAACTAAGAATTCCATGCATCCCACCTCCAAGTGAAAATCCCCCAAATAGATTGTTGGAATGGAATGTAGTCTCTGCTGGAGGGAAGCTTTCTGCTTACCTAAATCCAGAAAGCATGAGGTGCAGGTTGCAAGAGCCAAGGTTTGGGGACCCCAGAGTGTGAGTTGGAGTAATGACCAGTTAAAACCACAGATTGCCATTGACAACACCTTCTGGCGAGCTTTCCTGCTGCTTGTCCAGAAAGGACCACACTACCCATCAGGGCTCGGCTGGAAGGCTTAACTGGAGCTGAGCGGGAGGATTCCCTACCCCAATGACTTGTCTACACTCCCACCAATGCGCCAGGCTGGCTGTGTGACCACCAGCAGTAAACTGTAGTACTGCGGACCCACCTGGCTCAAGAACTGAACTACCAAGACCACCAAAGAGGATTGGCTTGATTCCGACATTCCATTAGGATGAATAATTGAGGGAAATTGAATCACGTTTGTAGGAATCAGACCGCCATATTCTCAAGCGTTCAAGTGGAAATGACTGTTCAATGCCACAACTGTGTATTTAAAAAGTTACGTCACTTTGCAATTCTTCTTGGCCGAAACGGAACACCCCAAATCATTCAATATGTAACCATTTCGGGTTTTAATGATGGATTTGCAAGCTTCTATTTGCTATTCGTCAAGTATACGAAGGTAAGATAATTTTGCATTGTAAATACTGCAACTAAAAAGTGTTGATGTAACTGTTGTTAATTTGGGCGGATGTTGAAAACTGGATTATCAAAACATTCCGGGCTCAAAATTGGATGAACAATACCTTTCCAGAAACAAAAACAGAAGTTGCTGGGAAAATGCAGCAGGTTAGGCAGCATAAAGGAAAGTGAGTCAACATTTCAGGTCCACGACCCTTCGCCAGTTCTGATGAAGGGTCATGGACCCGATACATTGATTCTAGGGTCCGGCGATATATCGATATATCGCAAAAACCCGATATAATTTTCATATCGATACGCCGATATAGACATTTCAAAATTATCGATATATCGAAAAAACGATATATCGAGGTAAAAAATCGGAATGCCGTACACTGAACTACAAGACCCAGAATGCTCATCTCTATACACAATGCACAGACCGAGGTGCAAAGCCGCCATATTGTATTCATAGTCCTCGAATACAATATACAGGTATGCAAGGGGTGGGGGGGGGAGAGAAGGCTGGGGGGGGGGGGGGGCAGGGGGAGGGAGACAGCTGGGGGGGGTGAGGATGAGAGAGATGGCTGGGGGGGGTGAGGGGGAGAGAGACGGCGGGAGGTGGGGAGAGAGATGGCTGGGGGGAGGTGTGGGGGGAGAGAGATGGCTGTGGGGGAGGTGTGGGGGGAGAGAGACGGCTGGGGGAGCGGTGGTGGGGAGAGAGAGACGGCGGTGGGGGGTTGTGGGGAGAGAGAGAAAGCGGGGTGGGGGGTGCTGGGGAGAGAGAGATGGCGGGGGGTGAGGGGGAAAGAGACAGCTGGGGGGGTGGGGGGGGGGAGAGAGACAGCGAGGGGGGGTGTGGGAGGGAGAGAGACGGCTGGGGTGGGTGGGGGGGGAGAGGGACGGCGGGGGGAGGGGGGGTGGAGAGAGATGGCGGGGGGGTGGGGGGGAGAGACGGGGTGGATGTGATAATATACAGATAGATAGAGATGGAGGGGATGTGAGAGAGACACAGAGACACAGACAGAAAAACACAGAGATGGAGAGAGTGAGAGACACAGAGAGAAAGATATTTACCTCCTGAGGAGATAGGCCCCAAATGCGTGCGCACCCGGAATGCGCGCGCACCCGGAACGCGCGCACACTCCGAATGTGCATGCGCAGTACGAAAAACCCGAAAATATCGATATTTCAGTATATCTCGATGTGAGTCCATCGATATATCTAAATCAGAAAATTTCCATATCGACGGACCCTAATTGATTCACTTTCCGTTTTCCATGGATGCTGCCTGACCTGCCGAGTTTTCCCAGCAACTCTGATTTGATTCAGATTTCCAGCATCTGTAGCATTTTTGTGTTTTGAATACCTTTCCAGAGTTGGGAAGTCTTTTTCAAGACACGTCACCCTACATTTTACCTAATACACATACCAAATGCCACTAATTGCAATGTTTACTCTCATTAAACACCATCTCATCCTACTTTCATTCACTTCAAGGATAGGATTCCATCATTCAGTTACATACAAGTCTTCTGTCAAATTTTGTGAAATGTACCAAATTGAAGCGTCTTCAACGTTAAGTCTACAATCAAGTTTTTCATTGGCAATATAATTTTGTGCCGTGCTATCAAAGTACAATTTGCTTGTTTAAAAATTCGCTTGTTTAAAAATTTACATTGCCAAGTCTGAGTAACTCATTTCTAGATTGAAGACAAGTAATATCCAGAACACCTTAGATTAAAATTTAAGTGATTGCCAAAAATTTAGTTACACATACAAATGCAAATCTGTTGAAAATATGTCAGTACTGTATTTGAGAAAACAAATAGCCAAAATGTATATAGCTGCAGAAATAAAACCATTGCGATCTTGGATTTAAACACTGTTGAGATACCTTTGTACTGTATCAAGAGTAATAGTGTCAATGAGAACTGTTCTCCTACAGACTGTCATCGTCTTTTCACAAACACCAAACTTTAAAAAATGGAATTGTGGACTTTCCACTTGGTTGTTTTGATAACCATAAATGTGATTACTATACCCTATTAAAGGCACACCATAATTCAAGATTTTTTTGCTGAAATATGGAAGGGAATGCGATGTGTTATTTAGATAGTTGAATGGCATTAGAATAGAATGCCCTTGGGGAACTCCAATACTTGCAGTCATGATGGACTGAATGACCTCCTCTGTGCTACAAATGTTCTACGATTGTACTCGTGCTTTGTTTTCAACTGGCAGAACTTGTACTTGGGAGAGAAAAGAATCTTCATGCAGAGTTCAGTAATGTCTACATTAACTCTAGGGTAAGGGAGTGGAAATCTGATTCCAGCTTTTTGGCAAGTTCTCCACTGCGATACAATTCAACTTCCCAATTTGATAACTTGCTCAATTTACAAAGCTCAAGTAACATTTTTGATGCACAGTTATAATGTATATCAAATGTATCTAGCAGAGAATGGAACTCACTAGGGAACGGCGATATATCGATATATCGATAAAACCCGATATAATTTTCATATCGATATGCCGATATAGACATTTTAAAAATATCGATATATCGAAAAAACGATATATCGAGGTAAAAAATCGGGATGCGAGCACAATCAACTACAAGACCCAGAATGCTCATCTCTATACACAATGCACAGACTGAGGTGCAAAGCCGCCATCTTGTATTCATAGTCCTCGAATACAATATACAGGTATGCAAGGGGTGGGGGGAGAGAGCCGGCTGTGGGTGGGGGGGGGTGAGGGGGAGAGAGACTGCTGGGGGGGGGGCGAGGGGGGGGGGTGAGGGGGAGAGAGACGGCTGGGGGGAGGGGGAGATAGACGGCTGGGGGGTAGAGGGGGGGGGAGAGACGGCTGGGGAGGGAGGAGAGGGAGAGACGGCTGGGGGGGGGAGGAGAGGGGGAGAGAGACGGCTGGGGGGAGGAGGAACGGGGGAGAGAGACGGCTGGGGGGAGAGGGGAGATAGACGGCTGCGGGGGGAGAGGGGGAGAGAGACGGCTGGGGGGGGAGAGGGGGAGAAAGACGGCTGGGGGGGTGAGAGATGGCTGGGGGGGGAGAGGGGGAGAGTGATGGTTGGGCGGGAGAGGGGGAGAGAGATGGCTGGGGGGGGGGGGAGAGGGGGAGAGAGACGGCTTGGGGGAGGGGGAGAGAGACAGCTGGGGGGGGAGGGAGAGAGAGACGGCGGGGGAGGGAGGAGAGGGGGAGAGAGACGGCTGGGGGGAGGGGGAGAGAGACGGCGGGGGGGGGTGGGGGAGGGAGAAAGAGACGGCTGGGGGGTGTGGTGGGGGAGAGAGACGACGGGGGTGGGGGGTGCGAGAGAGGGATGGCGGGGGGGGAGAGACGGGGTGGATGTGATAATATACAGATAGATAGAGATGGGGGGGGATGTGAGAGAGGAGAGAGGGAGAGAGACATAGAGAGACACAGACAGAAAAACACAGAGATGGAGAGAGTGAGAGACACAGAGAGAGAAAGATATTTACCTCCTGAGAAGATAGCCCCCGAATGCGCGCGCACTCCGATGCGCGCGCGCATGCGCAGTACGAAAAAACTGAAAATATCGATATTTCGGTATATCTCGATATGAGCCAACCGATATATCCATATCGGGAAATTCCCATATCGCCGGACCCTAGAACTCACCCATTTTTTAATATACATCCCATAGATGGTGGATCACAATACCGAGCACAAAGATTTGTTTCTCTTAAACAGAAAACTCACAGAAATGGCAATCAAAATATAGGACAAATGCTCCTTGAGACTGGACTTAGACCATATATATTAATATGTTAGGTAGACGACATTGGTGCTATTCCCCACTTATCTGCATGGTCTCATGAACAAGAATAAATCCAACTCTTCCTAACAGCCTGAAAGTAACCAGTGGATTTCAGACTATGATTTATCTCCAAATAAACTGGTCTTGAACTGCCACACTAACAACCACTGTAATAACATAATCAAATGTCAGTCAGTAAATCAAATATGAAAACA
The DNA here is from genome assembly GCA_035084275.1 of Hydrolagus colliei. NCBI lineage: Eukaryota > Metazoa > Chordata > Chondrichthyes > Chimaeriformes > Chimaeridae > Hydrolagus > Hydrolagus colliei. The sequence continues at coordinate 16,278,979 of CM068746.1, read as the reverse complement.
ATCTCACTTGCCTTGAAGTATTTCGTCATACTGTGTCATATAGTATTTTGAAACTGCAATAACTGGCTGATTTTTAAAAACTGGTTTGCTAAAGCAAAGATAGGAAAAGACTATCTATCTTCCAAAACCTTGATTGTGGTTTTGACTTTATTTCAAAGAGCATGCTTTTCTGGATCTAAACTGAATTCTGGTGGATAATTTAAAATAATTTTAAACAAATCCATTGTCCTACAAGGCTGACAAGAACTATGAATTTCTGGGGAAAAATGTAGTTTTTCAAAAAGATGGGGGATGGGTAGGTCAGAGAAAAAGCCATGTGTCTTGTTCTGTATGAGAAGGTTCACTCATTTTGACAGACTCTAAAATGCAGCATTACCAAGACGCTTCTGGGAATCACATTGAAATAATGCAATTTGACCAGACATAAAATTTTGTGAGACCTGATACCCCATGGGTCACTTCTATGTGGTTACAGAGGAGATATGTACAAAACAATACCAGAATCATCAGGTGATAACTTAGATTCTGAAAGCTAGAGCCAAGGACACAATCAATAAGGTCATAATGCAGAAGGAAATCTACCACCATTACATAACTGGACTGCAAATTGTGGCGAGTCTTGAAGCGGGTTGCTTGAAAAGACTTTAGGTTTGCTTGGGACAGTTCTATTAGCTTTATAAGCTACTGAAAGGAGGAAACTGAAATTAACTGCTAACAAGAGAATTTTTCTAGACAGCAACCTATCAAATATTAAAGCATTCTTTAGTCCTTTATCAGTACCATTGTAGATAATTCAAAGACCAGAGTTCCAATCAGTTGGTATTTCGTAGTTGATGTGTAAAACAAGTTAAAATATTAATCAAAGAGAACATTTTAAACCAAGAAGGTTGACTATATCAGTGATCAAAGATGCAACTCTGCATTAAGGGAACTACATAAATCCAAGTAGTTTTGGTTGTACACCAGGTACAATGAGATCACAGTCTTCATCACGTGCAACCTAATAGAAATGCAACAAATTGAGAACATTGGAGAGGTTGAGCTTCTTGCCAAGAAGCAGGGCAATATGGAGCAATGCTTATTCCCCACACTGACCTTTCAATTTTATATGTGTTGATTACATAGATTTGATATGTGGAGGCCAGGGAAGAAAAACAACACAAAAGGGCACCTTGGTTCAAACTTCTGTATCTGACAGCAAAAGCCTGGTCCTTTAACTGGAAAGGAATATTTTAGAGGAGAAACGCAAATTAATCTGAAGCATGCAAAGAGAACTGTGCAGATGTGTACTTACTCTGCTATGTCTACATATCCACAGGAGGCAGCTGCATGAAGAGGAATCCAGCCCTCATTGTCTGGCTGATTAATATTTGCACCATGTTCCACAAGGAATTTCACCATATCCAAATTGTCATCTATACAAGCCTGCAAAAAAAGGTGAAAAATAGTTAACGGGTATTTATACATAGAGTAAATACAGTAAAAGCCTGTTTATCCAGCACCCAATCAACCGTAACTTCCATATAACCGGCATTGCAAAAAAATTTGCATTCGATTAACCCGAATTTATCCGGAAAATGCATTGAAAAAATCTGTATTTTTTTTATACAACAGCATGAACATAAATTAATTAATAAATTAATGCGTACTATAACTTCAGTACGAAGTGAACATCTACATAGATTAAAAAATATTCAGTAGGTCAACGGACGTAGAAATGCCTGCTACTGTGATTCTCTTAATTTAGGACAGGAAGCAAGACTTAAATTTAAATTCAAAATATAATCATAGAATCATAGAATTTTACGGCACAAAAGGAGGCCATTCGGCCCATCTAGTCTGTGCCGGCTCTTTGAAAAGAGCGATTCAATCCCACTGCCCTGCCCGCTCCCCATAGCCTAATAGACCCGTTCTCCCTAAATAAAGATCTAATTCCCTTTTAAAAGTTGTTATCGAATCAGCCTCCACCACCTTTTCAGGCAATGCATTCCAGATTCGAACAACTCGCTGAGTGAAAAAATTTCTCCTCAGCTCCCCTCTACTGCGCCTTGAAACTATTTTAAATCTGTGACCACGAGTCACAGATTCACCCACGAGTGGAAATAGTTTTTCTCTATTTGCCCTGTCGAAACCCCTCATGATCTTATAAACCTCTATTAGGTCTCCCCTCAATCTTCTCTGCTCCAGAGAGAATAACCCTAGCCTATCTAGCCTCTCCTCATAGCTGAAGTCCCTCAATCCTGGCACCATCCTAGTAAATCTTCGTTGTACCCTTTCCAATGCCTTCACATCCTTTCTGTAGTGTGGTGACCAGAATTGAACACAGTATTCCAGCTGAGGCCTCACCAAAGTCCTATAGAGGTTAGTCAGCACTTCCTGACTTTTGTACTCTATACCCCTATTTATAAAGCCTAGTATCCCATATGCCTTCTTAACAGCCTTGTCTACCTGTCCTGCCACCTTCAACGAGTCACTAACACAAATCCCCAGGTCTCTCTGTTCCTTTACACCATTTAAAATTGTACTATCTAGCCTATATTGCCTCCCTTCATTTCTTCTCCCAAAATGCATCACCTCACACTTCTCTGCATTAAACGTCATCTGCCATGTGTCTGCCCACTTTACCAATTTGTCTATATCCTCTTGCAGATGGCTACTATCCTCCTCACTGTTTACTATTCTCCCTAACTTAGTGTCATCTGCAAACTTGGAAACTGTACTCCGTACACCCAAGTCCAGATCATTGATGTAGATTACAAACAGCAATGGTCCCAAAACCGATCCCTGTGGCACACCACTGCTCACTTCCCTCCAATCTGAAAAACAGCCGCTCACTACAACTCTCTGCTTTCTGTCTCGCAGCCAGTTGTGGATCCACGCTGCCACTGTCCCTTTTACGCCATGGGCCTTTAATTTCATAATAAGTCTCTCATGTGGCACTTTGTCAAATGCCTTTTGAATGTGTGTGCAAGATAAATCAAATGGTCTCACAGTTACACAGTGACCAAGTTGAATTGAAATTGGCAAGTAAGACCCGATTTAGCCAAATTTTATTAACCTTGGCATCAAACATCTGAAACTACTTCCCCACATTGTCAGAACCAAGATCTATAAAACCTCTAAGTAGAGGTTGGCAATACACTTAAGAATTTTCCATTTGAACATTTAACATTAAAACATAAGTTTAAGAATAAAACCCAAAATAAATATTATAAAAATCCAACAAGTTACATATAAAAACCACTTTGGTTATAAGAAAAAGACTCAAAATACTTGTGACTGAAATGCACAACTTCCAAAGGCCTTTGCTAATAGAATCAACCCAGCTATAATAAAGGCTTCCAGAATCAAGTTTGAAGATTTTTAAGAAGTTCATCTTAAACAATAATTTTCTACTTTAGTCTTTATTTATCAAGTTAGATTACTTCTAACATAGGTTCAGCTTTGGAAAGCAACTATTCCAATTTCTTTTATGTTTAATTACATTTCCGTGAATAATTAGATAAAGTTGCATTATATTTGATTTTCCTGGCTTTAATCACGTGAGGTTTGAAGAAGAGTTTAATATTCGGAAGAGGCAAGCAAGCTATTTTGACTAAAGCACTCTTTCCCCATTTTTATTTTATAGATTCTATATACACACACACTTTATATTTTTATCTGAACTGGTGGGGTAGACCAAGAGAAACTGAACCATCTCCTTTCTTACTAGTTTTGAAAACTACAGGTTTGGCTGTTTTCTTATCAGAAGGCCATTGCAAGTGGAAAATAATAATAACAATAAGCCTTGCAATAATAATAACAATAAGGGCTTTCATATCTGCTAGACATCTCAACGCGCTTCACAGAAATAATGTAAAGTGAATTGACTGCATATTTGTGGGAGACATGTGGCAGCCAATTGCGCACAACAGTGTCCAGTCATGGATTGAAATGACCAATTTATTAATGGATTTTTTTCTTGAGTGATTATTGTCAGGTGTGTGGAGTAAGGAAACTTGCCCAAGGTTTCGCCTTGCCTAGAATCAAACCCAAGTCTCTTGCTTTTAAGGCGAGTCCTCTAACCACTGAGCTCAACAAAAATGGAGAACTGAAGTGTTTAACAGGAAGCTGCCTTTTAATTTGAATTATCTGCAGTAAAACTTGTAAAACTATGAAGGCGGGACATGCCAATGATCCAGATAACATTCTCAAGGTACTGCAGCTTTAATTGGAATATTTATGTATACTACACGAGTGGACACCGAATCCATCGTGACTGACAGGAAATGTAGTATTTTCTCTAAATACCCCATATAAACATGAGGATCCAGACTGTTCATTCAACAGTCACAAAACTCAACTCACTTTTTTAAAAAATGGTTAAACCTAGGGAACGGCGATATGGGAATTTTCCGGATATGGATATATCGGTTGGCTCATATCGAGATATACCGAAATACCGATATTTTCATTTTTTTCGTACTGCGCATGCGGGGTGCGCGCGCATTCCGGGTGCGCGCGCATTCGGGGCCTATCTTCTCAGGAGGTAAATATCTTTCTCTCTCTGTGTCTCTCACTCTCTCCATCTCTGTGTTTTTCTGTCTGTGTCTCTCTATGTCTCTCTCCCTCTCTCCTCTCTCACATCCCCCCCCATCTCTATCTATCTGTATATTATCACATCCACCCCGTCTCTCCCCCCCCGCCGTCCCTCTCTCGCACCCCCCACCCCCGTCGTCTCTCTCCCCCCCCCCCCCCCCCCCCCCGCCATCCCTCTCTCGCACCCCCCACCCCCGTCGTCTCTCTCCCCCACCCCCACCCCCAGCCGTCTCTTTCTCCCCCCGCCGTCTCTCTCTCCCTCCCCCCCCAGCCGTCTCTCTCCCCCTCCCCCCCGCCGTCTCTCTCCCCCTCTCCTCACCCCCCCCCCGCCGTCTCTTTCTCCCTCCCCCCCAGCCGTCTCTCTCCCCCTCCCCCTAGCCGTCTCTCTCCCCCTCTCCTCCCCCCCCCAGCCGTCTCTCTCCCCCTCTCCCGCCCCCAGCCGTCTCTCTCCCCCTCTACCCCCCAGCCATCTCTCTCCCCTCTCCCCCCCAGCCATCTCTCTCCCCCTCTCCCCCCCAGCCGTCTCTCTCCCCCTCTCCCCCCCCACAGCCGTCTATCTCCCCCCCCCCCAGCCGTCTCTCTCCCCGTCTCCCCCCCCCCCCACAGCCGTCTATCTGCCCCTCCACCCAGCCGTCTCTCTCCCCCTCACCACCCCCCCAGCCGTCTCTCTCCCCCTCACCCCCCCACCACCCACAGCCGTCTCTCTCCCCCCACCCCTTGCATATCTGTATATTGTATTCGAGGACTATGAATACAAGATGGCTGCTTTGCACCTCGGTCTGTGCATTGTGTATAGAGATGAGCATTCTGGGTCTTGTAGTTGATTGTGCTCGCATCCCGATTTTTCACCTCGATATATCGTTTTTTTCGATATATCGGTATTTTTTAAATGTCTATATCGGCATATCGATATGAAAATCATATCGGGTTTTAGCGATATACCGATATATCGCCGTTCCCTAGTTAAACCCATAGATGGGATTCTTATAACAACCTTTCCAGCCTCATAGCAGGCACGCTGTAAAAAGAATCACTATACCTATAAACATATTGAATCTTACTTAAATTGTCCACTATAAGAAACATAACCCCAAAAGGTTAGTCGAGTATAGATTGTAGTCTAACCCAAAACCATTTTTCCTCCATGATAGGAGGGCACATATTTCTTGTGGGCGCTCACTTCTAACTCTCCAGTTGTCCTCCTCAAACAACTGACCAGGATCATACAAACTGACTGAGCACAAAGACCTTCCTCCTTGACTGCTCCTCCTGTCACCTCCCCTCTCCCTGTGTCAAACTCCACCATTGGACGGCCAATATGCTACCTTATGTGAATGGCATTATATAAATGCAAGTTGTTGATGCTGCTTTCTCTCCTCTTACATGGCTTAGATGTTTTGCCTTTGATTATCCTACTTTTACTAAAGGCTGTAAAACATGCTTTCACAGGGGAAACACATAGGGAAATACGTCCCTACTAATACTCTGAAATGGCAACAGCACTTTCAGCTAAAGGGATGCTGTGCAGTTACTAGCGACTGATATGTAAGCAACCAGTGCAGTAAGGGACTTGAAAAGGAAATAGAACTGCAATATTTTTTACAGAAGCAGCAGCTGTGTTGAGCAAGTTAAGATACTTCAAAATGTCAGGCAGTATCCACAACCTAGCTTAATGAATGCCATGAAATTCCTCTGCAAATAAGATTTAGTATGCAGAAGGAAGTGAAGATATAAAAACATTCTACAAATATGGACAAATATATAGAAAAGAAAAAGGGTCAAATTCTTGCTGAAGCGAGATCTTGCCAGTGTCACGTTTTTACAAGTAAACCCGTTATGCTTTTCAGTTTTTAAACTATTGAATATGAAATTGCTTTGCTCTTTGGGAACAAAATGCAACAAAAGTTCAAAAACAAGAGATTGAACCAACAAAACTTTTCAGCAGACTATGAAAAGCAATTACAGTAAAAGTCTGTTTATCCGGCACCTGATCAACTGTAACTTCCGTATAACCGGCATTGCAAAATAAAAGGTCTGCATTCGATTAATCGGAATTTTTCCGGAAAAATGCATTAAATTTTTTGCGGGGTGGGGTGGGGTTCAGCTGAATATCCAGCATACGCTTTAACCACCGGCATTGGCCAGGTTCTGAGGATGCCGGATAAATGGGCTTTTACTGTATTCAGATTCTAAAAATATTGTAGCATCATTCCACTGACAGATTAAGGAGATGGTCACTCAGTATATTGGATGGTAATGGATTGAGCCATGTTGCATGAACACTTACTTATTTGGATACTCAATGCATAATTGTTCAGCTACTCAATAGTTAGGAAGTTTCAGGATATCGGTCATCAACTAGATTCCATTGTATGATTTGTCCATGCCTCCGTGCATAAACAACCATGAAAATTTAAACAAAAACATTGCAACCTACAAGCTAAACAAAGTATGCCACACTGGTCGAACTTGTGAAATATGGCATACGTTTTCGCACTGGTTTCCACAAATACACCAAAGTATTATTAAAGTACCACATGTCCCTCCCTGTGAATAACATTCTTTTCTCTCCAATGTCTATTCTTCCCATCCATCCTCCTTGAACCCTTTAGTTCTTTGACCCACTCCCTAAATATAGATCATAAAATCATACAGCACAGAAGGAGGCTATTTGGCTGTGCCAGCTATTTGGAAATAGCTGTCCAAATCAATGTTACTCCCTCGGTCTCTCCCCATAGCCCTGCTGACCTGTCCTCCCCAAATAACTATCTACTTCTCTCTTAAAAGTTGTTATCGAATCAGCTTCCAGCACCCTTTCAGGCAATACATTCCAGATCCAAACAACTCACTACGTGAAAAATGTCTTCTCACCTCCCGTTTCTTTTAATAACTTTTAAAATCAGGGTCCTCAGATCACCCACCCATCACCAGTGGAAATAGTTTCTCCTTGTTCACCCTATTGAATCCCCTCATCATTTTGAAAATTTCCATTAAGTCTCCTCTTAACCTTTTCTGCTCTAAGAAGAATAATCCTGCTTCTCTAGTCTCTCCTGATAACTGAAGTCCCTCATTCCTGGTAGCATCCTGGTAAATCTCCTTTGCACCCTCTCCAATGCCTTGACATTCTTTCTGAAGTGTGGTGCCCGGAACAATTTTTTTTGAAGAAGCCAATTGCAGAATTACTGAATTATGAAGCCATAGGTGCTATCAGAATTGTTTTTCCAAAATCATATATACTGTAGTAGATATGAACAAATCATGCAGGTATCAACCCATTTTCTTAAAAGTACTCCATATTCAAATAAACCTAAACTTTACATTGCAGCTTCATTTAATGGCATGCAAACCCTAATTTCCTTTTGCTCAAAAAACAAGCATAACCACAAGGTTTCAAACAGTGGAAACATGATGTTAAGGGCAGCCAATTGATTGGCTTATCTCACTCTCATTAGTGACTTGGGGATTTTGGTAAACAGTTTCAAAGATTTAAAGTGGCCTGAATAATCAGTTAACTGAATCACTAAAGTGTCTACAATGTGGCATTCTGCTGTCGCTGTATAACATATATCAGGATTTCAGGATAAAAAAAATCATCTTGTAGTTAGAAACGCATCTAAAGCTAGACATGAAAACTATTTGACACATAATCCAATTTCCCCACTACCATCTTCATTAAACCATGTACGAAATTGTGAATTTCAGAGTTCTGTTGGTCAGCCCAGTTTGAAATACCAGGTTTGGAAGGCAAAGCCATACTTATGCCCAAATTAAGTGTAATAAAACAATATAGGCAAACACATGAAAATTTCTCATCTTAGTGTAATCAAACAGGCCTTGAAGTACTTCCAGAAAAGGAATTTCAGCTACCAATCCTATAGGGCAGCAAGCCTCAGTGAATTAACTGCAGTACTACGCTACTTCAAGAGGCCAAGGAAAGGGCAGAACTGATGTTGCAGCAGCTTAGATTTTCTTCAGATATGTTACAAGAAAAAAAGCCATAACCCAGTTCACTGTACTGTATTACCATATACGGGATAAGGAATCGGGATTCCCATCAACATGGGGTCCAGATGAATCAGAACCACGCATTTACACCATAACAATATCTGGAATGTTGACGGCTGTTTGTTTCCACTGGCTGCATTTTGCCAGACGTTCAGTGCTGAACAGAATTTTAAAATAGCCATTACTTTTCTTATAACGTGAAAAGGCAGAACAGCCAACTCTTTTTTTTTTTAAAAAGGCCCTAGTAGCACCTACAGCACTATTCTTTCCCTGGATTACTTGATCTTAGCTTATCTCTTCAAATTAGATACTTCCAATGTAGTTTTTGTTAAAGAAGTTAATTGGTATTAATTTGTAGTACTTATTCACTACTTCATTTGAGGTGTATGTGTGTGGTAGTGGGGGGTTGCATAGCGTCAGGAGGACGTCCCAAGGCACTGGACATTCATTGTTTCAGACCCGAGCTGGGGTCAGGGATGGGGAGGTTAGGGGGAAAGGAGGAATTTGGAGGCAGAGTGGCTGAAGGCTCACCCACAGATGATGGGGCAGGTGGGTCAGAGGACATGGAGGAGGCCGGAGCCTGCTGAGAGGAGGGGACGAGCAAGTTGGTAGGGGGTTAGGAGGTCACAGGAGTAGAGTGGGGCGAGGCCATGGAGGGCTTTGAATGTGAAGACCAGGATCTTAAATTTAATCCTCTTGATGATGGGGAGCCAATGGAATTGGGCGAGTATAGGGGAGATGGGGTCATGAAGCTTAGAGCAGTAGAGGACACGGGCCCCAGAGTTCTGGATTATCCACAGCCTACGGGGGGAGGAATTGGAAAGGCCGACAAGTCGAATTGGCGTAGTTGAGCCTGGATGTGATGAGAGTTTCAGCGGCCTGAGGGGTGAGATAGTGGCAGAAAAAAACCTGGGTATTTGAAGATGTGCAGATTGTCACCCTGGGGATTTACATAAAGGTACAGCTATAAACCCCTGAGACCACCCAAATACTGTAGAGCAGTGGTTCCCAACCTTGGGTCCAAACCCATATCAGGGTCGCGGAAGTCCTCAGTAGGGTTGCGAAGGATCATCAGAATTTTTAAAAAAAATTTAACTCTGAAAAGTGCCCGAGGCGACACCGCTGACCTATTTGTATGAAAGACAATACTAGCGAATTGCGCTGAGCCCACAAAAGAGATGGAAATATCGTCTTGGCTGAGCTTTGCTTCACTTGCGCAGTCAGGAGGACCAGTCAGTGGCCAATTTAGGCCACAGCAAAAACGGTTAGGAACCACTGCTGCAGAGGATCCCTGACACTATTTAAAAAGAGAAGAGTTTCTCCTGGTCTAAAATTGGGCAGTCAGTACATCTGTGAAGTGCTTTGAGACATCTCGACCATAAAAGTACTATAACAAATGTCAGGAATATTATTAAATTGAAAATTCAGTTGAAATCATCATGGTCGCAAGTTATCATTTGACCATGTCGCTATAGAAGTAAACAAAATAAAAGGCAAAACAGGGCAGGGCAATTAAAGGGACAGCAGGATTATTAGATTTAGAGATAAATATCAAAGACTCAACTTTAAATTAGAGCAAATTATTTAGTAACAATAAAACCTTTCTTGATACTTGAGTAGCTTCACAACTTACAATTAGATAAGCATTTCTGTAAGAGCTGGAAATACAATGAAACCCCTTTATCCGGCACCCTCCAGGGGGTCGCCTAATTGACTGTGCCGGATAATCAGACGAAGTTGCCGAAAACCCAACAATTTTTTTTTACTTATTTTAAAATATACCATATTAATAATATACTAAATACAGTAAAAAGCCTGTTTATCCTGCACCCGATCAACCATAACTTTCGTATCACCGGCATCACAAAAAAAAGGTCCGCATTCGATTAACCGGAATTTATCCGGGAAAATGCATTACATTTTTTTTTATTTGCCTTTTCAGCCGAATATCCGGCACAAACTTTAACCGGCGTTGGTCAGGTCCTGAGGATGCCGGATAAACGGTATTTTACTGTAGTAACAGAATATTATATGGATACTTACCAATACTTACTTTTGTACCGTACAACACTGAGTAAGCTACAACACGAGATACTTAATGAATACCAATTTGCGAAATTTCAGCAAACCTCCAGCCCAAAATATACGAACACAGTTGAGTAATCTTTTGCAGCTTGTTCATCTCAAACAGAAGTAGCACTGATGTATCTATACTGCTGTGTTATGCTCAATAAAATACGTATGCGCATAGACCAATCCTGACACATGCAGTTGTTATTGAACCACTTCCCAATGCATCCAATGCAAACTCCCACTTCTCAAACAAACTCTCTCAATAATATGAGAAAAATGGGAAGCAGTTTTAGGAAGACTGGGATCCAGCTTGCACCAAACTAGTTGCTCAGCACCCTGAAGGCTTCATGATACCCGATACCTGCAGAACCACAGGACACTGTTGCTAATGGTTCAGCCCAGCAACAGAACCTGGGAGTAGTAAACCAGCTACTGGGAGATTCTTCTCACTCAGCTCCATATAACCCTGCAAGCCCAAAGCCTGTACAGACACTAATTTAGTATTTGTTCTCAATTTCAAATGTTTCAAGTTCTTTGCATTTACATGAAGCAAGCTAAGCAAATGCAGAAGCCAGGTGAGTAGGGTTTAGTTTACAAAATAAAACCAGTGCTGTGCCAAACTTGAGAAAATGCAGTGCAGAGTTACTTGTGCCAATTGACCCAGTATCTGGCATATTTATTTACATACTATGCATGAAAAAGTGGACTCTAATTCATTACTATAATCCAGTGTGGTTTTAGTTTGTAATACAATTTACAGGAAGTCTGAATTACAGGCAACCTTTATAAGCGTGCACATGATAGTTTGTTTTGTGTGTGTATATGGTGACCGGTCAAGGCTACATTTCCTGAGATGCAATGAACTTTGACCCATCGTCAAATATGACTTGCTTACAATGTTGGAATCGTATTAAACAGCAGGAATTGAAGTTCTTCTGTGCATACATCAATGGATCAAGACTGCGTTGCTGCAATTCAATGCAGCTGGCTAGTAAGCATGCATGTATTATTTCCCACGACTCAATGTAGCCGGTACGTGCAGGCGTAATACAGGGTAGGGGATCGGCGTTACGAGTTAGAAGATAATTAATATAAGTAGTGCAAAGAAATCCAAATGGTTTTGGTTGGAAACAGAATAGTGAATGTACAACATAGGCGATTATAAGATCCGCAGAGGTAAGACGCACGTGAGTTATACTGTATTTATCCATTTCAATCATCCAATGATTTACTGAAAGGATGTATACTAGGAGTTCCCTCTGCTTGTTCAGTGGAGGAATGAATCACATTTTATCCATATTATAATAATTCTTGCATTTGATATAGTGCTTTTCATGCCTTCTAGATCATGTGCTAAAATAACTGATTTCAGCAGGACAGCAGTGTGTTACTACAATTAGTTTCAATCTTTGTGGAAAGAAATGGGAACATTGGGAGAACACACCAAGTTTAATGTCTTATTCATTCAGTACTTGTGATGCACTTTGCTATCCACACCAAAAGTAAATACCGAATTCATCTCTGTAACAATGATGATAATCATCCTTGCATTTGATATAGCACTTATCAAGTCTTTTAGCCATCTCAAAGCGCTTCACAGAATATACTGGAAAGTGAAGTGACTGTATATTTGTGCGCAAATATAAATATTTAAATAAATAAAGTATTATTTAAAAGCCACTGATACAATTGTGGTGTAAGTGTATACCTGGAAAATGTAAACACAGGTAAGCAAAAAGAACTTGGATTAAAAAAAAACACTGAACACAGCAATTTTCAATAAGACGAGGCCCTCCTGATTGGCTCCCATCAGTATTTCCACTCCTCAGGCTCCGACAGCATCATCATCCATGGATCGATGATTCAAACTCCAGCTCACTAAGCTAGTCCGGAACCTTGGTGTCTTGTTCGAATCTCAAATATCCTTTCTACGCTACATCCATGCCATGACCCGCTCTGCCTTCCCCCACCTACATAGCATTGCCCGGCTCCGCCACTGTCTCACACCGCAGGTTGACGAAACTCTCATACATGCATTCATAACATCCAGGCTTGACAATGCAAACTCCTTGCTTGTTGCCCTCCCTACAATCATCCAGAACTCTGCAGCCTGTATCCTCCCACACTAGGCTCCACAACCGTTTCACACCCATTCTCACCCGACTAGACTAGCTTCCCATCATACAGAGGATATAGTTCAAGATCCTGGACTTCACCCTCAAAGCCATCCATAACCTCGCTCCGCTCCCCACTAACTCTTAACCTCCAACCACCCTGTCCAGTTTACTCCAAAAAGATTATTGATTCAGGAATAACTCTTTGAGTCAGTCTAACACACTGCTTAAAACATCCAAACCAAATATGTTCTTCATATATAGTACATGTAACCTATGCATGGAAATTTCCATGCTCCTGGAATGGAATCCTAAGAGGGAGGCACCCTGCCTTACCTAATTCTAGAAAGTATTCGGCACTATGTAGTGATTGTAAAAGGGTATCCACATTAAAGATAGAGTGGCATTCTACAGCTCGTATCTGCAATTAATCATTCCATAGATGGCAGTACAAGGAAATAAAGGGTTTCAAAATGGAATTAGACAAGTTCCTGGAAAATAAAAAATTTCAAGTGAATGCCAAGATTAATAAGAAAATGTTTGTTGCTATAAACCACAAATAGCTAAAACAAAAGTTATGCTGAAGCGTAATTTACCCGTTGAAAATTGTGAAACAGGTGAGGTCCATTGTACAATACTCGAATAACATATACAGAATGTCAATACAGTAAAAGCCCGTTTATCCTTGACCCGATCAACCGTAACTTCCCGTATAACTGTTATTTGAATAACCGGATTTTATCCGACACAATCACAGTTAGCGCATTTTTCCCCTCATATCGGTATTTTGGAATGCCGCTAGTAGTGCCTTAAAGTGGCATTGCCATTGTGTTCCCCCACATCATGTCCGCCATTGTAGAAGTTATTGATAGACTGTACACCTCTACCCCAGCATCGTGGCTTCAAACCAGACACCTACCAGCAAAGGCGATTTTTAGGTGAATAACAAAGGTCTGTTATTTTCTGTTATTATTTAGTCTATTATTAATATGGTATGTGTTAAAATAAGTTCATTTTTTTTGTGTTGGATTTTCGGCGTCGGATATTCAACCGAATATCTGGCTTGCCGTTTAACCGACATTGACCAGGTCCCAAGGGTGCCGGATAAACAAGCTTTTACTGTACTCCAGCATCAGTCACATTCCAGCAGATATCATTGCCAGTGGTCAGGAACAAGATCTCAGGAGAACTTTACAAAGGGATCAGTTAACTTAACCTGAAATCATGTCTGTTTCATAATTGTTCTGCATACTTGAAGTATCCTTGCCCACCATCAGGAGTTTAGAACTTTATATTAAATTATTTGGGTGCAGGTTAGAATATTTGACAAATCACACTAATGAAACCTCACAAGAATGGAACCATGTTACAAAATGTTTTTTTTCAAACTTCAAGAATGTAATGAAGAATGACGCTAGGTTTTATATCATCACAAAAGTCTAGTTTGAGACCTCAGAAACTGAACCTGATCCAATGGTCATTTTTATGCTAATTCTGCTTGTCGGCATTCCCAACTCTTCCCTCCACAATTGGCAGAACTCTACAGCTAGTGTCTTCCCCTACACCAAATTCTGTGGTCTTATCACCCCCATTCTCGCTCGGCTCCACTAGCTCGCCTTCCCCCATAAGATCCAGGCTTGTCCTCTGCGACCTGCTAACTCCATTCTGTCCCCATCTTCTGCCTAATGGGCTCTGGCCCGCTCCATGTCCTATACCCAGCTCGCCCCACCATTGGCATCCAGGCCTTCAGCCTTTCTGCCCCAACCCTTTGGAACTCCTCCCCACAATCTGTTCACTTCACTTCTCCCTTACCTCCTTCAAGGCCTGACTAAAGACTCTCCTCTTCAACTGCATCTCCGGTCACTCTCCAACAACTACCCTCCCTGCCCTTCCCCCCCATCCTAATCCCAACCCCCAGCCCGGGTCCAAATCCTTGAGTGTCCAGCAATTGAGACATCCTCCAGATGTGAAAGACGCAATACAAATATAATTAGTTGTTGTTTCTGTTATCTTATAATGTTTGCATATCCAAAGTCAGTCAATACAACACATTATTAATGTAAAGCAGTCAATAATTTGTCATGTGTATTCTCAGATTTTTTTTAAAAAGTTAACAATAATGAGGTCGGAAAATTACATTAAAATACTAAAACGAAAACAGAAGTTGCTGGGAAAACTCAGCAGGTCAGGCAGCATCCATGGAGAAAGGAAAGTGAGTCAACGTTTCAGGTCCACGACCCTTCATCAGAACTAAAATACTAGTTCAGTTGGAATGGCAAGATCATGAACAGGAGGGCATGCTGTACTGATATAAAGTTAGCCCTATTTCTTCTAACCACTACTCCAATGAGTCATTTTGTGCAAATCTCACTATATTCAGGCAAACATTCAAAACACAAGTTAAGAAAATACTAATTCTTCACAACTTTACTAAAATAAAATCCTGACAATTTGAATATGGACATGGCAGATGAATCCAATCTGCAGCTGTGTTACATGGTATACACTGGATTTAACTATTACAGTACAGCTTGTAAGTTGCATTTTAGTGTGCATCAATTGTAACCCAGGAACATGAGCAACAATATTGTATATAGATAGAATAAGAAAGCTAAGAAAAATGCACTTGGAGATAACGTTTTGGAGGATAACTTATGAAATACAAAACTGGAGCAGCAGCTTCAGCAATAAGTCCAATTCCAACCTAATTACAACAGGAAATTACATTTAACCGCCTTTACTTTGACTACACTTCAAAAAAACAGGAAGTGAATGCCCATTTCCAAATGTTCACTGCTCCTTTTTATCTCCTTAATTTACTAAATCCCTACCACAATCCTAAACAATTCCCATAGATTGTATTTTTATAAATCAATGTGAAGTCAGCACCAAAGGAAGTTTAAAAAGACAACCCACCCTACTAGTGTTATAAAATAAAGTGAACTTTATGTAATAAACTCAAACAAAATGTATAAAACTTTGAGAAGGGGAAGACAACGTGTTGCTCGTGACAATAATAATTAGAATGTAACATTTAAATTTAAACACACCTAAGACATTGATTTCAGCACCAGTTGGATACAATGTGAAATTTCCTTTACTTCGCTTCAAAAGAGCATATTTAACAACCACTTAAAAAAAAATCAAACAATGACCCTATCAACATGACATTGCCATTTCGCACACCAGTCACATAAATTGAACAGGACAGCCAATTCAATATCAATCAGAGCCGAATTCCATGGTTAGAACCTTGGTTTAAAAAAAACATACCCAGAAATAATACTTGCATTACTTTTTGGCAAGAGTACTACATACAGTGCTGGTTCCCATGACATAAGAGAGAGCTACTCAGACCCCAGAGACAGCTCCATGTTGGGAGGAATGAACAAGAAGGAATAATTCTTCAGCTTTAAAATTATATCTGATGAAGGAACCCCAAAAAGTATACAAATGTTAAATGAGATTGAGAAAGTAAGGCCAAATGCACCTTCAGATACACCAAGATAGCAGGGTACATGTTTAGAGTTGCAAAGGGCAATTTCAGGACAGTATTTCTTTACTCAGAGGTTAACAACTGGAATAAGAAAAGGTGGTTGAGGCCAGGAAGTTGGATCATTTAAGAAACGTCTTGATCTTGGGTTGGGAAGAGAGGGAATACAACAACGCTGAATGGTCAAATGAATTTAAATATAGAAAAGTGTGAGGTGGTACTTTTTGGTAAGTGGAATAAGGAGGCCACACGCTGCATGGAAAATAGGAATCTAAATGGGGTAGAGAAGCAATGGGATCCAGGGGTACAGATGCACCAGTCGTTAAAAGTAACAACGCAGGTTAATAAGACCATAACAAAAGCAAACCAAGTGTTGTGGTTCATTTCCAGAGGGTCAGAAATGAAAAGCAGGAAAGTTATACTAAACATATATCAAACCTTGATTAAACCACACTTGGATACTGTGTACAGTTCTGGTCCCCATATTATAGAGAGGATAGAGGCACTGTCAATGAGCAAAAGAGATTTGCAAGGATGATACCGGAACTACAAGGTTACACCTATCAGGAAAAGCAGAGCTTGTATTCTTTTTCTCTTGAAAAGAGAAAGATGAGAGGTGACCTAAAAGAGGTCTTTAAAATTATTTAAAATATTTTTAATAAGCTAGACATAAAGAAGATGTTTCCACTTATGGGTCAAACTAAAACAAGAGGCCATAAATATAATAGTGACCAATAAATCAAATAGGGAAGTCAGAAGAAGCTTCTTTACCAAGGGAATTAAGAACTTGCTACCATAAGGAACAATTGAGGCAAATAGCAGATGCATTTAAGGGGAAGCTCAATAAGTACATGATGGAGAAAGAAATAGACGGTTATAGAGGCGTAGTTGAGGAAGGGCAGGAGGAGGCTCACGTTGAGCATAAATGGTGGCATAGACCAGCTGGGCTGAATGGTCTGTTTCTGTGCTACTATTTATATTCTATGTAATTCTATATAATACCTTTCACATAGCGTAGTGTCTCAGAGCACTTGAGTGTTGGGAGTCTGACGTTGAATGGAAGGAGAGGTAACTATAAGCACCATCGAATAGGAGTGTTCTCAGGAGTGATCTAAAAATGGGGAGGAGAGGGCAAGGTGGAGGGATTGAGGGAGAGTTCCAAAATTTTGTGGCGCAGTGTCTGGAGCCAGCCGAGCAAAGACACCAGGTGGTGGAGTCAGCAGGTTAGAGAGGTGGGAAGGTACCAAAGCGATTTAGAGACGTATGCGGGGATCCTGAAGTCGAACCATCTTGTGATCGGATGATATTTGGAAAGGATGAACTGCTTGATATCCTTGTGAAATATCCTTTCTTCTATTTTGGCACAGTGTCATACCTTCCAAAGCACAGGTTAGTGCTTCATTCACTACTATTAAATAAAAATTGACCAGAGTGGCCAATTACTGATTTTCTCCAACTATAGATAGTTGATGAAGGATCAGAGTGATCAACGTTTTTACTGGTGAATAAAACAATTGTCTATAACTTATTTTCGACCGTGCCTTCAACCCGATTCCTACCTCTCTGCCCTCCCTCACCCCAATTGTAGTTGGACATTTACAAACCGCAGCATTCAAGTACTATCCGATATACTAACAAAATCACAAATGCTAAGAAACTCTTCGTGAAACTCTTTCTGGTGAAATGCCATTAAAACGTATCAATAAATTAAACTTGCCACAAATTCTATTGCAGGTTTCATTTATTTCAGCAGTATGAATGGCATTTCAACAGAACAGCCTTGTGGAGTGTTCTTGAAAAATTAATTCAAGTAGATTGACAGTATAGTTAGGACAATAAAATCTATAAATTTATTCAAGCCATTTTATAACATTCATGGATTAAATGCGGGACCAATGTAAAGATTAAGTTCCCGACCAATTGTATAAAACTATGACTAAACACTACAAAGCAATCTACAATGTACAGTAATTGTCATCGACATTTTGGGAAGGTAAAAAAGCAGTAGAACCAGCTACAGTGCACCGAATAGATTCTAAGAAGTGTACTTCACGGTAAGACTCTTGAACACTGTTATGTCGTACCAGTACCATGCAGGTCATGCAACAGTTTAGGCTCTTTTATAGTACTGAATTAGTTTTCCCCAGCTACTAACAATGTGGAATAAATCAATTTATTAAAAAGCATAATGGTTCCATATAAGTTTGTCAGGAGAAATCAAAACCTTGATTAAAAGGTATCAAACCAGTGACTGCTACAGGCTTCTACAGCTACAAATACCGTTAACGCTCCACTACCTTAATGCCACAACCAAACGATTAATTCACAAAATTTAAAACTGAATGTTTCACTCCAATGCCAATTGTGTAGCTGTTTAATAATTGCTTTCTTTATTATGGTGACATCTGTAGGGGCCTAGAGGGTCTAATCTGTAAAAGGATATGATAAACCCTAACACAACCATTCAAAAAAATGTTCATAAATCACTAGACTTCCAAGCTTACAATCATATTCAACCTCTTGCATAGTTTCAGCAAAATGAACATGGTCTAATTTTACTTTCGGATACCCAAGTGTCAGCCTAGCTCAAATGTTGTTGACCCCAAGTCAGATTTTTGTGGGTTCAATCCCTTGTAAGCACTTTCATCTCAATCTAGGCTGACTCTATCAACAACCCGGTACTGGGGGAATACTGCATGTTGCAGGAACTGTTGTTTGGATGAGTGTTAAACCAAGGTCTTGTCTTCTTATTTAGGGAGACACTAAAAATTCCATGGCATTATTCAAAAAGCAAAAGGAGGTTCTCCAGGTGTCTTGGCCAACAATGCCCAAATAAAACTGATTAACTACTTGAGACGTCCTCCTGACTTGAAAGGCGCGATACACGTGTAATTTTATTGTTGGTTGTTATTCAAGTATTGGCTGCCGCATTTACCTACAAATTGTAGTCACTATAGCATACCCTGTGAATTTCCTCGAGACATCCTCCTGACATGAAAGACCCATCAGAAATGTAAGGATTACATGATGATCCCACTTTCTGAATGAATTTCCAGTCTACTACATATCGAGTCTTCAATGGCAGTTGTAAGCGCATACATCATTTCAATTTATCAGAATATAAACGTAATTCGCGGCTAGAAAAGGGAAAAAAAAGTTGTTAGAATCAAGATTGCTGAGAAGCTTAGTGAAAGCATCACCTGAAATTAACAACAATTTTTTTACTCATTTTGTGGTGCAGCAAGTAATCTAATGTTGATTTACCCCCAGATGTTTTAGTTAGTCATTTCAACATCCATTTATTCTTGAATTTTCAACAGTTACTTGGCTACTAATGAGGCAGTTCTGACAAAACTAGTGACTCAGAGGTTATCGGAAAAGGCCTCCAATCTTGCAGTGTACAATTTGGATTAAAAAAATTAGAACAATTCTGGAATACTCAAGAAGATGATGTGACTTCACACAGATTATAGAAAAAGGCCAATCGCATTCATGATTCTCAAATTACTCCTCAAGCATACAATAGATTTGCTGCCAACTGTCAGTCTCCTCAACCCATGATACATTCCCTGGCAGTCACCAGATTTCCAATATCATTCAAAGCACACTATTTCCCTCGATCAATGGCACCTGGGTTGACAAAGAGCAGGCCAAGTTGATACTGTATAACGCAGATCATGTACTTAATAAATTAACACTGCTAAACAACGTTAATCTAAGAAAATTGAAGTACAGTAGAAGCCCGTTTATCCGTGACTCGATGAACCAGCACTTCTGTATAACCGGCACGCCAAAAAAAAGTCCCCATTCGATAAATCGGAACGTGTCCGGAACAATAGCAGTGGAGCATTTGTAAATGCATAAATAATTACAGATAATAACAGAATACTGTATTGGTACTTATTGTTAAAACTACTCTCTTGCGCTTCTCAACTTTACTGGTAGATGCTGCGCTTGAAGCCATGATGCTGCGGTTGAGGTTTATAGTCCAGTGATTCTTTTTTAAATGGAGGATGCCAAGCAGGTGAAAAAAACAGAGCGCGACTTTAAAGCCTTACTAGTGGCAAACCGATAACCCTAGCCAATAACCTACATTGTCGTGCAGGTACAGTATTTTGGCTTGCCGCTAGTAAAGTCGCGTGACTTTAAAGTCATGCTGCCATTTTTTTCATCCGTACGGCATCCTCCATTTAAAAAAGAATCGCTGGATTGTAAACCTCAACCAGTAAAGGTGAGAAGCGCAAGAGAGTAGTTTTAACAATAAGTACCAATACAATATTTTGTTATTATCTTTTATTATTTAGTGTAGTGCGTGTCAAAAGAATTTTAAAAAAATTGTGGTGGGTATTCGGCCACGGGCCTCCCAAATATCCAGGAGGAGCTTTAACCGGCAATAGCCAAGTCCCGCGGATGCCGTATAAACGGGCTTTTACTGTATTTTGAGGCATTGTGCTAACTGTGAAAAGCAGAGCCATCAGCATTCAGGGTGCAACATCTACAATTTACAGCAAAGTCTTTTAGAATATGTTTGGCTTGTCTACAAATTTGCAGAATCACTTCTATTTGGCAACTGAGAACGAAAGTCAAACTGAGCCACAGGAAGAATAAAATGAGAACACACAAGAGTTTACATAATATAAAACTGGAACCGTTTTATGGTATAGAATTCATTAGTCGCACAAGCACTTCAATGATTTAAGACACTTCCTGTTGTGTAAAGACTAATGAGGCAATAAAGGCATATCATATAATACATATAAAACATATAATACATTCCAAACATAAAACATACAATACATATAAAATGTAAACTATTAAATGATTATAAATGATACAGTACTAATAAAACATCACTTATAGCAATGCTGTCAGAAATAATTTACATCATCTCATCAAAATGCCCCGAAGCTATTCACAGGTTATTACAGTCAGTGCTTTGGGATGTCCTCCCGACGTGAAAGGTGCTCTATAAAAGTAATTTTGCTGTTGTCGTCAGGTGCAGTGACTGGAAGGCAAAGGCAGCTGTCAGTTGTTCTATCTATGGTGCATGTATGACCACATGTAATATTTTTTCACCTGTTTATTCCGCTGTAACTGAACAACTGCTCTATAAAAGCAGAGGGAAAAATCACAATTGTTGAGAGCTACATTTCACCCACAAATATACAGTCAATTTTCCTACTTTCCTTCCTCCAACCACGACCCCTCCCCCCCTGCTCTGGTCCCTACCTCTTTACCCCCTTTCTTCCCTCTTGTCTTCTCCCTCCCACCCCTGCTCTGGTCCCAACCTTGGGACGTTGTTGTATTCTGTGAAGCGCTTTGAGACGTCGATAAGACGTGGAAAGCACTATATAAATGTTAGGATTATTATTATTATTGAAGTAACAATCCGAAAACAGTGACTAATCTGAAATTGGCTGTTTTAGTACAATTCCTATCCTTTTCATATTGAGCTTCTTTGCCTAAAACCTCCATGGTCAAAACCATACCCTGATGGCACTGCAGCATTCAAGCTTATTCCAGAAAAATGTTTGCAATTCAAGGCAATTAAGACAAAACATTGAGTATCAATGCATACACTGAAAATGAAATCGGTTCAGGTTATTCAGCAGGGGGACTATAATGAATACAAAATACACGTTGCAACATTCATGCCTTTGTGCCAATATTTGTCACAGCTTCATTCTACAATATTTGATAACCAAAGGGTCCCAAACATCTACAGTTTACAATATAGACTTCAGTTAAAACCAAAAAACTCAATTATTTCAAGGTTTACAGTTCCACTATGTTAAGAGTATAAATCTCAAAATGAAGAGTCCTCAAACTCTGAGTAGAAGCTTTTGTGTTGAGACTTGCAGGCTCCAGCACTGCTTTTCAACAGCTGAGCACTGAAGCTTTTGTTAGATCTGGATCCCCAGGGTTCTTTAACTGTCAGAATGTTTAGAAACACGAATATCTAAACAAAAGTATATCTCCTGAAAAGTTTATTTAGTTCAGGAGGCAGACACTGAACTGTTAATTTATTGTGCTTCTCATGTTAAAAAAAACCCTGAAACTCATTGAGTACTGTAATTATAAAATGAACAATCCCTCCGTCGTGCCCCCTCTCTCCTGCTTTTCCAAGTCCTGCCTGAAAACCTTCCTTTTCGATCATGCTTACAGGTCATCTCCCCCCGGCTTGGAATCAGGCACGTCACGTCACTTTGAGAAGGTAACCTTCGTGGAGGAGACTATATAAAATGCACTTATATAGTGAATATAATCCTCCACCATTAAAACTGTGTTTTTGTTAAAAAAAACTAATTCCCCATTAGGATTGACTAACAGCAACAGAGGCCGGCACATAAATTTGCACTTTACATATTGTAAACTGCTCAAGCCAGAGAATATCTAAAATCTGGTATTAGATAAAATAGCAGTGAATATGTGACTCAGGTAAAGGATAATAACAATAATCCTTACATTTGATGCAGTGCTTTTCATATCTTCTAGACGTTTCTAAACGCTTCACAGAATATATTGTAAAGTGAATTGAATGAATATTTGTGGACGGCAGCCAATTGTGCACAGCAGTGTCCCACAAGCAGTTGTGGATTGAAATGACCAATTTATTATAGGTTTTTTTTGACGGATTATTATTAGGATGATGTCTATGAGCATGAAGGACATGCCATATTGCAGCACATACATTAACTCGTTACAGTTTCAAAACTTTTGAAAGAAGCCAACAAATTTACAAAGGAAATTATAATTCTTAAATTCAGGTATGCATTCCTAATTAGATAAAATGGTCCAATCCCACGACTGTTTCCCATGAATCTGCCGAGAGGCTATGATAAGATTTAACATGTTCTTTATGTTTCAAAACAGCACAATATGCTGGGTGGCAGGGAGTATAAACTTCACAATCTCACTTGCAAAGTCACTGAAAAGTCAACAACCTGATTCAATAACAACTTGCACTTAAAGAACACCTTTCACAAAGGATAACATTTCAGCATCTCACAGTGGCAAGGTTGGACCATGAACAAGAGAAAACGGGGAGGTGGCCATAGGTAAAAAGGTAGACTGCAGGGTGGGATGTAAAGATAGAAGAGGCAAGGTCAATGGACAAAGACAGGGAGTTCTAGAGGTTGTAATCATAGTAATTGAAGGCTTGGACACAAGTGGTGAGGTGGAAGCATTGTAGTGTTGGGGTATGTAGTAGACCTACATTAGCTGAGTAAGGGACAGGCAAATTTGTGTGATAAGCAGATCAGTGAGTATGTCATCTGGGGAATGAAGGACAGTGGGGAAATATGTCCTGGTTTGACAGTCAAACCAGACTCCAAGGTTATTTAATGGTTGGGTAAGTTTGAGAGAAAGGCAATGGACATTGATGAGATTGAAGATAAAGACAAGGATATGTTAGCAGGGGTGGAAAAGATGGATTTTGTCTCATCCATGTTAAGCTGCAGAAAGTTGGGTTTTGACGAGGTGCATAAATGTGCAAAACCAAATAAAAGGGTTGGGCAGCCAGGCAGAAAACACCACTTTATGGCCTGTAATCACTAAAATATGTTATTGGTAATTTTCAATATATGAAACCATTAAAAAAAAAGCATTTCAGAATTCCAGGTAGAATTTCACAACTATTACATAAAATTATGCCTTTCAAGTAAAAGACCATAACAAATGGGGGTTGCAAGCCCAGGAACAATGTTAGTATTCGAGAACACTAACATTGGCTTTTTGAATGTATTCTAAAAGCAGTGAGAGATAGCAAGCCAAAACGTTTTTGGAAGAGTACCAAGATAGCACTCCAAGATGCTATCCTGCACGAAGGGCACTTTATAAATGTTGCTAGTGTTGTGCGAGAGGACACAGACATGGCAACTGAAGGGTTGCTCACCAAATAATGGATCAATGGGTGATAAACAAGCAAATGAACAGTGAGAAGAGTTGGGATATTGAATAAAAATTGACGACTGGGGAATAGGTTATGTGGGGTGTGACAGTGAGAAGAAGGGAAAAAAACAAATTGAAAGTTTAAGGTATGCTGTGCTACATCATTCTATAAATATGATCATTCAGAGTATGTTTGAGAAACTTGCATCTGCCTCCACAGAAAAGGTAGATTCACTATTTTAAAAGTTTTT
This sequence comes from Hydrolagus colliei, assembly GCA_035084275.1. Taxonomy (NCBI): domain Eukaryota; kingdom Metazoa; phylum Chordata; class Chondrichthyes; order Chimaeriformes; family Chimaeridae; genus Hydrolagus; species Hydrolagus colliei. Next base: position 16,254,575 of record CM068746.1, on the reverse strand, counting down.
TTTTTAATTTAAAGGCTCCAGCCTGTTCCACGTTCCCCGATCCACCCACCCCACATTGGCGGGCGAGTCTTTAGTCACTCTGCCCCCAACCTCTGGAACTCCATCCCTCTGTTCCTCTGCCTCGCTCTTCCCTGGCCTTCTTCAACTATCGTCTCAAAAACCTCCTCTTCGACGGTCCCATTGGTCACCATTCCTTTCCTTCCAACCTCATTGTTCCCACCTCAGGTCTGAAACAATGACTGTTCAGCACCTTGGGACGTCCTCGTGGCGTGAAAAGTGCTGTACAAGTGTAATTTTGTTGTTGTTTTGGAGAAGATAATTCCCTCAGAAGAATTCAAGCTTTCGATCATTTGTAATTTTGCAACATGTTATTAAACAAACTGTAGCACAATCTATCAACAAAAGAAATATAATGAAATCAACTGAACCGTTCAATGCATTAACATTCAGTCAAATTCAGCCCTAGCTCAAGTAATGTTTGCCACTGAGGGAGAAAATGTTCACTATGAATCATAGTTTCAATCATCACCAAAAATATTCTGTTTAAAAAGCTTGACCTGATAAATAAATGAAAACTATAACCTAGCATACTATGATCTTGCATTGTGAAACTCACTAAGATGGTAACCAGAATGCTGATTGTCTAAACAAACAAGTTTATTATTATTAAATCAAAACAAGTTTATTATGAATTCAACTATAAATCCAAACTCAACCAAAACTTACATTTGTATAGCGCCTTTCACGTCGAGAGGACGTCCCAAGGCACTGAATAAAGATCTTACATTAAATTGGATGTTATCATTCATACATATAGCTGCATTCTACGCTATAGTACAAACTTCTCTTTATCAGTTTACGCTTCAAGAACACATAAAACAATTCATTAGAATCTGCCAACTGTGCGGTTAGAAATGTAATTATGGTGTACAAGAAATCTGCATAAGCTAGCTCATTCTAACATGCAAGAAAACAAGGCATTAGGTGATTTCTTTATCGTTGTTTTTTCCAATAAAAAACTGCATCCTCAACTTTACGTTATTACAAACTTGGCAGCTGAGGAATGCTTCCACTCCTATGTCACAGTTTCAATAGGCTGTCATTTTCGGAATGCACATTGCAGAGCATGACAGGTTGGAATGTATCCACCCATCTGATATCATCCAAACAGGCACCTCACACTGCACACTGAATCACAAGACCTTACATTACAAGTCTTAGTTGAATTAAAAAGAAAACATTTATGGATCATCGTGGACAGATCTATTAGACAGGTTTACATCATTGCTATTTTAAGCTCACTTTTTGCTAAGTGAACCAGATTTATTATTTAACAGATGTCACCATCTAATTGTGGGTACTAGAGAAGTTTTGTAACAATCTTTGATTATTACTAAGCGGAAAGTTTGATTTTAAATAAACGCTCTGCTTTATTATATGGTAAAATTAGCTCTCTGAAATCACAAGCACCATGTATCTGTAGACTTCACATACATTTAAAATTGCAGTTTTATTACACTAAATAAAAGTGTAATTTTTATTTACACTTGACCACCTAGTTATCCAACCCAAATTTTGTGACCAATGTGAACTGTAGCTTATATGACAAACATGATCCAGTGTTATTTTATCCATTCATGAAATTATGTTCAACTCTAATTGGCAGGCTCAAGCCACTTGCTTGACCCCTATCCCCTTTGCTCCACTATCGGAGGCCGTGCTTTCAGCCACTAGTTCCTGATATTGTGAAACTCTCACTCAATTCCGACCTTGCCTCCTTCTTCCTCTTTTTCGGATCACGTCTGAAGACTTTCCTTCCCTGCACCCTGACTAGGCATCAGGTTTTGCCACTATTAAGTGCTCTGAGATCCTAACCCACACAAAGAGCACTATACAGTTGTTGTTTGAGTGCATAAATTGTGGGTAATTTTTTCAAGAAATTTTGAGAATCATGCAGTGAGTACATCAATCCTTATATGGAAGGTTGCGAACACAACCAGACATCATGACAATTGACAGCTGTAGTAAAACAAAACCCATTTTATATATATGTACTCACTCACATTATATATATATTTCTAAAAAAGAAAGCATTGTATATAACTGGAATAATAATTTAAAAATCAGAAGGATAATCATAAAACTATAAATTAATCACAAGATTCAGAGATGTTGTAAAGCAACTTTTTGCACTCAAAACTCGTCACCTGAACCCCTCAATTAAAACTGATGCTTTGCAATTTATGAAATGAGTACTCATTTCTTTGTTTACTCATACTCTTTCGCCAAATGATTGTTTACGGGGACTAACAGTGTAAATATTCATTTAAGACATCCCTTAAAATAGGCATTACGACGTGTAAACCAGCATCACACGTTTTCATTTCATTGGTCGAAATCTGCACCTAACCTAACTGGCAAAACTAGGGCATTCACAAACAAATTCACAGGAAGGCACAGAAAAGATGCTGAGAGATCTGCCGCAGTTTTTTTCTTTTTAAAAAACACAGGAACTGCATTTTAACCATATCAGCAGCGACGCTATGTTCAATTAGCCCTAGCTTTTAATCTAACACCCTTCATCTTAAGCCTCAGCAAACCCCCCCCCCCCCCCCCCCCCAAACAACTCTATGTAACGAAGCACAAATGTAGACATTGAAGCACAGGTGGAGTTAAAGGTAGATAGAGATCTCACCCCACACAAACACACACCTGTGAATCGAAAGAGCTGTGGGGGTTTTGTACGATTGCAATAGCTAGTTTATAGGAGAGGAGCAGAAGCGAGCTAGCTCACATCACTGTCGACTCTGGGCGGTGGTGGATGGAGGCGAAAGTTACGGAGCAACCCAACTGACAGCGATCAAACAGCCCCAACCCGAGAGAACTTCATATCCCTCACCCCGGCCTGGCTGCCACCGGTCCCCCACCCACAGCAGCACCGCACACACACAACAGGTAGAAACACTCCACCATCAGTTGGGAGTGAAGGAAAGAGAGTGAGACACACACAGAGAGAGAGAGAGAAGGGAAGAGAAGGGAGAGCAGGCCGGGCCGCTACTGCTCTCGGGACGACAGTCACTATTCGAGCCCAAACACCGAACGAGAACAGCGGCTGACGACGACCCAACGGTTTCCCCCCCACCACCCACCCACCCAACCTCCCTTCCTACCCCCCAACCTTCAACACAACAAAACGTCGGGAGGGAGGGGAGGGGAGGAAAGGAGAATTTTAAAAAAAATAGGTTGTGATCACAGAGCTGGCCGCGGCCTGGGCTGCTGCCCTCTCCCTGTGTGTGTACACGGGCGTGGGTAGGGGCCCGGGCCGGTGAGGCAGGGCAGAGTTAGTGAGTGAGCGGTGCGGGCCGGCGGCGCTGACACCGACCTGATGGAGGGCGGTCAGCCCGTCCACATTGGCGTAGTTGATGTCAGAGCCACGATCCAGCAGCTTCTTGACCTCGTCCGTGTCGCCGCTCGAGCAGGCGGCCAGGAACACGGCGCCATTGTCGAACTTGACTTTGGTTTTCTTCTTCTTGAAGACGGGCGGCTCGAGCTCGGTCTCCGATCCCAGCCAGCGCTTCAGCTGCTCGTTCCTCTTCTGTTTGGCGTCCGCCATCTTCTGTTTTTCCCCCCCCCCTCCCCTCTCAGCTCGGCAGCAGCTCACCCCACACAGCGGGGAGCCATAGCACCGCTCATCTGCATAGTGTCGCGAGATCGGCTTCCCTCCTCTACAACACCCCCCCGCCCGCACGTACGCACGCATTTATGTTCACGGCGTGCATACGCACATTGCGTGATGGTGGTGGGGGAGGAGCGTGTGACGCGTTACACAGCTGACATTGCTGCTCTGTTGCCGAACAGAATGGAGTGTGGAGCTAGAGGATTGGATGGATGGATGGATGAATGGATGGAGATGGATGGATGGCAAAAGAGGGAGGGTTAAAGAGGAGCTGAGTTGGCAGAATTCATGCTCCCAGTCTATGTTTTGCCCCCACTTTGTCCGTCTTCACAATTGCTGAAACATTGACTGTCCAGCGCTGTGGGACATCCTCCCGACATGAGAGGCGCTATATAAATCTAATTTTGTTGTTGTTGTCTTCAAGTCAGATTTTGAAGACATTTCTTCTTCAACCAATGCTGACAGTCACCTCCCTTCTCTCCCTGGCTTGCTATCGAGTTCCGCCACAGTTAAGCTCTCCCGTACACTACCAAATGTGAAGAGCGCTATATAAATGCAAGTTCTTGATGCTGTCCTACTTACCGACCAGGCTGTCTGGTGATCTGTCATCAACAGTGGCCTGGAGGACAACGGACCCACTTGGCTCAAGAACTGGAATTACTGTGACCACTACAGAAGATTGACTCATTTCCCACAATCATCAACTATTCATTTTCTTAGCCTGACACGTGTTTTTGGTCTGACAGCCTGTTCCACCATTCTATAAGATTGTGGCTGATCTATAAGTCAACTCCAATTAACTACCCTTGCTCCATATCCCTTGCCCAACATACACCTAATACTCTCTGGATCGGTTAAGCAGGGTGGGCCCTTACAAAGAGAGGGCAAGCATTCCCATTCCAGACACAAATGCATTATTTGCAATATCCAAGTTGCATACAAATATAAAAGCTTTGGATACTCACAAAGTGGTGATGGATTTCTTCAACAGACACCCGGTAAACAACACAAAAAATGAATGGATATTGGTAATGGGATGTGGATGATATGGTTGGGTAGTGTGCTAAGATCTCTTTCAGCACACTTCTTGAACGGGTAACTAGGGTTGCCACGCTTTGCCAAAATAAATCCAAACAGTGAATGGTATAGTATTAGGGCTTTGTGAAATCTGTTTTGCTGCTAAATGGCATTAATTTGAAATAAAAATAACAATAATTTTAAAAATGTTACTATGATTTGATTTACATTTCAGAAATTTCTTAGACTACTAAGTAATAAAACAGACTGTCTTGTACGAAAGTCAATAGATAGTAGCCCCAAGCAGCCAATATACCTGTACTTGTCAGTTTGTATTGTATTCATAAGGGCAGTGACATCTTAACACATGTGCATTGGGTGTACTAACAAGACCATACATGCCATGTATGCCATGTGGTGGCTGGAGTCGAATGGTTGACTCTGCAGACAAATGAGCTACTTCTATAGAACCTGATATGCAACTTGTATTCTGGTTATTTTAAATGGTGTCTGCAAAAGAAATCAATTGTCATCAATCCCTTTTTATCGCAACACCGAAGATGAACAATTGGGAAACAAATGGATCAAAACATGTCGAAATTGATTAAAATATGTAATAAAAGATATCTTGGAATGATTCCGAAGGGATGTAATTGAGTCAGTTGAGGAGCCACCTCTCTTCATTGTC